>OZ024826.1:75463181-76663181 GCA_964016985.1 Anodontia alba
AAGAGTTATGTTTCTTGTGCTCTACATGAATTTTCTTCAAGATATTCGGAATAGACATCAAGTTGAAGATGGGATTTGTTTGAAACTGCATTAAGATATCTTGGTTTCACTTTTATAATGGCACTGCAACCTTACAAAATTCAAAGAGTCATAATTCAAAAACACATAAACAAAAGTTCTTATGCTTAGCATGGCATCATATGATGCTTAATATTGGTATTGCGTTTCATCAAGATACCGCGAACAGTTTTTAAGTTCTTTTTATAACAAATGCTATTTGCAAAGATCAAAGGGACATCACTGAAGTACAAAAACAAGAAGTATAATTCTTGCGCTCTGCATCTGCATCTTATGATATTGTGCTTAATATTTGTATGAAATTTCATGAAGACATCTTTTTTAAAAAAAACAATAAAATTATACATCGGACACGACTTTGTGACAGAAACTGCTACTTACAAAGTGCAAAGGGACATAACTCAAAACTACGTATGCAGGAGTGACGGTGCTTGGTCTCTACACGTCATCAAAAAGACTGTTGCTTCATATCTCTCTGAAGTTTTATGAAGAATTTCTGAACGAGTTTAAAGGTACAGAGCGGCTACGAAACGCAGAGCAGACACAGAAACGGCTACTTACAAAGTTCAAAGGGAAATAACTCAAAAATACAAATCAAAGACTTTACTACTGTGTTTTCCGACCCTGAAGGGATGGATGGATGGATGGATATTTTGTTTATAGACGCTCAACCCTAAAAGGGCATATAGCGTCTAATAAGTTTTATGTTATATGATGATTTTATTTAATGAGAAATTTAAAAATATCTAGGATTGATGTGTTTATTTTAAAGAGATAAAGTATCAATGATTTTAAGTGATTAAAAATACTGATCATATTTTATTAAAAAGTCCGATCTCTTTAAGAAAGTCGAGTATTTTCTGAGTTGGCATATCAAAAAGTTCCTTTATAGTTTTTATATTAAAATACTTTGTGCGAATGTGATTAAATTCAGCACAAGTGATAAGAAAATGTTTGACTGTGAAAGGTTCATTACAAGGAATGCAGAATGGAGCTTGTTCATTGTTTAAAATATAAGAATGAGTAATTCTAGTGTGTCCAAGTCTACATCTCGTGATTTTTGTTTGTTCTTTTCTGCTGAGATTAGAAAATGTGCATTTGCTGTTAAAATTTGGTTTGATTTCATTTAATTTATTATAAGTTTGTGTTTCCCAAACAGACTGACATTTGTTGTTGATGTATTGACAGACGTTTGATTTAAAGTCGGAGTGAGGAATTTTGAAATTGGTTATTACTAAGGATAATGCGGATTTGGCTTCTGAATCTGCTAATTCATTTCCACGAATATTAACGTGGCTGGGAAGCCAACAAAATACAATTTCTTTTGAAGCGGAAAGATAATAATATTTTTTAAGAATTTGCTGAATTAATGGGTTTGTATGGTGTAAATCTTTAAGAGATTTTAATACAGAAAGAGAATCTGAATAAATGATAAACTGTTTTTCAGACTGATCTCTGATATGGTAAAGTGCAATATCTATTGCCTTGGCTTCGGCGGTAAAAATGGAGCTATTATCAGGTAATCTGATACTGTCAGTAAAATTTGGACTTATAACAGAACAAACAACTTTCTCATCTTGTTTCGAACCATCTGTATAAATTGACAGGTAATGTTTATAATTTGATTTGATTTCTAAAAATTCATTCTTAAAAATATGCGACTCGACTTCTGTTTTTTTATTTTTATGAAGGTCTAAAATAATCTTTGGAGGGTTTAACGTCCATGGCTCTTTTGATGGAAAAGAAAAATGCTGAACATTTTTAATATTGATATTGGCCTCTTCAAGTAACGGTTGTATTCTCAGGCCTAGGGGTTTAATAGCCGTTGGTTTGTTGTTGTAAAATCTTTCATATTTAGGATTAAAAACACAATCATAGGCTGAATTACGTGGATTGGCGGCTAATTTAGTAACATATTGAAGAGACAATTTCTCTCTTCTTATATACAATGATGGTTCATTTGATTCAGCGTATAAACTTTCGACGGGGGAAGTACGAAAAGCCCCTAGAGCCAGACGTAAACCTTGGTGATGAATAGTATCCAAAGATTTCAAATAAGATTTTCTTGCGGATCCATAAACTATGGATCCATAATCCAATTTAGATCTAATTAAAGATCTATAGAGATTTAAAAGAACAGTACGATCTCCTCCCCAGTCGGAACTGGAGAGAACTTTAAGAATATCAAGAGCTTTTAAACATTTAGCTTTTAAAGCTTTGATGTGTGGTATAAAAGATAATTTGTTATCGAACAAAAGACCCAGGAATTTTGCTTCACTGACGACTGGAATTGGACTACCGTATATGGTGAGATGGGGATCTAAATGTAGCTGACGTATCTGACAAAAATGAACGCATTGAGTTTTTGTTTTTGAAAATTTGAAACCATTTTCTGTTGCCCAATCTTCTATATTGTTTAAACATCGTTGTAGTTTGAATTCAATGGTTTCCATATTTTTCGATCTAATAAATATTCCAAAATCGTCAACAAAAAGTGAACAATCAAGGTCTTTCACACATTTAACAATATCGTTAATTTTAATGCCAAACAAGGTAGGTGATAAAATGCTTCCCTGTGGTACACCTTGTTCTTGTTTAAATATGTCCGATAACGTATTACCTATTCGAACATTAAATGTTCGATCTGATAAAAAGTTTTGAATAAAAAGTGGTAATCGGCCTTTAAGGCCTAATTTATGTAAATCTTTCATGATGCCATGTTTCCAGGTAGTATCGTAAGCTTTTTCTAAGTCAAAAAATACAGCTACGACATGTTCTTTTTTAACAAAGGCATCACGAATAAAAGATTCCAAACGAATCAAATGATCGTTTGTACAGTTATTTTTTCTGAATCCAGCTTGATATTTTGTTATAAGCTGGTTTGATTCTAAGAACCAAACCAGTCTATCATTAATCATTCTCTCCATTGTTTTACACAAACAACTTGTCAAAGCAATAGGTCTATAGTTAGTAGCTTCAGTATGATCTTTATTTGGTTTTGGTATAGGTATAATCGTTGCTTTACTCCAGTCTTTTGGAAATTTTCCAGTGATCCAAATATCATTTAAAATATTTAATAAAGTTTTTAAAGCGTTATCGGGTAAATGTTTAAGAATTTGATAATGGATGTCATCAGGACCAGCAGCTGTATCGTGAGATTTATGAAGAGCATCTGATAATTCTGAAGCTGTGAATGGTACATTATATCTTTCATGATTTAGTGACGTAAAATTTAGATGCTCTTTCTCTTGTTCCTGTTTTATGTTTTGAAAGGTTTCGGAATAATTTGCACTAGAAGAGTTTTTCTGAAAATTCTCTCCTAGTGCATTGGAAATATCTTTAGTCGTTGAGCATATATTTCCATTTGATTTAATATGGACATGCTTGTTATTTTTATTTTTGCCAGTAATTTTTCGAATCATGTCCCATATTTTCTTTGCTGGAGTTCTAGAATTAAGTTTGGAGACGTATTGCTGCCAAGATGTTCTTTTAGCCGTTTTTATTGTCTTGCGAGCTTTTGCTCGCATTTGTTTGGCATGGATTAGATTTTCTTTTGTTGGCTGCCTATTGAACTTTCGTAAGGCAGATTTTCTTTTATTTATTGAATTTTTAACATCTTTATTAAACCAAGGTCTATTTCTTTTTGAACGTGTCGAGGACTTTGGAATACATTTTTCGGCTACATGAATTAATGTATCAGTAAAAGCTTGTATATCATCTGCTGTTTTAAACATTTCAGGATTTAATTTTTCATTACATAGCTCCATAAAATTCTCCCAGTTTGCTTTATTGAAATTCCATCGGGAATGATGGTCTTCATTTGTCGATTCAATTTCTTCAATTTTAATTGGAAAATGATCGCTCCCATGAAGGTCATCTAAAACTGACCAATCAAAATCTAAGTAAATATTTGGAGAGCATATAGACAAATCTAAAGCAAAATAATTTCTTGTAGGAGAATGAAGATAAGTTGGTTGTTTATCGTTAAATAAACATAAATCATTTTCTGCAATAAAATTTTCTATTATTTCTCCTTTGTCATTTGTATCCAGACAACCCCATAGTTTGCTGTGACTATTAAAATCACCTAATAATAAATAAGGACGAGGTAACTGGTTTATAAGATTTTCTAAATCGTGTTTAGAAAATTTACAGTGTGGAGGAAGATATAGAGAACAAATTGTTATGGATTTAGACAGAGTGACATTTACAGCAACAGCTTGTAAATTACTATTTATATCTATCTGTCTATGAGGAACATTTGATTTTACAAGGATAGATGAACCTCCTGAGGCTTTCTGATTTTCAGTTGCGATATGATTATATAAACTATAATTTTTAAAATTAATATTATCTGTATTTTTTAAAAAGGTTTCCTGGAGACAAAAGACAGTCGGAGAAAGTAGTGTTGTTAAAATTAAAATTTCGTTATAATTTGCTTTTAGTCCTCGACAGTTCCACTGAATAATTGATTTTTTATCCATGATAAATGGAGAGATGATTTGAAGATAAGGAACTTAATCCTTTTGTTTTCTCTGAGACTGCGAGAACATGGAGGAGTCAGTCTCTAACTCCATGTTCTCAAGGGAATCGAACCGATTGACCAACTTGATCGGATCGGCCGACGCCCCTTTACTATATGGATTTGGTACTTTATCTTTATCTTTTTCTTTTCCATTTTTTCCTTTCTGGTCAGCTGTCCTGGACCTGGATCTCTGTTGTGATCCACTTGTTTTAGTCGGCTGTGTTTGTGAACTGTTTTGAGATTTTGTTGGTGGTCTAGACTGATGAGTAGATGTGGGTTTAGGTTTAGGTTTTAGAGTAGGAGTAATAACTTTTGAATTTGCTTTGATGACAGAATCTTTTTCGTTAAACTGGGTAGAACTTTCTTTGGTTTCAGGTTTAGTGTTTAGGGATTGAACAACTTTTGCAAAGGTGATTTCAGGTTGATTTTCTTGAATCTTTTTGGCTTCCAAATAAGTAATTTTTTGTGTAACTTTAATTTTCATTATTTCTTTTCTCTTTTTTCCAAATTTCACACTGATTTGATTTTGATTGATGGTTTTTGTGACAGTTCACACACTTGGCTTCATTTTTACAAGCATTTGTTGAGTGATCAAAGTCACCCATACCACATTTTTCACATACTGATCCAGGTAATTCAGGACAGCCGTTTTCATGATGTCCAAACCTCTGACAGTTGAAACACCGCAGAGGATTTGGAATGTAGACTTCAACCGGTATAATTCGGTAAAAGATTTTTAGTGATTTCGGTAAAGTTGTGGTGTTGAAAGTTAGTAAAAGTGTATTTGTTTCTATAAAGTTTCCATCTTTTTTAATTTTAAAACGTTTGCAAGCTGTTACTCCTTGTGTGTTAAGATATTCTGTGATATTTTCTTCAGTTTCATGTTTTAGCATCCTGTCACGGATAATACCTTTGCAACTATTGAGTGTTTTATGTTCCGTGACAGAGACATTAATGTTAAAGAATTTTGTAATTTTCAAGAGATTATCAGTTTGAGATTTTCTGTTAGTTTCGACCAAAAGAGTTCCATTTTTTAATTTTTTTACATTTTTTGGAGTGCCTATTAAAGATTCTATTTGCTTTTCTATGATGAAAGGAGACAGTGAAGTAATTGGTTTGTCTTCCTTACTCGAAATCACTAAAAATTTAGCGAAGTTCTCATTTGCTTTGAAAGTAAAAGTAGTCGGTTGCGTGTCGTCCTCCGAAGAGTCGAACGCCAGAAATCGTTTTCGAGAGGCCATGATGATGAAATTTTTGATTCGATAGCTATGCGCCCCACCCTCCATGGAGCCCTACAAGGGGACGTTTAACAGAAATGGATCTCCTATTTCTAACGTCAAGGCTACATTGCTATTATACTCGGTGTCAAGATCAGAGTCTTCAGCTCGGCCTCATGCTTAGATGATTTCCCACCTATTCATCTAAATTTCCATAGAAAAATTTATGAACAGTTGAGTTCATCCCCCTATCCACAGCCTCCACTCACAGAGGTTTCCGCCAAAGCCCCAATACAAGCCCACCAATTGACCCTTCAGCCGCCGCCCATTGAAACTCACTTAAAGTTAGAGGAACATGAGAAAAATAAGCCCGGTTTGGTACCATAAAGATACGTATGAAAGAGAGAAAGAAGCTAAGAACAAGTTGTGCGCTTCTAGAGCTTGGCACGACTGAGCCGATTGATCCAGGCCGGATCTAACCCAGACCGCTCTTCTATCTGAAATAAGGGCCAAAATGATGTGTTGAAAAGCTGGAGATCCCTGGGCTTTCCTCAGTCATCAGGTTCCCCTCTCCCAGCATACGAGACGCCACCCACGGCAAACAGGTGGTTCCTGTTTTAATAGGGGATTACACCCTATCCACTACAGAAGGAAAGTGATCTGTAGATTTTATTCCCTACAGACAAGGGAGGCCGAAAACGTCTGGGAAATTGAAAGGTTATTTTTAATATAAATTAGGAGATCCATATTTAAAATAAACAGTTTATTAAAAGAAGGATTCATTTTGGATTCATTTTTTAAGAGAGTCAAACAAATAAGCTGTGTTAGATGATATGTAGCTTTCAAATGATATGTAGCTTTCATACCTTGAAAAACGTTTAGTTTTTTATCTAACAATATTAAATGCATCTTACTTTTTAATGTGGAGAATGCTAGAGTTCGGAAAAAATGACACAAACACAAGACAAACACATGTTAAATACAGATGAGGTTATAATCTTCGTCCCATGTGCGACCCACGGGCACAGAATGATACACAAACAAATGAAGCATGTTAGTAACATGAGATAGGAAAGGTTTAAAAGGATAGATCTCGCGAAATTTGTTTTTTCCAATTTAAGATGCATTTCAATAAATTGATTTTTATAGTCTGGAATTATACCGGTTGAACGGACGGTTGCTCTGTTATGTTAGGGGTTTTACCCAACTGCCACAGAAGCGGAAGGCAGCCACCTATTTCGAGGGCCCGGGTGGTCACGGGCGGCCTCTTTTAGACGGCTCGTATGTCACGCAGAGGGTACGTCTGGCCTATTCTAAGCCCGGGACCAGCACGGGACCCGACCCTGAAGGGGGCGGGGAGACATAATTAATCTTTAACTGAAAGAACCAAGTTGTTTGACGACATATATATCTGGCGTGTTATTTGCTTCGTACGCATTCATGGATACAGTCCATCATGTCATAACTCAACTTGACCAAACGCTGGATAAAAGTGCTTCACAAAAGGTTTCCCTTATGACAACCCTTTTTACTGTGCAAAAATACGATTTTCACCTATCAGCCCAAACGGATGCCAAATTATAATTGGGATCACATTGTTTTTTTCCGGCCTATATGTCGCGTGTTCCGTTTCATATACACTGATGTTTAAAAGAAACCCTTAAGTGAACTTTCATGGAATGTAATTCACAACTCAGAATTCAAAACCTAAAATTGCATTCAAAATATTCAATGATGATATAATGCTGACTTGAAAAGGTCACAGAATTTCAGGCTTCAGTGCCCGGAAACCAAACACAGTCACCCTCTTTCAAATGATAGAACCCAGTATATCCGCCCCGTCTTGCAATCACTTCATCCAGTCTCCGCCTCAGTGAATCACACAGGTTATGCAGAAAGAATCGAGGGATACGCGCCCACACTTCGCGCAGTGCAGCCACCAACTCCCGGACATTGCTAGGCTGACGTTGACATTTACGTAGCCATCGACCCAGTACTTCCCGCGTATGCCTAATCGGGTTGCATTCGGGAGAACACTGATGTTTCGCAAGAAAGTCCCAGGTAACACGAGCCACATGTGGATGGGAATTATCATACTGATATGTAAGTCCTGGACATTGCTGTAGCAGAAAACGAATCACAGGTCGAAAAATTAGATCCACATACATCCTAGCATTCCGTTCACAATTACGAGTTCAGTCTTAACAGTGTTTTATATCCGCCCACATCATAACACCACCGCCTCCGAAACGATTATGCCGAATAACAAAATTGTCCGGGTAACGTTCATAGTGATGTTGACATATCCTTATACGACCATCAGCGTTGTAAATGTTTAAACGTCACTGATCACTAAATACGTTACGACTGTTACGTCCATGGTTGGTCCTAGACCACTGCTGAGAGTAACACGGCGACGTCGACTTAAAAGGCCTACGTCAGCTAATCTAACGCTCCCTCAGCCGATTTCACACTGTATTACAGTTTGTTGTCCGTCCATGATTACCAACAACCGTCGCTGCAATGGATTCTGCCGTCAGATACCAATCACGTCACTGACGTTGCCGTATAAAATTATCCTGTCGCAGAGACGTTACCCGCGGCGCACCAGAACGAGGCCTGTCAATGGGATTTCCCGTGAGGTTAACACACTTAACTAATCGAGATATGGTCGATTTTGTTACATTAAAACGTCTAGCAACGAATTCCTGAGCACGCCCACTCTATAGCACGCCTAAAGTCGAAGCACTATTTTCATTATTTATCCTTAGCATGTTTTAATTCTCAGATTTTTTCAAATCATTCAAAAGATTCATTGAAAAGACAAAACAAAAAAGAAAAAAAAACATATTCTGGGATTTTAAACACATGAAAGAAAATTCTTCATTAATCAAAATTTTGTCAAAGAAATAAGACGAACTCAGCTTTTTTAACATTTTGACTTCAAAACTAAACTCCATTTTGCCATTTTGAATACTTTACCGTCATTATTCAAAATTCAGACAAACACCGTATTCACTACACTACTTTATATAGCTAAAAGGGGTAACTGCGGGATTTAGAAATTATGAGGAAGTTCATTCGCGTGATCTTATTGATGTTATATATACGTGGCAAAACGTTAGGGATATTTGTATGTTTGGTGAAATCAAAGGAAACTAAGACATATCTGAAACCTGAAATTGATATATTTGATTACATCATTTCATTTACAGACAAAATTCCATCCGTTGGAGTCTGTAGCGCTAGAAGTAAATGAGAAAATTTGTATGGAAGATCACTAAGGATAGTACAGCAGTTCCTGCAGCAGAACAATGTGGATCATCTCGATTGGTCTGCTCGATCCCCTGACTTGTCGCCAATCGAGCATGTTTAGGACATTCTCGGTCAGCGTGTACGACAGAGAGTTCCAGGACCAAGAACGCTCCAAGCTTTGGGCGCTGCCTTGCAGGAGGAGTGGAGGAAGATACCCCAGCTACAGATTGCCAGACTCATCAGGAGTATGCGTCGTCGTTGTGTGGCCTGCATAGATGCAACAGGCGGACATACGCGATATTGACAGATTTGTGAGGTTTTATTGGTGTCCCTAGCGATCTTCCATACAAATTTTCTCATTCACATCTAGTGCTACAGACTCCAACGGATGGATTTTTGTCTGTAAATGAAATGATGTAATCAAATATATCAATTTCAGATTTCAGATATGTCTTAGTTTCCTTTTATTTCACCATACATACAAATATCCCTAACTTTTTTTGCCACGTATATATATATATATATATATATATATATATATATATATATATATATATATATATATAGAGAGAGAGAGAGAGAGAGAGAGAGAGAGAGAGAGAGAGAGAGAGAGAGAGACAATTTGCAGGAAATGTCAAAACCTATTTCCTGAATAAGAAATAAGAAAAAAAATATTTCAACATGTCGTCTACTGAAAATTTTACCCAGCATGCTAAGCGTTGAACAAGGACTATAACTTTCTGGATTCTTTGAGATCAATGAATTTTGTTTTGAATAATGTGAAAAGGGAATTTCGCTCAGGTCGGTACCATTATTGCAAAATTCAATTACTATTCGTAAATAGGCTGAATCAAACGAAGCCTGCTATTCTCTATTTTCTGAATAAGAGCGTAGTTTTTAAAGGATTCAAATTTCCTGGAATTTATTTGTGCATGTGCGTGTTTTCACAAACGCAACACTTTAACCTTTTCATCCCTGAATGTCTACAGCGGACTCTTCCCGCTTTGAATCTGCTGAAAATCATTGAAATCGGATCAGAACCAATGTTTGGAATAGTGGTCTCAGTCAACATTCGCAACGTAACGATAAACACTGCTGATCCTGATACGAGCTGTCGGATCTGGACCTATACTCTTTATGCGGGTATCAGTTTGATCTGCCAGGCTTAAAAGATTAATTTCACTTAGTGGTACCCAGGAAACACATCAAAACAACGGATTAATGACGCAAGTGCAATGTTTATTAACTTAAGTTTTCGATTGCACGCATATCCAGCTGAAAAAGGGAGGCAGCTCAGACTTGTTTATTTGTCTAACTGAATATGTACATTATCGGTCTTGTGTCACATGTACGTATACTTTTTCAATTATAGAAAAAAACAACAGATAATTAGTGATAATTCAGAGGAATTTTCTTATTTTATCATGCAAATATATGTTGTGTGTACTCATTAGAATTGCCTCATCGAGGCAATTCTAATGAGTACACACAACATACTATAGTTTTAAAGAAGATCGAAAAGAAAACCCTAAATTATCCCCATTTGCCCCCTGATCCGGCGCAAAGATTAACTCTCAGTGGCTCGAACTACCCATGTCTAAAATAAATTTCCATGGTCCCAAAGAAGTTCGCGCCATTGAACTTCGACTGTATACTGAAATAGTGCTTACCCGATCCGACTGTGTGTCGGGAAATAAAGTTATTTTTCAGCAGATATTAATCAAGTTACACCGTGTGTAAAGATAATTGAAACTCTGACGGATACCTTTATCATCTAAGTTTGATGAATACCAAAATGAAAGCTCTAAAATAGAAATGTAGACTGATCTGAAGTATTTGGTCAGATAAGCCTGTGCAATCATTGTACATCCAACGCCGTCTGATCAGGGTTTGTGTCTGCCACTCATCTTGTTCATGAAGAGGAAGTAAAATAGGCTTGTTGAAATATTAGGACAAGTACGGTAAGGGGTGAAGGTGTCCGAATACATAAGATGAATATGGTGACATAGAAGAAGCAAGTAAGTCTGTCCAGCGACATCTGAGGACGCATGGCGCCCGAGCGCGGCGCTGAAGACAGGACTTGTCACAATAATACGCTAACATTTCCTTTCTATACTGTATTGAATGGATGTAAGGGCGTTAACTATTATATTTTGCAAAAAAAAAGCAAAAAACAACAACAACAAAAAAACAAACAAACAAAAAAAAAAAAAAAAAAAAAAAAAACGTTTGCCATATGGTGGCAGCAAAGGCCTAAAGTGCAGGGTTTTTTTTTTTTATCTCATTCTCCCTTTCTATCTCCCTATCTCTGGGAGACGGCTTGACATAACTGAAATATTGCTGTCTAGGCCGTTAAACCTCATCTCAAACAAACAAAATAATCATTATTCGAAAACGATGAATGTTTAACCCTTTCTACCTTGAGTTTCTGAAGTGGACTCATCCATTTTTGTACTGGTCATGTCCATTGTTGTCAACAGAGGTCTTTTTACTCAAAATTATCAATAGACTGGCAAATAGTGTAGATTCTGGTGAGACGGCTCATAATGAGCCGTCTCATCTGTATTTTCACTGTTTGCACAGGTATGTTTTAAATATTACAGTGACGACCGGATAGTTCGGTGGATAGAACATCGGAACGGTATTCCGAGGGTCCTGAATTCGAGTCCCGGTATACATTTTGCACGCTCTGTGATAGTTGGTGACAGTTAATCTACGGTAGGGGCCGCTGGTATAAATACGTGCTTGTCTCGTTGGACTGGTGTGGTTTAGAGCAGATTCGATGACGAATGTTAAGGTGGATTAAATGTGACAGTTCGGTTGGATAGTTCGGTCGGTAGACCATCAGGGCCCGCGTTTACATCATCCCTTAAGTTAAGGTCCACCTTAACTTTGGGGATCCAGAATTACAAAGCACACTTTGCGCTTTTACATAAAAGCTGGAATAAATAAATACAGTTCGATATCGTCTGCTAAACTTACATATAACTATTCAATTTAATTGATTTTAAATATCTTATTTCATATCTTAAATTTTCGGACCTTAAGTTAAGGCAGACCTGAGGAATGATTGTAAACCTGGGCCTAAACAGTATTCCGAGCATCTCAATTCGAGCACCGCCACGGCTGTGCACTTTTCTCACTTGTGACAATTACGTCGCACGGGGAATACTATACACGCTAAACTTGGGAATCCCGTGCTCCGTCATGGTCTGTAAACATTCATCGGTTTATACATCTTAGCTTGGGTGCGTTCGCCATCTACCTGTTGTTGATACTGTCATCTTTGTGTAGATGTACCATACAGACGGTATATTTTACAATGTGTTGCAGGTATGTAATTTAAACTTCATACATTCCATGCTGTAATGTAATTTTGCAGTACTTTTTGGCATTATAATTGTATCAGAGGACTTGTTAGAGAAAAAGTATTTGGTCATTATCCTGGTATAATGATTTGTATTTCTCCATAAAACATACGTTCTTGGTACTCATTAGAAGCGCCTCGCCAAGGTACTTCTAATGTGTACCCACAACATATATGCTTTACGGAGAAATTGAAAAACATATCGAAGAATTCTCATCAAATACTCTTCCCTAACAAGTAAACTGTGTATTTTCTTTGAAAGCTACTATCTGGCGATGTCGTTTTCAGCCTTTTTTCACGGTATGAATCGCAGCCAAGATGGAATGACATTGGTACATATAAATGTAAAAATAGAATATTTCCCACCCTGTGACACGAATGGAAAATACCTTTCTCATTCGTTCTGTCTTGCCACATATGTAGTCCATAATATGCATTAGTTATGGTTGTTAACTTTGCTTCCTTAATTGCAAGAAGGTGGGTCGTCCTCAAACTAAAGACTCTCTTCAATCTGTTTCAAATGGTCGGTGTCTGACTATCAGTGTCCAAGGTGGGGTTCATCGTGGTCCTGTTTGTGTTTTTTTTTTCTTTTTTCAGATCACCATTGAGCTATTTGCTTTTTTTTTCATCACATTGATTTTGATTATACTTGTATGTGTTTCACTGTGACGTTTCACAGATGAGGTGGAGGACCCCTATGCGGACCGAAATTCATCAGTTTTGACCTCCTTAAACCCCACTTTTATACAGTAAAACTGGGGTTTACAGGGCTATACATTAGTTTTCTTATTTCTACTCATAAACATAGAGTGTTGATACTCGTTAGAACCGCCTCACCGAGGCGGTTCTTACGAGTACCCACAATCTATGTTTTGAGCAGAAATGTGAAAAATATCAGAATTTTTTTATCTGAAAATTTTCCTTTTTTGGTTGTAAAATTTTCAATATATTTGAATATGCGTGATTTCGTAATTGAACTGCATCAGAATTTAGAGTGCGGTTTTTATTTTCCTACTGACCATTCTAAAACGGTTCCTCTGTTGCATTGCTTCTTTGTTTATGTGTCTATGGTTTCATATGTGGCCTTTGTGTTGTCCTTATTTGTTCCTCATCTCTCCTTCTTTTGGTGCCTCCATAGGATTATGCTTAGTAATTATGGCATATTCTGGTGATCCCCCGTAGTCTAGTGAATAGGAGAGTTGACTCTTAATCCATTAGGTTTCTCCCCGCTGTGGTTCGAGCCTCGTTCGTGTCACATGTGGGAAAGCCAAGTTCTGCTTACGGATGGTCAAGTCTTTTTCCCCGGGTTCTCCGGTTTTCGCCCACCTTTGATGAACGATCGGCTCAATATAAGTAAAATATTCTTGAAAAGGCCGTAAAACCCAAATAAAAGAAGAATTGTGGCGTATTCTATGTATCTTCACTTATATCTTTTTGATACTACGTTTGGCATTCAACACCTACTTGCTGTTGGTACGACATGTCATCTTTGTGTATATGTACCATACAGTAAATATACACAATGTATTTACAGGATTTCGTTTGATGGTATATAATCCACGAGATTCGGACAAGATTAACCCGTACCTTTGCAATGCTAGTCAGTGATAGGGGATCAACCATCGACAGCCTAGCTGCAAGTATTCAAATCTAATTTAGTGACAGAGCTCGTGTTCCGGGACCATTGTTTCATTCTGTGTGGGCCAAAAATCTATTGACTCCTGTTTGTGATCAAATGGACAGATCTTTTCCTGCTTGTTCAGCGGACTTCAGAGTCAGTATTCCAGGGGGCTCCAGTGATCATCTGTGACTTTACCAAAATCGAGAACTGTTACTAACTTGCAGTGTTGCGACGATTTAGGAAGGATGAATAATTCTAAGTAAGGTAGGACCATTTTTGTTATTTTACCTTGCCAATCCGTGTTCGTTTGCCACATATTACTTGCATGGTACACGTTTACTAATATAGCATAATGATGCGCAACGCACGAAAAGGGCCCTTATGTAATTTGCGGACAATGCAGGCCCAGATCAGCCTCCGCATAAGCGCAGGCTGATCTGGGCCTTCGTTGCCAGCTTACAGAATCAGTGGATATTGTAGTATATGTCAACAAACAGAAACTGTCCGGATTTGACTGCACAGATGCGCACGCTGATCCGGACCTACATTGTCCGCAAATTGCATCACGGCCCTTTTCGTGCGTTGCGCATCATATATTTAAGCATTTCGAGGTAAATGCTTTCAGCAGCCCGAAGTATGTATTGCTGATGATGTAATACGCAGAGGTTTCGATGCGGAATTCACGAGGCATATATTTTTTTCGCCTATGTAAATTGTATACTGCTTAGTCACAACTCTCGCTTGCCGATTTTAGCCAAAAATATAAACATTTGTCTCTGATTTCCGTTTGAGGTGCATCTAATGAGTACTCACAACAAACATTTTTGTGGACAAATCGAAAAAATGTCTTGCTAACTAACCGTCTTATTCAGAGCTAAGCAATCATGGTATTTTTGCAACATAATATGGGAAACGGGGATTATGTTTGCTACAAAACTCATTTTTGTATCTAAGTTAAGCTTGAAATTTTAAATACCATTACGAAAACACGCCTATTCAAATATATTAAAAATTTAACCTCCAAAAACTAAAAGTTTTCAGATAAAAATTATGATATTTTTCATATCTCTGCTCAAAAAGTAAATTGTGGGTACTCGTTAGAACCGCCTCGCCGAGGCGGTTCTAACGAGTACCCACAATCTATCTTTTGAGCAGAAATAAGAAAAATAATGTATACCCCTGTAAAACCCCAGTTTTACTATATAAAAGTGAGGTTTAAGGGGGTAAAAATTATATAAGCATGTTTTCGTGATGAGTAAATTTACGCTATTAAGACCACTTTCGGGACTATCTAAAAGTGGTCTTATCAGTTGGGTGGTCCTAATATTGAATAGAAACTCCTAAAATTCCAAACACTTTATTTTTTTACCAAAACTTGCTTTTATGCAGTTGTTTCTTAAAATACCTAATGGAATGCCAAACATTGTACACCCTGAAGGAGCAGTCTGATCTGTGTCTTCACTATTTGCATATGCCATTTTGTCAGAATTCTTGAAAAACATAATGGACTGTCAAAGCTGGTCTTAATAGTGGAGTGGTCTTAATTTCGAGTGGTCGTAATAGTGGAATTTTACTGTACACGTATTTAAAGAAACTTTCTTGGATGAAAATTGTAGAAGATGGCAGGCGCCGACGTCTCAGAGAGGTTTCATTTCTAAGATATTCATTGATTTCACTGTAATCAGATGAAGGTTTTTACGATTTTCTGAAGTTCCGCAAAAGTTTTGTCGAAAAGCACTGCCTCCCTACACATTAGTGATTGTCAGAACCAAAGGTCAGACTTATGATTAAATAATGAAATGATTAGGTCTTACACTATTTCCTTCACAAAAACAGATCTTCTTTATTAACCCTTGTCCTGCTGAATAAATTAAGATGCAACGCCCACTTCTAATTTTCAGCCAGTCTGATTAACTGATCCGAATTATTGCTATAAATTCACATACTTAAAGGCAAACAGTGATCTAGATCATTTGACTTCTTCAGAAACCAACTAATCTAGATCTACACTGTTTGCAAAGGCAGGGTATATCCGGGTTCAGCAGGACAAGGGTTAAACATCATTAGAATTAGCTTAGCGAGATGAATCTAAAATATTCTTAGTACGACATTTTTCTTCAAGAATAAGAGAAAACACAGCTAAATGCTCTGCTTGTCTATCACCCTGAACGGTTAATAAAATTAAAGCCAAGGTTTTGTTTATAAATAGCAATGAAACTGCAAGCATTAAGCAATGATTGCCAATCGATTCTTCACATTACCTGTTAAGGGCACGTGGATGTCTGTCACGGTTCAAAAATCGTAAGAATTGTATATTTTTAGAAATATTCGTCAGTGTGCAACACAATTGCCAAGGTAACATGGAACTTTTTGGAGAACCCGGCGCCTATCTATTCAACTTTATACATTTTTTTTTTCATTTTTTATTACCTTGGATAGTTGTTATAAAAACTTCTATTTTAAAAGCTATTGCGAAACATATTATGGATATTATGCGAAAGACTGCATGCCTAGTTGTCAACCCAATCATTGTTGATGGCTATGCTTCACTCTTTAATTGCACGATGGCGGTTCGGGTCTTAGACTCAATGGCGGTCTCTTCGTAAACTTTTAACCAATGGGTTGGGACTTGACGATAAGTTTTTGGCTTGGCCTGCCGTGGTTTAACTAATGGTTTTCATTTACTCTGGCATACAGTAGACTTAGCCATGAGTACCCGTCTTTGATTATTATAGTGATAAATTTGATTTTTATGTTTTCGCTTTGATGCATTGGTTTAAGCATTTATTTCTTTGTATAACGTACATTTGGTACAATACAAATAAAGATGAATCATTAAGTACTACTTTGGGATTCAGAAGAAAGTCTACTGACTTATAAAATCTGTCTCCCATTATTGCAATAGATAATAGTACTATATTGATGTGTGACTAGTAATGAAACAATTGATAGGCTATAACTATTGTATGTTCTTGGCTGTTTGCCTAACTCATGTTGGTATATTCTAACTTAAAATCGATGGCGGCTTCACGGGGGCGTAGAAATATCAGGTGCAAAAAGGTTCATAGATTATGTAAAGGTATCTCTGCATCATTTATTTGAAACCGCGTCAGGCTAAGATTGGCAGTAGCTCGATTCTTGACCTTAACACAAGATAACTTTGTTCTTACATATAAATTAAAATAAAACATTGCAAACATGTTGTATAACTTTAGCTATTCATACCATCACGCATGTTAAAAGAAACAAGTTTTGGTTGCCTACTATGATGGTTACTTGAGGTTTATTTAACCTCAAAACGTTTGGTTTTGATCAAGAAGTCTTGAACAGCTAAAAATATTTGCTTATTAGTAGAGTCTGATAACTCACAGTCGCTGTTCAAAAATACATTCGGAGATGGCTGGCATAAAGGTATTGTGCTATTAAGGAGTTCTTGTCGTAAGTTGGCGTATCGTGTACATGAAAATAAGAAGTGTTGGGTATCTTCAATAGACCCGCACACACATAGCGGGCTGTCAACGATATTTTTTTAGAAAAGATGTTGGTTGAGTGCACTACATTTCATTCGTAGGCGGGCATGGTAGATTTGACCAGGCCTATTACCATCGTAAAAATATTTCGGTGGTGCAAGAAGATTTGAGTTGAGATGTCGTTTAAAGGAGGAGGGAGAAGGCGAGTTTTTTATCTCGTCTGACAGACTATTCCAATTTCGTGTGACAGATGGTAGGAAAGATTTATAGTAGAGCTGCGAATTTGCATGGATTTAAGTTTTGTGAATTACGTAGGTTGTATGCAGTATTGTTTCCAACTGTGTCCGATACTAAAGACGAAAGGTAATCAGGAGTTAGGTTGGTTTGCATTTTGTAGAAAAGTTGTAATTTGTGTTTTTTCCTACGATATGCTAGTAGTTCCCATCCAGTTTCATGATTAAGACAATCGATCGACACTAATTTTGTCGCTGCAGTTAGAATACGGGCAGCTTCATTTTGTATTTTTCCAACTCATTTACTTCATATAAAGTACAATTATCCCAAACAACATCGGAATATTCGAGAAGTGGTCTAATAAAGGAAAATAAATTGTCTGGAGAGAGTGTCTATCAAGTTTAAATTTGAGCTTTCTCATAATATAAATACGATTCCATGCTTTGGTTTTTCTATAATCCAGGTGTTCATGCCAAGTACAGTCATTTGAAAAAATAAGGCCAAGGTGTTTATGAGATGTAACTTCCTGTATTTGAGTTTGGTTCATAAAGACCGGAGGATGATATGGTTTGTTCCTTTTTCGTGAAAAAATCATTGATTCGGACTTGGCTGGATTGAATTTGACAAGCCATTGTTTTGCCTATTCGTGAATTTTCAAAAGAGCGTTATTCAACTGATAAGCTGCATCGACTGGGTCGTCAACAATAATGTAAAGACTTGTATCGTCCGCAAAAAGCCGAATAGAAGAGTGAATGTTTTCAACGATATCGTTGATATATGAGAAATAGAAGAGGACCAAGAATAGAGCCTTGTGGAACACCTGCCTTAATTGTGGTCCAATTGGAAGCTGATCCAAGTAAAACAACCCTTTGTTTTCTTTTACTTAGATAGTCTATGAACCATTGGAGAAGTGGTCCAGAAATACCATTAGAAGAGAGTTTGTAAAGAAGACCCTCATGCCGTACTCTGTCAAATGCTTTGCTAATATCACAGAATATAGCTCTTACCTCTTTCCCTTCGTCAAGCGCGTGACAGAAGGTGTTAAAGAGATCCGTTAACTGATTAACTGTTGAATCGCCAGGCACAAAACCCGACTGGAGTGTTGTTATGGCATGGTTTGCTTGAAAGAAATTGAAGACATGTTTGTGTACAATTTTTTCAAGAACTTTACCAACAGTACTTAAGAGAGATATCGGTCGGTAATTTGATATTTCAGCTGGATCGTCTTTTTTAAAGATTGGCGTCACATTAGCCTGCTTCCATATAGTTGGAAACTTACCCTTTTCTAAAGAGAAATTAAAAAGGTCTTTGAGTGGAGAAGACAGCGGCTGAGCTAGGTCTTTGAGAATTCTACTGCTAATTAAATCAGGTCCTGCTGCTTTACCTGTGGGTAAGGAGAGAAGTATAGATTTAACGTCCACAGCTGTAGTCCTTATTAAATCAAGCTTATTGGGTGGATTATTAAATGTTTGTGGAAGCTGAGCATTATGCTCATCCAAATGAGTTTGTTGTGTAAAGAAATCGTTTAATTTGTCAGCTTTTTCTTTTTCATCGCATAAAACGGTGTCATTGCATTTTAGTGGAGGTATTGAAAATGTTTGGTCAGGCTTAATAAAAGTTTTTAGAGTTTTCCACTAATCCTTTTGGTCAATGTTTGGGTCTTTAAGTTTGTCTTTTAGGTTATCAATTTCTTGTTGTTTAGCCTTCCGAATGAGCGAGGTTACTTGATTTCGTATGTGTTTATAATTGTTAAAGTCGGATTGGTTTTTGGTTCTCCTGTATTGGTCATAGTACCGTTTTCTTTTTCTCATAAGACGTTTGATATTTGTGGTTAGCCAAGACGGATCAGATTTACGAACATGAACAGTTTTATTAGGTATATGCTTGTTTACAAGATGCTTTGATGCATTGATTGAGTTGGGAGCCTATATGCGAACCGATTTTTTTTATGTATTTCTGTATTAAGAGTAGCATCGAGACCCAGGGTGAAGTTGGCTAGCTGTAAAAGTGTTTTAAACCTCCCGGTGGTTTACTCTACTAACCGTTCTAAGGCGGTGGCCCCGGTGTTAGTCTTACTTTTTGTTGCTTTGTAGTTTATTCTACGAGGCGATCTGTTATATGTCTTACCTTGTGTTATTTTCTTCTTGTATTTTTTCAGTCCTTTTAGCATTGCGATTACCTCGCTTGGGGAAGAGAGAGCTAATCTTAGTGCTTTTCATACGTTTGTTCGATTTACGCTTGTTTGGTTTTGTCTGTTTCCTTTTCCTCTTGGTGTCTGTGAAGGGCTGCGGTTTGTGATTGTGGCACTCACTGGACGTTTCTCTTACCTGCTTTTTTTTTTTTTTTTTTTTTTTTTTTTTTTTTTTTTGAAAACTGTAATCATCACGAAAACATAGCCATATAGTTTTGACCCTCTTAGACCCCACTCTTATGTAGTAAAACTGGGGTTTACAGGGGTATACATTATTTTTCTTATTTCTGCTCTAAACATAGGTTAGAACTGCCTCGATGAGGCGATTCTAACGAGTACCCATAATCTATGTTTTGAGCAGAAATATGAAAAATATCAGAATATTTTTTTCTGAAATTTTTCAGGTGTTAAAAATTTCAGTATATTTGAATAAGGATGTTTTTCGTAATTATTTGGAAAACCTTTTTTATGACATATCCCTGTTTTCACTATATAGTACAGAGGAACATGTGGTTGCCAGCTAATAAAAAAATAGATGAGTTGGCTTAACTAGGTCTGTTAATACACGAAGGCTGATTAGTCTTCACTGTCCGCTTAAAGACGCTTTGGATCAAAGGCTACCCTCAGGGTGCTCTGCGAAGATTAATCAAACTGCGCTGATCCGAGTCTGAGGTGAGTGGACATGCAATCTTTGAAAAATGCTGTGCCTCAAATTAGTCCCAAGTAAAAACGGAATGGAAGCGCGGGAGGCGTTGGGGAGGGAGTGGGAGAGGGACTAAGAAATTATGAGAATGTTTACATGATGTATGGAAACCATATCCAGTACATGAACGAATATTGGTATGTGCGCTAATTATGCATCAATGGACAATTACACGTGGTATAGGAATGAATTTCTTTTTGTGTGGATTTTTGCGTGTAAACGCCGCCAAATCAGTCATAAATTGAATTAAGTCAGAAGCTCTTGATGTTAAAGTTTGTAAGTTACTTGCTTGCGTTTACACATCGATAAACACACACACACACACACACACACACACACACACACACACACACACACACAAATCGCTTATTTCTTATAACCCCAGCTCGATCATGTTTACGTTGAACACCTGAGCAAAATAGCTTATTTTGAAGTCTACGAAAAGCAAAGAAAATAGTTCTCCTCAGTGGATTTATGGACGTGTAAATACTGTTTTGAAGTTGCTTCCAACCAATAAAATTGCGCTAAACTGGTGTAAGCCTGCTGAGGTGGAGTTATTGCGCAGTATTCGTTTTTAGTTGATTGTTTCAATCGAGCCTTAATATGCATACACCAACATTTACGTTAAGATTGCTGTCCACGTCATTAATATTGACCAATGAAATCAAACCGCGCGTTTGCACGAAATCCATGTGACGGCTATTTATAGCCGCACTGTTCTTGTCGCTGTGACGTCAGAATGCAGTGAAAAGAGGGTTATCTGTAAAACCTGTTCTGGGACAGTGGCAAACAGTGCAGACCCTGATCAGACGCCGTCTGATCAGGGTCTGCGCTGTTTGCTTAAGTTACAGGAAGTGAAGGGTTAAATGAAACAATCTTAAGTCCCAGCTCAGGACCCTTTTCTTAGCCTACACTTAAAGACAATCGACTCTCCAGTGCTGTCAGCGCTTTGATTAATTATAGCAACCAAACTTTGTTCAATTTAAGGAGAATGAATACACTTTCAAGGAAGGGAACTCTATCAAAGTTATTTTGCCTTCTACAGAAGGACCTTGGGAAATGTTGAATCCTTTTGTATGCTGAAAGCTAACGGGAAGTATGAAAGTTGTTTCCTCGTATACAAAATGGCGAAAACTCTACCTAGCATTTTCTATCCCCTTTTCCACTGCGAGTACATATTGTTTTCTGTGTTTTTAGAAATCAGCTGTTTTCGTGAATATCCAAGTGAAGCATATATACCTTTGATAAATATTTTAAGTAACTTTTTTAGTGGAGCGGGAAGTGACCAGAATAGTGCACTTCCGGATACAAGCATCAAACTTGGCTATAATACTTATTGGTATGAGTGGTTTGCAAAATGTTTTCTAGCCAATCAAAGATCGCCTCATTTTCAAGATGGCGGTCCTAAATTCAAACTGACTGCCAAAATATATAATAATTCTTTAAAAGGGCGCTGACTAGTTTGGGTTTAGCTCATATTTTTCTTAAAGTCCATTGTCTTGTTGTCTTGCAAGCATTTTGCAATATACTAGCACTCTGGCAGCATTACCTTGTTACTGCCTGTAACTTACGTTACCTATCATAAATGCAAATATTCAACGAGTATTTTTTTAAACCTTAAAATTAAATTCAGATATCCTTAGCTGTCCAGTATCATTGTTTTATCTATCCTTCAGCAATCCGAAAACCACAGTAAGTAATCTATGAACGCTTATTGTCACCCTACATGGTGTTACGCATGACAGTTTCACATTAAATCTCATAAAATGGACATCTACGTCCAACATACTTTCTTTAATACGATTTAACAATGCCAGTTGGGTCAGTATTTTATATTTATCTATAAGACAATTAATTTTTCTTTTCAAAACTGAAAAACTTGCTACATTACCTTAATTAACCTGACCCTTACCTACCCTACCCTAGTCCCTACCCTACCCTTCCCTACTCTACCCCCCTACCCTACCCTTCCCTACCCCTACAAAGAGGAAATCAACTCAAATTTCACTACCCCTATCCGCCCTGCCCTGCCTGCATTTAACATCAGCCTCATCTCACTTGTCTTTTTAGTAAAAAAGAAAATAAAAAAATAATGGTACGCCTGAGAAAACCACAGTACAGCTACAGTTTCGTTTGAAATTCTGATTTTTATGATGTTACATGTATGCTATCATTATGAATTGCAGTTGCCCTGTCTATGCCACAATTAAATATGTGAACATAATACATATTTTAATAGATGTCCAAGGAGACAACTCCATTTCTATGTCAAACAGCTCTTAAAATTCATTTACCTTCAAAACATTTATAAATCCTCAGTTTGGGATGATGTCTAGTCAATTTTTATTATCACGACTCTCATAGGTAACGCGTATACCAGACAGTAGCATATGTAATATTGAGATTGGAAGCCCATACTTACTTATAATATTCAAGTATATCCCTGGGTGGAATAATGAGCAAACACAGGCAGCCACAAGTTTATTGTTGTGAATTAAAAGGATTTAGACCTTCATTGGTGTTATTTCAAGTTATTTTAGGGTAACGTATGTTACAAAGCTATTACAGGGTAATGCTGCCATTGCCAGAGTTCTAACATGTGAAATTTTGAAGCTTATATAATATAGTTTTAGAAAAGCATAATGTACACAATTCCATTTGCTGTTAAATTATAATCAAATTTGACGGCCATCTTGGAATTAATGGCAGCCATCTTGAAAATGGTAAAAATTCGCGTTGGCTAGAATTGATTTCTTTACCAGAAAGGTTTGAAGAACGAATGCTGAAAGCGTCGTACTTGTATCCGGAAGTGCACAATTGTTGTTGAAATTGGACACTTCCGGCTCAACTATTTGTCTTAATTTGATGTACAGCAGCGTATTGCCAATGCATAAGTGCGTTCTTTCTAAGATTAGGGTGTTAATTTCGAAATTTATCTCAAAGCTTTACATGTAGCCCATTCAGCCCTGCAAACAAAACGGATACTTTGCAAGCAGTGTAGATCCATAATGAGCCATTTCATCTGGATCTATACTGTTTGCTTATCTGTTTTTGATTTTGGTCAGATACTTTTTGCAATAATGGACATGCCCAAATTCAAAGCTGGCAGAGTCCACTTGGCAGAGGGACATTCGTACATTGCACATCATATCCAAATACTAAATCCATACAGAATAATGGGAATTAGATATACTTTCAGGGGAGGCAACTTTGTTAAAATTGTTTGCCTCCAGGTCTAGTTCAAAAAGAAAGAATTTGCTCCCATTGGGAGCAAATTCTTTCTTTTTAAATTGAACCTCTTTTTGAAAAGTCTTGATGTGCAGGAAAGCGAACAGGAAGTCACAGATGTTATCTCCCTTGTAAAAATGGCGGAATATCTTGCAAGTGTTTCAAATCTCTCTTTAGCCTTGTTAACATGAGCAGAATTCCTTTCCTAAAAGGGTTTGTAATATAAAATTGTGCCCGTGTAAACGAGACCATACGTCACATTTTAATTATCACCTTGATTTGATAAAGTTTATTGGACCGAGGCAAGGATACAGTTTATTGGACCGACAAAAATTGCCACTATAAACAATACAAACAATGTATCGAAGAAGGTGATACTCGCGGTAGGAAATGTGACAGGGCATCTATATTGCATTTTCTTTGATATAAATTATATACGACAGCGTCTGAATGTAAAGTGTTTGTTACAGTTTCTATACCACTTTTATGTGGCAAAGACTCTTTGCTCGTGTGAATAAGACCTGAAAATGAAGAATTATTTTTAAAATAATGCCGTAGTCAGAGACCCAGGCTTATTTTCTTATACAACAAAAAAATCTGGAAAGTATGAAATTAAATAATACACCAGGCATTTGAAACTCCGGCGTCTACGGGACCGGGGATAGTGGGGACATAATGGGCTTGTGCCATTATTTAACCTCCGATGAACCCTGGAAGTTTTAGCATGAATTTTGCCATAAATTTGTCTCGCAGTTCAGGGCGTTTAGCAGGGCTTTGCAAACTCTTACACGCGACACACCTACTGGTCCTTATCTATGCCTCTACCAAATATTATCAAATATTTCAAATCATTAAGGAGTTATGAAGTGCAAAATAATTTAGCTGAGAATCCGTTCAGGGGAAATAACTGTAAAAAAGAACTAAGCAAGAGTTGTCTTTCTTACATGCGACACTCTTCGTTGACCTATGTATCAACATCAAATATTATGAAATTATCTCAAACAGTATTGGAGTTATGGCCTGCACAATATTCGGCTTCAGGGGAGATAAGTTCACAGCGTAGAAAGTAAGAGTTCTCTCTTTCACACAACGTTTGTTCTTGTTGATATCTGTCAGTTTGCCAAAACTTATGAAAAAAATATTCCAAGCGGTTAAGCGTGAACACATTTTTTGCTAACCGACCACGGACGAACGGACACACAAGGTGATTGTAGGGCACTCTTAGAGAGTCAACCGACCTGAGTCGGTACCTTTCCTGTGGGTGGTGCAATAAAACAGCTAGACACCCTGCTATCGGAAATTGACCGGTTCAAAGAGCTGTGGTAGAAGAGTCCACTCGATGTTAATGGGTTAAGATGCTCGAACTTTCGAAAAGAGAAAATCGTTTCAGACTCTTCTTAGGATTCGACAGTGGGTCGGGTCTCAGATTCTATGAAAGTGCCGGTTTAAACCTTTCATTATCTAAAGATGTTATCTTTATGTTCAGGCTCTCTGTGGTTCAAATGGCGGTTTTCTTTAACTCTGGCTGCCAATGCCTGATATGATTACAACGAGCCCTTATCCTTGTTTAATCACAGTATTTTAATTCCATTTACACGTTTGTTTGTTTTGTTTTTTTTGTTTTTGTTTTGTTTTTATTTTGTTTTTTTTCCTGTGATGTTTCATTGATTGAGTTAGGGAGTCTCTATGGGAGCCGAACATTCAGTGTGCAGTTTTACATTGGAACCTAGTGTGAGGATTTGGTATCAGTAAAATCGATTAAACTGACTCATCCCTCACCCCGCGGAAGTTTTACTACTGACCGTTTTATGGCCGCTCACTGCAGGGATTTTCTCAAGTTCTGTCCTGTTCGTTGTCTTACCGTTGTATTCATTGGATCCTGTCTAGCAATGTGATTACTTTGCTGCTTTTTTTTGGGTCTGTATTTCATTACAAATATATTGAAATTTCACCTAAAAAATGAAAAAAATCAGATAAAAAATTCTGATATTTTTCATATTTTTGGTCAAAACATAATTTGTGGCGAGGCGGTTCTAACGAGAGTACACACAATCTATGTTTTTGAGCAGAAATCAGAAAAATAATGTATACCCCTGTTAACGCCTGTTTCATATAGAAGTTGGGTTTAAATGGGTCAAAATTATATAGGTATGTTTTCGTGATGGTTCTTCTCTTGGTGTCATTTGTAGGCTATTATTTGTAATTGTGGCTATTCCTGGACACATTCTAGGCCATTTCTTTTTCCATATAACGCGTAAAAGACAAGTAGGCGTCTGGAAAAGATAAGAAAAAGAATTTATATTAAATGCTTTGCTGTCTTACAGCAACTACTTTGTTGTCTGTAAATGTATATTCATTAAACAGAATAAATAAACCTAAGATGTTTCTTTTCAGTAAAACAAAAGCGGATGAGGAATTAAATTAAATACTCTTTTGATCGTTCGAATTTGATTGTTGTAATTTACTAACTGCTGATATTTGAAACCGATGGACAATGAGTTTCCCGAATAGGTGTTTTTATAGCTCACAGACAAGAAACAAATACACTTAGGTTCTAATTTAAAACAATGAATTACTTATCCGACTCAATTTGGCATACAGTGAAACTTACATGACTCGATGAATCGTTTACCATGACCGATTCGAACTCGTTTTTGAGTCCCTCGGAAATTCTTCCGATAGCTCAAGAAAAAAAAAAAAAAAAAAAATAGGAATACATTAGGGATATTTTTATTCTTTTATCAAGTAAATGTATGTTGTGTGTACTCATGTTAACCAGTATTTGTGTACATACTTTCGCCAGCAACTGACAACCGCCCTATTTGAATCAGCGGACGGGGGTGGAGAATAAAGATAGAAACGATTTTGTAATCAATCTCCACGAAAGTTATGCGTCCAAGCTGAAAGTTGAACTTGTGTCCCCTGGTTCTGAAGTCCAGACTCGCTACCGACTGTACCATGGAGCCCGGCTTCTAATTAAAGGATGCCCTTGGGGTGTAACCGCTGAAGAGCATTAAAGTGGTCTACATTATACAGAGAAAATACAACTGCCGTCAGTAACGCTCAGTGATAAATACATTTGTTCTAGACATAGGTAGTTCTAGCCACTGAGAGTTAATCATAGCGCCAAGGCAGGAGGCAAATGGGGATGATTTGGGGATGTAAGTTCGATCTTCTATAAAAGTAATGGTATGTTGGATGTAATCATTAGAATCGCCTTGATGGGTATACACAACACACATTTTCACGATAAAAATAAGAAAATAATCCCTAAACATTTGTTTTCTTTAGCTTATTAGTATATCATAGGGACTGAAAAACGAGTTCGAGTTAACCACGGTAAACGAGCCATCGGTGTTCGAGTCATTGAAGTTTTAATATACTGAAAGGAAAAAGAAACGCAGAGTAGAGTTCTTTCCTTCTTATTTTAACCATTTTTTACGGTGTTTACTATAGCCATACACTTCTACAGATTGCCCTGTGAATGTGAACCGCGGGTATACGAGTCTTTGGTCGATGTGCGATCTACCCAGTGTGTGAAATCATTCAACCATGCACTACACAGTGCATTGCACGGACAATACGGAAAGCCAAAATTTCGTGCAAAACAAGCATGTTTAAACCTTCAGCACAAGATTTCCTCACACCATTTGGTACACTTCAACGATACACAACGCTCTTCAATTCTTTTACCGATTTTTCTTTTCACTTTTACGCTACTTTGAACTTTTTTTCAATCATGGTACGATTGACTGATGTTCAGAGGGGTAGGGCAGTTGCGTTGCTGATGCAGGGTCAGAGGCAACAGCAAGTTGCCAATCATTTTGGGGTTAACGTCTCAACAATTGAACTTCTTGTTAGACGTTTAAGGGAGACAGGGCATTTAGCAGACCGACCGCGGTCTGGGCGTCCACGCGTGACGTCGCGACGTCAAGACAGGACAATCCGTCTGGCACATTTGCGGAATCGTCCTGTCACTGCTACCGAAACTGCCCTTAATACAGTAGGTACGCATAATCGACAAATTTCTCCGAAGACTGTTGGAAGTCGATTGCGTGAGATTGGTCTTCGAGCTCGTCGTCCATACGTGGTCTGCCTCTGACCCGGCACGTAGGTTGCGTCGTATGGCGCATGCGCCCAGGCTATTTCCGATGAGGCAGTGGAGACGAGTTCTCTTTACGGACGAGTCTAGGTTCACTCTCTATCGCGCAGATGGTCGACGTCGTGTGTACCGACGTCGCGGAGAACGCTTTGCCGACGCCTGTGTTGTCGAACGGGATCGGTTTGGGGGTGGCTCCTTTATGGTCTAGGGAGGCATTGGTCACGGGATAAAATCACAGTTGATTATTGTTGCGGGCAATATGACCGCAGTAAGGTATAAGGATGAGATCTTGCGTCCTGTTGCAGTCCCGCTTGTGCAACAACGTAATCTGATTCTGCAGCAGGACAATGCTTGACCACATGTTGCCCGAGTTTGTCAGGATTTCCTGGCAAACAATAACATCGCACCACTAGCATGGCCACCGTACAGTCCAGATTTGACCCCAACAGAGCACATGTGGGATGAGCTGGACAGAAGGGTTAGGAAGCGCCGAAATCCCCCCCGCAACTCTCGCACAACTAAGGAATGCGTTGATCGATGAATGGAATAACATCCCGATGCGAACTGTCAATGTTTTGGTTAACTCTATCCAAAGGTGAATTAGGGCAGCAACGGCAGCAAGAGGGGGGGCACACCCGATATTGATTTTCAGTTTGATTTTGATTTCAAGATTTGTAGGGTAGCTACCAATGAACTTCAATAACTCGAGACTTGTTGATCACAAACCAATGAAATTTGGAATTTTTGTTCCATACATGTACCGTTTTGTAATCATAGTAAAATATTCAACAAACTTTTTCAAACTTGAATGAAATTTAGAGATAAAATTTACCCTGCGTTTCTTTTTCCTTTCACTATATATATTTTTTCAGTATGTAATGATGGCATATTGTAACGAATGTTTGATCTATCGCAGGATCTAGATTCTTAGGAAGAGTTTACATTTGGATGGACTTGCGACGTCCCCTCCAGTGATCTACCGATTAAGAACTAATAAATCCGATTCAGAGTTCAAATGCAACGTTTATGTGAATCTGATAAAAATCAGACATTCTCTATTTTTTTGTGAAATTTCATACCATTTATCATTATATTTCCATCTGACTGCAGACCCAGGGATCGTGAATTCGATTGCGAGCTCTGTCACATAACTTCCGTGGAGACTGATCATGAAATCATTTTAACTGGAGTTCTCTTAACTTAGTGCGTTTCCCTTATTCCGTGCAAAGAATTTCATGGATCGTTCCGTATGATTCGGTATTCTTTAGAACCAGTACCGGCAATTACCCAGTGAACAAAAGCGCGCGGAAGCGCACAGACTTCACGGGTACTTCAGAAAGTCCCTTTGCGTGCCGCCATATCGGATGTGTTTCTGTGTTTTGGATATAAATTTTCCAATTCTTCAGTGTTTATTCGGATGATACGCTGTCATTTCCCCCACTGGAATGTTGGTATTTGCTTTCCTTTTACTGTTTAGTTAAATTTATCGGATATTTTTCTGCTTTTTAACTTTTTTTTTCTCATTTTGTTGTCAGTTTTTTGTGACTTTCGTTTGTTGTTGCAGTTTTTGTTTACTGTTATTGCCCTTCTTATGTCCCAAGTTCGCGGTAGCCGCGGTAGCTGCGGACATTTGAAAGCCTCTTGGGACAATCATCCTAGATGTTTTGCTTGCTCTCGTTGCAGTTTTCAGTCGTGCTGCGAGATCTGTAAACTGTGGCCTAGCTCGATTTGGACGCTAGCTTCTAATAGACGTGCTTACGTTCAGAGGAATGTTGCGATGGACAAGAAGAAGATGGGCAAGAAGGGAGCCTCTTCCCGAGACACAGTTTCTAACACTGTTGAGGGTAGCAATGATAACTGTCAACCTGGCTCCGGAACTGTATCAAGGCAGTCCCAGTTTGAGAACTCTTCTCAGACTAAGTCCACCTCAGGGGAGAATAACCGGGAGAATCGGGAAAATCCCCTGACTTACACTTCTCGTTCTACAGAGGCAACTCCTGTAGATCGAATTGGTGGTTCCACTACCAACGTGTCCACGGACAAGAAGATTGATAGATCATCTGATCACGACTCAATGGATGATTCTTCTTCCTCTGGCCGAGATTCTTCTGAATCTGACTGGTCACCGGGTCGGGTATCACCCGCTTGGTCACCTCGACCCTAGTCTAAGGGTCGGTCTTCACAACACCGATTCCCGGACCGGTCATCTCGGCATCAGTCACCGGGCCGGTCATCACGGCACCGGTCACCGGATCGGTCATCTCGACACCGATCACCGGGCCGGTCATCTCGAGATCGTCATTCTTCCTCTAGAAGGCATAGGTCTAGAGTAAAGCACAAATACTCATAGGCGTCATCGTTATACGAGCCCCAATTCTTATGACTCGTCTTCGAGATCCGGATCTGTCTGTCAGTTCTGAGTGGTCAGCCTCTTGACAGAAACAGGCACCATAAGAGGAAAACGTCTCACAGACGCCGTTCGACTTCTACTTATAAAAGGCACAAGAGGCGTAAGCACTCCTCTGGCTCTCGCCATAGCGGTCGTGCAAGATCTTCATCTAGAGATCGTAGTCACATGGCTATGTCTCAAAGATCTCATTCTAAGTCTGACAGAGAAGATGATCTCTCAATTATAGTGGACAAGTATGATTTCGAGGGTGAAAGCAGAGCTGGTTCACCTCGTAAAGCATCTTCCAAACCATTGAAGAAACAGTCTTTGGACAGAGGTACTTTGGATTCCGAGGAGGAAGAGTAAGCTACCATTTCTTTTGCCGAGGCAATTCAGGAGGTCATGAACCTGTTACCTCCTAGGAGAGAGTCTTCCGAGACTATTTAGAGGACTAGGTCCACTTTGGATGCATTAAATCCTACTGAGGATAAGAACTCAGCCTTTGCTGATAAAAGATGTTGTGAATGTCTTCCAGTCTCTTATCGACAAAATAGTTAAACTTGAACCTGGTTGGGTTACCAATCAATCTCTGGAGAGAGAGCTTGGTATTGTTATGAAATACTACCGGTCACACGGTCAGTTCTTTCCCGCCAGTGTACCTAAAATTGATAAGGATGCATCTCTGCTGAATTTGGCATCATCTGGGAACGTTAATTTTCCAGTCAAGAGTTTGGAAACCATGTAGCGCCAAGCTAGAAATATGGTTACCATTAACTCGTGTGCAGATCTGTTCACTGCGGCATCTGTCAAAGCTCTGGAATCAGACAGTTTGGATGCTCCTATGCTGAAGAGGTTGCTCAGTTCCATTGTTAGCTGCCTTAAGCATTCTTCTTCTATGGCAGTGATTCTGACAGTAGAACTTTTGCAAGCTAGGAGGGAGGCTGCCATCGAAACGTCTAAGATACTGACGGAAGCGACGAAGAATAAACTTCGTTCAATCCCAATCTTTTCTGAATCCCTGTTCGACGGTCAGGTTGCTGCACTTCAGAAATCAAATTCTGAATCTCAGCAACAGAGTTTCATAGCTTCCTCTGTTGCACAGAGTAGTCAAGCTTCTTCTTCTGGGTTTAAAATTCCGAAACGCCCAAACAAATCTTCTGATCGCAGGAATTTTTCTTCTTCTAGACCTCCGAATCGCCAGGATCGAGGTGATCCTAGAAGAGGTCCTCATCGTGGAGGCTCTGACTCTCGTGGAAGGGGTCAACACACCCCCTCCCGAGGAGGTGCCTCCAACGTAACGCGACAATGATATGCTTCCTCCATATGCTGTCCCGTCCTCGAAAGGACCTCCCAGTAGGAGGACGGTTGGCCCACTTTAAAAATCGTTGGGGAGAAATAACAGAGGACTCATGGGTACTCTCTGTCGTAATAAAAAGGTACAAAATTCCATTTGTAAACAAACCCTTCCTCTCCCCAACTCCAATCTTTCTTCAACAGACCGAAAGTATGGCTCTAGAAGAAGAGGTCAACAATCTCCTACTCAAAGAGGGCAGTGGAGGATAGAACCGAAATGTCCAGGCTTTTATTCTCGTATTTTCCTGGTTCACAAGAAGAATGGGAAATTACGACTAATAATAGATCTGTCCAGCCTGAATACGTTTCTGGATATTCAGTCGTTCAGAATGGAGACAGCCAACAAGGTCAGACAGGCGATTCAACCCAACGACTGGGCGTTCTCATTAGATCTGACAGATGCTTATCTACATGTTCCCATTCACCGGCAGTCTCGGAAGTATCTCCGTTTCTGTCTAAATGATCAGACATCAATTCAAGACTCTTCCGTTTGGCCTTGCGACAAGTCCCTATGTTTTCACCCATTTGATGGTTGCCATAGCAACATATCTACGGAAGAGGGCAATTGTACTGTTTCCATATCTGGACGACTGGTTGGTCAGAAATCAGGTTCGACAGGAAATTCTGAGAGACCAACAGTTTACAATCGAGTTGATTATGTCCTTATGTCTAATAATCAACGAAGAAAAGTCAGATTTGGTTCCGTCTCAGAATTTTGTGTTCACAGGAATGGAATTCCTAACACACAAGAACATAGTTCGAGTGCCATTAGACAGAGTACAGGGCATTTTGGAACTGTTACTTGGTTCAAGAAACAAAAACAGGTCTCAGCAAGAGTATTTCTGTCTCTTCGGGAAAAACTAAGTGCTGCAGCTAAATTTGTAGTATTGGGCAGGCTACGTCCATTTCAAATGGCTATGTTTGCACAATGGAAAGCTCATGTGCTTCCCTTAGAGTATCCCATTCTTCTCAATGCTCCTATCAGGAAGCATTTAGAATGGTGGGACAACAAGGGACGTTTCATCTTGGGTGTAACACGGAAACCGTCTCTACCAATACAGTCTTTTCACGGATGAGAGCCTCTCCGGAAGTGGAGCCCATCTCGAACCGGAAGGACTGCTGATTCATGGAGTTTGGACTCCAGACCATTCAGTTCTTCGTATCAATGTTTAAGAGATGAAAGCAATATTGCTAGCTCTAAAGCAATGTCACCTATATGTCTGCAATTCAGCAGTGATGATTGCCACCGATAACTCTTCGGTAGTTTTGTACCTGAAGAGAGAAAGGAGCACCCATTCTCCGTCTCTATGCATGGAGGTATGGGAGACGCTCCAGTGGTGCAATGAGACAGATATAAATCTTCTGGTGAGACATATCCCAGGAAAATCAAACATTTTAGCAGACAGGTTAAGTCGTTCTTACAAACCCATTTCGACAGAATGGTCTGTGGATTAGACGATTTGCAACTTGATTCTGTCGATGACGGGCTTTCCAAACATAGATCTGTTTGCGACTCGTCTAAACAAGAAGTTGCCACTCTATGTGTCTCCTTTCCCAGACGAAAAAGCTCTGGCGATAGATGCAATGTCAATGAACTGAAACTTGATGCACGCTTATGCGTTTTCTCCGTTTGCTCTGATTCCGGCGATAATCAACAAGATTCACCAACATCACTGCAACATAGTGTTGATAGCTCCTCTTTGGGCCGAAATGTCTTGGTTTCCAGACATTCTTCGGTTAGTAGTAGCACCGGTCATTCCGATTCCTTCGCACAAAAATCTGTTGACACAATTGGGTCAGAAATTTGTCGTAGGAAGCTTAAAACTTCACGCTTGGGGTTTATCCGCCGATCGATCAGAGATCGAAAGTTTTCGGCAAACGTTGCCAGACACGCTGCTGAAGCAAGGCGATCGTCTACCAGACGAGTTTATGACGCCAAATGGAAAGTTTTTCCGATTGGTGTATGCAAAGAGAAGCTCATCCTTTCTCGGCCATTCCTTTGGAAGTAGCAGATATTTTGCTACATTTGTTCCAGGAGAAGAAATGTCACTACTATCAAAGGTTACAGATCTACTATCTCTAATAATTTGAAGTTCAAATCTGACAACAACATTGGATCTGATCCTATCATTTCTGAACTTATCAACTCGTTTGAATTACTGAGACCAGTTCAAAGGTCTTTAGCTCCAAAATGGGACCTTTCTTGTATCCTTTCTTCATTATGTTCTGAACCATATGAACCGTTGCCTAAGGCTTCCATCTCACTCCGAAAACCGTATTTCTGCTTGCCATGGCAACAGCGAGACGTGTTAGTCATGCCTTCTCCATGGATTTAGGGCATCTCAGATTCAATCAGTCAGATGGTTCGATTTCTTTAAGGACACAACCAGGCTTTTTGGCAAAAAATCAATCACCATCCGTTTGCCCGGATGATATATTGGTTCAAAATTTAGCCCGAACAGTTAAATTTAATGATTTTAATAGGCTTTTATGTCCTGTTAGGGCTTTGAAACGTTACCTGAAAGTGACCGAGCCTATCCGGAAAATCAGAAAAAAGCTCTTTCTTCCCTTGAATGGAGATCATGATATTACTTAGGGATCTATCTCCGGATGGATTTCTTATACCATTAGATTAGCTTATAGAAATTGTCTAAGTCTAAGATAGCTTTGCTTAAGATTAAGGCTCACGAGTTAAGGGCTTTCGGCTTCTTGGTCTTATATGAATAAAATCCCGATTGAGGATGTTATCAAATCTGCTGTGAGGTCTTCTCGTTCGACTTTTGCCAAGTTCTATCTACGAGATCTAAACACCCAAGGAGAGAATGTACGACAGATGGGTCCAGTGGTTTCTACTCAAAAAGTGGTGGGGCCCAGTCAGGTCTTCCTCATCTTCGATGCTAATCTAGAGAGACTATCGTCTGAGGCCTAGTACTACAGATTCAAAGGTACTTGAATATGATAGTGCTGTTTCCAGGGATAGAAATGGTGGAAATTTAGTTTTCTTACTTAATTTCCATTATTTTCTGAACTTAGAATCCTAAGTTTCCACAGGATATATCCCTGGATAAAAGGATCGTTCTGTATGATGGTTGAAGATTCCTTCCCACCAAGGCTGATTCTGCACTAAGTTAAGTCTGTGGTGAGGAGAACTCCGGTTAAAATTTAGTTTTTATAAGTAAAACTTATTTTAACAAGAATACTCACCACCGACTAAACGCAGAGTCCCGCCTTCCGACCACTCCATCTTGAGGGCAAGGGGATTTCTGAAGTACCCGCGAAGTCCGTGCACTTTCGCGCGCTATTGTTTACTGGGTAATTGCCGGTACTGGTTCGACAGAGTACCGAATCATACGGAACGATCCATACAATTCTTTGCAGGGAATAAGGGAAATGCACTAAGTTAAATCTGTGGTGAGTATCCTTGTTAAAATAAGTTTTATTTATAAAAACTAAACTTTTACAGTCATTCTCACCCTTATACTGATTAAAGAAGGGCAATTATCAATTACTGGCAAACAAGTACGTTTTAAATAACCGCCGAGACTACAAATGTACTAGTAAAAATGTGAGAAGGTTACATGTAACTAACCGACTCGACATGACGTAAACAGTGTTGAATGGACCGTAAAACTCCATTTCCAACTAAAAATTTATATCTTCCCCATAGAAATTTCTGTTTTCTTGCATGATGTAATGTAAAGATCAGATGAAATAGTTTATACAGAGACCAGGGTTTGGAAACTGGATCATGCTAGGGGTAAGGCTGTTGTGTGTGTGTGGCAGGGGGTGGGGTGGGGGGGGGGGGCGCAAAGAATAAGCCAAATGGGCAAAGGCTTTAGGGCGGGGACATCTGTGTACTTTGGACACATGCCTAGTTTCAGATGCGCTACTAAGTGTCCCTGCCTACTACGAATATAGGTTGAACTGTCACTTTGGTTTTCGCATTATGGAACCAAACGGACAAGCCCTGAAAAAGTAGTTGTGCTTTTTGTATCCTTACATATAAGAGAGTAATATATAAGTATTAGAAATAGTCTAACTCAAAAAATAAAACTCTAAACAAAGAAATCAGGCCCCGAGGTTATTAAACTTTTTCATGCTCAACTCAGCTGAACATGTTGGCATTTTTATATTTATTAGCAGAGAAGATTTCGTGTTCAGCTATGTTTAGCAAGAAAATGAAAGACTTTGCTATTGTTGGTAATCTGAGATTTATTGGCAGGAGAAAGATCTTGCTCAGCTTTGTTGAGCATGAAACAATTTTATAACCTTGGGGCCAGGGATCTACTGGTACTTTTTACTACTGACCGTTCAAAGGCCGTGGTTTAAGTGTTGTTCGCACCGGGTAGGATATTTTGGCTGCTCCCAGCGTGACTTCTTTCATGTTTTATCCTATCTATTGTCGTGTTTGTGTGTAATGGGTCCTGTATTCCATTGTTATCACGTCGTTGGGGAAGGGGAGCTGATTGCTTGGGTTTTCATTGGCTGGTGAGTTGTGTGCTCTCCGGCGTTGTTTGTTTAGGTTTTCCTATGTGTGTCACTGGTAGTTTGTTCTTGGTTATGGCTTTTTCTGGCATAGTAGTTCTGTGATTGTGGCTCTTTCTAGTCATCTCCTTTACTACTTTAGAGTACGATTGATTTTTTTAATATGTTTTAAGAGTTGTGTTTTTGTACTGTCATATACGAGGGATGTTCGAAATGAATTGCTCATTGTCCTCTAGCTCGATATCCACGTGGGGCACGATAAAAACCAATACATGCCTGTATAGGGCTATTCAATATCTACACAATGGTGTATAAATGTACATGTTAGACTAAGTGTAAGACATAAAATTTGCCATTTAAATACACGCAGTCATTGACCACTGCAGTAAAAATGGTTGGTCGACAAAAAAGATGAAATACGGGCTTACATCAAAGCTCGCTCAAAACTTGGTTGTTCTTTGAAGAAGCTGATGACTGAAATTTCTACTGCTTTTGGACCTTCTTGTGTGTCTTATGACACAGTTCGGCGGAGGAAAAAGAAATTTGAGTCTGGTGCAGAGTCCATCAAAAATGCACCGAAATCAGGTAGGCCAAAATCTGCATCTCGTAAAGAAATCGTTTCCAAAATAAAGGAAATCATTGAAGGAGATGCCAGATTTACAGTTCGTGATATTGCACGAAAGGTAGGCATATCACTATCAACGGTTCACCTTATTTTGAAGAAGCATTTGAAAGTCAGAAAGATTTCTGCTAGATGGGTGCCACATTTGTTGACTGACGAGCAAAAGAGGCAACGGGTTAAAGTGGCCAAAAAAGCTGCTTCAAATGTTTCCAAAATATGACAAAAAGCAGTTTGCCAATGTCGTCACAGGTTATGAAACCTGGGTCCATTATTTTTAGCCCGTCAGAAAGGTTAGCAGTAAGATCTGGGCCACTAAACACAGCAAACGCCCAATAATTGCCAAACGTTCTTTGAGTACAAAGAAGGTTTTGTATGCAATCTCCCTCTCTGGTGAAGGAGTCGCAATAAAAGTGCCAGTGAAAAAAGGGCAAAAGCATCACCGGAAAGTACTACAAAGACGTAGTACTAAGAAACTGAAAACGTATTATCAGAAACGACGCCCTGCCACTGGTTTTAAACATGTCCGTCTTCTACATGACAATGCCCCAGCTCATATCTCCGCAATAGTTACGGCGTTTTTGAAGAAAGAAAAAGTAACTGTTTTGCCTCAGCCCTCGTATTCCCCAGACCTTGCCCCATGTGATTTCTTTTTGTTTCCGAAATTGAAAGCATTCCTTGCTGGGCGGAAATACCAGTCCCGACAGGCACTTGGATCTGCCATTCATCAGTACCTTATTACTGTGCCCAAATCAGCGTACCGTGACGCCTTCAAGAAGTGGATACATCGGCAGAAACTTTGCATTTCTAGCCACGGGGAGTACTTCGAGGGCATGAAATGAGTACTTTTGGGCTAACTTGAAATTTGAAGTCTCCAGATAGAAATAAGCAATTCATTTCGAACATCCCCCGTAAATATATATATATATATTCCACTCTGGGCAAATGCAGCAGACGACAAATTGATGAAATTTTGTAGAGACAATTTGCATGAAATGTCAAATCCTGTTGTTTTCTGAAAGAAAAAAAAAATGATAAAATATAGCTGAAATGTTTGCCCGGTACTGTAGCCTTCAAAGTCATCTGGTATTTGGAGGTCTGAATTTATGGTGCATATGTGATAGGAATGTGACAGTTGTTTGGGTGAGCGACGTTTGCCAAAGTTCTGCCCACGTAGCAGAAGTATCAGGACACTGTCTGACAGCTTATATTGACAAAATTTCCGCTAATGGCAAGAAGAGAGATTATCGTTTGTTCTAGCATTACTTTCCACAAACACTTTACTAATGGCCATGACAATAAACCTAGTAAACCAAATTATCTAGTCTCTGTCTATGATCGCTTGACGGATGGCATAGCGAAAAAAGGTCCTTACGTCATATGCGGGCCCCGGAGGCCCTGATCAGTCAAAGCAATTACGTTGACGAATCAGGGCTGCCCGTCGACAGGGATTACAATATTTATTGATTCTGAAATGGTCAAAGAATATCCTTATCAGGTTGTGGCAATGCGCGGGCTGAACTAGGACTTCGTTCTCCGCATAGTCAATAAGGGTCATTTTCTTAAGCTGCGTCACACATATACTTACTGGATAGCAAAGAATATAAAAGAAAAGCACAGTTCTCTGAGCGTCTGTAAACACTTAGGAACGTCTTATCTACATAAATATATACAGATTCGGATACTGGATGTTGACGCTGAGCTCTCTGGTAAAATTTTCAGCAGACGACATATTGAAATATGTTTCTCATTTTTTCCAGGAAACAGGTTTGACATTTCATGCAAATTGTCTCCATTGGAGACAATTTGCATGAAAAGTCAAATCCTGTTTTCTAGCAAAACAGAGAGATATCCATTTGTCGTCTGCTAAATAAGCTCAGAGAGTGGTAAAGGTTAAGGAAAGTTTTACCTAGTGAAATTTTACTGAACATTACGTCACACGGGAATACAAAACTTTCAGTGTAAACGATGACAATTCCATGCTAATTAATGGTCAGTAAACACGCATTTGTTCGTTGTTTTTCGGAGAAGTTATGAAGTGATTGTGAATGCGTTTTTTCAAGTGTATACTACACAATGCATGCTATAATGAGTAAATAATTCAAATAAATGAAAAGTTAATTTCAGGTAATGAACTGAGACATTATGTATGAGGCGTTCTTCACACTGAATTGTTCTAAGGTTTGTTAAAAGAAGTTACGGAACACATTATAAGTATTTTCTGTTTTGAAGTCTTAAAGACAATTCTAAGAATTGTGACCATTATCCACTTAAACGTGCGAAAATAAAACTGTCTTCGAGTATATTCGACTTCCGCAGACTGCGCATGCATACTCTGCTGAGCATGCGCACATTGTGCAGAAAATATTTGCAGCATGGAATGATGTAGTCGTGCATTAGTCAGCAAGCATTCATATTTACTGTATTGTCGACGCATGCACAATATGTTTATGTCATGACATGCCCGCAACAAATGCAAAGGCACCTATTGCGCGTGTCAACCGCATTCAGCCAGACCTGTATCGCGTACTGGTTAGTTTATTTTGTTCGCTGCGAGAGGGTTTATTCATCACAAAAACATGCCTATATAATATTGACCTCCTTAAACCCCACTTTTACATAGTGAAACTGGGGTTACGGGGATATTAATCATTTTTCTTTTTTTTCTCTCAAAACATAGATTGTGGGTACTAGTTAGAACCGCTTCGATGAGGTGGTTCTAACGAGTACCCACAATCTGTTCTGAGCAGAAATATGAAAAATATCAGATTTTTTATCTGAAAATTTTCAGTTTTTCTATATATTTGAATAGGCGTGTTTTCGTAATGTTCTATAAATTTTGAGACATTGTTAATTTCTCCTTTTTTTCCATTATAAAAAAATAAATAACATTTCAAAACTTTATACGAAGGAAGCTGGTAGTATGATACGACAAAAAAGTACGTGACTAGTCATAAAAGGCTCTAATCAAAAAACTTATATTGTGTACTAATTTTATTTTACATTGCGATTTACATCATTTGAATTTAAAATGGGAATGCATGTTTACAGAAGGGCTGTGGTGGTCTTATTGACTATTAGGCAAGCTACCCAACAAGAGAAAACACGCATGGCTGTCTTCCTCGCGGGAACATATAGGTCAGGAACTGGGAAAGGCGGGATTGTTAGGCTGTATCCTCGAATATATGTCACTAACAGAATTCGAATGTTATCTAAATTGTACATTCATAAATGTTTTGTAAAACTGAAACAAAATACAGCGCCTTACTTTGTCTATTAAAGGATTGCATTAACCCTTTCAAGTTTGCAGATCAACACATATGCCTATGCAAACAGTGTAGATCCAAATGAGATGGCTCCCAAGGAGCCGTCTCATCTGGATATACACTGTTTGCCATTTTGTGTTTTAGTTTAGCCTGAAACGCCTATTTTCAACAATGGACGTGTTCAAATTCAAAGATAAAAGAGACCACTTTTGGAACTCAGGGGTGATAGAGTTAAGTCAGTTGATTTATCAAAAGAAAATAAAAGTACACAGTTTGAAGTTTGCTTTTTTCTTCTCTCTTAGCTGCAGATATAGACGATATAGACAGTTGCTCGCTCGAATTGTCAGACTTGGAATAATTAGACATGTTGTACGCATACCAAGTTGCTCTTGGGGCTGAGAATTTCTAGTAACATGTTTATAATCAAGATGAATTATGCACAAAAATTAGTTCAATTTTGCGGCGAATCATGCCCTTCAAAGATGCATAAAACGAACAATAATGACAGACGTACAATGTAGCTTAGCTGTCTGTATACCTACAATATGGATTGCACTCTGAATGTGTTATGTCTATGTCTTTCGAGTAGACTTAATCTCGTTAATTGTTGCTTAGAGCATGTGGATATTACTCCGTTCCTTTCTCATCCTATACAGGTGTCAATAAAAAATTAGCGAGACATATTTTATTCGATAAGAAATCTAGGCATTACTGTGGAAGACACTATTTTTGTAACAGAATTTTCTTCTTTAAACATGTGTTGATTTTTTAAGTTCGTTCTATAGCTGTTCAAAAAGGTAGCTCGCTACTTTGATTTTCTTGGGTTAGTGGCTTGTGTCTATCATGGTTTACTCTTCCTCTTGGTATCTTTGGTGAGCTACTTCTGCGACTTTTTCTCTTCCTGGACATTTTTTCTGCTACTACCTCTAATACTACTACTACTAAAATAATAATAATATTATTATTATTATCATTATTTATTATTATTATTATTATTATTATTTATCATTATTATATTATTATTATCATTAATGATAAAGGACAGTTTCTGTTTCCAGCCGCGATTTATATCATTTTCTTCCTTAATATGGCATTAGCTTGATGTCACAAAATAGTCATACTATTTTCGCGTTTGTATGTATTCATTATAACCCTTTCTGTCCGGCAGACCAAATCTTATACCTATTCAAACAGTGTAGATCCAGATGAGACGGCTCGTAACGAGCAGTCTCATCCGGATCTACACAGTTTGCCATTCTGTTTTTTTTTTTTTTTTTTTTTTTTTTGGGGGGGGGTTTTTTTTAGACAGAAACCCCTATTTGCAACTGTGTACAAGTCCGAATTCAAGAATGAAAAATTACATGTCAGAAAAGGGTTAACCACCTTACAACGTCCCATGTAAAATAAACTGTTCTAGCCTCTCCTCTCTATGGGTAAATCTATTTATTAAGCCCAATGAAAACTATTTTTGAAATGCAAAAATGCTGATAGAAGTTTATTCATTGACATAGTAGGAAACTACCAGCGGCTTTAAATATTATATCGGCAGACGTGCCTCTGATTATATCGCCGAAGAAAATCATAATTTTGTCAGTTGTCGCTTATTTTTACCTTTCATACGCATTTTGTTTCCGGAAAATAAGTAAGTAGTTAAATCGTCTAGACTTCTAACTTGCTTTTGATGTTAAAAGTTGTCAAATATGAAAGTTTGTGTCTGAACCACTTTTGTTGCGGGCCGGAGCATTGCTAGCTAACGCTCGACAATCAAGATCAAAACAAGATCGCCCACTCTTTGTCAGAAACGAGCCAGCACATGAGAAAATTGCACTTATCATATAGGCAACCAGTAAAGGCTCGGCGAGACTGCGCATAAGCGCAGTCTCGCCAGAGCCTTTGCTGTTCGAAGATATGAAGTAGATACTTTGAGGAAGCTTCAAACAAACAAACACATGTCTGTAGCCCAAATAGGGGACTGCGCATGCGCATTCGAAAAACCACAACCACCCCCACCCTCCCCCACAAAAAAATTAATAATGTAAGGTCCATTTTCATGTGTGCCGGCTCAAATGCAGATGGTTGAACTGCATTCTACTTTCTCGGACAAATTGCGTACGAAAAGCAAAAGTTAGTAACAACTGAAGATTGTTTTTCCTTATTATCAGAGACGCGCCAGCTGATATTATGTGTTCTTAACATAGCAAATCAGTATGTTAAGACACCTATGTAAATTGTATACATCTAGCCATTGCTCAAGATAAGCCATGTTTTAAACAATTATGTATTGATATTTTCTGATTTTACACACATAATGTGAGTTTTGGGTATTCTTAAGAAACGACTCGCAGCTGCATTCTAATGCGTATTCCAAAACATATTTTATCGGAGAAATCAGCAAAACGTTATGTTGTGTCCCGGGTCATATCTGATGATAGTGAAAAGATAGCCATCATTACTTCAGCTTTCCGTTAACAGATATGTGTAATGTGTACATTCCTGTTTACCCATAAAATATAGTAAAAGTATACACGATTATATTATTATTATTATTATTATTATTATTTTTTGAACGAAGGTTTAAAAGAGCTTCTCAGTTTGTTTTGTTACTTCTACCAGCCTGTTTTACTGCATAAATCTGTCTTACTGTGCTTATTAACAAATCTCTCTTATTTGCCATGTTATATGGCAATGGTAAAAATGACATGGCTTACGTTAATATGTCATTGCTTATGATCATTCCTTTTAGACTCGGTCTTCACTATAACTGGTGTTCATGCCATGTGGAGACATTACAAATGCTGCACAAAAGTGCAATTTATATTTTCTGGGTCTTTGTGATTATATCATAGAAAGTTTATATCTAGGTAACTGCTGAGGCCTAATTGGCCGAAACCTACTAGTCTGGCCCAGAAAATCTGACACTTCAGCGGTTTCAATTTTGTGTACGTGTATATTACTTTTATAATCCAAATGGGTTTTTCGTAATTCTGCACAAAACAGATGTTGCGACTACCTATAACATCACGAAAACATGCCTATATAATTTTGACCCCCTTAAACCCCACTTTTATAAAGTAAAACTGGGGTTTACAGGGGTATACATTATTTTCCTATTTCTGCTCAAAAACATAGATTGTGGGTACTCGTTAGAACCGCCTCGCCGAGGCGGTTCTAACGAGTACCCACAATCTATGTTTTGAGCAGAAATATGGAAAATATCAGATTTTTTTTATCTGAAAATTTACATTTTTTGGTGGCAAAATTTTCAGTATATTTGAATAGGCATGTTTTCGTAATGAGAAGCGCCTCGCAAAATAACTGTTTTGGTTAAAAGTTGCATACTCTAGTACAATGGAAATGAAGTACACATTTTACGTGAGTGTTTTAACCTTTACTCCTCTTTGGGCTAATTCAGCAGACGACAAATTGGTGATATGTTTCTCTCTTTTTTTACGAGAAAACAGGATTTAACATTTCAAGCAAATTGTCTTTTGAGACAATTTGCATTAACTGTCAAATCCTGTTTTCTCGGAAAAAAAGAAAAATATTTCGCCTGCTGATAATTTCACCCAGAGTGCTAAGTGTTAATGAAACACAACGTCACAGTTACCGTGCGCGGCATCCATTTTAACAAAATGTTTGGCCTTCTATTTTTTATGAATATAAACATACGTACTGAATTCACTGAATAGGTTCACCTGTCGAATATCACTGTTGTTCTTCCTTTATCTGCTGAAAGGATCAATATCTTATCATCCTTTTGCAAGTCCTTAATTGACTGTCTTTCCCATTTCGTGAGGCTCGGACTGGGCAACCTGACATTCTTGAGGAGACCGGTCACCTTCGATCGCAAGACGTCCGCCTTTTCCCGAGCTGGTCTAAACACCAGGAGGCCTTTGTTTACCACTAGTAACCAGTCCAGTGATAAGCAGTCCAAGTCTCGTGATATTACGAGGTCAAGGTCACAGTCTTAAGAAGAGTCTAAAAATAATCGAGGCTCTCAATTTCTATCTGTACTGTGTTCTTTGTTTCCAAAGGCAACCTTTTAGATTTTTATTATAATGATTCTCGATGAGAACCGAAACTGTCACAGTAAGTGAAAATTCTTCTTTTGATATGATCAGAACAATTCTTTGGATGAATCAGTACTGAGTTGACCACCAGTTTCTCAGTATCTGTTTCAGTGAATAGTTCTGCACAACAAACGACCCCTAAGGATAACGCAAATATAATTATTACACCACCGCGGCTTGTCACCAGACGTACTTTATAAACATTTTATACGCCATTATTCCTAATATTTGAGCGGCAATATGCGATACTGTTCCTCTCGGACATGTGCACCCAGCAAAGACTAAGATCAGGCTGCGCCTTCGCGCAGACTGATCTGAGTCTTTGCAAGGCGCTTTGTGAATCCAAAGATCCAAGGTTTCTTCTCGCGGACGGCGAAGACTCTGAACAGGCTGCGCGGATGTGCAGGCTGACTGAGTCCTCGCTGAGACGCACGTGTTCGGAGGTACATTTCCTCACGTTCCGGCACATTTAATGGAAATGTTTACCTTTTATTGATTCCAAGGTTGGATACCATAAATGCCTAAAATGTTTGGATATATTACTTGATATATTGATACATATGCTATCATTTGCCTTTACAGGTGTATGAAAGGAAATTACCGAAGTTTGCAAAGGGAAACAATAGTTCTCACAGTTTCTGATTTCGCATTATTCAATAATCGTCAGGCGAGATTTGGGATATTGTATATATATGTACCTCCGGACATGCGCGCCGAGCGAAGACTCATATTAGCCTGCGTATCGACGCAGCCTGATCAGAGTCCTCGCTGATCATTTAAAGATACCTTGGATCCAAGGCTAACCAAGGAGGCACAGCGAAGACTCTGATGGGGTGATGCGCAGGGTGATTTGAGTATTCGCTGGGTGCATATGTCCGATGTTATATATCTCAACCCGGCTCACGTGTAAATGAGTTCAGGAAAGAGCACCGTATTCACCCTTAGTTTCCGGATAGACAGGCCTGAGTAAACAGTGAAGACAAAGATCAGACGCCGCAGAACGCGGCGTCTGATCAGTGTCTACGCTGTTTGCCATTTATGCATCAGTTTTTGAACGGACTTGTTCAGATTTTAGGACAAATATTGCAAGGAATACGGATGCACGAATGTTTAGGATAAAGTACTGCAATGTTATTGTCAAATGTATCTGGAGGAGACTTTCATATTTGATAGACCATAAAACTGTCAGAGATATTTTGTCATTTTGATCAGAACAGCGAGTACTGCTGAAGTTTTCCTGGAATCTTTGTCATTCTGATATGGATATCCAAGGGTTACATGCAATGCTGCAGCTAGTCTTGTTGGTTGTGTTTGATACAGATGCCTCGGATTCGAAAGAGCACCTGTCCACCAAGCACCACAATCGCACCCTGAGAAACCATACTGTGAATATAGGTGAGTACATATATAATAGTTTGTATGTTTTGCCTGGCTGTATGTTTTTTTCCATTTCGGATGAAAGAGTCCATGTACAGCTATGATAAAACTGAATATTTAAAATTTGTTTATAGAAGTGTCAGGCCATTTATGAGCTCATTTTGACTTGAAGTGTATATACATATACAATATATTTACTTATTTCAGTCTCGACTTACCGAGGCTCATATAGTTATGCTATTTACAGAATATATGAAGTTTATACCGACTTTGGTGGGGCAAGATGTTGTGAGCTCAGAAATGTTATCTTTCTTATCTTTATGGAAATTGATGGTTCGAGTCAGCATCTAAATAAGATCACCTTTGCTATTTGGCAGCTTTTCGTCTTAAAATGGCACTATTTATTTACTTGTATACACTTAACGCGTATCTATCTGAACTTTATTTGATGTCTAGTCCACCCCTTTGTTGGTTGTCTGACACAGTCTGTGTCTCTCACTCTGTCTGTCTGTCTCTGCGCCTCTTTCATTGTGTGTGTCAGACTGTCCGTCTGTCTACTGTCAGACTCTCTCTCTCTCTCTCTCTCTCTCTATGTGTGTCTCCATCCACTTTATACTGTCTGTCTCTGTCTGCACCTCTACCATCACTTTGTTTGACAGACTATCCGTCTGTTTGTCGTCTCTCCGACTCTCTCTCTCTCTCTCTCTCTCTTCGATCAAGTAATACTATGGTCATTCCCTCACATCTTATAAATTAGTCGTTAGCGAACGGAAATAAAGTTTGTTTTCTGTATAGCTCTTACAGGTCTCATGACAACAACTTTGCCTTGGGAAGCCTTTGTTGCATCAATAGTAAAAGTCTGTCCAGTGTTTTTTTTCTATTGCAGTCTGCAAAATCAAAGCGCTACAATCTGTCGCCCATCGCAGATGGGCGACTGATCGAAGTGTTTTCTTGTTAGGGGCTCCGCTACATCTACTCTTGCCTTGTAAAAATCGGAAAAAAGCGAGAGGCGAAGATCCCGAGCAGACATTCTTTCTTATATAGATTTTCGCTGTCTTTATACCAGGACTGAAAAGACGTTTGTCGGCGACGCGGCTCATTTGCAAACAGCTGGAATTGTCTGTATTCAATTATCACTCTATTGTACTGTCGTGTGCCGACTGCCGTCTCAAGTTGGCTTCGTGAATGTTTGTGACGTGCTGCAGAAATCATTGGAGCTGCAACACGTAAACCTTTGGCATTCTCTACGCAAAATCAGCTGACGACTGATATTTTACGTAGCATTTTACTCAACCTTAAGCATTGTCTACACAAAATCAGCAGCCGAATTATATAGTTAGTAGAAAATATATGCTTGGCATATTACTCAGTTTATCTCCAAAGGAGACAATTTGAATGAATATCAAGCTTCATTTTCTATAAAACTGAAAAAAGTATTTAAAAGTGTCATCTAATCCTTGTTTAAATCCGGAAAATAAAACGTTAAAGACTACAAAAGCGACCTGATCAAAATGGATCGTTTGAATACGCTAATTGCGAAGCCATTGTCCTGATGGTTTTTCCTCATAGCCTGATGAGACATTTAAGTTATTTTTACTGTTTAGCGATCCACTATAGTACCCAAGAATTCAATAAATGGATTTTTTAACAACTCTGTCTAATGTTGACCGCCAAGCATTTTTCCATACCTCCAACCCCACCATTGCCTAATAAGAGAAAACAGAGAAGTGCAGAGGTATACATCATCAGAAGAAATTCTAGAATTTTCTCATTCAAAGTCTGATTTTAATTCGTTTTGTTACTTCTACGAATCTTCTATAATGCATAGAAACGTCTATGTACTTGAAAGTCATATGTTCCACCTTTTCTTCATATAACTGTTATCATGGAAACGTCAAGGCATACATACCTCTAGTTAAGTAGAGTATCCAGATACAAAGTTATCTTATTTCTCCTCGGAACAAATATCTCGCGCGGGGGAGTGGTGGTCGGTGAGGGCTTCTAATGCGTACCCACAATTGATGTTTTCGTAAAGAAATAAGAAAAAAAAATACACACAAAAAAAAACAACAAAAAAAAAACAATAAATTAATAAATTATGCTTTCAATAAGCGTCTCAAGATATCTAAAGCAATGATTTACACGTATACGGTTCACATAATGTGACCTGATTTGCTTAACGTCATGATTTGAGCGTTTTCGCTGTCCTTCAAAGCCCAAATTTTACAGTAAAAAATCCCATAGATTTTACGGTAAAATACTGGCAACTGGCTGCCAGCGCATTTGCCGTAAATTTTACGGGTGCCTGTATAATTTTTGAAGGAATTACTTCGTAGGACTGGGTAAGGATAGGTAAGCCTAAAGTACGGTGCGGCAGCTAACGGATCTACTATGTCCTACGTTACTTACCTTGCTTTACTCTGCACCCCCATGCGTGATTATGCCAGTAAATAATCTACAGGCGCCCGTAAAATTAACGGTAAATGTGCTGGCAGCCAGTTGCGAGTGTTTCACCGTAAAATGTATGGGATTGTTTTTACAGTGATATCAGGTTTAAAAACTGAAAATTCTGAAAATCGCTTATTAATATATATATGCTCCTATTTTCGCTATATATTACGAATGAACATAATAGTTTCCACTACAAGGACTTGTAAACGTTATGGGTGTATGATAACAAGAATGCAGTGACAAGACTGTAAAGGAAAGCAGGTTGATCTGGGTATGTTCTGTTCTCATACGTCGGTTTGTTAGTTTTGATCCCGGTGTCTATTTGTGCGTGTTTCGTTTCCGTTCTCAAGGTATCTGTCTATTCGAATCCACGGTTTTAATCCTCAACCCATTTATGCCAAGTGTCCCATAAAAGGGACAATGTTGCGGCCTTGATGGCCCAGTTGGATGCGCGTCCGACTGGTGATCAGGAGGTTGCAGGTTCGACCCCGCCTGATCGGCAACATTCTTTCGTGAACATTGATCGTGAAATATTTTCTACGGTCATTCTCTGCCTTCCGCTGATTCAAGAAGGGCAGTTGTCAGTTTCTGGTGAAAGATGTGCACAATACTGGTTAACCACTTAGAGGACTAAGCCGGCTCAGTAAAAGGTCGGTTAGGTAAACTGACCGCGCTCGATATGACCCCACTGGGTTGACTGGGCCGTAAAACCTCAACATAAAACATATAAAGGGACACTGGCAAACAGTGTATACCCATATCAGACGCCGCAACACGCGGCGTCTGATCAGGGTCTACACTATTTGCATTGACTACAGGAATTTCTATGAAATATGGTTATAATAAAAACTAACCAGACACCCCTACTACTGGAAACGGACTTGTCCAAACACTTGAGGTAGAAAAGTCGTCTCGGTATAAATGGTTTAAAACAGTCAAAACAACAATTTATTTCTACTGAACAGCAACAAAATTTTTAGAGAAAATAGGCTTGACGTTGCATCCGCTACTGTGCTTTTGAACTTGAATCTTTCATAAGTCGTTTTTTGTTTGGCGCTTTACACAGAAGAGATAAATTTGCAATTTTTTGTCATGATCTAATGCAAAACATTTGTCGTAACTACATATGCACAAATAGTTTTATTCTAGTCATTGGTTTTAAAAAAATCAAATACTTTCCCTTTTTCCCCAAAATGAAAATGAATGCAAATTATACAGAAATCTGTTGGATATGTATCTTGAAGGCAGATTTTCAACAAGTTACTCTTGTTCATTGTTTCATGTGAAATTTTCACAATATTGTTATGAAACCCCAATAATTCAAATTCAGCAAAGAATATCAAAAAATATATATTTTCTCGGACAACAATTCCAAAAAATTACTTTACCGTAGAAATTGCACAGGTCAGACCAGTTTTTGGCTGTAAATTTAATTTTATGATTAATATTTGAGAACAAAGCACAGAAACAGAAAATACAAATGGGTTCTGAAAAGATATGGTCAATCAGAACAAAATATTTTTTTTTAAATAAAACACGACAAAAAAAAAAACAAAAAAAAAAACGTCTTTCCGAGTGATATCGAAACGACAGGAGGCAGGTTTTTTGCTACAAGTTTGAATGGTGCTTAAATGGTTAACTTAAGGTGAATGGGTACACATGGAGAGTTAGCCATATTTTTCACAAGGGCGACGTGTTTTGTTACTTCCTGTTTGCTTACCTGGATACACGTCTCCTTCTGGAAAAAAGGTCTACTCTTTAAAGAAAGAATGTGCTCCTGAAAATGGGGCTACTCTATAAGGTAAGAATTTGCTCCATTTCGGAGCAAATTCATTCCTTATATAGTTAACCACGTTTCAAAGGGGAGATCAAAACAATTTTTGACAGTTACCTCCCCTGAAAGTGTATCTATTCACCTTAAAAAAGTTTGATTGACGTAATTCCCCAGAAGATGACAACGTACTCCTGGAATGTCAATTAGATATCTAGAAGAAGGGAATATTTTCCAATGCCAGACACATTATTCAATAGACAAATAAATTGTGCATATTTTATACACTGTAATTGTAGCAGGATCAGAACTTATTCATTGTAAATTCGAAACGGTGCACCAGGACCTCGTTCAGATGTGCGATACACTCGCAAACGTTTTGCGCATATGTTTGATACATTCGCGAACATTTTGCACATATGTGCGATACACTCGCGGACGCTTTTCACAGATATGCGATACATTCGCAAACGTTTTGCACACATGTTCGATACACTTGAGAACGTTGTGCACCAGATTCCTGCTACTGTTGGCGGTCACCGTTAGTTACAGGAGTCCGAGATAAAGCAGTGAGGATAGTTTTGCACTTCTGAACGTAACCCATTTGTGTATAGATAGTATTGAATTGTACTTTTACTTAGCTTTCATCCTGACATCGGTACCCTATCTTCCAAATTATACCTATAAACACAACGTACGAAAAATCTACATTACCATGAATGTTTACATAGATACCAGATAAATAGTTTTATTGTAATGCTTGATGTCGTGGTAACTGTTCATAGAGTTGCTTTAGTTTCCATAGAATATGTCTTAATTTAGGACAGTATGTTTATTTTTTATTTTATGTGTACATGTTACGCCTGTCTGTCTCTGAAGAATAATAATGATAAAAGTCGAATGATCTAGGATTTTCGCCTATCTCCCACGACGTATATTGTCGTTCTATTGAATTCAGAAGGATTAAGAGGTTTGAGAAAGTTTTTGTTCGAGGTATATCGTGTAATGCTGCAAGCTAGCTTTCTTTTGTGACAGGCCTGATAGTTTCACGATCTGCGGATGAAGATGAATTTGAGGGGTTGCCACGTCTTATAGAGTTTGCAAAAGTTTCATTGCCTCACGCCATGGGCTTTCTTGTGCTACGAAAAATGAAAGCTGTATTGCAGACTGTTCTGAGGTTCTGTGACATATGTGTTGATCAGCTTTTGAAAACACTTTTGATAGTCCTACCCTAAATCTAGCAATGTGTAGATCTACTATAGGTAGTTTGTATGATTTAGGTATCGCATTTTAGGTATTGGTTATGATATTTTAACGCTCTGCATGTTGATTTCAGCTGGTAATTTTTTTTCCCTATATGTTCCAGAAAATATATGTTTCATGCAAACTGTCTCCTAAGGAAAATAGGCTTTGACATTTCTTGAAAATTGTCTCCTAAGGGAATATGCTTTGACATTTCATGCATATTATCTTCTAAGTATGCCGACCTCGGTGGCTCAGTTGGAAGCGCGTCCGACTGGAGACCAGGAGGTCGCGGGTTCGACCCCCGCCGAGGTCGGCAACATTCTTTCGTGGAGATTGATCATGAAATATTTTCTACGGTCATTCTCTCCCTTCCGCTGATTCAAGAAGGGCAGTTTACAGTTTCTGGCGAAAGAATGTGCACAATACTGGTTAACCGCTTAGAGGACAAAGCCTGCCCAGTAAACGTGTGGTTAGGTAAACTGACCGCGCTCGACATGACCCCATTGGGTTGACTGGGCCGTAAAACCTCAACACAAACAAAATCTTCTAAGTATACAATTCGTATGAAATGTTAAACCCTATTTTCTGGAAAAAATAAGGAAAATATCATCGATTTCTCGTCTGCTGAGTGAGCCCAAAGAGTCGTAATAGTTAAGAAAACAACAGTTCAGCTGACAACACAGTTCAGCTGACAACACCGTTTTCTAAATCGCGATATCTATCTTTTATCATCTCAATAATTTGTTGTTAGAAATTCCGAGAAGCCAATGTCGCAGAAATGACTGAAGGCATAGTGACGTATCCGTTTATATACAATAAAACTCTGGCTTTTGGGCTGGCGCGTACGCGCGCAAGCCATTTAGAATGGAAAGCTCATTCCGGTTTTAGTCTGTATTTGTCTTCGTTTTCAGAGCTCAGTCATCTTTTTCAACAAGTTCCGCGTGTTTAATTTTTCTGAATTTTTTACAATATTGTTGTGAAATATCAATAATTAAAATTGAGTTAAGAAATGTAGAAAATATTTTCTAAGACAAAAATTCCAAATTATCACTTTACTATAGACATGGCATAGGCCAGACCAGTTTTTGGCTGTGAATTTAATTTTAGGGTAAATATTTGAGAACAAAACACAGAAAGAGAGAAGACAAATAGTTTCTGATAAGATATGATCAATCAGAACAAAATATTTTCATTTTTAAGATAAAACGCCTAGCAAAAACGTCTTTCCGATTAATGTCGAAAATACAGCAGTAGCTCGATTACTGTATGGAATATTTTGATGATATTTTACAGATGTATAGAATACTATAATTTGTATATTTTGGTTTTGAGTTATCTGCCCTTGATATATATGAAAAAAAATCAGATTGGCCAAAGTTCTTTAATGGAATATCTTAATAAAATTTTAAGCTATCAAGAATACTAAGTCCAAGGATCATTACACTGGTCATTTAAGTTCTTATGTGCCCTAATATATCCAATAAATGTTTTTTCCTGTAGATTTTACCAAATACTTCAGGTATTTGAAAAGATGAATTTACTATCAGCAACATCATGATATTTCATGTTATACTTTTCCTTGTTCTCGTTTTTTTTTTTTTTTTTTTTTTTTTTTTTTTTTTTTCTGTTCCATAATTATTTTCGTTACATAGTGTGTCCGTTTTTATCATGGTTACAGTAGTAAAACCCATTACTCACTCTGAGAACTGATCGACTAGAAAGCATGCTATCGGAAAAAGGAGAGTAGTGCCTGGGAATATCGGCCACCTTTCGAAAATCTTTCCCTTAGAACCTTTTTGTAATATTTTCAAGGTTTCGACGAGCTTAAAAATTGTAAGCTACGTCGAATGCACCTGAAGAGACAAAGTTTCGATAATTGTTATATCCAAGAGCCAGTATATTGGCTGGTTTGAATGTGACGTTCGTTGTATGGTGTATCGGACTGTCAAACAGATTCATTTAGCGATATAAAATATCTCGACTTGGACATAGTGTTTGGATGAATTTCCGTCCTTTAACAATACAAGTGACATTCATTTACCTTTTTGATATTCCCACTATACCCCAAATAATAACAAGGAGATGCTTTGAAAGAAATGAATGCCCAAGAATGATACAAGTGAAATTCTCCTCGTAGACCAGCCTGGTAACGACAAGCTTTGTCGCATAAGGACATTATTGGACGCAGTTTCTAAGGTCAAGTTTACATAACTACGGGCGCAGTCAGCCTGCAAAAGGTTTTAAGGGCTGACACGTTCAAGTAGTAATTCCGGCAAAACCGGCAAAATTTGGATTTAACGTATAGCAAGGAGCCATTGCGCAAAATTGCTGTTTGCATGAAGTTCATATTTATACCGGCAAACATGTGGGAGCAGAACGGGTGCTCGAGTGGTACAAGATCTGACAAACAAATAGAAAGGAAAATCTTATACATGTGTGTACATTTTTTTTTTTTTTTTTTTTTTTTTTGAGTCCTGCTTCGGTTGAAAGCCCTTATGATGATCGGATTTACTGTCTTTGCACTGTCCGCAGAAGTAGGAAAGGGATGCCACAGGCTGTAAAATCTATAAGACTTAGAAATAGGGTTTGCGGTTTAATCATGCAGAACGACCTCCCCGCCGAAGTCAAGGATGCGCCATCTGTGGCTGCATTCAGATCACGATTAAACAAGGATCTAAACAAACCTCCTTCGTATTATAACACTGGTACACGCATAGGCCAAATTCTCCAAGCACGTCTGAGACTGGGATGTAGCTCCTTAAACGCCGACCTCTATCGTAAAAATAGCGTTCCAAATCCCACATGTGCGTGCGGAGGATTTGAAAGTGCATATCACTTTTTATTTGTATGTCCTAGGCTCGCTCATTTTCAAAGAAGATATTTCTCGGGTTCTCTTTTAAATTTTACGGTTAAAGATTTTCTTTATGGCAGCCAAAATCTAACCTTTCAGGAAAACGAACAGATATTTCTTAAAGTGCAAGAGTATATAGTGAAATCCAGAAGATTTTTGTAGTCCTTATAAATGACTGTGTTTGGAGAACTGGGAATCAGCCAAAATATGTTTATGTTGCCGCTAGAAATTTTTGCAGCTGTAGCATTTGAACTGAACAATATGCTTTGTGTTTCATAACTAATACGAGGATCCTGCAAAAAGTTTTGTCACTGGGTTCTGATTACTTCAGTGCTACGTTTTATCAAACATATTTTTATTATAAATCTTCAAAGTAGTCCCCCTTTACTGAAACACATTTTGTAACATTTTTACCCAGTCGCGAAAAGCAGATAAATAGTCTTCTTTTGGTATCTGTTGGAGACACTGATAAATAGCGCTGCCAAGAGAACTTCTAGACGATTACTTATTTCCAGAAAGTATTTTCTTAAGCCTTGGAAATAAAAAAGAAGTCACAGGGACTCAGGTCAGGTGACTAAGGTGGCTGGTTTAAAACTTTCACCTTTTCAGAAGCCAAAAAAGACTTAACAACCTCACACTTATGAGAGGAGGCGTTGTCATGTAAAAGCTGGGCTCCTGACCATCCTTTGCTTGGTCGTTTCTTATTGTAACAAGTAAATTGGTCATGGTTTATGACTGCATCTATTTCATTTTGAAATAACTCGGTCAGTTGGAAAGCAATTTGCACGAAATAAAGGGGTATCACCAGCTATTCAACACACCATTCAAGTGCAGTGATGCATTTTAAAATATACCTGGGATAAAACCAAGGAAGCCTATTTATTAGTGACAGAACTTTTTGCACGACCCTCGTACTAAATCTACCTGTGTATCCGCTGAATTTACTTTTCAGTTCAATTGTTACTTCATGTCAGTACATATGAAATTCCTTTCTTTCTTTTTTTCTTTCTTTCTTTCTTTTTGTTCTTTTTCATATTCATTAAATGTGTTCCACTGCTTCCATTCATAGATGATGCAAATATGCTATTTGTTCCCAGGAGATGACTCAAATGAGCACCTGTGCTTACTGTCAAATCCTGTGACATATATATGTCTAATGCATAAAGTCAAATAAATACAGTTTAAACCAATCATGCAGGGAAATCTTATTGCAGTGGAATGGAAAGATTCGGCCATTTTCACCGACTTCTTTACATGAATGGCTGGTTGAATTATAACAAAACTTATGACCCCACCCCCCCCCTCCCCGGTAATATTTATTTATATACCTTAAGAAAGATTGATGATATTTGGAATGTATGTAGGACAAACCAAGTGTCGCTTTCAAGAATGATAATTCACGTTGCCTTAGTTTTGGAGTTACTTACTTAGGTATGAATTTGTGTACGCTCGATAGCTGCGGTACACTTTGAGATAGTTTAATGATTCTTGGTTGGTAGGTTGGACAGGTTAAAAAAAGTACACAAACCTCTATGCGAGTAAATTTTCTCAGTTAATAAAATGAGAAAGTCTGCAATTTTTTTTTTCACCGCGCTATAGTTTGCAAACTACCCAAGTGACCTTCGACTCTTCTTTGTAACAGATTGTCAAGGTCACTAATCTCGAAGCAAATAAACAAAAATTGGATCGGATTGTTTGCCTATTTATTATTCAATTATCGTTAATTTTACTGTTAGGTTTCATTTTAAGATGATTTTTCTTAATTAGGGTTGGCAGTATTGAATTAGGATCGAGCGTTACAGAAATAAGCGTAGAGGACATTTAGAGGGCACTGAGAGTAGATGCAAATAGCAAGATCTTCGCTTGCTGTATCTTGTTTTATCCATCATGTAATGAGGTTTCTGTCTAGTTACCCTCATACTTTTGAACAATCCTCGAAGAAGAATAGCGTCCTTATGCATTCTTTCCTTTCGGTAAAACACTAACTGGTTATATGTAGTTGAATTGCATCTGAAATTACTAAACTTATATTCACCTAGCTTTAATCTACGTTAGGCCTACATCAAAAGGTATTTTGATTATAAATTACGTGTACTTCTTGCCACATATCATAGTGCTGAAAAGACAACCGGACTAAGATATAAAAATGTGTAACATGTACATTGACAATACCTTTGCGAACCGCAAAAATGATTGCTGCGCTGCAAACCTACGCAGTACGAGGTAAATGTTTGTTTTACTATCGTTGTCCGCTTACAGAATCAATAGCTCCTGGAAAGACATATCGACGATCCGAGAATGCTATGTAAAGACTATGATGATCATAGGGCACGGGCTTATCTCGGCCTTCGCTTTTCGCGTAAGACATAAGCTCCCTTTTATTCTCAAATTGCACAGCACTTATATAACATTCTGGTATTGAGGTTCATATACATTCCAGCAACAATATAATCTGGTAAAAATGCATCACATTATGTTATCACACCTATGTGAAATATATACTTCTTAGCAATATCTGTAAATAAGCCTTTTCTGAGCCAAAATATGAATTTTTGTATTGATCCTCAAAATTAATGCTGTGGGTACTAGAAGTGCCTCGCAGAGGCGCTCCTAATGTGCACCCACAGCATATGTTTTGTGGAGAAATACGAAACATATTTATCTTGATGTTATCTGGAGCTATGTAAGCCAAGTCATTTTCACTTCTTAAAATGAAAAATGAGGACCATTTAAGTTATTACTATTATTAAGGACATTAAGACAGATTTATGCTGGACGAAATGTTGCATATTGCTGGTGCATATTGACCTGTGTTTTGCACTCAGTCCGTGAATATGCATATCAGAATAATTCATGGAAAAATAGGTAAACTAAGTTGGAAAACAGTTATGCTTTGGTAAAGAATGAATGAGTCGTATTTACATGATCAGAGGACTAAAAGACAGCTTGCCCTGCTGGATAAGTTTCTTGCAGTCCGCCGACAATACAGTCATGTTGCCATGGCACTCATAGGTATTTGTTTGTTTGAGATGAGTTTAAACGCCATTTTAAACAGACTTTCAGTCCAGTCGTGACGGTATCTGATTGCGACGATGGGAACTGATGCCCCTGTTACAGTAACATACCACTGCAATATAAAACACCAGCCACATTGATGATACTACCCATATTATACTGTCACCGTCGTGACCAGTCCTGCTCTTATATCTAATGCTGAACGTCAAGACAAAGAGCAGTTGGTACCAATTTCAGAAATTAGTAGGTATGAAACGGCTATTCAACCCTTAACCTACCGACCCGAAAACGGTTGCTCTGTCAGCTGAATCACCTGACGGGTCTTGGGATATTCTAATACACGACGGGTGTGCTAAATCCCTCACTTAGAGGATTGACACTGTTTCGAATCTAACTAAAGCAATAGTAATGAAGCAATTAGAGTATCTCGCTCAGACTTGTGTCGGACTACTGTCTTCTATTCTTGCGTAATGAACACGCGTTGCCTCCCTGCCAATGGCATACCCATGCATCGTCCCAAAGTTACTTACCATTTTAACGGGACTAAGTAATATGTGAAAAGTAAGGTATTTAATCCTCTAGTGAAATGTTGAAAGGGCGTAATTCTTCTTTCTCCACTAGCCGTCACATTATTTGGCCCGTTAAATGGACACTTTGTAACTATAGTTTTTTACAGGCGAGTATAAATGCTATAACATACACCTGTCACATCTGTCACAGGAAAACTCATTTTCACGTGCAAGTTATATCAGCACTCTTATTCTAGGGTAACAGTCAGACAATCGAGAACTCGGACGGGCTGGTGTTGACAATTGCCTTGTTTTAATGCATCAGAGATTTGTTGCAGAAAACTCGCTATAGAAATTATACTGGGGAAATCTTCTAACCGGTCACTTTTGTTTTCTTGGTAAATCCAATTAAATGCGAATGAATTGAAATAAGCTTGGTCTAAAATAATTTTGAAGACATTCTAATATGATTAGCTGGCAAAGATTAAGGCATCTTTGAGATTTAAAACGCAGTTTTCTAGCAAACTTTAAAAAGCATTAAAACCGCATGCGCAATCCTTATTCTATGAATTGTAATTCCATAAACAGCCACAGTTGAAACTTCATCTCTAACAATAAAAACATTAAAACCGCAGCTCTGTTGAATTGCAACGCAAGAAAATGACAATGGAGTTTCAAAATTTTGAATTTTGAATTTTACTATTCAACTCAGTGGAAACATAGTCAGTCCGTAACACAAGAACAAAGCGGTTATTCCATTTCCGGCCTGCTCTTTTGAGTACTGCTATCCTGATGATTTATTCAGTGAAAAATCTTAAAAGTTTATCAGCCACTGTTTTTTTATACAAAACATCAAATACCGATTTAAGCCAAATGGTGGTCGGTTAGAGCTGTTGACTAGTATAGTAACGTAGCTCGTTTCTGTCATATGTGGTCGAAAATGTTTTAACCAAATCGCTTATCCTTTGTCGACCAATCTTTTATCTGTATAATTAAGATGATACTATTCACATATAATTATTATTATTCAGTCGAGACCTTACTTAGTCTGTTTGTTTGTAGCTTAATGTGGACAAGTTTAAAACAAAATATATTTCACCGATGTTTTAAACAGAATTTAGAATAAAGCACAATTTGTTTGTAAGAAGCAAAATGGTCAGTATAATATGTTCTTCCATTGAGCAGCTTCGAAAACAATTAATTTGAAACCAACTGAAACATGCCGTTGCAGCTTAATTTGGCTAAATAAAATCCTCAACTGTCAGCCTCACTTCTTAAACTTTTGATCGCATATTGTAAATGGTTTATAATTCTTGATTTTGTTTCTGTCGTTAGTGAATTACATGTATAAACGACGATACCTGGCTGTGCCCTATGTCGTCAATGAACAACGTAACAAGATTTACAAAAAAAATGTGCATACATTGCACTCTTTTCGCTAAATCGACAATGCCAACTGATATATTCAAACGAGGGGTAAGAAAGACAGGTCAATGTGAACCAGCTATAATTAGAAAGCTCATTGAAAATACCCCTATTTCTTTTTCACTATATATGATGGGGAGGGAGTGGGGCGGGCGAGGATGTACCCATTAATATTATGACGCAGGTCATTTTTGGATTTATGAATCGAGACTGAAGATTTCTGTTCACCCATACTCTGACATTTCCAGGTATTAGCGTACAAAGACGATCCCTTTCGTACGGCCCTCAGGTCAAGTCAATCCAGTTAAAGAGCCATCACTGTCGAATATTACAAAGATGGGCCTTTCTTCCATTAAGCTGACAGACAATAGCTAAACACTTTACGGAACTTGCGCATCAGACCGTCATTATCTTACTTGAATTAAGCCTATCTAAGCGTTTGTTATTGTAATTTGTCTCTTGTCTATCCGTCCACACGTTTCCGGAACAACTTTTCACTGCTACTGTAGACAATAGGAAAGTTAGTCAATGAATTATAGTTGTTTTGGATAGCCAGTTTGGCTCATTATAGTCTAGATCTCTATTTCCGACCAGTATCTTAATATAAATGTAGTTGTAATACATTAAATAATTGGACAGACAAGCCAGAACAATGACAACCCAGTTGGTCTGTGTCTTTGCTGATTGCCATTCCTTCAAAACACTTTAGACGCATTGGCAGGTAACCAAATCGACTTGTTAAAATGATAGTCTAAGGACTTGTTAGGGAGGAGTACTTAGTGATAATTCTGGGATATCTTATTTCTTCATGAAAACATATGTTGTGGGTACTCATTAGAAGCGCATCGGCAAGGCGCTTCTAATGACTACCACAACATATGTTTTGATGGAGAACTGTACAAAACTGTCCTAAAATTAATATCAAATACCCCTTCTTAACAAGTCCTCTGGAGTATTAGGTAAGGAGTTAAGGTGTCTGACTATTTATTGTATTTACGGAATATATATTCATCATCTTCTTACTTCCTTCTTGAAGTCAGAAGTAAGAACTACTGAACTTACTGTGCTTCCGACATCTTTCTGAAAGTCGTTCTTTTTTTTTTTTTTTTGTTGTTGTTGTTGTTTAGCCCAACTGGGCACGAAGTTCTCAGGGTGGGCTATTGTGGTCAGTCAATGTTCGTCGTGCGTCGTCCGTCTTACGTCATGCGGCGTCAACAATTGCTTTAAAAGCCTCCTCCTCCTTCACTTATGGGCCAATTGACTTGAAACTTAGTAGGATGCATAGGGGTGACTTGTACTTCAAAAATAGTTAAAATCGTTTAGATTGGAAATACAAAATGGCCAGCATGGCCATCTTAAAAATCTATTTTTGCTTCTCCTGAACTGAAAGGCCAGTTGATTCGGAACTTGGTGTGAAGCATCCGAATGACTTGTAGATCAAAAAAAAAAAAAGCTAAAATCGTTCGATCGGAAATTCTAAATGGCCGCTTATGGCGGCCATCTTGAAAATACATTTTTCGCTTCCTCTCCTGAACCGAACGGCCAATTCACTCGAAACTTGGTATGAAGCATCGGGATGACTTGTAGATCAAAATAGCTAAAATTGTTCAATCTCAAATTCAAGAAGCCATATAGCGGTCATCCTAAAAATATGTTTTTCGCTTCATCTCCTGAACCAAAAGATCAATTGACTTGAAACTTGGTAGGAAGCATCGGGGTGACTTGTAGATAATAAAATAGATAAAATCGTTCCGATCGGAAATCCAGGATGGCGGCCATCTTGAAAATCTATTTTTCACTTCTCTTGAAACGAAAGGCCAATTGACTCGAAACATGACAGGAAGCATCGGGGTGTAACTTGTAGATCAAAAATAGCTAATATCATTTCGATCGGAAATTCAAGATGACCCATCTTGAAAATCTATTTTTCGCTTCTTCTCCTGAACCGAAAGGCCAATTGACTCAAAATTTGGTAGAAAGCATCGGGGTGACTTGTAGATCAAAAAAAGCTAAACTTGTTTCTATCGGAAATGGCGGCCATCTTAAAAATCTATTTTTCGCTTCCACTCCTGAACCGAAAGGCCAGTTGACTTGAAACTTGGAAGGACTCATCGGAAATACAAGATGGCTGCTACAATTGGCGCCTTGAAAATCTGTTTTGAACTTCAACGGAATAGAGAGGCCCATTTACTCGAAATTTGATAGGAAGTATCGGGGTGACTGTAGATCAAAAATAGCTCAAATCATTCTGAGCGGAAATTCAAGATGGTCCCCCTAACAGCCATGTTGAAAATCTATTCTGAACTTTTTCTCCTGAACCAAAAGGAAAATTTACTCAAACTTCATTGGAAGTGTGGCGGGGGCGGGGGGGGGGGGGGGGAGCGGTGTGGTCGGATAGTGCGAAGGTTTGATGTATCTTATGTCATAATGAAGTCTGAAGCATTAGTACCCAGTTTTAAAGCATTCGGTACCTTAACTCTGTATTTAGCCTGTATTTTGAAGTAGCCCATAGTACTACATTACTTACTGATGTGTATAACACAGCTGGATTGGAAGCAAAAATTGTGTAGACCCAGATCAGTCGCCACGTCTGATCTTGGTCTCCACTGCTTGCTCAGGCCCGGGCGTCCAAACACTTCGAGTAAATTTGGGATGTAATATTATTTTAATAGTGTTAGTAATGTACTCATTTCTATTTCACTATGATAGACGTGCACATCTATTTCACTATGATAGACGTGCACAATCTACTATCATTTCGACATCCTTCGCTTGTCGTTTTATTCTAAACGGAAAAATTGACTTGTGATAAATAATATCTCAACTATTTGTCTTGTCTGTTTCTGTACTTTGTTTTAAATATTTACCGTAAAATTATTTTTGACCAGAATGGGTCTGACCGAATCAAATTCTATAGTAAACTGGATTGTTGGACACATTTATTTGAAAATATATTGCTTTTCTTCACCATTTTTTATTATCGATGTTTCATGACTAAACTGTGACACATTTTAGAAATTCTATATAAGTAGAATTTGAAAAAAATCCTGCTTTCAAACTACCTACCCTACCAATTTTTACATACTTTGCAGCCATTTTACATCGGCAAAAAAATAGAAATTTTCTATTAACGAATAAAGCGACTCTGAAAGATGTCAAAAGCAGAGTAGGCGGAGGTTAGTCGTCTTGCAAATTAATTCTCCGCAATCGTTCTTCATTTTTGTTTCGTTAAAACTGATAACCAATGACTCTTATATCAATTCCGATGCGATACCGTTTAAATACCGTTTAAATATTCAACATATTTTTATGACATGCAGGAATTTTACAAGGGATTTTATCTTCATATAAACTCACATCGGAAATATTGTCTGTCAAACAGTCTGACCACCTGACACAGCAGATGAAATAATCGCTGTCTAAATTTTCTTCTGATACATTCATTGATTTATACCAAGTTTTGAGTTATAACTAATAAGAACACACTGTCTAATCTCAGCATGCAAGATATTGTTGAGTGCAATGGTGAAGTGCGAAGACCCTGAGCACCAATGCGCATCAAAGTATTGTGCGGATGCACAGCCTGGCCCTAGCCTTTCCTACGCTGAAGATGAATTTACATGTAGCAGACACGGAAAATGCATTATGAGTAATATTTTTCTTATTTCTTATTGCCATTTCAGTCGACCGGCTTGTGCTTAATCATGCATACAAACAGTGGGTTACTGGCGGTATAAATTGTGTCCCCTTCTTGAGATCTGTTTCTGTTTTGTAACGAAAGAGGCTTGATGCGCCCCTTCCTAATGGCAGCTAAACCTGTGTTATTGAAGCATTTAGTTAACATCGGTATTTAGACGACATTAAATATTGATAATGATTATATTGAACAAATAGTGGTTCTTTTACGGTGTCCTAGTTTATAATTAGGAAAAATGCTAGGAAATCTATTATTTTCAGAATTCAAAAAAACAAATCTGACCCTTTATAAAAGGATCGGATATAACTTATATGTAATGCGAAAGGCTTGGTGCGTATTTTTAAACCCAATCATGGTTAATAGCAATGCTTTTTTCTTTAATTACACGACAGTGCCGACTTAAACCTTTTATTCAGAGGTTGATATCTGGGCCCAGTTGTTCAAAGCTTGCGACATTGTTAACGATTCGTTAAATTTACATCGAGTGATACGCAAATATGCTGAAATTTTTTGCTGAAAAAAATGTGAGTAGCTTTTGCAGTCACATTTTTTCAGCAAAAATATCAGAATAATGTATATTGAATCCGCTAAAACAGTCAACGAAATTACCCTTAACGAGCTCGTTAAGCTAACGACGTTTTGAACAACTGGGCCCTGGTATTATGTCTTTGTTCGGGCACTCCATGGTTCAATTAGTGGTTTGGCTGCCAGTGTCTGAGGTGATTGCCACGAGCCCTCATCCTTGTATCATCTTAATGATTTAATTTGATTTAAACATTTTTGGGTTATTGTTTACAATCGAACCGTAGTATACAAACGCCAAAATTGTCTCAAGGTAGTTGTCCACGTGATTATCATTGACCAATGAAATCAAACCGCTCGTTCGTATGAAATCCTGGTGACGGCTATTTTTGCCGCGCTATTCTTGTCGCTGTGACGCCGGAGTGCCGTGTAAAGAGGGTTATCTGTAAAACCTGGACTGAGACATTGGTAAACAGTTCAGACCAAGATCAGATGCTACAGAACGCGGCATCTGATCAAAGTCTTTACTGTTTGCTTTAATTACAGAAAGTTAAGGAATGAATTTAATTACCGAAAGTTAAGGATTAAATGAAACAGTCTTCAGTTCCCGTTCAGGACCATTTTCTCAGTCTACACTCAAATGGAATCCACCTAACAGTGCTGTCAGTGCTCTGATTTCTGTGATGCTTTACTGAGTTGGGGAGCCTCTATGCGGGACGAACAATCGTTTGGTAGTTATACCTAGAGTAAAGAATTGGTACAGTCGAACCCCAATGGCTCGATCATCTTCGGGACCATGGAAATTCGTTCGAGACATGGGTAGTTCGAGTCACTGACGGTAATCATTGCACCCGTTCAGGAAGTAGATAGCGATAATTTAGGGAAATCTTTTCGACGAGGCGATTCTAATGAGTACACACAACATACAATTTCATGATAAAAAGGAAAAAAAAAAACATTAACTATTTGGGTTTTTGAGCTATTGGAAGAATTTTGTAGGGATTGAAAAAAGAGTTCGAATCATCCACGGTAAACGAGCCATCCGTGTTCGAGCCATTCAGGTTATACTGTACTTTTAGAATTGATTTCATCTCCCGATAGCTTTACTGGCGACAATTCTAAGACCGTGGTTCTGGTGTTGTGTGTGTGTGTGTGTGTGTGTGTGTGTGTGTGTGTGTGTGTGTGTGTGTGTGTGTGTGTGTCCTTGTGGCTGCTAACTGCGAGTTTTTTTTTTGTTTGTTTTTTTTTTTATGTTTTTTTTTTTGTTGTTTTTTTCATGTTTTGTCCTTTTTGTTGTCTTATTATTGTGTTCAGTGGATCCTGTCAGCAATGTTATCACCTTGTTGGGGAAGCGGGAGCTGGTCGCTTTGCTTTTGTTTGACCTGTGACTTGTGCACTCTCTGTCATGATTTGTTTGCTCTTCCTCTTGGTGTCATTGGTAGGCTGCGATCTGTGATTGCTGCCTTTCCTGGACATCTGTTTGTCCAAATGAACTCAACTAAACAAAGGTAATACCTCTGGTTGATAGAATATTTTTTTTATTTAGTCTCAAAACCCAATGAAAAATGTCTTTGCTGTCTTGGACGGAAGGTGTTAGGTAATTGTATTGATTCCTGATCAATTTCTGCCTTTCTATCGATGACGATGTCGGAGCTTCAGAACTTCGCGTTGCTAACTGTGTTGATGTGTTTTGAACTGTTTGGTACAGGCCTATTCACTATTTTTTTGTACCTTGTTGTGTACAGAAAGGGAGCAATTAAATGTAGAAATTTAGTTAGAAAAAAAAATACCGGTACCGTGGTTCAGTTGGTTGAGCGTCCGCTTTTGTGATCAGAAAGTTGGGGGTCGACCCCTAGCCGAGTCATACCAAAGACTTCAGAAATGGTACTAGCTGCCAGACCTTTCGTTTAACACTCAGCATTAAGACAGTAGAGCTGAGAATCAGCAATGCCAACCCGGTGTTAGTTTAATGTGATTAATATTATGTTTGAGGGCGTGATATATCAGAGAGGTAGTGCTCTCAAAGTTACTCAAATGTACACAAAATGCGTACGGCTGATTTGATGACAAGCTATCAAAATTACTGTTATTTTTTCTCCTTTAATACCTTCTAAACGCGCGAACTACAACGTCTGTGGCCTTCTTCGCGATTTGGGTTTCTCTCTCTTCTATTAATATTTCGAGAATCTTCCGCTCCGATAACGATGCGACATTTGGAACTGTTCATCGTATTTTCCGCAGCGTTTCCGCCTGCTGTTCACAGGAGGCTGAAGTTATACTTTTCCTTTTCTTTGCAACTCTATATGATGGTACCTTATAGCTTATAGGTTAAAAGTTGATTTTAGTCGGGTTTCTCAATTCCTGTATCTTGCTAAAAATCAGCAACAAAAAAAAAAAAAAAAAAGTAATGCTAGCATCGGAAAGATATACGACTGAATTTATATATATATAGAGCTTGGATATTGGTTCATACAAACCCGCTGTATAGCAATGCAAAACTAATTGCATTTTGGAGAAACGCATGCATTTTGCATGGTACTGGTTTAAGTTCTATTAAGCGTATAATACACATGTAAAACTAACAGGTAAATTAACCTAATATACGCAACCAACTCGCATAAATTAATATGTACAATTGTTGTTTAAAATTAAATCAACACTGATCGTTAAAAATTCTTGTCGCGTTTTGTAAAACGGCGTGTATTTTATGGAATTTTGATGAATGTAGTTTGTGGAAATTACATCAGTTATTATGCTTGGTCTTCATACATTCTTACCAAGCACAGTTCGTTAACAAAGGTTTTGAAATTATGGACAGGAAGAAATGCGCGGCGATTCACATCTACATGCATGTTTAAGACTTACATAAGTACAATATAGTGTTATTTACGAATATTTTTTTATTTAAACATTATAAGCACGAACGCCCGGAAGATGTCTGGTAAAATTTAAAATGTATCATTAAAAATGTTATAAAATTTGCAATCAAACGTTTTCTAACAGGTTTACCGTAGCGGCCATATTGGACAGAAATGCATGCATATCTGCTGTATATTTGTTTTATATATAAATACATGTCCAGGCTTTCTTCTTATTAGCTCACCTGAGCATGAAGTGCTCAAGGTGAGCTATTGTGGTCAATCAACGTCGTGCGTCGTGCGGCGTCAACAATTGCTTTAAAAGTAATGGTATAGTATTATCTAATTTTTCATGTGTCGTTTGTTTTGTTTTGCTGTGTCTGTTGTTTCTTTATCTCACCAATTCTGAATGCAAAATACGGAGGCGGCATTATCAGCTCACCAGTTTACGTGCAGTATTTTAATCTTGTGCCACGAAACATGTTATTTTGCTCTTAAAAGCAATGACAAACCCGCAACAAAGCAATTAAAAATCCTGGACTGCGTTCAGAAGTGTCAGTTTCTTGCGATTTTTTTGCCCTGAACCCCTGCTCCTGTTGGCGCTTGACATTAGGTTCGGGGATCCAGGGAAAAACATTCGCTATCACTTCGCACTGGAGATCGATGTTTTCCTCCAGATAATCGTGCTTCCTCTACACTGCAAACTGTTCGCCACATGAGCGGCAACGTGAGAAAGCGTACCTTCTGACATATGCTCCCAACGAAGAATCATGAAAACACACCTATATAATTTTTAAGGATTCTTAAAACAGCAAATTCATTTTAATGGCAACATTATTGGGATGAAATGCAGTCGTTTGTATGCTTGTGTGTGTGTGTGGGGGGGGGGGGGGGAGGGGGGTGTGGGTGTGTGGGTGTGGTTATTGTTTTTAGAATATATAGATAAAAAATCTAATTACAGATATTATACTTACAATAAATATCGTAATTCCAGAACACATCCTAGAAGTCGCACAGAATAAAAAACTTCAGGCTTATTTTGGATGACCCTTCTGACATTAAATTGTTGAAATTTTCAAACAAATTACTAATGCGTTAATAGGTACTTGAGTTAATTTTTGATTTCTTTTTAATGATGACTAATTTGCTGTAAATATACTCTGAAGGTACCCGTAGTGCCATCGCAGCAAATATCATTGACATCATTATCTTTACAAAATACTTGATAAGTGCTTTCATAACATCTTACTTAATTTCAAATTAGTAAGTAGATCCGTTATCTGTTAGGAAGTTTATTCTCAACTTCCTTAGAAACCGGGAGATCATTTATAAGCTTTTTATCAAAGGTCCTACAATCTGGTTCAATCTTGGTGCGACGATTCCTCCAACTCGAACGTAAGATCAGACAATGAAATTACACACGTCACTGTCCGTTACAGTCGTCATTCGACATGCGCCTGACACTGTTGGAACCTGCCCGAGAGGCCGTTCATTCGTTCCGCCCAGGTTGAGTTGCGCATGTTCGGGTTTCTTGTCAGGGTTCTTCTTTCTTTAAATAATCAATAGTTATAACATAAATGAAATTCGATCATATGGCTACGGTAAAATCAATATATTGTATGATAAATATAAGAATTTAACCCCGAAATTCAGTATAATCCTAAATGCAGGCACAAATCCCAAATTGATTCTCATGTTATCCCAAAAACTATAATGGAATCGACCACCCAATCACAAGCTGGCCCAATTAACCGCAACGAGATCACTCTAGTTTGTGTCAAATGAGGTCAGACAGGTGCGCTTTTTACACAAAAACCAAGCTCAGAGGTACGATGCCTTGTTTTTGTGTAAAAAGGGGAAGAGGAAGACCGAACAAACTCGAAAATCAACCACTGGAACATATAGCTAGTATAACATTTAGCAACCAAAATAGCCGGCCGATAAGTTCCCTAAGTTGATACAACACAACAAGCACAATAGACTGGCTCCAGTCTCCAGTGACTAAATATTTTTCTCATAGTCCTGTTTGATAATCCACTAAAATAAAAAAAAATATCATGACTATAAATGCTGGTCACTGACTAGCGTTTATAGTCATGATATTATTTTGGTTTTTTACTTTAGTTATTTCTTAAACAGATTATAAGAAAAACAAACAGTTTGTCACTGGAGACTGGAGCCAGTCTACAAACACAGTAGTACGGACTATAGTATTCAATCTTTGCTAACCCGAACATCGGAAAGATATACGATTTATTTCGATATAGGAAGAAAGCCTGGACATGTCTCTATATAAAACAGCTGTATAGCAGATATGCATACATTGCATTTCGCGAAATCTTGCACGTTTCTATGGAGGCCCAGTTGATACTTAATAAATTCCAAGCATACAAAACATTATGTATTCAGGTTAAAGTCCTAATAAAAGAAAGAAAAAATGCTTTAAACAGAAAACAGAATGTTTACTTTCTCTTTCGCATATGCACACATGACGTCATTAGTGATACCCTGGTTGTTTCCTGCATTTAAGGGGGGGTACCCAGGTTTCCTGTCTGACATCAATGTTTAGATATCGCATGCAATCTGCATTTCAAATAAACCTTCTGCTGTTTTCTATAGCCATTATTACAAGGTATACAGAAATGGATTAACACACAAAAAAATGTTCGATTTTTCGTCCAATATTGCCGCTACGATAAACCTACAAGAAAACGTTTGATTGCAAGTTTTTGGACACCATTTTGAAAGACACATTTTATATTTTGCCAGACATCTTTCGGGCGTTTGTGCTTATGGTTTGTCAATAAAAAATATTCGTATAGAACACTATATTGTACTTACTTAAGTCTTAAACATGCATGTAGAGGGGAATTGCCGAGCATTTCTTCCTGTCCATAGTTTCAAAACCTTTGTTAACGAATTGTACTTGGTAAGAATGTATGAAGACCAAACATAATAACTGATGTACTTTCCGCTAACTAAAATGTTCATCAAAATTCCATAAAATACACGCCGTTTTACAAAACGCGACAAGAATTTTAAACAGTCAGACATCAACTGTACAGAATAATTTATCGTGAGTTGGGTGTATATTGGATTAATTTACCTGTTAGTATATACATGTATAGGGGGGGGGGGGAGTTCGGGTGGTGCGAAGGTGTCGGGTATCTTACATCACCGGGGCACTCAACTGATATTGGCTTACAATTAAGCAAGGCCTGCTATCCTTGGAGCAGGTAAGGGTAGAGGGGGAATGTTTTTATTTCTTCAGTTTTTTTTTTTTATTTTTATTTCTGTTCCTCTTTCTTCCTTGCTTATCCCTCTCTTTCTTTTTTTCTACTATCTCTTTTCTCCCATTCTCTGAGAGACGACACAACATGACCCACAAGGGTTGACGTGTCGATAAACCCCAACATAATCAATCAATATACATGTATACTATACGCTAAATAAATCGCAAAACTCTAAACCAGTATCATGCAAAATGCATGCGTTTTTCCAAAATGCAATTAGTTTTGCATTGCTATACAGCGGTTGTGTATAAACCAACATCAAAGTCTTTTATATGCAGAAAATCAGCTGTATATATACTACTGATGCTGGGGGTACGTTTTTGTTGTTGTTGTTGTTGTTGTTGTGTGTGTGTGTGTGTGTGTGTGTGTGTGTGTGTGTGTGTGTGTGTGTGTTTTGGGTTTGTTTGTGTTGTTTTTTTTTGCAAGATACAGGAATTGAGAAAGCCGACTAACAGGCACAGGATGGAACAATATTAACCACGGACCACAAAGAAATACAAAGAAGAAAAGCAATGTCAGAACCACCGCCATAGAATTTTGATACGTAAGACTCTCAGGTGCGAATCAGACTGCGCTCAAATGATAGCATGATGATCATCATGAAAACATACCTATATAAATTTGACCCCTTAAACCCCACTTTTATATAGTAAAACTGGGGTTTACAGGGGTATGTATTATTTTTAGCTCACCTGAGCTATACTCAGGATAAGCTATTGTGATCACTTTTCGTCCGTCCGAGCGTCCGTCCGTTAACATTTTCAAACGACTTCTCCTCTGAAGCCGCTGAGCCAATTTTGCTCAAATTTCCGTTGACGAAGATGGCCACCATGCCCATACGTGGTAAAAATCTTTAAAAATCTTCTTCTCCAGAACCTAGGATTCCTTGGGGCTGAATCTTTGCATGAATCATCGGGGATCGGGGATGGGAGGTCCACCAAAGTTGCTAAAAGAATTGTCGTACGTTGACGTTTGACCTTTTTACGGCAAGGTCAAGTTCGCTTCCCAATGCATTTGTATGAGCCCCATACAGTTGAATGGGAAAATTGTTGAGAATTTCTCCTCTGAAGCCTCTGAGCCAATTTTGCTCAAATTTCATATGGAGCCTCCTTAGGGTGGGGAAACAAAAGATTGCTAAAATTGTCGCGGTCAGTTGACCAGGGTGGCCGCCATGTCCATTTATGGTAAAAACCTTTAAAAATCTTCTTCTCCAGAACCGAGAATACCTTGGGGCTGAATCTTTGCACAAACCATCGGGGACCAGAGTTCTTCCAAAGTTGTTAAAAGAATTGTCGTACGGTGACATTTGACCTTTTTATGGCAAGGTCGTTTGATTCCCTATGCATTTGAATGAGGCCCATACATTTGAATAGGAAAATTGTTGAGAATTTCAAAGTACTTCTCCTCTGAAGCCACTGAGCCAAATTTGCTCAAATTTCATATTGAGCCTTCTTAGGTCGGGTTAACGAAAGATTGCTAAAATGGTCGCGGTTCATCGACCAAGATTGCCGCCATGCCCATATATGGTAAAAGCCTTTAAAAATCTTCTTCTTCAGAACCGAGGTTGCCACGGGACTGAATCTGTGCACAAATCATCGGGGACAGAAAATCTACCAAAGTTGCGAAAAAAATTGTCATACGTTGACATTTGACCTTTTTACGGCAAGGTCAAGTTTGCTTCCCTATGCATTTGTATGAGCCCCATAACATTTGTATGGGAAAATTGTTTAGAATTTCAGACGACTTCTCCTCTGAAGCCACTGAGCCAAATTTGCTCAAATATTTAGCTCACCTGAGCATGAAGTGCTCATGGTGCGCTATTGTGGTCAGTCAATATCCGTCGTCCGTTGTGCGTCGTCCGTCGTGCGGCGTGCGGCGTGAACAATTGCTTTAAAAACCTACTCCTCCTACGCCCCTTGGCCAATTGACTCGATACTTGGTAGGAAGCATCGGGGTGACATGCAGATCAAAAATTACTAAAATCGTTTCGATCGAAAATCCAAGCTGGCCGCCATCTTAAAAATCTTTTTTTCTCTTCTTCTCCTGAACCGAAAGGCCAGTTGACTCCAAACTTGCTAGAAAGCATCGATGGTGACTTGTAGATCAAAAATGGCTAAAATCGTGCCGATCGGAAATCCAAGATGGCCGCCATGGCAGCCATCTTGAAGATCTATTCTTCGCTTCTACTCCCAAACCCAAAAGCCAATTGATTCCAAACTTTGTAGAAAGCTTTGGTGTGACTTATAGATCAAAAATAGCTAAAATCGTGCCGATCGGAAATCCAAGATGGGCGTCATGGTAGCCATCTTGAAAAGCTATTTTTCGCTTCTTCTAAACCCAAATGCTAATTGACTCGAAACTTGGTAGGAAGCATTGGGGTGACTTGTAGGTCAAAAATAGCTAAAATCGTTCCGGACGGAAATCCAAGATGGCAGCCATCTTGAAAATCTATTTTTCACTTTATTTCCTGAGCCGAAAGGCCAACTGACTCCAAACTTGGTAGGAAGTATCAAGGTGACTTGTAGATCAAAAATAGCTAAAATCATGCTGATTGGAAATCCAAGATAGCCGCCATAGTGGCCATCTTGAAAATCTTGTTTTTCACCTCTTCTAAACCCAAAAGCCAATAGACTTGAAATTTGGTAAGAAGCATTGGGGTGACTTATAGATCAAAAATGGCTAAAATCATTCCGATTGGAAATCCAAGATGGCCGCTATGGTGGCCATCTTGAAAATCTATTTTTCACTTCTTCTCCTGAACCGAAAGGCTTCCTGACTTTAAACTAGGTAGGAAGCATCAGGGTGACCTGTAGAACAAAAATAGCTTGAATCGTCCCTATCAAAAATCCAAGATGGCCGCCATGAAAGCCATCTTGAAAATCTATTTTTCGCTTCTTCTGAACTGAAAGGCCATTTGATTCGAAACTTGGTAGGAAGCATTGGGGTGACTTGTAGATCTAAAGTAGCTAAAATTGTTTGGATCAGAAATCCAAGATGGCCACCATGGCGTCCATCTTGAAACTCTTTTTCTTTCTCTTATTTTCCTGAACCAAAGGGCCAGTTGATTTGAAAATTGGTAGGAAGCATCGGGATGACTATGAAGATATTAAAATAGCTAAAATTGTTCAATTCGGAAATCCAAGATAGTGGCCATCTTGAAAATCTATTTTCTCTTCTTCTTCTGAACAGTAATGCCAATTGACTTGAAACTTGGTAGGAAGCATCGGGGTGACTTGTAGATAAAAATAGCGCAAATTACTGCGATAGGAAATCCCAGATTGCGGCCATGGCGTCCATCTTGAAAATCTGTTTTGAACTTTTTCTCTTGAACGAAAGGGCAATTGACTCAAAGTTCATTGGAAGTATCGAGGTGACTTTAGATCAACAGTAGCTAAAATCATTCTGATTGGAACTCTAAGATGGTTGCCATCTTGTTTATGTTTATTATATTTCCCTGCCACTGAGCTGTTTACATGTATAAAATCATGATTCTTCAGAAACCACCTGGCCATTTGCTACCAGATTTCACATTGATCCTACTGTTAAAATGTGATTGAGAGTTTGTTCAAATGATCATGCTCCACTGACTGACATGCCATATATATTCTTCTTCAAAATTAAGAACTGCTTAAATGATGAGCTTTTCATTAGTTGCAATGACAGGATTGGAAAAATGTTGCATAACATCTGCATATCTGCACTGGCTATGTCACTCAGGTGAGCGACCTGTGGCCCGTGGGCCTCTTGTTCTTATTACTGCTCAAAAACATAGATTGTGGATACTCGTTAGAACCGCCTCACGAAGGCGATTGTAACGGGTACCCACAATCTATGTTTTGGGCAGCAATATGAAATAAACATCAGAATTTTTTATCTGAATATTTTTTATATATTTTGGTGGTAAAATTTACAGTATATTTGAATAGGCATGTTTTCGTAATGGATGCACAAATGTATGAACCGCATCGTGATAAAACGTACCTTCTGACGTATGTCTATTGAAGACTCAGATCAGCCTGCGCTTATGCGCAATTGCACTATTGTCTTCGTTCTCCGCATGAAGAAAGTTTACATCTATGGCTATCTAAAATACGCCCATTGTCTTCGTTCTCCGCATGAAGAAAGTTTACATCTATGGCTATCTAACATACACCCAGTTAAGATTTTGATCACACGGCGTGAATGCACAGTTTGCCGCACATGTCCGAAGGTACGTTTTCTGACCTTGTGGCTCATATAATCAGAGACGTAGTGCAAATGTACATTGTTTGTATCACACAAGATAAGTATACACGTTTTAATTATTGCAATTCATTAGTATATTAATAGTTACTGTACTTTTTTTTTCAGAAAGTCGTTTTTTGCTTCGCGCTTTATACAGAAGAAGTAAATTTGCAAACTTTTGTCATGATTTAATGCAGTACCATTTGTTGTAACTTCCTATGCAAAAATAGCTTTATTCTAGTCAATGGTTTTTAAAAATATCAAATATTTTTCCTTTATCCCATTGTAAAAATGAATGCAGATTGTGCAGAAATTTGTATGGTTGGTAACTTGGAGGCAGATTTTCAACAAGTCCTGCCTGTTCATTTTTTCTGAAATTTTCACAATATTGTTGTGAAACATCAATCATTTAAATTCAGCAAAGAAAAGTAAAAAACATTTTCTTAGAAAAAAATTCCAAAAAATTACTTTACTATAGAAATTGGATAGATCAGACCAATTTTGGTGATAAATTGAGTTTTAGGATACATATTTGAGAACAAAACACAGAAACAGAAAAGACAGAAGGTTCCTGATAAGATATGGTCTATCAGAACAAAACAGTTTCATAAAACGCCAAGTAAAAAAACAGCTTTCCGAGAGATGTCGAAAGGACAGTAGTCATGTGCCTAATATTTCAAGCTCGAGGTCGCCGTTTGCGTCCAGAGGGCTGTAATTTTATGTTTGAAAGGCCGTATCTGTCAAACTAGTGCTCCGATTAGCATAAAAATGCCGCCAAAAGCCATCAATATTCAGTATAGTTTGTTTGGAATGCACATGGTTTTCAGTGCATGCTTATAATGGTTAAATGAAATAGCTTTATCCAAATGCAAACAACATAATCCACGACCAGTACGTGAATAGGATTCGACGAAGTCTGTTCAGGACAATTTCTGTTCTCTTTAGAATTCTAGCCCGAAAGTGTAATTACATGATAAGCGAAGTCTCTACAAGATTGGTCGCAATATTTCGCTGGTTGCCGTCGTCCTAAGGTACTTTTTGTTGCAAAAAAGAAGCGCTATTCCCAAAAGACTGCTCCATTAATCAAGGATAGAATAATTGTCTTGCCTGAGAGACTTTCTTACAGACTTCCGATAACGAACAGCCAGTTTTATTGGTAAAACTTTGTCATGGGATGCTCAGCGCATGAAGATGTCCCTTACGTCATATGCGAACAGCGAAGGCCCGAATCATACTGCGCATCAGCAGTTTGATCAGGGTCCTCTATGCGTATGTATATATAAATATATTCAACCGTATCCATCCATTGCGTAAGCGGGCAGCAGTCCATGATCTAGGCCTTCTGGGCCTCCGTATGGCATTAGGCCATTTTTTCTTGCACCAGGCATCATATGTATTTGTGGGATACCATATTTACCCTAAGTAATGGATAAATATCTGCCCAAACAGTATAGACCCAGATCAGACGCCGCAAAACGCGGCGTCAGATCAGGGTCTACACTGTTTGCCAATCATCCAGTAGTTTTAGACTCATCAACAGCAGTTTAACGGACTTGCTCAAAGTTTAGGACAGTTATGTTAAAAAGTTACGTGTCCCAATATTTAGGATAATTTCGGTAGTTTTACTTTGATCCATGTCACTGTGTTTCTATATATTCTATAGACAACCTTTTACCACGGGGAAGCTAATTTCCGAAATAGTAATTGCGCGGAAAAAAAAGAAATAACGAAGAGACAGGCACCCATATTCCGTTTGTGAATAATGAGAAGTCAAACCGTCCTGGACATGCACGCATTATCTAAAACAGTTTAACGATTCGTCTTCACAACATTTTGGATTCGGTATCGAAGTCATATTGAAGTGTCTGGTTGGCCGAGTGGTTAGCGCTAACGACTTTTGGGTCATTAGAACTTGGGTTCGAATCCCACTGGAGGCGGAATTCAGCTCAGGACAGCACTGCATTTCTTCCATCATCTTCTCTCGATATGACTGAAATAATGTCAGAAGGGACGTAAATACCAAACCATCAGCATCAAAGTCTAATGAAGAGCTTTTTTGTTCGTTATAAAGACAGTCGATACAGGAACCTGTATTGATAAACACCTGACACCCACAGAAGACGACCCTTTGCCTTTTTGATATATATGACATGGTGTCTGCTTCTGGTACCTGCCATATTGCCATGGTGTATACTTTTTCTGCCCCGAACTTTGAAAGAAGTTGGAAGGGTATATTGATATTGGGTCCTTAGTCTGTCCGTCCGTTCGACCATCCGTTCGTCATGCATTTCTTGTAAGCAAGATTTCTTGATTTCTATCTCAGTTAGGGCATTGAAACTTGTTGAGTTTATTGGGATTGAGAAGTTAATCACATGATTAACTTAAAAAATGAGATTTTGTCAGTTTATTTTATTATTTTATTTTGTTAATTTTGTCAGCGCTATTCCCCTTTCCAACATTAGCATTCTGAATACAGGCTTTATTTGGGGGCATAATATTTTACAAACACATTCCTGATTTTCATATGATTTATATTTGAAACCAATGATCACATCATAAAGCCTCTTGAAGATTTGTTATGGTCTCAAGGTCATTTCTTCTTACAATAAATATGATAGGACTCATTACTGAAATAGTATTTGTTTCCATTTATTTGTTGCCTCAAGATAATATCTTGTTGCTTCCTGATAGTATATTGTTGCCTCCATATAATTTCTCGTTGCCTCCAGATAATAGCTTGTCTCCAGAAGTGTATTGCTGCCTCCTGATAATATCTTGTTGCCGCAAGATAGCAGTATATTGTTGCCTCCAGATTATGCTGTTGCCCCCTGATAGTATTTTGCAGCATCCTGATATATTGTTTCCAGACAGTGACAGTTTGTTGCCTACAGATATTATCTCGTTGCCTCCTGATAATATCTTGTTGCTTCCAGATAGTATCTTGTTGTCTCTAGATAGCATTTGTTCTCTCCAGCTTATATCTTGTTGTTTCCAGATAGTACCTTGTTACATCCTAATATCTTGTTTCCAGATAGTTTGTTGCTTACATATATTATCTCGTTGCATCTAGAAAGTGTCATGCTGCCTCCCGATAATGTCGTGTTGCCTCCAGATAATATCCAGATAATATTTTCTTACATCCATATAAATGATATGTGGTATAAGACATTACTTAAGTAGTATTTCTTTCCGTTAAGATAATTTCTTGTTGCCTCCAGATAATATCTTATTGCCTGCAAATAGTATCTTTTGCCTCCTGATAAAATAGTGTTGCCTCGAGATAATATCTTATAACATCCATATAATATCGTGTTACCTCCTGATAATATGCCTCCAGATATTGTCTTGTGACCTCTTGATAATATCTTATTGCATCCTGATATCATATTGCCGTCTGATAATATTGTATTTTCTCAGGTTAATATGCTGTTGCCTCCAGACATTTTTTTCTTGCCTGCATTTAATATCCTGTTGCCTACAGATAATACCTGATAATATCTTTATATCTCCAGATAATATCTTGTTTTCTCTAGATAGTATCTTGTTGCCTCCAGATTCTTATTGCCTCCAGATAATATCTTATTGCCTTCTGATAATATCATGTTGCCTCTAGATATTATCATGTAACTCCAGATAATGTATTGTTGCCTCTTGACAATATTTTGATGCCTCCAGATAGTATTTTGTTGCCCCAAAATAATATATTGCCTCCAGGTAATAGGCAACAAGATATTATCTGGAGGCATAAAAATATTATCGAGGGAACAAGATATTATGAGGAGAATACATGGTATTACCACGAGACAACAAGATATTATCAGAAAGCAACCAGATATTATCTGGAAACAATATTGTCTGGAGGCAACATGATACTATCTGGAGGCAACGACATTATCTGGAAATAACAAATTTTTATCAGAAGCCAACAAGATACTATCAGAAGGCAACGAGATATTACTATCTGGAGACAGCATTATCTGCAGACAGGAAGATATTATAAGGAGGCAAAAAGATATTACAAGAATGACAAAATATATCGTCAGGCAACAAAATACTACAGTAATATATTTTCATGAGGCAATAAGAAATTATCAGGAGGTACCAAGATATTATCTAGAGGCAGCAAGATATTATCAGAAGGCAAAAACATACTTTCTGGAGGAAACGAGATATTTAGTGGACACAACAAAATATTATCTGGAGACAACAAAATATTATCTGGAGACAACAAGGTATAATCAGGAGGCATCACGTTACAATCTGGAGGCAACGCGAAATATTCCGGAGGTAAAAATATATTAGGCGGTTACAAGAAATTATTATAAGGCAACAACCTATCAGAAGGCTACGAAATATTATCTGGAGACTCGATATATTGTCTAGAGGCAATAAGATATTTTATGCAGACTAAAAGATACTATCTAGAGCCAACAAGATATTATCTGGGGACAACAACATACTACCAGAAGGCAACAATATATTATAAGGAGGCAAACATATTATCAGGAAGCAACAAGATATTATCCGGAGGTAGCAAAATACTATCTGGAGACATCAAGATATCAGGATGGAACAAGATTATCAGAAGATTACAAGATATTATCGCGAGACAACAAGATATTATCAGAAGGCAACCAGATCTTATCTAGGGGCAACACGATATTATCTGGAGACAATAAGATATTATCAGGAGGAAACCCGATACTACCTGGAGGCAACAAGGTATTATCTGCGGAAATATGATTTTATCAGGAGGAAAAAAGATATCCGAGGCAACAATGTACTATCAGATATTATCTGGAGGCAACAAGATTAAATTAGGAGCAACAAGGTATTATATGGATGACAGAAGATTTTATCTGGAGGCAACAAAATACTATCTGGAGACAACAAGACATATCAGGAAGCAACAAGATACTACCAGTAGATTACAAGATATTATCTGATTCAACACGATATTATCAGAAGGCAACAATACATTATCTGGAGACAACACGATATCTTGATGCCTCCTTATAATATCGTTTTGCCTCCAGATTGTATTTTATTGCCTCCTAATATCTTATTGCTTTCAGATAGTATTCTGTTGCCTCAAAATAATATCTTGTTGCTTTTAGAAAATATCTCGTTTTCTTTAGATAGAATTTTGTTGCCTCACGATAACATCTTGTCTGTAAATAGTATCTTGTAGTCTCCTGATAATATCTTGTCTTCAGATTGTATTTTGTTGCCTCCTAATAATATCTTGTCTCCAGATAGTATTTTTTTTGGGCCTCTACAATATTTTGTTTCCAGATAGTATCTTGTTGCCTCTTGATAATGTCTTGTCTCCAAGTATTTAGTGAACCTCCTAAAATATCTTGTCTCCAGATAGTATTGTGTTGCCTGCTGATAATATCTTGTCTCCAGATAGTGTTATGTTGCCTCCTGATAATATTTTGTTGATCTAGATAGTATCTTGTTGCCACCTGACAGTATCTCCAGACAGTTTTGTTGCCTCCAAAGAATGTTGCCTCCTGATAATACAGTGTTGCCTCCTGATAATATTTTGTTCTAGCCAGGTAATATTTTGTTGCCTACAGATAGTATCTTGTTGACTCCTGATAATTTCTCGTCTCAAATAGTTTTTTTATGCCTCAAGATAATATCTTGTTTTCTTCAGATGGCATCTTGTTGCCTCCATTAATATTTTGCTACCTCTATTTAATATTTTGTTACCTCCAGATAATATCTTGTTGCTTCCATTTAATATCTTGTTGCTTCCAGATAATATCTTGTTGCCTTCAGAGTATATAATTTTGTTTCCTGACAGCATTTTCATGTCTCCAGATAATATTTTGTTGACTCCATATAATATCTTGTTATCTCAGATACTATCTTGTTGCCTCCAGCGATATAGTGGTGCTTGCATATAGTATTTGTTACCTCCTGGTAATATCCTATCGTTTCCAGATAGTTTTCTGTTGCCCCAAATTAATATATTGCTGCCTGCATATATTATGTTGTCGCCTCAGTATATATTTTTTCCTCAATTCACTATCACGTTACCCCAATTTGCTCTTCCCTCAAGTTATTATCTTGGAGTGACAAGGCCATGGCTTGAGTGAAATAATTAAGGCGAAACGTACCCTTTTTAGGGAGTGTTCATATCATGAGGGAACAAATTAAGGGGAACCACTACCCCTTTAAAGGAGACAACTTTGTCAAATGTGTTTTGTTCAATTTTGAAAAGGGGTCTACTTTAAAAGAAAAAAAAACAGTGCCACGTGCGAACAAATTCTTTCTTTTTAGAGTACACTCTTTTTAGAGTAAACTCTTTATCAGAAGAGGCTTGGTGTGCAGGATCGCATAAACGAAATCAAAATGGAAAGTGGTCTCCGTTTTAGTATGACATTCGTCAGAAATCTATCGTGCATCCATTCCCCTCAAAATACAAACAAACGTGACTGTTTGAGGTTCATTTTCAACGGATTGGAGGATCACATATGTAGCTCTTTGACAGTTGGATCTGTGCACTCATACAAAACGTGTCAAACCAAACAGTTGTAATAATAAAGATTGTGTTTGTGAAAGAACTTCATAGTTTGTAGAATGTAAGCGTTACTTATACTGAATAGAAATTAAATCATAATGTTGACGAAACATTTAGAAAGTATTTAAATGTATGAGCCGGTTTAAAGCATTTTCTACAGTTTGCACTTACGTCCAGCAAAGACTCAGATCGGGCTGATCACAGTTTGCACTTACGTCCAGCAAAGACTCAGATCGGGCTGATCAGAGTCTTCGCTGTCCGCCAAAAGACGCTTTGGATCCTTTGCTACCCACAGATTGATCTGCGTCTTCGCTGGGCTCCTATGCAATCTTGCAGGAAATGCTGTGCCCGGGCTCATATGATAGCCTTGTTTTAGAAGTGTACGAGTTAAAAGGTTTCTGTTGTTAAATTCACTGACTAGATACTCTAGCATCACGAATAAGCCGATTTGTCCTATAGAATGTAGCATGTGGAACATCATCGTCTAGAAACCGGAAATTTACAATGTCAAAAGCAGTCAGCTCGTCTGTCATATAATTTAGATGTATGGTGAACCCCTGTTACACCAAAAGCATATATGTTGCCATTAAAGTGAATTTGCTGTTATAAAGAATCCTAAAAAGCAGAATGATATGTAAAAAAGGCGTTGTTTTATTCTTATTTATGTAAGAAATGCCTTGTATTATTCTTATTGCCTCACAGAACAAATCGAGGGTTGAGCGCAAGACTATGGTAACTCAAACATATTTTTGAAACCCTTGTTTAGGGGCAACTTGGACCCCTTTGTAAACAATGCAAATTTAGGTGCCATTGCTCATACGAGCAATGGCACCTAAATTTTCATTGTTTACAGAAAGAAATGTTGTAATCTTCATAACGCCTTCATGGTGAGGAGATTAGGTTTGGGGAAAAACAACCGTCTGACTTACGCTAGTCTTGCGCTCAACCCTCGAAATGTTCTGGATATTTGTTAGAATCTGCACAGTAAGGCGAGTCTAGCAAATACTCTGAGGCAATTATAAACAAATATTCAAATTAATGTTTCTTGAAGTATTTAATACAATGTTCTTGCATAATTTTTGATTAGCTGTCACCTTTTGAGCAAACATTTTGTGCCAGTAAAAATATCACAACGAATTTTATTTTTGTATCGAGTGTTGGTATAACGAGGAATGATTAAGTATGCCACTAGTCGGATCTGGGCCTTTGCTATCCCCATATGCCTGAAGACATGTTTTCGCATGGCGCAGTCCAGATAGTGGAAAGGCCATGGATCAGAACAACATGTTTCACAGGCGTGTTAACGTAATCATATTATGTATTTCATAAATATTGTTAAATATGTAAATGTAGAAATGGGACCTTAGTATCGAATGAATTAGCTTTATTCAGCTGAAATTCTTTAGAATACATTTTATCGTACATGTGTTCGAAATATAATATAAAGCATCTCCTCGAAATATCTGAAAGTCAAATTGTATATATTATGGAAAGGAAAATCAAGAGTATCACATATCTTCTTTCACGTATCATATAAAAGCAAATACATTAATAGAAGAAAAGATCATTTGAAAGCAAAGGACACACTAAGGAAAGCGAGTATAGCAGACTCCGTTTTATTGAGTCACCATGAAAAACCCATCACGAAAACATACCTATATAATTTTGACCCCCTTAAACCCCACTTTTATATAGTAAAACTGGGGTTTACAGGGGTGTACATTATTTTTCTTATTTATGCTCAAAAACATAGATTGTGGGTACTCGTTAGAACCGCCTCGGCGTGGCGGTTCTAACGGGTACCTACAATCTATGTTTTGAGCAGAAATATGAAAAATATCAGAGTTTTTTTTATCTCAAAATTTTCATTTTTTGGTGGTAAAATTTTCAGTATATTTGAATAGGCATGTTTTCGTAATGATATCTTTTGCAACACTGGTCATGCGCAGGCTTAATATGTGTTCAAATCCAAATATGCTCATGATTCCGAAAGACTAGAACATATAGCGCACACTAGAATTAAGTGCGCATTACGAAAACACGCCTATTCAAATATATTGAAAATTTCACCACCAAAAACTGAAACTTTACAGATAAAATTTCTAATATTTTTTTCATATTTCTGCTCAAAACATAGATTGTGGGTACTCGTTAGAACCGCCTCGCCGAGGTGGTTCTAACGAGTACCCACAATCTATGTTTTTATGAGCAGAAATATGAAAAATAAGGTATACCCCTGTCAACCCCAGTTTTACTATATAAAAGTGGGGTTTAAGGGGGTCAAAATTATATAGGCATGTTTTCGTGATGGGGGAGACAGTTTACTGACGCTGTACGGCACTGAATACCAATTGGAGGGAAGCTACAAATATTCTAAGAAGGCATCCTTTAAAAGTAGAAAACATATTGAAAAAAGGCGAAAATAGCAGATTCGGCTTGCAACTACAGTCAACCCTCTTTATACCGACACTCGATACAACGAAACCTTTTTTTAAGCGGTAACAATTAGTACAAATAATGCAAGAATATTGTATTTAATACTTTAAAGAAACACGCGTGTTGGATATTTGTTAGAATGGCCTCAGTGAGGCGATTCTAACAAACATCCAAAAACATATATTCTATGAGAAAATGAGAACAAAACAATACTTTTCTTACATATCAATCTGCTCATTAAGTATTATGTACAACAGCAAAGTCATTTTAATAGCAACGTCTTTGGGAACAAATGCTGTCGTTGTAATGATGGTTCACTGTACAAGCGAAAGTCAACAGCTTTGCCAGGTAATGTAATTCACTATAAGGTTACTGCACCGGAGGAGTGAGGCATACTATTGTCTTTGATATGAATCAAGACCGACCAAACCCCTGCGAGCCAAGTATGAAATTGCATTGTATATGCTTCGTTTAGCTCATAGAATTTTAACACGATCCTCTAAATTTTGACGTAGTATTATTAAATTCAAAAAGCAGATGTTAACGGGAAATGATACACTCGGTAGATTTTCTGCCATTTCCGCAAAGGGAAACAACTTTTGTAACACCCAGTTTTCACAACAAGTACCTTCTTGAAATACGAGGGTCTCGTAGGTATATTCTGAAAGGTAAGAATTTGCACTCGCGGAAAGCATGTTTCTCTATTAGAGTAGACCTTCATTTTAAAGTAAACTTATCTTTCCTTCTGAAAAGATAAAGCAATTCTAAACGAGAACAATATTTAAAAAAAGAGTCGGATCCCTTGAAACTGTATTCATTCCCCCTTAAACTTTAGCTAAGTAAATAACGGCACATGAGACTCTTTGTTATGAGACAAGCCAACAAAACGGACAAGAATTTGCAATGCAGATGTGCTATGATCCCGTGAAGGACCCTCTCCACTCCTTTCAAATTTGACTCGTAGGAGAAGTAAAAATGAACATAGTTCAACGTAGGCACACAAGCATCTTCACATGAGCTCAGTCGCCGCTCTATCCCACATTCTCACGAACCGAATACGACTTGGCACTGGAATATATGATATGCTTGGATATCTTACATAATCCTCTTTCAAGTTTGATAAGCCCGACTCACGGTCGTACAATTTAAGATGGACACTCTTGCTTTGTTCCTCTCAAAACAGTGAAGGATTTTACGATCTTTGTAAACAGCTTTATTTATTTCTGCCTTAAATTAGGTGAAGAAACACCGTTTGTAAAGATAATCGAGCAGTTTAAATTTTACAGCTCAGTGCCACTAATGCCATTAAAATGTATAGGGCGAAGAAAGTCTACGGGGTTAACCATTATTCATTTTTTTATTAACATTAAAAAACTTTTTTCGCAAATAATGCAATTTTCATAACCTTTTTTGTTCATGCGAATTCAATATAAATTCAATATGCTTTGATTTACGACTTTCAGACTGCCTTTCCTGTCAGATAAACAGCTAAAATTATTGTCATTGGGGAGTATCGGAAATGTTGGCAACTTGATGGCATGTGCTGTTTATATGGTACAAGCTGTGGTAATAGAGAGAATCGTTTTATGTTGTCTTATGGTAACAGTGGATTGGATTTACTGTTCAGTGCTAGAGTGTCTCGTAATCTCTTTCATTAAAGCGGATTTTTATTCTTTAAATTTTCCGCATGATAGGATTATACAGAGTAATAACGTCAAGAAACGTTCTGTCAGACATGTGCGCCCAGCGAAGATTCAGATAAGACTGCGCAGTCGCGCAGTCTGATCAGAATCTTCACTGGGCGCATTATGGATAGCCATCGAAGATTCTGATCAGACTGCGTGTATGCGCAGGTTGGTTTGTGTCTTCGTTTGGCTCACATGTCAGACGGTACATTTTCACACGTTGCGACTCATTGTTATTGCAGTTCTTTTTTCTATTTGGAGGTAACATATTTTGACATTACATGCATGACAAGCAAATTGTATTATATTTATATTGAACTTTCATCACACCGTTAATCTTTAATTACATCAGATCGTTTAATTGATTTAATTACAAATAAAACTGAATCGTTTTGAAAGGTATTTTAAGGACACGAACTATGAATTTCATTTTTTAAGTCTTTAACATGAAAAGACAACTGTTCGATCCTGTATTATCAAACCTTAATTTCGTATCTTCACGTACATCTCTGTGTATACTTACACTTTTGGACGTTTTTGCACTTTTGAACGTTTTGTGAGAGAATAAGAATGGAAATATATATATTTTATTGAACAAGAATGAAACATGATATACACTGAATTGAAATGCGCGTAAAATAAAAGAACTGTTTATAAAGGGTTTTGTTCAGAACAAGACGATGTCTAAAGTTGTATCTCGAAGAATTTACAGGCTTCATTTACAAGTCTTGTTCTTTCTGTGCTGCCACCTTTTCAAATCCTCTGTGTCAAAAGAGAAGCAGCCCAGTCCCACTGTAAATATCGGTAAGTAACTTTAATGAGTCGCCACAGAAACTTGCATTTGCTTTGTCTCATCGTGTACTAGTGCCTTGTAGAATATGTATTGCTAGCAGTCTCAAATCTGTTTTGGTAGCCCCATTACGTAAACAAGTCAATGTAATGTCGCTTAACATTGTGAAAAGCGATATGCAGGGGTATACTTTATAAGGCAAATTTTCAGAGTTTTGCAGGTTGAAAATTGATTTCAGTTTATTTCTGACGGTCTTTCGCATTGTTTAAATTTGTATTAATATACTTAATAATCAAACTTTCCTATTTCTGTTATGCTGAGGACATTTCATGACTTATGCAGCTCTAGAAAAGTGGATATCCTTATAAATATGTTTTTTTCAATTCTCCGGATAAAAAGGCGCTTCTAATAAGTACCCACAGCATATGTTTTCGTGGAGAAGTATAAAATATTACTACATCATGGTTGAAAAAAAAGTCTTATCTAGAGGGGTGAATTATATATATATATATATATATATATATATATATATATCGGTATTTTACAGAGAGTTACATGGCAACAAATATGTAACCACCGCGGAACAAAAGTAAATATTAAGTGAACTCCGGAACTGGTATAATCAGGTCCACATCAAGCCCCCAACATCAAAGGGAAAGACACACAAATACAATTAAGCAGCCACAAAATGAACAGATGACAGGCAGAGTTGGCATCTCCCTCCAAACAAAGGTGGCAACTATGTAACTCTAAGTTAACTGAATATATCTTAAACTTGCATAATTGGTTAAAGAAAAACATTATAAAGTAAAACACTGCATAACATTAGTAAACTTACCACAATGAAAGTACCGCCTTGGAAAACGCAGAAGTGGATCACAAAGCACAGGAAAAGTAAGTTTAGTTTTGTGGTCAACAGTAACGTCCTTAACGGGACTGGATATACTTGTAGGATTTGCCGCCATTGTTATTCAACTTTTATGATGTCCTGTTTTCTTTCTTGCAAAACAAGCACCTTCTGAAAACAGGTCAACTCAAAAAGGAAGGAACTTGCTCTCAAGTGCAGCAAAATATTACCCTTTTCGAGTAGACCACCTTGCAGAAGAGAGATAATACATTCTTGGTTCTCACCCAAAAGTCGATCCCCTTGAAGCAGGTTGCCGCAAAGTATTTTACGCAACTATAGTAAAGCCAGACTGTGTCCCTATATTTTTACATTAAAATTTACTGTACGTAAGTGCATTTTACCTTGATGTATAGGACCCTCAGCCATTATACCTTGTAATAAATGCGCTGTCCTCGTACATGAAATACATGTGCTGCACATAGAAAAACGTGATATACCGCAAGTGTGTTGTAATGGTGATGAACCCTCGGGCTTTTGTAAAGGTGATATTTATCTGACAAGTATATAGTCCAGGTGCTATATTTTAGTAAAGGTGATATACCTTAGCTTTAGAGGTTTAGTAAAAGCGCAGGTGTGTCATAAAGGTGCCATACTTTACAGTCAAGTAAAAGTGATATAGACCAGGTGTGTCGTAAAGATGCGATACTTTAGAGTTTAGTGAAGCTGATTATTTACTTTAGGAGTTCAATAAAGGTGATATACATGTACCACAGTTGTATAGTAAAGATGCTGTACATCAGGTGCTTAGTAATTGTATTATCAGATGTGTAGTAAAAGGAGTTATACCTCATGTGTTTATTTACGATATTCCTCATATTTGTAGTCTTGGCGATATATCCTGTAATGAGAGATAGTGAATGTGATATCCCTCTTGTTTGTAGAATAAGCGATAGAGAGACTCGGAGAGCAGTGATTTGTTTCCTACTTTCGCCCTTGGTAGGTTAAGTGCAAGGTAGACCAAATACTTACTAGGTCCTTCTAATTGGAAGCATCTGGGTTTTTTTTGTGTTTTTTTTATAATCACTCAGTTGAATTTTGCTGATTTGCTTTAACTTTTTACACAGCCACATTAAAGATTCATAGCTTAACGAGCTCGTTAAGGGTCATTTCGTTAACTGTTTTAGCGGATTCAATATACAATATTCTGATATTTTTTGCTGAAAAAAAATGTCACATTTTTCAGCAAAAGAAAAATCGGCATATTTGCGTATCAATCAAATTAAATTTTACGAATCGTTAACTAACAACATCGTTAGTTTTGAATAACCGGGCCCTAGACGTTTTATTTGTATGTGAGCGTGTTTAAATTAGATTTTAGATTTTTCAAGGCAGAGAGAGCTATACTAAAAGGAAAAGCTAATGATAAAAGCAGCAAAGTCCAATTAATTGGATCTACAGTTGTTTACAGAGAGTACGCAGAAGAGTTAACTGACTGCTGTCTCCCTGTAAGTGTGTATGGGCTGGCTTGTCGTAAAAGTATTATACCATGTGTGTATACATAGGCGAAACTTTACCGAGGGTAGTCACGGTTCCGTGGCCATGCTGTGTGCCAGTAGGACAAAGGAGCCAAGACAACCATTTTTAAGTTTATAAGGCCGTCTCATCTGGATCTACACTGTTTGCAATAAACTCTCTGTCGATCTACGGGGTTGAAAGAGTCTAAACCTCAGAAATAATTGAGTAAATAGTTTGTGTCGATTAGACATAGGCATCATTAAATAACACCCTTCAAGAAATTCTCTGTTGATTTTTCTTTTGGTTTAAACATATTTATTTCAATAAATTCTACATATATTCATACAATATTGAGAATGAGTAATGGGATTCAGAAAGAAGCCAAAAGGCTTATACGAATCTGTTTCCCAATATAACATAAAATTACAATCAACCGGTGACATTTACAAAGAAATAACTATGAGTGATGCTTCCAAATTTGAGTTCAAACCAGTATACATGTACATATAACAGAGAGAGAGAGAGAGAGAGAGAGAGAGAGAGAGAGAGAGAGAGTTTTTCAAGACTTAAAACGTTTACTTTCAAATATAAACTTCTGCACAGCCAGAAAAACATCATAATTACAACTGTGATTTAAAGATCGTCTCCAAATTGTAAACAATCTAAACTAGGCGTACAGTATTTTGATATCTCGTTTAACATTTCATGACGTAGTTGACTATATCTCTGGCATTCGAAAAGGTAGTAGTACTTGGTGGTTTCAGCTGAACCACATTGACAGTATGGGTAGTTTATTATATTTTTAGAAAACAAGTGATGGTTCAAAGAACTACAAGGAGTTCTAAGACGTGTGTGTTGTATTTAAGCAAATCAAAAACCAACTGTAAAATATCGAGGTGGTTTCTGTATGTTCTTATTCATTTCATACTTGAAACTCGTAAGAGTAAGTGCGTCTCTCGTTTCAGGGGACAGATCATTCCATAATCTTATGGTAGAAGGAAGAAACGATTTATAGTATAACTACGTTCTCGCTAGTGGTGGCCGTATATTAGAAGCGTCCCTTAAACCGTAATGAGTAGTATTTTCAATAGGTTGTAGAACTAACGAAGATAGATACTCTGGAGAAATATTATTACTCATTTTATAAAACACACACAATTTATGTTTAGAACGTCTGACCTCAAGGGTTTTCCATCCCGTTTCCTTATACAACATTTCCAAGGATACAAGTTTGGTAGTTCCAGTTACTATACGAGCTGCTTCCAGTTGTATCTTCTCAAGTGCATTAACTTCATATAATGTGCAGTTGTCCCACACGACATCCGCATACTCCAAAAGTGGTCGTATGAAAGATAGGTATATAATTTCTAATGACCTTCTATCTAAAAGAAATTTAAGCTTACACATTAAGTTAACCCTTAACCAAGCTTTACTAGTAATACTATTAATATGATCATGCCAAGTTCCATCACTGGAAAGAAATATACCTAAATGTTTGTGATAAGAAACCTCTTTAATTGGTTCGTTATTCATTAAGAGTTGGGGGTGTAAAGGCCTATTTGTTTTCCTTGAAATTAGAAGAGCTTGTGAGTTATTTGCATTAAATTTTACCAAACCAGCTTTCAGTCCATTGGTACATAAGTTCTGAATCTGAATTTAAACATCTAGCAGCTTCAGTTGGATTATCCATAATGAGATATAGATTTTTCTTTTAACCCTTTCATCCCTGAGGTTCTGAAAAGGACTTTTCCGTCCTTGAATTTGTCAAGGGGTTTCAGTCAAAATCAGAAAGGCAAACGGTGTAGATCCTGATGGTTCTTTTCAAGCCGTCTCATCTGGATCTACGCCGGCCTCGGTGGCTCAGTTGGATGCGCTGTCCGACTGGAGACCAGGAGGTCGCGGGTTCAACCCCCGCCGAGGTCGGCAACATTCTTTCGTAGAGATTGATCATGAAATATTTTCTACGGTCATTCTCTCCCTTCCGGTGATTCAAGAAGGGCAGTTTCTGGCGAAAGAATGTGCACAATACTGGTTAACCGCTAAGAGGACTAAGCCTGCCCAGTAAACGTGTGGTTAGGTAAACTGACCGCGCTCGACATGACCCCATGGAGTTCACTGGGCCGTAAAACCTCAACAGAAACAAAAATCTGGATCTACCCTGTTTGCAAATGTATACGTTTTGGTCTGGAGGTTTGAAAAAGCTAAGTGTGATCTCATTAGGTGGACATTTTACTTTTACTCAGCCACTTTGAAAAACTACAGCGTACAGTGTATTAGTTAGGAGATCGGATACAGTATTTAGAATTTCCGTAACGTTTATTCACCATGCCTTGCAGTCCATTAATATAAACATCAAAGTGTCTCCTATGTATTGGAAACTACTCATTTATGATACCACCAGTTCATGGGTGGTAATTGAAAAATGCCAGATTTAATCAAGGAATGAAAACCAAAATACTGTTATTTGCGTGTTAAGAGTAAACTACATTGTGACTCCCAAAGCTTAAGATAAGCAGCGTATAAAAAAGGCAATACTCTCTGGAGTTAACCTCCTAAAGGCGGCGTTTACAACTGAGGCAGACGACATACTATTTTTTTTTTCAGAGAAAATTAGGCTTGATATTTTCTGTGAATCGTCTCATCACGAAAACATGCCTATATAAATTTGACCCCCTTAAACCCCACTTTTATAAAGTAAAACTGGGGTTTACAAGGGTAAAGATATTTTTTCTTATTTCTGCTCAAAAACATAGATTGTGGGTACTCGTTAGAACCGCCTCGTCGAGGCGGTTCTAACGGGTACCACAATCTATGTTTTAAGCAGAAATATGAAAAATATCAGGATTTTTTATCTGAAAATTTTCATTTTTTGGTGGTTAAAATTTCAATATATTTGAATAGGCTCGTTTTCATAATGTGCCCTATTTTAGTTAAAAATATGATGCCCTCTGCTGCTGTATAACTTTTTTAAAGAATGAGTTCTTAAAGCAAACTACATTACGTTAGTAAGTCTCGGTGACAAACATCCCCTTGTTCCTTTATAATATATAATGAAATCTGGGCTATGTTGGGATCTTCAATATTAGGCAGTATTTTGCGAGTTGGACTTTTTGTATCTGATTATTAAAGGTTCCATATCTCTCAAAAGGATAGATAGATAGATAGATAGATAGATAGATAGATAGATAGATTATCAGAGAAAGGTTTAATAAATTGATATATAGTATTAATACGAACATAAAATGTGGTATCTGACAGCCTGTAAAATTTCAGTTAGTCTGTCGTTTTTTAACTGGATCAAAAATGAAATAATTTTTTTTTTATCGTATCTCTTTATTAATGTTGGCAAAATCAATTCAGAGATACGATTAAAATCATTTAATTTCAAGAACGAGGGACTGATTAAATTTTAACTGTCAGGTGCCACATTTTATTATTGTATTAATACCATAGAGCAATTTATTAAACCTCTCTTTGATAATAAACTTTTAAAGTTGTTTTGTGCTTTCATTCGGCATTTTTTATTCCACAAATAAATTTTGTCAATTTAATAACCATGTTATTTATCATTTTTTTTCACATATATCGGCTGTCCGCGCAGTCTGATCTGGGCCTTCGCTGTCCTCATATGCACGAAGATATTTTGCGCATGGCGTAGCTCATATGGTGAAAAGGGCATGGATCAGAACACCATATTTTACATAGGCTAGTTAACGTTATCATAGGATATATTGCTTCTCAAACTGAATCTACACATTTTTAAAATTAATTGAAACACTGCTACATGATTTATTGTTTCTTTATCTAAAAGATCTTGTCTACACGTTTACCATTACCGGACAAAGAGCTACTGATTAATTGCTTGCCTCTGCAAATCAAGGAATTCATCTTCAGACTAGCATCTTCAGATGGAAGCATGCCCAAACATTCTCACGACTGTAGCTTTCATAGGAGAGTTAGTTTTTTTTTTCCTAATTTGAGTCTTCTCTGACGTTTAAGTGGCTTTTGTTTATTTTGATATTTACCACTGACGTTAGTGGAAATATCAATACAAAGTAAAGTCACTAAAACATAAGAGAAGACTCGGATTAGTTTTTTCCATGCCCATGCGCAATTTAATTCCCTTTTTCAGGCCTTTATTACCAAATTAGCAATCCAGAAACAACGGGCTTATTCATTGTGAAACATGAACTTTCAATATTTAGTTCTTAGGGATTACCACTACTAAAATGATGTGCTACATTTGACGAATACCGACACTGCGCTTTGGCTGAAAAACCACGTAGTCAAATATCCACCTTATCAGGGCACAAATAAAAAAACGATCAGCAGAGGAGTTCATGGGAGGAAACTGTCTTGTTTATACCACAGCAGAACTAAGGGGTTATGTCCGCGTAAAATCCATTTAAGTCCCCCAGTAGAATTTTACTGACCGTTCCAAGGCGGTGCTTCTGCTGTGGTTTAAGCTCGACATTCTTTCCTTTTGGTGTCTTGGACGGAAGGTGTTAGGTAATTGTATCGATTCCTGATCATTACCTTCCTTTCTATTTAATGATACTTGTGCGATATTTTTTCCTTATTTCCTCTCACAAAACATGTCGCCTCGACTTTAATGGAGAATTGGCCAATAATACATGGATGGTATGTGAAGACTAAAAATTACTAGACTGCTCTAATAGGGATATGTGCGGTCATTATGTCAAATACGGTGGTTTCGGTAGTTGTTATGGACAGTTACGCTGTGTTGCTATAGACCGACCAAACTGGCATGTCGCTTTGACCGTTACAATATTTATAAGTTTACAGATACTATCTGTACAGGTGAGCGATTCGCTGTTTCACGTGGAATGCATGATTTCCTAAATGTTATGCCTAAATTGTACAGTGGACGTATCCTTATGATTATTAAATATAAGGCCAAAGCGACCGGTAAATTTGGTCCATCTTTTTGAGAAATACAAATCACCATCGAATATAGGTATAAATATTACCTTGTCCGGCGACTTGTATTCTCTGGTTTTAACTTTCTGTTTAACGTAATACAGCCGGGAACCAAAAGCCTCAGGACAGCGTACAAGGTTACATTTTGGCCTGTAGCATAACATATCAATAAAAGCTGAAGGACCAAATGGGTTTCCTGGCTTGCAGAGTTTAAAATAAGTCCGTTTTTATTGCACCTCTGTGAAGGTGCACGTGCAATAAAGCTTATGCATCTGTTGTTTACGAAACAGGATCATGTGATATGTAGCGAAAGTTATTCCTGCTGCTATAATGTCCGTGTGTTTAGATTTTTAATAAATTCATGCCTAGCAGCCCATATTTGCAAACAGTTTAGACCAAGATCAGACGCCGCTGATAAGAGTCTAAACTGTTTGCATTAAATACATGATTTTCTAGAAAACATGGAAATAATAAAACCCTATCAGACACTCCTTCTCTTGGAAAAAGAGCTGTCCAGAGACTTCAGGTGGCAGAGTCCACTCGTCATAAATGGGTTAATAAGTGTCTCTCTCACACACACACACACACACACACACACACACACACACACACACACACACACACACACACAACGTATTGAGTCTGGGTTTCAAGATGAGAATACCAAATAAGTGATACAAATCCAGATAGTCCAGCTTAGGTGAAACCAATGTTTTGTATGAAAAAGCCTTAGTTTGCCGAGATGCAATAGCTAAATTGTGTTGAAGAAATCCTAAGGTCCTGGTTGCTTAAATGTAATCTCTGTGATGTGTTTACCCCAATCAAGGTCACCATCATGCCGATACCAAAGTATTTTGCAGCCTGAACCTGCTCCAATGTTTTGGTGGTTGAGAGTAGTCAAACTTAATCTGCTTGTGTGGGAGATGCCGTGTCACCCTTTCTGAATGGCAGTTGGCGATATTATATTCCATATGCCAATCGGCTTCCTAAGGTGCCAGAATGTTCAGGTCATCTGGTATCATAAGAAAATCCATGAAAGAATTGAAATTCCTGAAAAGGACACAGCTGTCTCAGAAAATGAGCGAACAGATGACCAGATAGTTTCCTGAAGATCATAAATAAAAATTAGAGAAAGAACCGGCCCTAGGACCGAGCATTGGGGGACATCGAACAAACCAGAGACTCGATTTGACTGGATCTGCAGCTTGGCCATCTAATTCTACTTGTTGAAAGCGCCCAGAGCAACGAGCTTATCCACATGAGTGAATCCCCGTATCCAATTATAGCTTAACGTACAATAACCTCGGCAATGTCAGCCAGATCAACTTGTAGTAACATAGGTTTGTTCAAATGTTTGGACAAGAACTGTAAGAAATTAAATTGTTCAACTACTCAGGGTAAATATTTAACGCTTAGCACTCTGGCTAAAATTTTCAGAAGACGACATATTGAAATCGTTTTATTTTATTATTTTTCTGAGAAAACAGGATTTGACATTTCATACAAATTGCCTCCATTGGAGACGATTTGCATGAAATGTCAAATCCTGTCTTCTCAAAAAGTACAAATAATATCCCCAATTTATCGTCTGCAGAATTAATAAAGGTTAACTACGGTATTACATTTATCAGTGATCCATGTGAAATGTTTGGTAATCATGCTAGATATGATTTGCTATTTTTCACCAAACCTAATTTGTAAGGCTACGATAAATGGTTTGCAAAGGTGCTACGTTTGGTCAAATGTTCTGTAGTGTTGCAGTTACAAATGTTTTGTTGTTTTTTTTTTTTTTTTTTTTTTTTTTTTTTGTTTTTTCTTTAAACAATTGTAAGTTAAAGATATTCAGTTAAGTTTTGGTATCAAAGTTGCCACCTTTTTGGGAAAGGGTTGCCAACCCTGACTGCCATCTGTTCTTTTGTGGCTGTTTAATTGTATTTGTCTGTCTTTTCCTTTGATGCTGAGAGCTTGATGTGGATCTGATTGCATCAGTTTACTGAGTTCACTTATTTACTTTGTTGCAAAACTGATAAAATAAAAAAAAGTTCTATGTGAATAGCAACTTGGGCCGTTGGCGCCAGCGGTGTTTTTGATTTGTAGTAATGTCACGGTCGATTGTACATTGTTAGGAGAACTTTGTGAAGTGAACAAACAATTTAACTCAAAATATATCTTCAACCTGGACAGATGCCCAAGACATATGGAGCTATGCCAGATAATCAGGATTAAGTGAGCGATATTCATGCTTAATTCAATTTATGCATAAACATTTCGCCCGGTCCGGATAGCCATTCTGTAAATTATAAACAAACTCCCAAGTCCGAAACTCCAAAGAAATGATCATCAATACGGGATGATACTACCGCAGGATATAGTCCTATCCAGTGCCTTAGATAAGCTGCGTTTTGGGGTATTTAACCAACTAAAATGGAGAATATACCCACATATCAGTAATTATTGCCCCTATTAGCAAAACAGGGTATTCAAATGAAAGAGGCCGAGTGATGCCAGACAGTGATCTTCAGGACGGATTTTTCTATCTACCCCTCACGCCAATGATACATCCTTATAGACTTCTGACATCATGGTTATCCGCTGTACGGTTGTCCGCTTTGCTTTCTGTATATGTTCATGTGCCATTGTTTCTTGTTTTGATGCTAGCATTGCTGTTTGACATTGTGATAACTTCTTTGGGAAAAACGAAGCGTCCGGGTGGCAGAGAGCTTTATTGCACAGATCCTTTCAATGTTGCTCTTTAATCGCCTCAATATGACTAAAGTAATGTTGAAAGTAACGTAAAAACATAAAATCATCAGTTTGGGAAAAAACATAGCTGATTGTTTTGCTTTTATCTGGTTAGTGAAGTGGTCGTAGTTTGTCTATTTCTCTTAATGTCTTTGTAGGCCGTTCCAGGGCGTCTGCTTTACTATTTTCCTTAAAGTTTCTATCCCTTGTGTCATGAGAAATAAACTTGCGGCCTCTAGCAAAAAGATAATATAACGTTTTTTTCCTAAGCATATTAGAAGAAAGATGACATGTCGTCTTCATAATTAACATGCAATTTGCAAGCAATTAAAGTCGTCCTCTGAGTACATACAGCGTGCATGTTAAATTGGTTTTCAATTATCAAAGAATGTGTTCCTAAAATATCACTGCAACATTTGTAGAGGCTTTTTTCACTGGATCACCAACAATCTCCCTCTTTAGAGTGAATGGATACATATCAAAAAGAGGCATTTAAACCAAACCTTTTTGCATACCCTTATCAAGGCGATGGGGGAGGTAAGAATTTGATCCTACTTTAAACAAGACAAATACTTTTACGCGATCTCCTTTGAAGACGTAGCTAGTCATCTTAAGGGGAGGAGCTTGATACATTTGGTAGATTTCTGCCAGGTCTTGAAAGAGAGACAACTTCTGTCACTTCCTGTTTGCTTTCCATAACACCCCGTCCCTTCCGAAAAGGGGTCTACTGTACAAGGAAAGAATTGGCTCAATTGGGAGTAAATTCTTTCCTTGTAGAGAAGATCGCTTTGTAAAATGAATACAAAAACAGTTTTGACAGTTTCGCACCCCTTAAAAGTGTTCATTGCCCTTAAACGTTAGGACCATAATTTTAACACAACCATCATAAGAACACCGCATTTAATCAGTATGTTGTAAAATGGACGTAGTATATGCATGCACCAGAACGCGTGTTTACGCCAACTAGGCCTCGTCTGTGGTGCTTCAGACTATGAGATAATGAACGTTAGAATAAGGTTAACCATTTTACCCCCGATTTTCTGCAATATAATCTTCTCTCTCTGAATTGAATATGTCCATTGTTACAAATGGGTAGTGTCCTTCAAAAATTAAAAAAAAAAAAAAAAAAAAAAAAAAAAAAAAAAAACATAATGGCAAACAGTATAAATCCAGATGAGACGGCTCGTAACGAGTCTTTGGTTTGGTCTGCAGGGCTGATTAGAGTTAAAGCAAGATATTTTGGAAACCTAAATGACCGAAACTAGTCTTTTAGCTCTGGCTATTAGTCTCTGAGGTATTTACTATGAGTCATTCTGTTTCATTTATTTAGTGATTTAATTTTGTTTACCCATTTGTTTCTTTGATTCTTCATTGATTGAGCTAAACAGCCTTTATGTGAGCCGAACAGTCATTTTGAACATAGGATGAAGATCTGGTACCACTTGACATAATTAGGCCCGTGTTACCTTCTTTGCTGATTAAAAACAGGACAAATGAGAAGCATAAACAATGTTCAATGTTCTGTCCTATAAATATTTGATAGTGTGTTAACGTCTTAAAAATAACTTTTAAATATGGTAAAAGTAAGCAAATTTACACAAAGGCATTTTGCTTTAAGATGGTTGGGTATTTTACTGTTCTGTAAATCTTATTTATTTCGCTTTTGACAGTTTACTTACCACGCAGAAAATTGCTATTTTCAGTACTGTGTTTGAAGTCGACTGGTAAGGTAATTTATCCGAAACATTAACAACATTCAAGTATTGGGATATAATGCTCGATTGAGATGAACCCCTATTTGCATTTGCAACAATGTATTAGTCCAAATTCAGAGAAGAGTCCATTTGAGAAACTCTGGGATAAAAGGGTTAAATGTCGGTACCAAAGCGCCTTACGAAAGAGTCCTTCCATTCCTTCCAGTCGACAAAACTGTAACTCTTGATTACAGTGTAAATGTACATTGGATAATGTTCGTAAATAGGACTAATCTTAATTGTGTGCGTTTTTTAACGTTCATGGAGTCTGAACATCACGAAAACACGCCTATATAATTTTGACCCCCTTAAACCCCACTTTTATATAGTAAAACTGGGGTTTACAGGGGTATACACTATTTTTCTTATTTCTGCTTAAAACATAGATTGTGGGTACTCGTTAGAACCGCCTCGGCTAGGCGGTTCTAACGAGTACCCACAATCTATGTTTTGAGCAGAAATATGAAAAATATCAGAAATTTTTAGCTGAAAATTTTCATTTTTTGGTAGTAAAATTTTCAGTATATTTGAATAGGCGTGTTTTCGTAATGGTAACTTGCACGTGGCTGTATTATGATACTAACCTAACAAAACACTACCTTTATTGGGCAAGCGTATATTTGGTTAGTTTCATAGATAATGACATACTATTTTGTTCTTATTTCTCAATGAAAACATGTTGAGTGGCGCTTCTAACACGTATCTACAACATACGTTTTCAGTGAGAAATGAGAACATACCTACATGCATATGGATACCCATCTTACCTAGAATTATGATAAATAAGGTTTTTGTTTACGAAAAAACAAAAGTTTCAGGGAAGACGGAATAATGATCACACACATCAGTAATATTCTCAAACAGTAATTGAGCGTCTTAATACTCAGTGGCATAGAGATAAGACAATGATTTCGAATAAAGACCACCAAAACATTTTTATGTGCTAATGTCTGGCTCGATCTACAGATGGCTGCGCCAAACCACGAATAAATGTGTCTTCAACTTATTGGTGTATAAGGACGCCAAGACAAGCCTGTGACTTGATACACTTCGTAAATTTTCTGCCATTTTTGACAAGGGAAACAACTTTTCCGACTTCCTGTTGTCTCAAGCACAAGGAGTCCCTTATAAAAAGGGGTCTAATCTAGAAATTCTTTCCTTTTAGAGTAGACCCCTTTCCAGCTGGGAGGCGAAAGAATTCTGACAGATTTGTTTCCCTAAATATGTGCCCATTTCCGTTACCAAAGTCTGGCTTTTAGATTTTACCCCTTGGCAGAAGAAATGCAAACCAATTTTAAAGGAGTTATCCCCATTAAATGGGTATCAATTCATCTTCAGGAAAATATGAATTAGAAGAATATATTGCATCAAAGGCCTTGATCAAACTGCGTCTTACGCAGCCTGATTTATGCTTCTAGTCTTCGCCTCTTCTAGTATGCCTCGACGGGGCCCTTTTCTTACAGTGAAACAACTAGTATTGTGTTATCTGTTTGTAGATTGAATGATCAGCTAGAACGTATATTTAGCTAAGACGGTAACAACTTTATACTCCTATTGGGAAATATTTTCCAGGCTGATGATTTATAGCCTCATTGAATTCATTTGCCTTTTACAAGAACATATGGCCTTGTTTATATTTCTTCGGCCAAACAAATTCCTCATGTCTCGCCTTTGCGCCAAAAAATGATGCATACTCAAGCCCTCCGAAAATCAAACTCATACTGATAAACAGCAGTTATTTATCTATTTATATAAAAAGTTCAATTCAGTTTAAATTAGGATTTGAGTTATAGGTCTAAGCAACATGGCCGGCCTCGGTGGCTTAGTTGGATGCGCGTCCGACTGGAGACCAGGAGGTCGCGGGTTCAACCCCGCCGAGGTCGGCAACATTCTTTCGTGGAGATTGATCATGAAATATTTTCTACGGCCATTCTCTCCCTTCCGCTGATTCAAGAAGGGCAGTTGTCAGTTTCTGGCGAAAGAATGTGCACAATACTGTTTAACAGCCTGTCCAGTAAACGTGTGAATAGGTAAACTGACATGACCCCATTTGGGTTGACTGGGCCGTAAAACCTCAACACAAACAAAACTAAACAACATGCTTACCTTGTATATTCGGACATCTTACGTATCCTTTAATTTAAGGGGACCCGATACACTTGGTAAATTTGGTAGATTCCCCCCTCCCCAATCCCCATTATTTATAATGGAGACAAGCTTTGTGACTTATCTTTTTACCTCCTGAACACTAATCCACTTATGAAAAAGGTTCTATCCTAAAAGAAAAGAATTTGCCCCCACGGGGAGCAACTTCTTTCCCTTTGGAGCAAATTCTTTCCTTTTAGCGTAGAATCCTTTTCCCAATGACAGTAGTTGAGTGTCCTTTCTTTAGATTGGCTTAAGCAGTAATTTGAATTATTAGTGTTTGTTCTTATGCAATTGGTACTTTGTCATATCGGCTATGGCATCTTCCTCATTAACCGAAACTTCCTTATCATTACGTTTGTGGACATGATTTTTAGACAAATAATTCTATTTTGAAAAATATTTGTATATATTGTATTGAATATATGTATGTGTTTCTTGTCACATTTGTTTTTGTTCGGTAAAAATGCTGGAAGGCATATGCTGTGAATTCGGTCCTTCATATAACCTTAAGCGGATTTGGATCTTTACCAAAGGTATCGCAGACCGGTCGAGATACATGTGGTCAGCATGAAAATTTGAAAATTAACTGTATTCAATAAAACAAAGACAGACTTTTGCAGATTAATTCTGACATCACGAAAACAGGCCTATATAATTTTGACCCCCTTAAACCCCACTTTTATATAGTAAAACTGGGGTTTACAGGGGTATACATTATTTTTCTTATTTCTGCTAAAAACATAGATTGTGATACTCTTTAGAACCGCCTCGGCGAGGCGGTTCTATCGAGTACTCACAATCTATGTTTTGAGCAGAAAAATATCAGAGTTTTTTCTGAAAGTTTTCAGCTTTTGGAGGTGAAATTTTCTTTATATTTGAATAGGCGTGTTTTCGTAATGAATTCAAACAAATGTCTGATTGACATATATTGTCAGGTGCACTGGTCGAAATGAATTTAAGGTGAAGATTTGAAATTGCAACTTTAAACCCTGACTAGGACATTAAGGAGGCTGCATAAACTTCGTAGAGTGTCCACCATTTAAAAGGGAGCCAACATTTGTGATTTCTTGTTTGCTTTCTTGCTCACCAAGTCCCTTTTGAAAAAGGTTATGTTTTTAAAGGAAAGAATTAGCTCACAAAGGGACACATACTTACATTTTACGGTTCATTCCTTTTCAGAAAGGAGGCAAAAGCAGTATAAAGCTGTTGTCTCCCGGTAAGTTTATTCATTATCCACAGCACTTATTTATAATCAAAGCACTGACAGCACTGTTGGGTCGATTGTCGTTGAGTGTAGGCTAAGAACATGGTCCGGAACGAGGACTTAAGCTTATTTCACTGAACCCCTAACGTCAAGTAATTTAAGTCAACAGTAGAGACTCTGATCAGACGCCGCGTTCTGTGGTGTCTGATCTGGGTCTAAACTGTTTACCGATGTCCTAGTCCAGGTTTTACAAATAACCCTCTTAACAAAGCACTCTGACGTCACAGCGACAAGAATAGCACGGCTATAAATAAACGTTACCTAACTTTCGTCTAATGCGCGGTTTGATTTCATTGGTCAATGATATTCACATGGTATAACAACCTTGAGAAAATTTTGGCTCGATTGTATTCAGTCTACTCAAAACTGGTTTTAAATTAGCATTACGAAAACATGCCTATTGAAATATCTAAAAAATTTCTCCTCCAAAAACTAAAAATTTTCAGATAAAAAACTCTGATATTTTTCATATTTCTGCTCAAAACATAGATTGTGGGTTCTCGTTAGAACCGCCTCGGCGAGACGGTTCTAACGAGTACCCACAATCTATGTTTTTGAGCAGAAATTTGAAAATAATATATACCCCTGTAAACCCCAGTTTACTATATAAAAGTGGGGTTTAAGGGGGTCAACATTATATAGGTATGTTTTCGTGATGGTAAGATTGGTTCAGGGAACCATTTTACTGATTTTGGGATAACATAAGCGGTTATATGTTTCTGCGTGAATTCAGATCTCAGCTATAGATCGCCACTACAAAAACAGACATGGCAATTATGACTCGCCCTAGCCTTAACGGAATACATATATTATCATATTCATTGCAAATGGGACAGTCCGAGTCAGATGCGTAAAAATAGGTTGGTCTGAGTCGTCAACATTCATTAATGAACTGCACTGAAGTGTCTTAACTTTACCCTTCTCGGCTTAAATGGCACATGACCACCTATTGTAATAGTTTTATTATTGTCTTTTTTTTAGAAAGTAGAGCAACTAGGAAGTTCAGTCTAAATTCAAAAACAGAATGGCAGACAGTGCAGATATTGATGAGACGGCTTGTTACAAGCCGTTTCATCTGTATCTACACTGTTTGCAAAGGTATATGTTTTGGTCTGCAGAGTTTGAAAGAGTTAATAATTCATGCAAATTGACTCCTGCGTGTGCCCAGAGTGCATTTAATCTTAACATGTGTTATGCAAATCAGCAGGGATACATTAGCAATCAGATTCGAACAATAAATCTGCAATTACAACGCACTGGTGTATAAAATGCTTTTTATACCAACACAAAATAACATCTAAATGACATTTGAATCTTAACAGCAGAATTGATTGTAGTTTAAACATCACCAAATATTTTTGTTTAATTGCTTGCGTAGTGCAAGATACGATTACGCAGTGTATAGGTGTCCACAAATATCGAAGAAAGCGAATCGAGATTGGATCTTATTTTTGCACAGATTGTAATCGATTAACCCATTGTGGTCGGGAGACCCCAAAATGGTAATTGGTAAACAGTGCAGAACCAGATCAGTCTGATCAGAGTCTCCAAGGTTTGAAAATAGCTTAGCCATTTTTCTCTAGGACTATCTAAATCACATATACTGACATACCTAAAATTGTTAATTAGATTTTTCCAATGTATAAGGTGAGTGAGTTTGGGTTAATTGCTTTTGCAATGCAAAATACAATTATGCAGTGCATAGGTGTCTGCAAATATAGGAGAATGCGGATCTAGATTAGATCTTATTTTTATGCAGATTGTTATCGATTAAGAAAAGTATTTTTGTCTAAATGGTAATACAAATTTGAATAATTGTCTCGGCATCATCGATATCAGTAACCTTATGACTGATGAAAGTTAGATCACAAGGTCTATATCACTGTTGTACTGTATATCAGCACGATCACTCGCAGATGCCACTTTGAGAACGCTAGGTTTGTTCAAAAAGCAAGTTTTTCAAACAACCACCGAATCCATTACGAAAACACGCCTATTCAAAATATTGAAAATTTCACCACCAAAAACTGAAAGATTTCAAATAAAAATGTTGATTTTTTTTAATATTTCTGCTCAAAACATAGATTGTGGGTATTCGTTACAACCGCTTATTATTGTATAGCACTAGATTGCTATAGATTTCGTTGATACTGTTTTTATCCCATGCGCGACTTAAACATATGAATGCTAGAATAAGAGCATTATGAAAACGCGCCTATTTAAATATATAAAAAACTTCCCCTCCAAACACTGAAAATGTTCAGATAAAAACAACTCTGATATTGTTCATATTTCTGCTTAAAACATAGATTGTGGGCACTTGTTAGAACCGACTTGGCGGGGCGGCTCTAACGAGTACCCACAATCTATGTTTTTGAGCAGAAATAAGAAAAATAATTTATACCCTGTAAACCCAAGTTTTACTATATAAAAGTGGGGTTTAAGGGGGTCAAAATTTTATAGGTATGTTTTCGTGTTGTAACTTTGCAAACACTGTAGATCTAGACGAGACTGAGCCGTCTCGTCATTATCTACACTTTTTGCCATTCTGATATTGGGTTTTGACTGAAGCGCCTATTTGCAACAATGAATGTGTCCAAATTCAGAAATTGAAGAGTCAATTTCAGAAACACAGGGATGAAAGAGCTAGAAAAAAGGCATCCTCAAGTGTCTTCTCAAAATCGATCCTAAACTAGACGAACGACATTGAAAGTGTAAAGAAAAGAATTGGTAAAGTTCAAAGGAGTCATCTTAACATTAAAATGGACTTAGCGGCTGTCAGTTTTATCAAGTAGGCATGGTCGAATAGGTTACTGTAAATAACTCCTTTCGATGCAATTGTTATTGATCTGGCTATGGAAACATTTAGGTAAAGAGATACCCTTTAAGGGGAGATTACTCTGTCAAAATTATTTTGCCTCCCTTCTACGCTAAAAGGAAAGCATTTGCTCCCACAGAAAGCATTTTGTTTTCCTTTTAGAGGGGATCACTTTTCAAAATGGACCCAGCGGGCACATGACGTAAATATAACGTCGCCTCAACGTCGATGCAACGTCATGACGTTGCATCGACGTTTAGACGACGTTATATTTACGTCATGTTATAACGTCGCCTCAACGTCGCTGCAACGTCATGACGTTTCATCGACGTTGAGGCGACGTTATATTTACGTCATGTGCCTGCCGGGGACCCACCTGCAGAAGGAAAAATATGAAAACAGAGAAATTGTCTCCCTTGTAAGAATGGCTGTTAAATAACCAGGTGTACCATAAAGGGAGAGATCATTCTAAGCTGCATTATTTGTCACCCTATCTAAAAAGAAACCACTTCGTAGAAAAGAATTTGCTTCCCTTGTATACAGATCCCTTCTGAAAAGTGGATGCACCTAGACAAAAGGAATCGCTATCTCGTGGCGTGAAGGGGTGGGCGGGGGGAGGGTGAGGGAACGGGATGGAGAATTATTTCATTCAAGTGTGGCCCTCTTTGAGAATAGAGACAAGTACGTTCTGGCCTAAGTTATCTCTCTTGGAGGCGTATCCATTTACCTTAAAAGGGACGCAACTGCATAGTGTTCGTTACGGAATTACACACTGTTCTTTGTGGCATTGCATAGTTTCCGTTAAGGAATTACATAGTGTTTGTTGCGGAACTGTATAGTGTTCGTTGCGGAATTGTTTGCTGTTCGTTGAGGAATTACATAGTGTTTGTTGCAGAACTGCATAGTGTTCGTTGCGGAATTGCATAGTGTTTGTTGCAGAACTGTATAGTGTTCGTTGCGGAATTGTTTGCTGATCGTTGAGGAATTGCATAGTGTTTGTAGCGGAATTGCATAGTGTTTGTTGCAGAACTGTATAGTGTTCGTTGCGGAATTGTTTGCTGTTCGTTGAGGAATTGCATAGTGTTCGTAGAGGAATTGCATAGTCGTTGTTGCGGAATCGCATACTTTTTGTTGCATTCTGCTTGAAAAAAGTATATCACTGTATTATTTTCTTGGCATCAAAGTCTTATCTTTAGGAGTATACTCCTACTTAGAGAGGAGGCAAAAACACTTTTCATACGACTACCTGACCCTCCCCTGAAAGTGTATTCATTAATTTTAATGAATCGAATCAGAATACAGTGAATCCTCATTACAACGATAACATTTGTTCCCCATCACGAAAACATGCCTATATAATTTTGACCCCCTTAAACCCCACTTTTATATAGTAAATCTGGGATTTACAGGGGTATACATTATTTTTCTTATTTCTGCTCAAAAAATAGATTGTGGGTACTTGTTAGAACCGCCTCGGCGAGGCGGTTCTAACGAGTACCCGCAATCTATGTTTTGAGCAGAAATATGAAAAAATATCAAAATTTTTTATCTGAAAATTTTCATTTTTTGGTGGTAAAATTTTCAATATATTTGAATAGGCATGTTTTCGTAATGCAAAAAAGTTGCCTTTATAATGAATTTGCTGTTCTAAAGAATCCTTAATGGACATAATGGTATGTAAGAAAGGCCTTGTTTTATTCTTATTTTCTCATAGAACATATGTTTTGGATATTTGCTAGAATCGCCTCTCTGAGGCGATTCTAACAAATATCCAAAACATGTTGCTGGAAGATATTATGCAATGTTTTTGCATAATGTCTCCTTAACCGTCACCTCTTGAGCGAATGTTTCGTGACATTCAAATTGTCGTTATAACGTTTTTGTCGTTGTATAGAGTGCCGGTATAAAGAAGGTTTACTGTACTTTATCTGTTATATTATGAATATATAGAGTAGTAAAGAACATATTTGTTTGAAGCTGTGTCCACGAAGATCAGGTTTGGGCTTCAGACTTAATATTGTTTACATTTTGGATTGACCAGGGCAAAATAATAACAGTAATATGAGCTTTAAAAGAAATAAGGATAAAACCATGATCAAAAATGATTAACAAACAAATAAAATAATCAAACGAATTTGAACGTTTAAAGCTAATGTAGAAGCGATACTGCAAAGTAATATGCACGAAGGATATCGCTAGTGACATCATCACATATTGCTTCTATCTCTAGAACTGGTCCATTTCAGTAAAGCGCAGCTGACAATATTTTTCAGTTCTTGTCTGTCAAATTATCCAAACTGAAAGTGCATTTTATATATACAGCAGACGTTTGGGCATAAAAGTGTACCATGTGAGTAATATGCAAAGTATGTTTAGGTTACAACCACCGTAGAACTACAAGTTTTAACTAATAACAATTAAAGTATTCGGACGCATTAATAGAAAAGATGTCTTAAAAAATGCAATACAGGGCTAGATTATATCTTAATAATAAAGTCGCAAACTTGAGAGACCCTAAATATTCCCATTGCGAAAGCAAGCCTATTCAAATTTATTGAAAATTTTATATCCAAAAATTTAAAATTTTCAGATAAAAAATTCTGATATTTTTCATATTCCTGCTAAAACCACAGATTGTTGGTACTCGTTAGAACCGTCTCGCCGAGGCGATTCTAACGAGTACCCACAATCTATGTTTTTAGCAAAATAAGAAAAAAATGTATACCCGTGTAAACCCCAGTTTTACTATATAAAAGTGGGATTTAAGGGGGTCAAAATTATATAGGCATGTTTTCGTGATGCAGTAACCATACTTGTCCTTAAATTTGAAAAGTGGCTGTAGTGTCTGATCAGCATCTAAACTGCTTGCTCAGGCGTGTCTGTTGAAACGCAAAAGGGCAAATAACATAAGTCTTTTCATTTGCATTAGCTTTTACCAGAAATTTTAAGCACCCAGAATTTTTTTTTTTTTTTTTTTTTTTTTTTTTTTTTTTCTTTTTTTTTTTTCTGATCGTCCCTGTGTTGTTTGCTGTTCTTTGTTTATGCGTCGATGGTTGCATATGCGGTGTTTATTTTGCCATTATTTGTTATCCCTCTCTCCTTCTTTTACTGCCTCGGGAGGCCATGCTTCGTGTTTGCGGCATGTCCTGGTTAACTTTTTTTATATTTACCAGAACAATGCTTATTGTACCCCCAACATTCACCCGCCATAGACTCGGGCGTACTCCTTGTCTGCCCTACCCTACAATAATTACATGTCCGTCCATAGCATAATATACGTTTTCGAATTATAACAGCGGGTCAAATTCTTTAACTGAATTAATACCTATTATCAATAATTGAAATACATGTCACCGATATATTTGACGTTGCTAAAAAACTGTATTCATTTTTCCTTCCCAATTACAATTAGTCCATTTATGAATAGCAGAACTTTCCATCTTGAAAGTTTGGACGAATTAATTTTAAATAAGTATTGAAATAAAGAGGGTTTCCGTGCTGTTAGGCGGCAAAGCGTGCAGACCCAGATCAGATGCTGCGTTTTGCAGCGCTAGCGCTAGGACTACATGGTTTGCCATAGAGTACTTTGTGCGATATTAGGCATACATGAGCTATCATTGTGCTTAACTGTGACTGAAGAGTGATCTGTGATGTTAACCAATTTAAGCCTCGCGTCCCATAAAAGGGACATTGGCAAACAGTGTAGACCCAGATCAGACGCCACAAAACGCGGTGTCTGATCAGGGTCTGCACTGTTTACATTTAAGTACAGGTATTTCATTAAAACATGGTAATAGTAAAAACTAACCAGTCACTCCTTTTACTGGAAATAGACTGGTCCAAAGAGTTAAGGTAGAAGAATCCACTCGGCATATATGGGTTCAGTTTTGGGGAGGCAACTTCTTTGCTATTAATAAAGCCTTCTTTCTGAAAAGCAGTTAACTTTAAAAGGTAAGAATTTACTTCTTTTGGGAGCAAATTCTTTCCCTTTACAGTAGGCCCTGTTTAGAAGGAGATTTTTCGCAGGAAAGCAATCAGGAAGTCATATAAGTTGTTAGATAAGTTGTCTCCTTTCTAAAAATTGGCGGAAAATCTACCAATTACATACAGTCCCTTAACATCATTCTGCTCTGCCACACAGAATGATAAAAATGTCTAGAAAACGAATCAACGTCATCACTCAGTCTCTTATACAGTCGAAATTATTGCCAAATAAGATACAACGAGACTGCGATCAGTCTAACTTTCAAATTGGCCGCGCCATGCTTAACGTGTCTTCAGGCATATGCGGACAGAGTAGGCCGATATCAGCCTGCGCATCCGCACAGTTGTTCAGTGTCTTTGCTGTCAGCTACCAGATTCATTGGATACTATAGAATGTGTGAATGTAGAGCAAAGGCCCGGATGATGCTTTCCGCATACACAGGATAATGTGCACATTTTGCGCATGTTGTGCACTTTTTCACTTGACGCGGTACAAATGTCTATATTTGCATACAATATTAATGAGACTCGTGAGCCAAAAAGCGCTCTTAGTGCACATGCGTACATTGAAATTTCTATCAGCCTGCATAACCTCACAGTTAAACCGAGGCTCTAGGCAATGCGCAGCTAGATCACGGCCCTGTGCGATTTCAAACCAAAACAGGACTTGGCATTCACAGTCAAACCAGGATTCTAGGCGTTTAGCATTCAATTAAAAAAACTAGACGATTCACATTTAAACCAGGGCTCAGGCGATTCGTTGTCAAACCAGGACCCTAGGCCATTCACAGTCAAACTGGGACGCTAAATGATTCGAAGCCAAACCAGGCCGCCAGGCGATCCGCCGTCAAATAATGTTCCAATGCGATTCACAGTCAAACCCGACCGCTGGGCGATTCGCTGTCAGATTATGTCTCAATGCGATTCGCAGTCGAACTAGGTCGCTAGGCGATTCGCTGTCAAATCGTGTTCGTTCCTATGCGATCGCAGTCAAACTAGGTTGCTAAGCAATTCGCTGTCAAACCATATCCCTGTGCGATTTGCAGTCAAACCAGGCCGCCATGCGATTCGCTGTCAAATCGATCCCTGTGTCAAACTAGGCCGTTAGGTGATTCGCAGACAAACCAGGCCGTTATGCGATTCGCAGTGAAACCAGGAACCAAGGCGATTCCTTGTCAGAACGGGGTTATAAGTGATGGAAGCCAAGCCCTGGACCTGGGGATTCGCAGTCAAACCTTGGCCGTATGCGATTCGCATCAAATTGGGGCGATAGGTGATTTGCAGTCAAACCAGGACCCTAGGCGATTCGCAGTCAGAACAGGACGATATGCAATACGCAGCCAAACTAGGCCAAACAAAATATAGGCCGCTATTTAGCGATTGGCTGTCTAATCATGGCCTCAGGCGGGTTGCGTTCAAACAAGGACCATGTGCGATTCGATGATAACCAAATCCTTTGCAAACCAGGAAGCGAGGGAGGTCCGCAGTCAAACATGACCCCTAGGTGATTCCCAGTCAATGCAGGACCCTAGGGTGATTCACAGTCAAACCAAGCTCCTTAAAGCGTTAGGCACTTGCGCCCTGGTCTGACTATGAATGGTCTATGGCCCTGGTTTAACTGCAGATCGCTTAGAGTCCACAACGGAATGCAAATCGCCTATTCACCGTAATAGTTCTTAACTATACCCTACTTACTTTTTTGCCCAGGCCTTTCATGTCATGTGGAGTCCTGAATAGTCCAGTATACTTCAACCTGAAATGTGGTATGTAACTGTTGAAAAACAGTAGGAATATCTCATTTCACACTTACGGTTTTCGAGTGTTTATGCATTGCTTCGTATTTCACAATTAAAACGTTTTCAGTGCAAAGTTTGAATTTCACAATTCACGTTTAAAACTTCAAATTTGATTTAGTGGATTCTGTTTAGCATTGTGATAACCTCGTCGGGGAATAAGGGGCTGTTTGCTTTGCTTTTCTTTCTCTTGTTGCTTTTCTTTCTCTTGTGGCTTGCGAACGGCGGCTTGCGAACGGCCTTTCTTTCTCTTGTGGCTTGCGAACGGCGGCTTGCGAACGGCCTTTCTTTCTCTTGTGGCTTGCGAACGGCCTGTCTTAGTTTGTTTGCATTTCCTCTTGGTGTCATTGCATTTCCTCTTGGTGTCATTAGTTTAAACAGTATTTTATTCGTATAATTCTTTACAGAAAATACAAACCAGAACATAGCATATTTGTTATATATACAAAAGGGATCCAGAAGGAAGTCATCTGACTTATTTGGATCTGTATCCCAATTACAATTAATAAAGTAAACTAAATGTATGTGATTAACATAACCAGAAACGTAACAATCAGTCTTAATACATGAATATACTATTGTTAATTTCCCGGTAGGTAATACATACCAATAATTGATTGATCAATTCGCTCCACGGGGATCGGAGCTTAAGTCTTTTTTCACATATGAGTAGGTTTTCAAACATCACTCCTACAAGTCTTGCCACAAGTCCATAATCAGGATCAAAGGATCCAAAATTAAAGGACAGGTAAATAATAAAAAAAGCGTGCGATTACGGTGTATTTTGACGAAGAAAGAATAATAATTGTCTTAGTGTCATTGTTAGGCTATGTTCTGTGATTGTGACTCTTCCTGGACATCTCTTTACTATTTTTTTCTAAACCTGTACCCTACATTTGCATGGATTCTTAAATACATTCGACTCTCGTTATCTCGACCTCGCTTATCTCGAATAACTGCTTATCTCTAAGTGAAATTCTGGTCTCTGTTTTAACATGGAAATCTAAGAACAGGTAACAAAATATTGTGGAAAAGAGGAGAAATTGCCCCACAATATTTTCAATATGTCTCTAACTTCAGGAGTCAAATTACATATTCCTTGTTAAATGTGGTTGTTCAATTTATTGTTTTCCTCACTTCTGCAACTCTGATATTTCGAGGTAAGGATATCTCGAAGTGTTTCAGATAGTCCCTTTGAATTCGAGATAACAAAAGTCGACTGTACGACGCTTGTCATACGCTTGTCAAAGAATAATCTTTTTCTCTTCATTATGCATACATATTTTTAATTCTGATACACCATGAATTGGTCTTAATTTTAAGAGGTTTTGTTTCCTGACCAGCATGGGACAAATCACTGAGACGCACTACAGAGGTCAACATTTATGTAAATGCGTCACGTAATGTCTACTGATCTTTTAAAAAATCAATATCACCCTTAGGTTAGTAAAAAGTCTCTCTAGTAGAAAGCCTTGTACCATTTACCTATTCGGACAGTATTCGGACAGACTGGTCAAAACAAACGGTGTAGACTCACATCAGACGCCACAAAACCGGGTTAGAGCGGAATGGATACATTTTAGGTGGACACAACTCTATCAAAATTCTTTTTTCTCTCTTCAAAAATAGGTCTATTCTAAAAGGAAATAACATCACGAAAACATGCCTATATAATGTTGACCCCCTTACACCCCACTTTTATATAGTAAAACTGGGGTTTACAGGGGCACCCATTAGTTTTCTTATTTCTGCTCAAAAACATAGATAGTGAGTACTCGTTAGAACGGCTTCGTCGAGGCGGTTCTAATGAATACCCACTATCTATGTTTTGAGCAGAAATATGAAAAATATCAGAATTTTTTATCTGAAAATTTTCATTTCTTTTATAGTAAAATTTTCAGTATATTTGAATAGGCATGTTTTCGTAATGATTCTGTTGCTGTTCCCCTTCGTTTGTTCCTTCTGTTCTCGATGAAGTGTTGTTTTGTGTTGTCAATGCATGTCACTAGACCCTTTCTTGTGGGTTGACAAAACTACCTTTCCGGTCTGTACAACAGCTATCTGTCGAAAAGCCAGTTTTATTTGTTGGAAAAAAATGGTTGTTGTTTGAAGGTATACCCTATTTACTCCCCTTTACTATATTAAACAGCATTTACTCTGCAAAATGATTATTTTGTGTTATTATTAGCCCTAAAAGCGCCAATATCAACAACAACAGACGATATTTTCATTCTTTAAAACAAATAAGGCTTGCCCAGCACACGATTCTCATGAAATGTGAACAAATTTGTTTATAGGAATTGCGCTCGGGAGCAATGCACACACTCATAAACCTGGCAGCAGCTAAGTGTCGAGTTTTCTGGTCTAGATTAGCTAGTTTCGTCCAATTAGGCCTCATCAGAGAAGTTTTATTTTCTCTGAAAATATAACAAAATCAATTTTAGAATGTCATCTGCTACGTTGAATAGTGCTTATAGGTTAAGCAGACTGTAGATTTTATACTTAAAATAAAAACTTCATATATGCAAACCGTTTATAGTCGTGTTACTTTAGCGCAATGGAGATCTGTTGCTGGACTCCACTTGAAGTTCCTTTCCCGAATATGATTGTCTTCAAAGTAGATGATCTATTTGTATATGAAATCACCGCTTTAGTTACAAAAAATAGATGATCACGATACCAAAAATATTTTAGAGAAAGAAAAATTCTTTACTGAAGTTCAACAGAGTCTTTGATATGAATGTTAAACAAGAGGCCCACGGGCCACGGGTCGCTCACCTGAGTGGCATAGCGAGTGCAGATATGCAAATGTTATGTAACATTTTTCCAATCCTGTCATCGCAACTAATGAAAAGATCATCCTTTAATTAGTTCTTAATTTTGAAGAAGAATATTATATATGGCATGACAGTCAATGGAGCGTGATCATTTGAACAAACTCTCAATCACATTTCAACAGTAGGATCAATGTGAAATTTGGTTGCAATTGCCTAAGTTGTTTCTGAAGAATCATGATTTTATACATGTAAACATCACAGTGGCAGGGAAATATAATCAAACATAAACAAGACGGTAGCCATCTTAGATTTCCAATCAGAATGATTTTAGCTACTGTTGTTCTACAAGTCACCTCGATACTTCCAATGGACTTCAATACTCGATACTTCAATTGCCCTTTCGGTTCAGGAGAAAAAGTTCAAAACAGATTTTCAAGATGGCCGCCATAGCCGCAATTTGAGATTTCCTATCGCAACGAATTGAGCTATTTTTTATCTACAAGTCACCCCGATGCTTCCTACCAAGTTTCGAGTCAATTGGCCTTTCAGTTCAGAAGAAGAAAAGAAAAATAGATTTTCAAGATGGCCGCCATCTTGGATTTCCGATCGGAGTAATTTTAACTATTTTTATATCAACAAGTCATCTCGATGCTTCCTACCAATTTTCAAATCAACTGGCCCTTTGGTTCAGGAAAATAAGTGAAAAAAAGAGTTTCAAGATGGCCGCCATGACATCTTGGATTTCCGATCAAAACAATTTAAGCTTTTTTAGCTCTACAAGTCACCCCAATGCTTCCTACCAAGTTCCGAGTCAAATGGCCTTTCAGTTCAGGAGAAGAAGCGAAAAATAGATTTTAAAGATGGCTGTGATGGCGGCCATCTTGCATTTCTGATAGGGATGATTTTATCTATTTTTGATCTACAGGTCACCCTGATGCTTCCTACCTAGTTTAAAGCCAATAAGCCTTTCGGTTTAGGAGAAGTGAAAAATAGAATTTCAAAATGGCTGCCATGGCGGCCATCTTGGATTTCCAATCAGAACGATTTTAGCCATTTTAATCTATAAGTCACCCCGATGCTTCCTACCAAGTTTCAAGTCAATTGGCTTTTGGGTTTAGGAGGAGAAGCGAAAAAATATTTTCAAGATGACCACCATGGCGGCCATCATGGATTTCCGATCAGCATGGTTTTAGCTTTTTTTTTTATCTACAAGTCACCCTGATGCTTCCTACCAAGTTTGGAGTCAATTGGCCTTTCGGCTCAGGAGAAAAAACTGAAAAATAAATTTTAAAGATGGCGGCCATGGCGGCTATCTTGGATTTCGGATTGGAACGATTTTAGCGACTTTTGATCTATAAGTCACCCCGATGCGTACTACTAAGTTTCGAGTCAATTCGTATTTGGGGTTAGGAGAAGAAGCAAAAAATAGATTTTCAAGATGACCGCCATGGCGGCCATCTTGGATTTACGATCGGCATGATTTTAGCTATTTTTGATCTACAAGTCATCCTGATGCTTCCTACAATGCTTGGAGTCAAGTGGCTTTTGGGTTTCGGAGAAGAGAAAAACAGATTTTCAAGATGGCTGCCATGGCGACCACCTTGGATTTCTAATCGGCACGATTTTAGCTAGTTTTAATCTACAAGTCACCCCAATGCTTCCTAGCAAGTTTGGAGTCAATTGGCTTTTCGGTTCAGGAGAAGAAGCAAAAAATAGATTTTCAAGATGGCTGCCATGGCGGCCATCTTGGATTACCGATTGAAACGATTTTAGCTATTTTTGAGCTAGAAGTCACCCTGATGCTTTCTACCAAGTATCAAGTCAATTGGCCCAGGGGTATAGGAGGAGTAGGCTTTTAAAGCAATTGTTGATGCCGCACGACGGACAACGGACGACGCACGACGGACGACGGACATTGACAGACCACAATAGCTCACCATGAGCACTTCGTGCTCAGGTGAGCTAATAAAACCATAACTGTATCAAATTCATTGTCCTGACAAATAATTGTACTGTGCCTAACTTCTGTATTTAAATTCCTGGGCAGTACTAAACCCTATTTTTTTTAAAACGCAGCGGACAGCAAGAATACAGCATCCCCAAGCGAGCACACATCTCCTGCCACTATTCGAGAAACAAAGTATCCACAGACATGATGGGGGCCTACTCGTGTGCTCCACTGAACTATATCGGCTAAGATATTCCTTACAGCCAGCGTCCGCGATTTAAAGGGGACAAGTCCAACTATCTGTAGATGTGCTTAGTACGCTGGGAGCGTCGTTTCCTATTGTGCTATATAGAAAGTATATATAAAAGAATTACCTTCTTATCTATTAAATTCAAGACTTCCTCAGAAAACTGATGCTATTAACTTAAAAGGAAGGAACAAAATATATACAAAAAAGCGAGCAAGGTTATTGTATACTATAGCTGTATACGATACAGCGGGTCACGATTGTATCATCTTCAGCGTTTCAAGGATGCAGCTAACATAGTTCCTAAGCAAAGCATACAGACTCTGCAGTTGGATACAGAACTTAGATTTGTCTGTTGAAAGACACATTAAATGCCTCAAAGTAACATGACAGCACACTACTGAATTATAAAACGATCTCCATAATGAGACAAAATGAAAAATATGAATCTGCTAGTTCTGATTTTGTCAAAAGCATTTTATTACTCCCCTGGGTGCAATTCAATGATAATTTTATTGCAGTCTTAAATCCAGTAATTTCAGACACGCTATGAGAAAATTGTCTTTTGTCATATCTCAAAAGCGAATGTATCTTGTGTACTGTAAGCAGGACAATGATGACAGGGGCGCCGATAACCCTTCAATGCTTATAGCATCTGCAGCATTTTTATTTTAATTTTATTTTATTTTCAGTTTAGTTATAATTACGAAAATTATATATTGAAATTTTTTCCATAAAAAAATGAAAATTTTCAGACAAAACCTCTGATATTTTCTATATTTCTGCTTAAAACATAGATTGTGGGCATTCGTTCTTACGAGTATCCACAATCTATGTTTTTGAGCAGAAATAAGAAAAATAATGTATACCCCTGTGAACCCCAGTTTTACTGTATAAAAGTGGGTTTTAAGGTGGGCGCAAAATTATATAGGCATGTTTTCATGATGTTAAGTTTAAGTATTTAGGGACGCCTGTGTTTCGTGATTTTGGCATTTCCTGGGTATCTTTACTTATATTTTTAGCTCACCTGAGCCGAAGGCTCAAGGTGAGCTATTGTGATACTCACCGTCCGTCGTCGTCGGCGTCGTCGTCGTCGTCCGTATGTCCGTCCGTCCGTCCACAATCTTTAAACAACATCTCCTCCTAAACCACTGATTGGATTTTGACCAAGCTTCACAGGAATGATTCTTGGTTGGTCCTCTTTCAAAATTGTTCAAATGGTTCCGGTCTGTTGCATATCTAGGTCACGGGAGCTAAAAATAGATTTTTTAACTAAAAACTTAAAAAAAATCTCATTGTCAGAAACCACTGGACCGATTTCAATATAATTTTGCAGAAATGTTTCTTTGGTGATCCTCTATCAAGATTGTTTAAGCCATTTGGATTCGTCAAAAAACATGGCCGCCAGGGAGCGGGACTTATTTTCCCTATATTTCTATGCAGAAAACTTTAAAAATCTTCTTGTCAGAAACCACAAGACCGATTTCAATATAATTTTGCAGAAATGTTTCTTCGGTGATCCTCTACCAAGATTGTTCAAGCCATTTGGATTCGTCAAAAATCATGGCCGCCAGGGGGCAGGGCCTATTTTCCCCATATATCTATATAGAAAACTTTAAAAATCTTCTGTTCAGAAACCACTGGACCGATTTCAATATAATTTTGCAGAAATGTTCCTTCGGTGATCTTATACCAAGATTGTTCAAGCCATTTGGATTCGTCAAAAAACATGGCCGCCAGGGCCTATTGTCCCCATATATCTATATAGAAACTTTAAAAATCTTCTTGTCAGAAACCACTGGACCGATTTCAATATAATTTTGCAGAAATGTTCTCGGTGATCCTCTACCAAGATTGTACAAGCTATTTGGATTCGTCAAAAAAACACGGCCGCCAGGGGGCGGGGCTTATTTTCCCAATATATCTATATAGAAAGCTTTCAAAATCTTCTTGTCAGAAACCACTGGACCGATTTCAATATAATTTTGCAGAAATGTTCCTTTGGTAATCCTCTACGAAGATTGTTCAAGCCATTTGGATTCGTCAAAAAATATGGCCGCTAGGGGACGGGGCTTATTTTCCCTATATATCTATATAGAAAACTTTAAAAGTCTTCTTGTCAGAAATCACTGGACCGATTTCAATATAACTTTGCAGAAATGTATCTTTGGTAATCTTCTACGAAGATTGCTCAAGCCATTTGGATTCGTCAAAAAACATGGCCGCCAGGGGGCGGGGCTTATTTTCCCTATATATTTATATAGAAAACTTGATAAATCTTCTTGTCAGAAACCATTGGACCGATTTCAATATAACAAGGCAGGAATATTTCTTTTGTAACTTTCTACCACAATTGTTCAAGCCATTTGGATTCATCAAAGAACATGGCCGCCAAGGGACGGGGCTCATTTTCCCTATATATCTATATAGAAAACTTTAAAAATCTTCTTGTCAGAAACCACTGGACCAATTTCAATATGACTTGGCAAAAATGTTTCCTTGGTGATCCTCTACCGAGATTGTTCAAGCCGTCATGATTTGTCAGAAAACATGGCCTCTAGGGGGCGGGGCTTATTTTACCTATATATCTATATAGAAAACTTTAATGAAATTCTTGTCAGAAACCACTGGACCGATTTCAATATTACATTGCAGGAATGTTTGTTTTGAAACCCTCTACCAAGATTGTTCAGTTCGTCTTGATTCTTCAAAAAACGTGGTTGCCAGGGGGTGGGGCTTATTTTCCCTATATATCTATATAGAAAACTTTAAAAATCTTCTGGTCAGAAACCACTGGACATATTTCATTATAACTTGGCAGAATTGTTTCTTTGGTGACCCTCTTCCAAGGTTGTTCAAGCTGTCATGATTCCTTGTTCACCCTCTACCATGATTGTTCAAGTAATCATGATTCATCAAAAAACATGGCCGCCAGGGGGCAGGGCTTATTTCCCCTATATATCTATATAGAAACGTTTAAAAATCTTCTTGTCAGAAACCAATGGACCGATTTCAATATAACTTGGCAGGAATGTTTCTTTAGTAACCCTCTTCCAAGGTTGTTCAGGCTGTCATGATTCGTCAAAAAGCATGGCCACTAGGGGGTGGGGCATGTTTCCTTATATATCTATATAGAAAACATTAAAAATCTTCTCATAGAAACTGTTAATTCAAGTTCAATGTAACTTGGCAGGAATGTTGCTTTGGTGACCTTCTACCAAGATTGTTCAAGCCCTCATGATACGTTAAAAAACATAGCCGCCAGGGGGCAGGGCTTATTTTCGGTAGATATCTGTATAGAAAACTTTAAAATTCTTCTTGTCAGAAACCATCTGACCAATTTCAATATTACTTGGCAAAATTTAAAAATCTTCTTGTCAGAAACCACTGAACCAATTTCAATATAACTTGGCAGGAATATTCCCAAATTGTTCAAGCTGTCATGATTTGTCAAAAAACATGGCCGTTAGGGGGTGGGGCTTAGTTTCCTTATATAGCTATATAAAACACTTTACAAATCTTTTTGTCAGAAACCACTGGACCAATTTCAATATAACTTGGCAGAAATGTTCCACTGGTGACACAAAGATTCAGTTCAAGCTATCATGATGCATTAAAAGACATGGCCGTTGAGGGGCAGGGCTATAAAATTTATACAAAAATCTTAGAGCAGTGGACTTGGCTGAAACTTCAACAGTAAGTATGCAAAGCTGTTTGCTCAGGTGAGCGATAAAGGACCATCATAGTCCTCTTGTTTTATAATGTATTGCATTGCATTTATTTATTTATTTTTATCTTTTTTTTTATATTTTGCAGTGAAAATAAGGTTTGATATTTCTGCCTAGCAGACAGTTCACATAAATGCCAAACTTTATTTTCCCTGAAAAATAATTTAAAAAAAATGTAATGTCGTCTGCTACAATTTAGCGTTACCAAAGTAAGTCTACATTTAAGCTGCTAGATTTTTTCTTTTCCCCATTTAATAAGTCAGATATCTTTTATGACTAACTGATCGCTGTCGTATACATTACGAAATAGGCCTATTCAAATATACTGAAAATTTTACCACCAAAAACAATGAAAATTTTCAGATAAAAATTCTGATAATTTTCATATTTCTGTTCAAAACATAGATTGTGGGTTCAAACGAGTACCCAGAATCTATGTGTTTGAGCAGAAATATGACAAATAATGTATACCCCCTGTAAACCCCAGTTTTACAATATAAAAGTGGGGGTTAAGGGTGTCAAAATTATAAAGGCATGTTTTCGTGATGACACCAAGCCACTTCCAAAAAGGAGTTATCTGTAAGAGAAAGGAATTTCTCCCCATAGGTAGCATATGCTTTCCTTTTAAAATAGACGAATTTTCAGAAGGGAGGCAAAAAAATTATGACAAAGTTGCCTCCCCTGAAAGTGTTGTCATTCCCCTTAAGTGTGAAAGCGGTCGTCGGTTTACCAGAAGTGGAGTTTCTGAAGCCCATTTGGATCGTGTTATTTGCCACTCCGCGTAGCGGACCAGGACAAAGCTATTCTGAAGTCGGCTTTACAATTTTCCATACATTGGGTCAAGAAACTATCGGCAGTCAGCATTGATACTTTTACCGCCTATATCTGAAAAGAAATATATCAGGCGATACTTAGAGAAAAGTAGAGTGATTTAGACATTATAAATTGAGCAGTTTATTTCAGACATGGGGATTGTAATTTCCTGTGTTGCTTGATTTGGACCCATACATCGTCTGACGGAGAAACTTGTATGCCCATTGACGCTCTTGTACATAATAAATGTCAATAAATGTTACATCAGACGTAAGTTTTCCTGAGCTAGTTTTTTTGAATGCGCGTTAAAGCGAAGCACTTACCCAGTAAGCATTCTACATAAATCTATAGCGGGCCGTTATCGACCCGTGAGGGTAGCTGACCGGCCGATAACGGCCCGCTATAGATTTATAAAGCTATCCTCACGGGCCGATAACGGCCCGCTATAGATTTATAAAGAATACTAGCTGGGTAGGTCATCGTCTACAGACTCAACCACAGTCTATTCTGCAACAGGCAGAGAAACAAGATGTCATGTTTGAAAAAATGGTTTTGGAGAATGTGTTTTTCAAGAACAATATATTAGACACAAGCACACGAAGTAAAACTGATTGGTCCAATTTTCATATTTAAGAATAAGTATGGTAAAGAGTTAAGGTGTCCGAATATTCAAGATAAATACGGTAATGCATGCTAATGAGATGTGTCATGTTCTGCAGTAAATGTAATAAATAAACAAATAGAGACAGTAATTCGCTTGTTCCGGAGAATATTTCAGGTGTAGAACCCGAAGACTAATTAATTAGTTCGCTACGGCATTATGATTGTTTTCTTGACTTGGACAGCTAATTGCCTGTGTTTCTAACACAGTTTCGGCCTTTGGCACCGCGAACACAAAATATTTACTTATGATATGACAGCGTCTACAATTGCATATACAGCGTCCCGACAATACAAACAAATGCATCCATGAAATCTGTGTCATGCAATATTTTACGATTATTCAGAGCATGCATATCATTTATGTGTGCGTATTTAAAGCTTAAACTTTAAACAAGATTTTTCAGTGAATGAATACTGCCATGTATGAGAACAAAGACAGACCACCTAGTAAGAGGGCAAAATTTTTCGCTGGAATGCCTATATGTATGAAATAAAAATCCACCCAAATAGGCAGCCAAAGTCTTGTTACGATCTTACTCTGAGAGGAAATGTAATTTTGCAGTCGGGAATTTTCCACCAAAGGAGTATGATTTAAAACCTGTCAAAGCATCATATTCCAATGTTTTCACCAAACCAACTTGAGTTCGAAAGCCCTAACGTGATATATTGTATCCACGCGTTGTATGGTTTGGAGTGGGAGAGGGGTTGAATGCAGCATAAAGAAACATTCGTATATGTCAGGTTTTGAATTTAACATGTTGACAGTTGTAAATCGAACAGTCTGATACTGTTAATTTTAGAACACAACATAGATTAAAGAACGTTTAAGAAGAGCCATATCTGACGCCAATTCGTGGGCTGGCTGGTGTAGAGAACTTCTGAATGCAATCTTTTACTGCTTTAAGGGAACTGTATGCATTTGGTAGATTTTCAGCCATATCTCATAATGGAGACAACTTTTTGGACCCTGTTTTTACTTCGTTGCACATCGAACCCTTCCTGAAAAGGGTCTTTATCTAAAAGATAGTCTTAGTAGCTTATTCCCTAATTATGCCTATATAATCTCAGCTTATGCCAGAGCATCTGCTTAAGTTAGGAAATTTAACAATCGTAATAATCTTTTAAACGCTTATCTTTTAAAACAAGGCTGTCGATATATAAAAAAAAAGACTTCGTAAAACAGTCTCTATATTTTGGCGTATGAATTTACTTCTAAATCTTACGAGGGATGTTCGAAATGAATTGCTTATTGTCCTCTAGCTCGATATCCACGTGGGGCACGATAAAAACCAATACATACCTGTATAGGGCTATTCAATATCTACACATTGGTGTATAAATGTACGTGTTAGACTAAGTGTAAGACATAAAATTTGCCATTTGAATACACGCAGTCATTGACCACTGCAGTAAAAATGGTTGGTAGAAGCGTCGACAAAAAAGATGAAATACGGGCTTACATCAAAGCTCGCTCAAAACTTGGTTGTTCTTTGGAGAAGCTGATGACTGAAATTTCTACTGCTTTTGGACCTTCTTGTGTGTCTTATGACAGTTCGGTGGTGGAAAAAGAAATTTGAGTCTGGTGTAGAGTCCATCAAAAATGCACCAAAATCAGGTAGGCCAAAATCTGCATCTCGTAAAGAAATCGTTTCCAAAATAAAGGAAAATCATTGAAGGAGATGCCAGATTTACAGTTCGTGATATTGCACGAAAGGTAGGCATATCACTATCAACGGTTCACCTTATTTTGAAGAAGCATTTGAAAGTTAGAAAGATTTCTGCTAGATGGGTGCCACATCTGTTGACTGACGAGCAAAATAGGCAACGGGTTAAAGTGGCCAAAAAGCTGCTTCACATGTTTCCAAAATATGACAAAAAGCAGTTTGCCAATGTCGTCAAAGGTGATGAAACCTGGGTCAATTATTTTGAGCCCGTCAGAAAGGTTAGCGATAAGATCTGGGCCACTAAACACAGCAAACGCCCAATAATTGCCAAACGTTCTTTGAGTACAGAGAAGTTTTTGTATGCAATCTTCTTCTCTGGTGAAGGAGTCGCAATAAAAGTGCCAGTGAAAAAGGGCAAAAGCACTACAAAGACGTAGTACTGAAGAAACTGAAAAAGTATTATCAGAAACGACGCCCTGCCACTGGTTTTAAACATGTCCGTCTTCTACATGACAATGCCCCAGCTCATACCTCCGCAATAGTTACGGCGTTTTTGAAGAAAGAAAAAGTAACTGTTTTGCCTCACCCACCGTATTCCCCAGACCTTGCCCCATGTGATTTCTTTTTGTTTCCGAAATTGAAAGCATTCCTTGCTGGGCGGAAATACCAGTCCCGACAGGCACTTGGATCTGCCATTCATCAGTACCTTATTACTGTGCCCAAATCAGCGTACCGTGACGCCTTCAAGAAGTGGATACATCGGTTGAAACTTTGCATTTGTAGCCATGGGGAGTACTTCGAGGGCATGAAATGAGTACTTTTGGGCTAACTTGAAATTTGAAGTCTCCAGATAGAAATAAGCAATTCATTTCGAACATCCCTCGTAAGTCCGTGGGACTCCCATTATCTAATCCGTACTGTGTTCTTTGTTTCCAAAGGCATTCTTTTGACGTTTACTTTACTACACTGCAGCTGGTGTTAATGTCGTGTGGCGGCGGTAGAACGTCTTCCCGTACATCACCATATTGCAGATTATATTTCATTTCCTTTGGGAGCTTTGGGCCCATTGTGGTGTATTTGAAAATACTCATGTATCTGCTAGAGGGCGTAAGCAGTGTTGCAAACATCATTGCTGCTTATGAAGAGTCTCAATAAAACCGAGACTCATTTTCAAATCCATAGTGTGTTTCCAGAGGCAATCTTTTTGACGTTTATTGAAAACATTTCATCAACAAGGCATATTGGTGCCCGAGTTTTGTGGTGACTTACTATCATTTTAGATAACACTAAGCATTAATGGTTTAATATATTGGTTGTTGTTATGATTCAAAACATGCGAACTGGGCTCCTTCTGTCATATACGTACAGCGATTACCAATATCAATGCTTTCTCTGTTCATCCATATACACCTGACTCTCATTATCTCAAACACTGAATACTCAAATTACTGCTTACGTCAAACTGAATAAAGTGCAATATTGGCTTAGTTTGCTATATGTTCCTAACCCTTCAGCTCATTTTATGTCAAACTACTTTTATCTCAAACCAAACATTATATTTTAGAGTTTGATATAACGAAAATCGATTGTATATTATATGACATACTAATTCTTCAAGCGGGCAAATAGACGTCCCTAATGCGCGGGAAGATCAGGATCTTCGCTGCCAGCATATATAGGTGTGATAAGGGTACTTTTCACGTGTTATGCCACATCCGTGCATCGTGCTGTCGCATTCCGGCACTGACCATTTCGACCATTTGCGAAAATGTGTATTCGGGCATATGCGGGCAGCGAAGGCCCAGATCAGCCTGCGCATCCGCGCAGTCCGATCAGGACCTTCACTGTCCGCTTAAAGAATTATTCAGGACTGTAGAGCATAACGAAGAATAGCAAAGTTCTTGATCATACTATAAATCTCTCTTGGCTGATCAGGATCTTTACTGTTTACATTTACCCGGAAATACCTTTTCTCATGTCGCGGCTTGTTTGACAATAAACCTTTTAACAGTGATATATGATGTAAGAAAAATGTTCTACGATATATACTTATTATTTCGTAAATAACATATACTTTAACTGTACAATGCGCTTTGTGCGGAAGATAGCAAAACATTGTATTGTCCAATTTGCAAACCAAGCTCTCTCGTTATTCAATTTTCCAGATATTGATCTGTAATCAAGCGGGATTTCTGATTGGGTCTCTAATATGCGCCAAATAAGGCAAACATCAGTTGAAGTAATGACTTTTCCTCAGCTGAAAATCAAATTTTGTAGACTCTTATTACAAGCTTGAATACATATAGCCTACAGATAAATAGCAATTTCTTCCTCGATGAAGTGATTCTGTAACTAATACGTTATTTGGTAGTCTATCAATATACTGTGATTGTACGTCCTATTTTCTATAACTCTCCGACAATATTTACATCGACGTTTTCTTCCATTTACTTCAGGATTCCATAAAAGTGGTGAACAGCACGTGTTCCTTTATTTCATTTTAAAGAATCATCACGAAAACATACCTATATAAATTTTACCCCCTTAAAGCCCACTTTTATTTAGTAAAACTGGGTTTTACAAGGGTATACATTATTTTCTTATTTTTGCTCAAAATCATAGATTGTGGGTACTGTTAGAACTGCCTCTTTTGAGCAGAAATATGAAAAATATCAAATTTTTTATCTGAAAACTTTCAGATTTTGGGGGTGAAATTTTCAATTTTCCAAATATTTGAATAGGCGTGTTTTCATAATGAGAACACAAGACTATCTATATCTGCGATAGTACGGTGCTGGAAAGGGCCAGCATGTGGAGGGAAGGGAGCGAGTTTGTAAAATGTTTCTGCACTGCCCTCATGCGCCTCTATCACTCTCATTTTTTCTCCTCTGTTATCCTTTTTCTGTCTTTCTAGACACAAAATGACCCTGAATAGTTGACTTGTCGTAAAACAAGAACACTAAAAAATCGAACTGTATCTATTACGAGCCGAACGTAAATGAAAAGGCGTACAAACCAAAATATTTACAGCAAATGCAATATATTACACAAAACACATACTTGTTTTTTATCCAGCCTCCCGTGAAAACTTATATTAAAGACCTTTAGTATAGACTCTGTATATAGTTATTCTTTAGGTAAAATGTTTGACTTTGTTGGTTTTGGTTATGTATAGATTATATTCGTTTCCAATATTGATAAAAGATATGTACATTGTAAAACCATGTTTTAGACATTAAAATTAGTGCAAGTTTGCATTCGCTGTCCGCTTACAGAACTATTGGGTATCGTAGAGTACAATGAAATGCCCTAATCACGAAGCACAGAATTTCAGAGACGCAAAAAACAAGGTTAGATGATGAAAATCAATGACAAAACAAACGCCCAAACTAAAACACCGACGCACAAACAAAGAAGAACTGCAACAGAAGAACAGCCTCGGAACGGTCAGTAGAAAAACTGCTTGTCAGTGTGTGTGTGGTGGGGGATGGGCGGGGCGGGACGGGGGACTTCAACCAGTTTTACTCGCGCGAAACATAACTTGTATCTCCTGATGCAGCTCCAGTCATTAGACCGATACAAACAGAAAGACTACAGGAAACAAAGTGGGCAGCTGTTGAAGAAGATGAACTCGATGCGAGCGTCACAACATGAAAGCAGAAAGCAAAGTGGGCATCCTTATAGCGGGTGACCACAGTGCTAGAAATAAAAAAAAAAAGATGATCATAATGTGAATATCTGCCTTGGAACTGACAGCAGTATAACCATTTTGGGCATTAACCAGTTTGACTCACGCGAAACGTCACCCTTAATTCTGATGCAGCTCAAATTACTAACATTAGTTCGATCCGCATACCTTATCTGTGAAGTCTCTGATCAAACTGTATATATCTTCATCTGCTGATTATGATATATGTTTGAATTACAAGTTTTCTCGTGGTAGTGCCCATATTGTACTTTCACATATCATCACGAAAATACGCCTATATAGTTTTTACCCCCTTAAACCCCACTTTTATATAGTAAAACTGAGGTTTACAGGGGTATACATTATTTTTTTTTATTTCTGCTCAAAAACATAGATTGTGGGTGCTCGTTAGAATTGCCTTGCCAAGGCGGTTCTAACGAGTACCCACATTCTATGTTTTGGGCAGAAATATGAAAAAGTATCAGATTTTTTTTTATCTGCAAATTTTCCTTTTTTGGTTGTAAAATTTTCAAGATATTTGAATAGGCCTGATTTTGTAATGTTAAGGGGAATAGATATAATTCCCGGCCGGAAAAACTCTCAAAAATGATTTTGCTTTCCTTCTGAAAGGGTCTTGGTGTGCATGAAAGCAAACAGGAATCACAGACATTGTCTTCCAGCTGAAAATCTGCTCACTGTTTCCAGTTCCCTTAATAAATGCCTACTGTATTTACCCTAATTATTTGGACACCAACTCTTCCTATACTTGTTCTAAAATTTAGACAAGCCCATTTGATGTGTCTAAAATTGTTGGATGAGTGGCAAACAGTGTAGACCTTGATAAGATACCAGGTTCTACTGTGGCTGATCTGAGTTTAAATTGTTGGCTCAGGCATGTCTATTATAATATTTAGGGTGAAGATGTATGCTATGGCAACCAACGATGCATGTTTCCTATGGAGTTTACTACAAAAATAAACAATAACATCAAACACAAACATCTATACTAGGAAGTATATGTAATCTCTCTAATTGATTTAATACTTATTTGACACCGTTCGATGGTATCTGATCTAAGTTTTACATTGTTTGTCAAAGTGTATAACTGAAGACTTTTTTGCATTAAATGCTTGAATACTGCAATAATATAGTTCGTTTACCTATGTTTGTTCTTTGATTCTAGAGTATACAGTTCGTCTGAAGTATGTTCACCGCAGAACAAACAAAACACATAACGAGTGTACTACATTACACATGTAACTCGGTTAAAAAGTGCATCTGGGACATCTGAATATCGACTGTTTATGTCACAAAACAGTCTGAATGCGTGTTCGTGTGACATACTTAGACACAATATCGTGTCCGAAAAAACGCATCTTTCAGCTTTGCGAATTCAGTAAAATACTGAATGACAGTCAAACTGACACAACTTCAACCATCAATCGAAAGTAGCACAGTTGGTTTTTATGAGATAGTCTATTGGCAGTAATGTAAAAATGCAACTCTGCTCATACATTCTAAGCATGCTCATACATTCTAAGCACGTGTTGAGCAGTTATACCGTATTTTAGTTACAAAATACACGGGCTCATTGGTCCAAAAGATCTAGAAAAAATCTACTTGGGCGGGGGTGTCAAACCGGTTTTTAACTCGTGCGAAACTTCGTCCTTATCTCCTGATGCTGCTCCAAACATTAAAACAATATGAAAAAGAAAACAAAAAACAAACTGGGCAGCCATTGAAGAAGATTTCCACAATACTAGCATCACAACAAAAAAAAAAAACAGAGAGCAAACTAGGCAGCCATATAAAGGGTCAGCGTCAGAATGTCCGCCTTGGAACGGGTAGCAGTATAAACTACTAGGGTGTGTGGTGTTTAAACCAGTTTTACTCGCGAGAAACCGCGCCCTTAATTCTAAAGCAGCTCCAAGTTACAAACATCTGTCCGATCCACAGTCTGGCCCTCTCCCTCATAAGTGATACATCGCAGTGGAAAGCACAAAACCACAAGCACTATGATAAAACAAAGCAAAGGTTTCAATGGCGCTTTGAAGCCGGAACACATGAAAACCACAAACAGGATCACGATAGTCCCGACCACAGAGGTCTCCGATTTACCTGATTTTAGGTGTTCTTTAATTCCAAAAAATGTAAGAGAAAAGTCCAGGGAGTGTCACAATCACAAGCCGCAACCCTTCCGAGGCAACAAAAGGAAGAGGAAACAAACAAAACCAAACAAGCGCAAATCGAACAAACGTACGAAAAGCATTAAGATTAGCATTCTCTTCCTCAATCGAGGTAACCGCAATGCTAAAAGGACTGAAAAACACAAGAATAAAATAACACAAGGCAAGACTTAAAACAAATCGCCTCGTAGAATAAACCACAAAGCAACAAAGAGTAAGACAAACACCGGACCACCGCTTTAGAACGGTCAGTACAATAAACCACCGGGGGTTTAAAGCACTTTTACAAAAGGCAATCCTTTTCTACTTTTATTTTACTCTACTGTAGCTGGTGTTGTGCCGTGCGGCGGCCGTAAAAAGTCTCTCGCACATCATCATAGTGCAGGTTATATTTTATTTCCTTTGGGATCATTGAGCCCATCCTGGTTATTTTGAAAATCGAATACCGCTTAAGCTGGCGCTAGAGGACATTGCATACGCCTCGCAAACTACAGTGTAGCTTATGAAGAGACTCAATCAAACCGAGTCTCCGGTTTTTGTGATTTTGTGTGTTCTTTGTTTCCAAAGGTAACCTTTTTTTTGACTTTTATTCCAGTCTGTCAGATCTCATGAACATGACCTACAGTTCACATTTTTGAGCATCATTCTGTTACATGTTTCAGATATAAGCATTATGTTGGAGGTATCTTAGAAACCATGGTCAATCCAATGTAGAACAATTGCTGGATAGATATACGTACATGTAGCAAGCTTGTGGAAGTACTCACTGAATGGACACATATATGTTAATAGCTGCAAAGTTTGAAGATACTCAATTTCACTATTCGCTAAAAGCTTTGAGGTATAAAGGGAAGCATCAAAATATCTGTATGTGCACTAGGTTTGTGCCTTTGTTTGTTATTGAAAGGGCGTACATTTTTGCATCCCTTTAAACCAAACTCAAATGATCTTCTGTTACCTCAAGTGGTCTTCAGTTGACCTAACAAAATATGTATCCTTCCAACAAATAAACATACCAAGAACTGTTACCTTATAACTATCCATATAATTTTCGTTCCTTAGTAGCAAGGATCAGTAGCATCATTAAAATTGACTTGTTTAGTACATGTGCATTATCTGTTAACAAATAAAAAAAAATATGGCAATTAAGTAAATACATGCATTTTTATTAAACCATAAAAATAAGATTTAAAAATGAACTGGATAGCGCAGGGGCTGGCACACCATCGCATAATCCCCACCCTCGGTGCAAATAGCGTGACGGATGGACGGATGGAAAAATATTGTTGCCTTCGCATATCCTTATTACGTGGGGATATCATGTAGCAACTTTGGTTAAATTTTGCCCAGTTGTTTTGGAGGATGTAGCGTGATGGACGAATCGGGGCGTCCACTAAAATGTGAGATAAAAAGGGGACGAAATGTTTATAGCATGCATTTTAACGATTTCAAGGTTATTGTAGGAGCTGTTACCTTTCTTAAATATTTAGTGGCAGCGATATTGCTTGCTTTTTTATAACAATAATTGATAAAATACAGATTGCATTTTTACAATTACCATATTTTACTTAAATCTGTGGTCAAGTCTCCACACTTTAGGCTCAGAAAAAAATATAAAGATTAAATTTGTACTGAAATTTATGATAATACCATTGAGAAAAAGCTAAAACTATGCCAATATCTTTTAATTATTGTAACACTTATGATCAGCAGTTTTTCCTCAAATTTAACCTTTCTTATATCCCAAATCTGCCTTAAGTGCTTTCTGACTAAGACAGCAATATCTGTTTTAGCACATATTGACCAGCACAATATTAATGCACAGACAAAATTAAAATTTGAAAAATGCATTAACTAGAAAAAATATATTACAGAAATTTATTATTATATTTGAAATGATTGAGTTTTCACCCAAAAATGACTGCTTTTGCACATCAGCATAATTATTTCCCCGCATCACTTGCAATGGATAAAATAGTGATGGGAGGGGAGCTGGCGCTCCATGAAGGGTAATCTCTTTTTTTTCAGGGTAGGTACTCCGAGTATCTAAGCAAATTTAACGAACGAAAAATGGATATGCTTCTTTTTGTCCCAAAAAATAGAATCGATACTTCATGGAAATTGTCTCATTAGGAGGTAATTTACATAAATGCAAGCCCAATTGTCTGGGAAAATATTCAGTTTGTCATCTGCTTAAGCGAAATAGATCGACCTTCAGTGGAGGCAACTCTGTCAAAAATTGATTTCCCCCTTCAGTGAAGGGGTGTATTCTAAAAGGACAGAGTTTGCTCTTCTTTTAGCGTAGACCCCTTTTCATATGGGACTTGGTGCACAGGAAGACAAACAGGATGCAAAAAAAAAGTTGTCACCCTGCAAAACCTGGCGACAACAGTAACACGTGTATCCAGTGCCCTTAAAAATTTACCCAGCATGCTATGCGTTATACTTGTCAGTAGTATTGCAGACTCTTCTATTGATTTGAACTCATTTCCTATATAGATTATAAACGGCAGATTGCATAACTTGTGCTTGAATGGAATATTTAAATTAAACATATTTTCTTTCAAATCTAATCTCTCTTGGATCATATGATCGATATGGGTTCTCCGAATTTGTGATTAAAGTCAGACTTTGAAGCTAATGTGCGGTCATGCGAGAAATGCAAGCGTCATGTTAGTTTTAACCCTTTCGACCTTGTAGACCGAGACATATAATTTTGCAAACAGTGTTCATCCAGATGAGACGGCTCATTAAATGAGCCGTCTCATCTGGATCCACACTGCTTGCAATTCTGTGCTTACGACTACCATCTCTAGTTGTAACAATAGACATATCCAAATTTGAGATGGAAGAGTTCACCTCAGAAACTCAAGGGTGAAAGGATTCAACGCCAGCAGTCGCCTAGAAGTTCTTTGTTCTTTCGTCGCTAGTTTCATATGTTGTGTTTCTTTTGTCATTGTATGTTCCCCATGTCTTCTTCTTTTGGTGCTTCGGGAAAGCTATACTTCGTGATTGTGGCCTTTCTTGGGTATCTTTGTTTTTTGTAATAGATATCAAATGTTATGCTCGTTTTAAGTGTCAACAGTCGTCTTGACTAAACCGTGCAATGTATAACATTAAGCAATTACAAACAGTTAATAACATAAAGTGTACTGACACACACTTCTACTAAAAATTACTCTGATCAAAAAGTATCTGCTTCGCTTCTGAAAGGTGGTACAATTAAAGAGCTTTAGGAATGATAAATTAAATGATAATAGTAGGCAGGACAACTTTGAAATTCTTTAATTTTTCCATTCCATTTATGACATGATAAAATCCCTATGAATATTCATGAGCTACATTTGAACTTTCCCACAAAAGCTAAAAAATACAGAGTAATAGTAAAACTTTAAACTTTAGCAACGTTTGGCCTTTTTTCATGCGGCTGGTTGGAATGTTTTGATGCGGCTCAGGAGATTTAGTTCTATCATTCTACAAATGTTTTTGTAGCTATTTTTGTAGGCATTCAAATGAAAGAATGAACTCTAAGAGTGTTTTAGTTGGAGAACGGATTCGTGTACCGGACAAAACAAGTTCATTTCTACTTGAGAGGTCTCCCTTTGAAGCTACAGCTTAAAGCATTCGTACATCCTTTCGCCTTAAGGAGACTGGATATATTTGATAGATTTCCCGCCATTTTGTATAAGGGAAACAACTTTTGTGACTTCCTATTTGCTTCCTAGCACACAAAGTCCCTTCTAGAAAGGGACCTACTATAAAATGAAAGAGTTTGATCCCCTCGAGAGCACATTCTTTCCCTTTTCAGTAAGTCCCTTTTCAGAAAGGAAACAAAACCATTTTGATAGTTGCTTTCCCGAAAGTATATTTAATTCCGCTTAAGCATCTGTATGCGTGCGTGCGTGCGTGCGTGTTGGCGTGCGTGCATGTGTGTGTGACTGCTGATAAGGCTACAGGTGACTGTTATAAGAACAAATAGTATGTATTACACTGCCAAAGGCTGATATGTGTAATAAAATCGATACATTCTAATATAGTAGAAAAGTTTCTAATTCAAAACTGTCAGGCGTCTCGTGTCAGTCTAGCGAAAAAATTGTTCTCTGTAGTACAATTTCGCTGATCGTTTAGGTACACTGTACATTGCAAAATTTCATAACAAATGTCTTTCTATCTGGTTTGGAAATATAACAACAAATGTACCGTAATGAAAACGAATTTGTCTTCTCGTCTGAAAATGTTCTTCGGGGAAATGTAATGATATATGAGCGTAGTGACGATAAAAGGGGCTTAACATATTAACATTCAGTGGGCTCTCCCACTCACTCTTTGCATAGGTCCATCTTTTAGTTTAAACGGGAGTCTGGTTTATTTTAGTGTTTGTGCTTATTCTTTATTTGACTTATGCTTCGTATTGCTTATGATGCATAACCTCATACAAAACATAAGTATGTGCTTGTGCTTTGTATGCGGTTATTCGTCATATTGACTTATATTTTGTATGTGCTTATGCTTTGTACGCGGTTATGCATCATATTGACTTATACTCTGTATGTACTTATGCTTTGTACGCGGTAATGCATCATATTGACTTATGCTTTGTGTGCGACTATGTTTCATATGTGCTAATACTTTGTATGCGATTATACTTCAAATGCTTGATGTGTGTTTTGTATGTGTTTTTGCTCCATATTTGCTTATGCTTTGTATACGATTATACTTCGTATGTGCTTATGCTTTGTATACGATTATACTTCGTATGTGCTATTGCTTCATTTGCGTGACATAGTCAATATACTGCAAAGGGACACGAAGCGCATTTGTATGATTAAAGAGATGAACCACGTTCTACAAATACATCTGTTGCATGAGTAAAATAATTCAGAATCTGTGAATGATCAGTAAAAAAACTTACATTTATCAGCATGTTCTGAAAAAAGATAAACCTACTTTAGGAATTGTGACATGTTTGGACCTGAGCCAGCTCATTATATAATTCAGAAAATCGAGCAATATATCCAGTCAGTATATTTGTGATCGGCTCGTAAGCTACTTATGAGTCATAAGTTTTCCGTTTTCATGGCACACTTCGTTAGTGTTCTTCCACGTCCGAAATGGTTCTATACCGCATGTCACTGATCCTGCAGGTTTCGACACCAGCAGGTAGAAACATGGTTCATTTGTCATATTTCAAGGACAAATATGGTGAGTTCTTCAGGGGCATAGATCAGCTTGGTAATTATTTAACCATTCCCGCCAAGGGTGACAATTTTTGTGACTACCTGTTTGCTTTTTTGCACCCAAAACTATTTCTGACAAGGTGTCAGTTTTGACAAACTCCCCTGAAACTAATGATTCATTCCCCTTAAGGTGTCCAAACTGGAAGGGTATATAGGGTACTGAGCGAAGCAAATTATCTTGCCTTAATTTCAGACATGAAATTCCCATTTCATATTTCCTGTATTAATCCATTTATGCCGAGTGGACTTCTACCACAATTCTTTGGACAGGTATATTTCCTTTATAAGGGGTGTGTGGTTTGATTTTATTATTACCACGTTTTGTAGAGTATTTCTGAACTTTATGCAAACAGTGTAGACCCTGAGCTGACGCCGCGTTATGCGGCGTCTGATCTAGGTCTGCACTGTTTGCCAACTGATATTGGCCTGCACTGTTTGCCAATGTTCCTTTTATGGGACTCTACGGCTACGCATAAATAGGTTAATTGGTAAAGTCCCAAATGGGCAGGTTTTTGTTTTATTTGGGCTTTACGTCGCTTTCAGCAATCTTTCTGTCATATTGCGTCGGTGTCTGGATGTGGCAGGGAGCTCAATGCTCATTTTTAGAATGTTGCTTCACTAGAATATCACGCCCCAGACACTTGACTTGGTGTTCCACCCAGTCACATCATACTGACACTGAGCTGACCAGTTCTGATTCCTAGCTCTACTTTTTTAATGCTGAGCGCCAAGCGAAAGAGCAGCTAGTACCATTTTTAAAGTCTTTGGTATGACTCGGCCGGGGATCGAACCCGCAACCTCCCGTTCACAAAATGGACACTCTACCAACCGAGCCACTGTGCCGGTCTCAAATGGACAGGTCTCTTTTCTGATAGGAACGACGCCGTATCTAAATACGTGTTTGATGATTACAAAATAAGTATTATGTGAATTGGATAACGTGGGTCAATGACGTTAAAATTCGAGGAGTGCCGTCATTTGGCTTCATTTGTTTGGATTCAGTCTTATAACTAGAAAATACAATAGAGCGTCAGGTCACGATTTCTGCAACAGCGGGATTATTATCATTCGGTTCTGCCTTGTGCTCCATGCTTTAAAACGTGTTTTGTTAACACCGCTAAACAACATTTGAGTACATGTTTCTGTCTTGTGACAGGGTGTATCCTATATTATATCTTCCTTAAAGATACCATTTGGTTGTCATATATTTTGCTTGCTAATTTAATATTACCACTTAAAACCTGTGCAACTATCAATGACCCAACATTAGAAATACCTGATAATCCATGCGTCTACAGTCATTTCGCTAAAAAAAAGCAGCTAACCACAGACTTAAAACCAACAAGAAACTCTTTTATGAGAAAATGATTTCTAAAATGGGAGTCAGTATCCACGAATTGCATCATTTTTTCGTACTTTATCAGATATATATAGGTTCTTTTTAACTTCTAGTCAGTTATAACATTGTTTTAATAAGCCAAATTATTGCTTCCATTATTGTGTATATGTTATACAGAGAGATGATAAGCAAGTAAATAAGAGTGCCAAGAAGAATGTACTCCAGGGACAATACCCAGTGACATTGATAAATTCGGTACGAATAAAAACTACAGTTGACTCTCGTTATCTCGACCTCGCTTATCTCGAATAACCGCTTATCTCGAACTGAAAATCTGGTCCCTGCCTAAACATGAAAATCTAACAACATGTAAAATATATTGTGGAAAAGAGGAGAAATTGCTCCTAAGGAGCAATTTCTCCTCTTTTCCACAATATTTTCAATATATCTCTAACTTCAAGAGTCCAATTACACATATATTTGTTAAATGTGGTTAATCGAATTACTTTTTTCCTCAATTCTGCAAATCTGATATGTCCAGGTACGGATATCTCGAAGTATTTCAAAGAGTCCCTTGGAGTTCGAGATAACGAGAGTCGACTGTATATCATCTGTTACTTCGAAGATGAAACATTACAGGGTATTAAACAGTTGTATGTTTCGTTATAGGTATATAATTTCTAATCCAATGTTTCTACCGAAACAGGTGCGCCGCAGCGTCAGAAAACGTATCTTCGGAAATATGTTCCCAGCAGAGATTCCGGTCAGCCTCCGTATTCACACAGTCTGATCAGAATCTTCATTGGGTGCATTTTGGATATCCAAGAATGCAAACGTTCTTGATGCGGACAACGAAGATTCTAATCGGACTGCACGGATGCGGAGGCTGATTCGAGTTTTCGTTTGTGTACATATCAAAAGGTACATTTTCACACGTTGGGGCTCAAATAGTGAAGACATATAGATCGGAGATAAATAATACCGGTAGGGGACGTTGCATTGCTTTGCAAAACTTGAGAATTCTGTATGTTCTGAGATGCCATGCTGATACCCACTGACCTAATTGTCTTCAGTAATACGCGAAATTAAGTGCCGCACATATTTGTGTCATCATCAATATACATAAAGTAATGTAATACATTACTAAACAGTTTGTGGTGAAGAGTCTTCGATGTACAGAAACGGACTAATCATCATTATTTCTGCAGTGCATGAGTATATATAGTAACTAACATATTAATGTTATACTTTGATTGATATGTAAAGGACATGTTACAGTAGCTATATGAAGTTGCCCACAAAATGATGGAAAGTAAAGTTTCAGTAAAATACATTATTTTTATTACAGTTGACATCTGATGACTCATAATTACAGTCATAACAACCATTTTCCGAAATGCAATGTAATCTGATCCTAGATTTGGGTAAAATCACCAATTTCTGCTATTGAAACGCATGGAAAATGGAGAAGTTTTTATTATGTATTATTCGTACTCCTCCCCCACCCCTTCCGCTCCCCCACGTTTCAGCTAAGCCTTTTGCAGGCAATTGTGTGTCCGTATTTTACACAATATATATAAGAGACTACATGAGGCAAGGGGGATGATACTTTAGACACAAAGAAAACAAGTTATCTTTTTTTTTCGCTCTCTGAGTAACAGTTTTTAGTATGAAAAGAATTACAGTTGTCTTAAACTGAACTTCCTGAACGCATATGACCTGGCTTATTAAATTGAGTATCAACTGAAACTATCTCGTCAATCAATCTGCGTTTGTTGCATAAAATGACTCTCCCACTCCTTACTTTACAGATATACGAGCCTGATTTAGTAATGCCATCACGAAAACATACCTATATTATTTTGAACCCCTTAAACCCCACTTTTATATAGTAAAAATGGGGTTTACAGGGGTATAAATTATTTTCCTTATTTCTGCTCAAAAACATAGATTGTAGGTACTCGTTAGAACCGCCTCGGCGAGGCGGTTCTAAGGAGTACCCACAATCTATGTTTTGAGCAGAAATATAAAAAATATCAGAGTTTTTTTATCTGAAAATTTTCAGTTTTTGGAGGTGCAATCTTCTATATATTTGAATAGGCTTGTTTTCGTAATGCGCATTTTGAGGGTGATTGTAAAACACAAGATACATGTGCATATATAGCCAATGAAGTAGAACTCACAGGTAGAAATGTTGAATACACTATAGCGCTCCAGTTAAGTAGTCTGATGAATGTTATTTTCTTACTTTACAGTGACAAAAATTGCCTGGGGTCTTAATTATTTGTATTGTCCTGTAGATCTAATGATATTCCAAAATCATTTGTTTAAAAAAGACAAAACCATGCTAATATTTATCTATATGATAATAAGGTATATTAAACTTACCTGGAATCTCTGATTACAAACCAGATCTATATTCGAAAGGCAGATATCTCTATTTGATTATTTAACAGAAATATCTGAATTTGAATTAAAGATGTCTGCATTTGAATTATAGATATCTGCATTTTAATTACAGATGTCTGCATTTAAAATGCAGATATTTCTATTTGAATAAGATATCTGTAATTTTAGAAACTCAGATAACTGTTTTTGAAATACAGATATCTTTATTTGAAATGCAGATATCTCTGATAGAAATGATATTTATAGGTATCATGTAAATAAATATATCTGCAGTTCAAATAGAGATACTTGTATTTCTAATACAGATATCTGTATTTATAGAAAATAAAGATATTTGTAATTTAAATAGAGATATCTGTATTTAAAATGCAGATAACTCTAAGAACCTGATTATTTTCTACTTTTAGTTTCAACAAATAATCAATAGGCCCTTGTTCAAGTTTTTGACAGGATACGTTTGGTATAGTTGAGGATAAGCCTTCTAGGGCTTCCCATTAACTCGGAAGAAAACAGGATAGCTTAGTGGTGAATCCAGTAGCCTCAAATGCTGGAGGTACTTTTAATCCCTGCCATAGGCGAGAAAACACGGTTTCCTTTGTCATTTGCAGGAATGACATAATAACATGTCGCAGTCTTTTGCTGGAGCCCCGCCCCCCACACACACCCCCCGCCCCCACCCACACACACCCCACACCCCCTCTGGCCACTACATGGGACGTCAAGTACTCAAGTGCAGGTTAAAGAGCCAAATATTCGGTAATCTAAATGCTTACTTGTGGGCCTTCATTCTGCAACCCAGAATGTAGCATATATACTTACCTAGTGTGTTTGAAAAAAATCCCTGTGATAGGACTGTCTGAAAACTGGTTCACTTAAATGCTGAAAAATCGCATGGCTTTAGAAACATTCAACAAATGAAAAGTTATCCAGGGTAAAATTAAAATTGAGAATTCTCACGCTTTTGATGTGCACTGGTTGTATAGGAATCAAGAGGTGCAGCGTCGTTAAGGTTAACGTCACTGAACTTAATGCTGTCATTAAACCTAACAGTAATGTTATCACAATATGGAAGATGTCAATAATCGAAGTAATTAGGTTATTACAATCCACGTTCAGAAACGATATAACGTATGCAAGAAAAAGAATCTTTCGTGTGTGATAGGTAGATCGAAATATCCATCCCTGGGATCATAGTCTCTCATCACTCGGCAAGTCTCTTGATGCAGAACAGTGACCCTATGAAGTTTTTTTTCTCTCTGCCCCTCACTCCAATGATAGATTCCTAAAATATACCACACCTTATCTTTCTTTTTGAGCTCCTCTTAAAGGAGCGAGGGATTTGACTGTAAAGAGATGGGGGTGTGAAATCTTGAGCATCTTTATTTATTTTTTTCTGTCGTCTATAGAGGTGGGAACTGTACCGTCCGCCATATTGGTATTTGTAACCAATAGAACAGTGCATGTGAACATCTGCGAGAGAGATACCAGGTTCTCATAAGTGGAGTAAATAGATATATATTTTCAGCCATAAATACAGATATCTCTAACTGAAATGCAGATATCTGTATTTGAAATGCAGATACTTGTATTTAATTTAGATACATAGATATCTGCATTTCAAATACAGGTATCTGCATTTCAGTTAGAGGTGTATGTATTTTAAATGCAGATATATAAATTTCAGCTACATAAGATATATCTCTAACTGAAATGAAGATATCTGTATTTTTAATGCAGATATCTCTAATACAAATGCAGATTTCTATATATTGATTGAAAATAGAGATATCTGTATTTCTTAAATACAGATATCTGCATTTCAGTTAGAGACGTTTCTGTTTTAATTACTGATATCTGGATTTTAATTAGAGATATCTTTAATTACAAAAATTCAAGATGTCTGTTTATTAGCAGAGATATCTGTATTTGAAATGCAGATATCTAAATTAAACGGATAGAATTCCAAACAGGTTGAAACAGATTTTGTCATGCTTTCGCTCAGTTTAGTATTGCTTAATCTTGTTAGAAGTTATGCTGGAACTGAAAGTAGATACTGAATTTATTCAGTAGGAACTTATTCAATGTACTTGGATGAAAATGCCTTTTCTCGTCTTTTGATACAGTCTTAAATCATTAAAAAAATGAAGAATTTAAAGTTTAGTATTATGTCAACACCCTGTGCAGGTTATTTGGATTATACTGGATGAATAAAATCATGCATCTGTATTATTGAATTTATAAAAAGTGTTGAGGAATACATGTAAATAAGATGCACCAACCCCCGCGACTTGTTAATTATTATTGTTTATTAACTTTCATATAAATTCTTTACATATGAGTATTATTAAGCTTCAAACATTGTTATTATTGCAGCCTTTTTAGCCTCCTTTTCTCATTCATTCAGAATGATACATAGGAGGATGAAAATTAAAAGTCCATTTTGTTTATTTTTGGAAAGTCACAAATTGGTTGGTAGCTCGTTAGGTTGAACCTATTTCGTATTAAACTTACCTGGAATCTCTGATTACAAACCAGATCACTGAACAATAAATGATTGTATTGCTATAGGGCATGTTAAAAGTCAGGTCCAAATTATAAGTTTCTGTTCAAAACGTAAATTTATACTGTCAATTTTAGATAAATGCTGTATACCCTAATTTAGCATTATATTCTATAAAGATATGTACAAACATCCATTTGTATGAGCGGAGGAGAGCTCATTTGGGAACAACATTTTGCCTTTCAGAGTAACTCCCATTTTCAACGATTTAACCTTAGGTCTCGCTTACATATATGATACAAGTCAAACTCTCTCTGAAGCTGAACATTATACCTATACCATTTGCACTAACGCATTAACTAAGTTTTGTATTTCTTTTCTTTTTAACCCTTTAACCCTGAATTTCTAAAATAGACTTCCATCTCTGCATTTAGACACATCCATTGCTGAGAAAAGGGTGACAGTTGTAAATTAAGAACATAATAACAAACAGGGTAGATCTTGCTGAGACGGCTGAATATGAGCCGTCTCATCAGGTTCTATACTGTTTGCAAAAGTATCTATCTTGCTCTATAGGACTGACCGGGTTAAAGCTGATAATGATGATAGCAACTGAGACTTACACGAAATACTAACACAGGTACAACATTTCCCCGAGGTTATAAAACTTTCTTTATGCTCAACTCTGCTGAGCATGAAATTTTCTGTGCTAATAAATATGTGGCATGTTCATATTTATTAGCAGCAAAATTTTCATGCTCGCTCAGCTATATTTAGCGAGAAAGAACTTGCGATTGTTAGTATTCTGAGACTTTTTAGCAGGACAAACTTCATGCTCTGCTGAGTTGAGCACGAAAAAACGTTTTATAACCTCGGGGCATGGTAAGGCTCCGTCGTAGTTTTTACTCTTCCTCTTGGTGCCAATACTGGGCTATGTTTGGTGATTGTAGCTCTCGCTGGAAAGTGTTTTACTATTTTATTAGTTCGTAAGTGATTAAATAAATGAAACGTGTGACGTGAAAAGTTGGTCGGGGTATATGTGATCAGTAAAATCCCGATCAGGAGGCGAAGCCATACTGTCTGATCAGGGACTTATCTAGAGATTGTTATATGTGACCAGCCATTAGAATCTGGGTACACATGAGGTCCATGGGCCAAAATAAGATAATGGTATTTTTGACAGCTTTATAACCACGGATTTTTTTTAAGAAATTTTAATCCGTTATCGGAAGTACTTTTTAAGATATATCCGAAAGTTTGAAAGACAGTCTGTTGTGTGTTCTTGTATTTTTTGGTACCCGTAATAATTATATGATGTGTTTTGTTTTCATTCCCTGCTACCAAGGAATCATGTATTGACAGAAGACTTACATCTGTGGTCTCACTTATAAAAACTGTTTGAAAATCTTCACAGAAAAGGTATATCTATTGCACTGAATGGTTGTGGTGGAAACCAAAGTTTAAGATTTCAACAATAAGGGCACGAACTGATCACTTAAAAACTGAAGTTGCATGGATATTTTCAAACGTACCAAAAGAAGATAAACTGCTGTGGTGTATTAGTTTTCTCATAAATAGAATTTTTGATCAAGTTCGACCCAAAGAATGTGTGTGATGAAAGATATGTGAATAAAGTTATCACCTTGCAGCCGAATCAGTAGAAGGTAAAAATTAGGGATTTTCAAGTGCTGTTATCTGCTTTCAACAAAGCTGGTATGAACTACGTCAGTGTGATGTAAACGGACGATTACTGTGTTTACAATTACAAAAACATGCACTAAAATGGTTACCATAGCAACCAAATTTTTATCCCATCACAAGATAAAAAGAAAAAAAAAAAAACATTCGAGGGACAATTATCTGCCTTCAGCAAATCCGGTGATGGAATGATTTTAGTGGCTCTACATATTCTCTATCCATTTTTAACTACAAACAATATCTTTTTAAGTAATTCTATGAGTGGTCATTGATGGGCCTGATCAAACTGCAAGGATGCTACTATCATTACGAAAACACGCCTATTCAAATATATTGAAAATTTTACAACCAAAACAGGAAAATTTTCTGATAAAAAAACTCTGATATTTTTCATTTTTCTGCTCAAAACATAGATTGTGGGTACTCGTTAGAACCGCCTTGGCGAGGCGAATCTAACGAGTACCCACAATCTACGTTTTTTAGCAAAGTAAGAAAAAATAATGTATACCCCTGTAAACCCCAGTTTTACGATATAAAAGTGGGGTTTTAGGGGGTCAAAATTATATAGGCGTGTTTTCGTGATGGTTTGATATCTAAATAACGAAGAATAAACTGTATTTAAATTATCGCCCTTTTCAAACATCTCCATAAAATGCATAACAACTGTTACTAGCTTCTTGAAAGTCACGGCGCTATCGTTATCTACTTTGATAATTTACGGTTTACGTCTGAACATTACAGAATCTTCCTACTTTTAAGTACATTAGAGTAAACACAATACAGTACTGAAAAAAAGGCGTTTACATACAAATAGCAGATAATGGGGGTAATTGCGAAACCTTCTTCAAGAAGCAATTTTCTATGCATTAGAACGAAAACTTAACTTCTGTAAAAGAAATATTTATTCACAATAACGGATACGACAATTTCTAAAGACAATCCAGCAGTAATTCCACTGGGGAATAATTGCCTCTTTACAATGTACGATAACTTAATTAGCATGCTCGAGTATCTCCGGAAAATGCATTAATCTTTAGCACTCTTTAGGCAAAATGTGCTGAAGACTAATGACTGTCATTTTCTTCTTTTTCACATCAATAAAGTTTGACATTTCATTCAGATTGTTTCCTTTCGAGACAAAAAGGAAACAATCTGAATAAAATGCCAAACTTCATTTCGTGTGAAAAAGAAGAAAACTATTTAAAAACGTCGTCTGCTGTTTTTCAAATTTAGAAGGTTAAAAACATTAAGAGAGGTGGCCCTGTATATTTTAGCAGGCGTTACATTTTAGGGTTCTGTCAAGGATTTATGTTTTTTTTAATCTTATAGTGACAATGCACCGTGAACTGATACCGCTTAAATGTTTATTACCGTTGTACTATTGAACGTAAAGTTTTATTATATATAACAAGATGCAAACTTTCCTCGCTGAGATGGCTGCTCTTTTGTTTTTCGAAGTTGATAATTGTCCCCCGCCTTTTCGAAGAAAAGTGGAGGGACACTGTTTTTGGTTTTCCGTGGTGCGTGGTGCGTGGCGCGTGGTGCGTGGTGCGTGGTGCGTGGTGCGTGGCGCGTGGTGCGTGGTGCGTGTTTCCGAGTTTTTAGTAGGTACTTTGTCCCCTTAACTCCTCCCACAGTTTCTGTCCGATCCTTTTGAAACTTTACAGGTGTTTTAAGGATGGTCTGAAGATATGCATGTGTTTTTTCCAGAATCCTGAAATAATTTTTTATCACTTTTTCCGCATTTTTAACTTAGACATTTTTTGAGTTCTAATACTACAGAAGTGTATAGGGAGTAGGTACCTTGTCCCCTTAACTCCTCCCACAGTTTTTGGCCGATCCTTTTGAAACTTTACATGGGCTTTAAGGATGGCCTGAAGATATGCATGTGACTTTTTCAGAATCCTGAAATAATTTTTTATTACTTTTTTTGCATTTTTAACTTAGATTTTTTTTGAGTTCTAATACTACAGAAGTGTATAGGGAGCAGGTACCTTGTCCCCTTAACTCCTCCCACAGTTTTTGGCCGATTCTTTTGAAACTTTACAGGTGTTTTGAGGATGGCCTGAAGATATGCATGTGTTTTTTTCAGAATCCTGAAATAATTTTTTATTACTTTTTCCGCATTTTTAACTTAGTCATTTTTCGAGTTCTAATACTACAGACGTGTATAGGGAGTAGGTACCTTGTCCCCTTAACTCCTCCCACAATTTTTGGCCGATCCTTTTGAAACTTTACATGGGCTTTTAGGATGGCCTGAAGATATGCATGTGGTTTTTTCAGAATCCTGAAATAATTTTTTATTACTTTTTCCGCATTTTTAACTTAGACATTTTTTGAGTTCTAATACTACAGGAGTATATAGGGAGCAGGTACCTTGTCCTCTTAACTCCTCCCACAGTTTTTGGCCGATCCTTTTGAAACTGTACAGGTGCTTTATGGATGGTCTGAAGATATGCATGTGGTTTATTCTAAATCCTGAAATTATATTTTAACACTTTTTACACGTTTTGAACTTAGACATGTTTTGAGTTCTAATATTACAGAAGTCTATAGGGAGTAGGTACCTTGTCCCCTTAACTCCTCCCACAGTTTTTGGCCGATCCTTTTGAAACTTTACATGGGCTTTTAGAATGGCCTGAAAATATGCAGGTGGATTTTTCAGAATCCTGAAATATTTTTTTATTACTTTTTCCGCATTTTTAACTTAGACATGTTTTGAGTTCTAATATTGCAGAAGTGTATAGGGTGCAGGCACCTTGTCCCCTTAACTCCTCCCACAGTTTTTGTCCGATCCTTTTGAAACTTTACAAGGGCTTTTAGGATGGCCTGAAGATATGCATGTGTTTTTTTCAGAATCCTGAAATAATTTTTACCACTTTTTCTGCATTTTTAACTTAGACATTTTTTGAGTTCTAATACTACAGAAGCGTGTAGAGAGTAGGTACCTTGACCCCGTAACTCCTACCACAGTTTTAAGCCGATCCTTTGAAACTTTACAGGTGCTTTAAGGATGGTCTGAAGATATGCATGTGTTTTTTTTTCAGAATCTTGAAATTATTTTTTATCACTGGTTTCCTGCTTCAATACTTAGGTATTTGATACAGGACCAGTGGTCCTCTGGTTAACTTTACCATTTTTAACACCTCAAATAAAAATAAGGCGGGGGACATAAATTCCCCATGGAATTTGCTTGTTATCTTTGAATTTGATATTTTTGAATGAAGCATTATTTTGACCAATTTATAATAGAATCTTACATTTTACAAAATAAAAAAAAGCAAACATTTCGCAGCCTTATATAAGGAACAAAATTGCAATAAAAATTTCCATTCATACGTTTAGAGTTTAAAGTTTAGCAATCTGGGTAAAATTTTCTGCAGACGACATTTTGAAATATTGTTCGTGGTTTTTTTTGTTTTTTTGTTTTTTTTTTTGTTTGTTTGTTTTTTGGTTTTTTTTTTTTTTTTTTTTTTTTGTTTTTTTTTCAGAAAACAGGATTAGGCATTTCATGCTAATTGTCAAGATTTGCATGAAATGTCAAATAGAAAGGAAGGCAATGATCAGGAATCGATACAATTACCTATCACCTTCCGTTCCAAGACACCAAAGGGAAAGAAGGACGCACTGAAAGCAGCGGCACCACAATCAAAAAAGGTAAGAGAAAAGTTCAGGGAGTGCCACAATCACAAACCGCAGCCCCCTCCCCCCCGCTCCCCCCCCCCCCCCCCACTCCCGACCCAGAGACCCCAAGAGGAAGAGAAAACCGACAAATCCAAACAAGCACAAACCGAACAAACGCACGAAAAACACCAAGATTAGCTCTCTCTTCCCAAATCGAGGTAATCGCAATAACAAAAGGACTGAAAAACACAAGAACAAAATGACACACGGAAAGACATACAAAAATCGCCTCGTAGAATAAACCACAAAGCAACAAAAGAGTAAGACCAACACCGGGACCACCGCCTTAGAACGGTCGGTAGAGCAACCCACCGGGGGGTTTAATGCACTTTTACAGCTAGCTAACTTCACCCTGGGTCCCGATGCTACTCTTAATACAGAAATACATAAAAATTCGGTTCGCATAAAGGCTCCCAACTCAGTCAATGCATCAAAGCGAAAACATAAAAATCAAATTAATCACTATAATAAACAAAGACGAGTACTCATGGCTTTTTCTACTGTATGCCAGAGTAAATGAAAACCAACAGTTGAACCACGGCGGGCCAAGCCAAAGACATATCGTCAAGCCCCAACCCACTGGTTAAAGTTTTACGAAGAGGCCGTCATTGAGTCTGAGGCCCAAACCGCCATCGTGCAATTAAAGAGTGAAGCATAGACATCAACAATGATTGGGTTGACAACGAGGCATGCAGTCTGCCGCATAATATCCAGGCTATAGCCAATTCTTTTATAACGGTTAATAAGTTTTCTGAATTGCTCCGAAAAGTTAGATTTTACCTACAATTTTTCTAAATCTGTACACTGTCACCGTAAAATTCAGGTTCCGATATACCTTGTTTCAGAAGTGTTTTAGACTGACGCTGTATTTTTCTAACAAGGCACTGTGTCTGCGATAAAATTTCGAAAACGCCTTACGAAGTTTAAAGTAACGATATCCCTACCTAAGAAGTTTGGCAGTAAGAGCTTTATTACGGTAGTTAAAGTCATTAAGATTTGAAGAAGCTCTGGCGAATCTTATAAGTTGAGATACACGCAGAAACCAAAAGGTCACTATCTTCCAAAAAAATTGGCCAAACAGCCGCTCTCAAAAATAAAACGTTCACCAGAGCATACATGGAAAGACATACAAATACAGAAAAAATATTACATTGGGGGGAGGGGGGTAAGGGGGGTCATTCCGCGTGAAGGGCTCCTAACTCATCAGCACAACATCTCCGAGAACATAAAAAATCAAACGAATACAGGGATAAAACAAGTGGGCCCGACCAGAGTAAGAGCATCAGGCACCAACGGACTAACTTACAAGCATATAGGCCGGAGCCGTCATAGTCTGAGGCCCGGCCCGCCGGCATGCAACCGAAGAGGGAAGCAAAGTTATTAACCGTGATTGGGTTAACCCCCATGCATGCAGTCTGTCGTATTACATTTATGTTGTACCCAATCTTTTTTTATATCGAAAAATGCTTTTACGAAATTGAGTGCTAAAATCATTGCAAGCATATATATTTTTGAATTTATATACTTAGTTATCATAAAATTCAGGTTCCGATATGCCTTGTTTAGGAAGAGTCCAACATTGAATTTTCAAACTTAATCGAAATGATGTCTATAACATTTAGAAAAGGCTTTGCGTAGTTTATGTTACCGATAACCCTGATTTAGAAGTTTAGCAGTTAACAATTTATTTCGAATGTTGAAGTCAATAACATGACCAAACCTGTTGTCTGGTAAAATAAGAAAAATTTCATCAATTTGTCGACTGCTGAATTAGCTCAGGGAGTGGTAAAGGTCAAAGAAAAACGCACTACAGTGAAACATGTGTATACTGGTTGATGTGTAAAAAGCGTCTGTCTTATAAAGGTACATGCCTTGTAATTTTGCTATCATCCACTAAAGTCAATCTCAAGGTGGCTTTCTTACACAGTTGTATGTAAGATATGCTTTCAGAAAACACTTATGCAAAGCGAGGAAAAATCTCTTCCGCAAATTCAGACTATGCATGGTTATTTATTGCACATGCGTACCACAAGTGCATGAGTAAAAGTACAATTTTCATGTTAGATATTATCTGGTGCATCTTAATATTCAGGGCCCAGTTGTTCAAAGCGTCGTTAGCTTAACGAGCCGTTAAGGGTCATTTTGTTAACTGTTTAAGCGGATTCAATATACAATATTCTGATATTTTTTGCTGAAAAATGTGAGTAGCTTTTGCACTCACATTTTTTCAGCAAAAACTGTCAGCATATTTGCATGTCACTCGAAGTAAATTTTAACGAATCGTTAACTAACGACGGCGTTAGCTTTGAACAACTGGGCCCAGATTAAAGGTCTTCCTTCATTTCGCGCTTAGTATGTTGGGACAAACTTCAGCGGACGGCATTTTGAAACATTTTCTTTCTTTTTTTTCTCAGAAAATATGATTTGATTTCTGGGTAAAAATAGGAAAACTATCAATAAGCCGTCGTCCGTTCAATTTACTCAAAGGGTGGCAAAGGTTAACCGAGGACGCCCTTTCGTTTTCAGCTTTATTTCGTATACTTACGTCTCTTGTAGAAACTTAAATTAGAATTTCTTAAAATCTTATTTTGACTAAAAATAGTTCGTACACATATACATAAATGTGAGAAATCAAATATGTCTCCCATTTCTTATATTATTGAACAGTGTATAACCAAAGCATTGTTACTGCGTTAAATTTTATAGTTTCGTTGAAAATCTTACTTTTAATGGGTCAGATAATGAGAGAAGAGGAACTTGAATACACAGATATTTTTGGTAAACTAATTTGTGTAGGATTTTATTGCTAAATGTATTCATATATGTATATTTAACAATGTCATTCTATTTTTGGAGTGTTTATAGCAGCATATTTAATGGGGATATTTGTGGAAAAAATTCTCGTTTCATCACGAAAACATACCTATGTAATTCTGACATTCTTAAACCCCACTTTTATATAGTAAAACTGGGGTTTACAAGGGTATACTTTATTTTCTTATTTCTGCTGAAAAACATAGATTGTGGGTACTCGTAAGAAACATAGATTGTGGGTACTCGTTAGAACCGCCTCGCCGAGGCGGTTCTAACGAGTACCCACAATCTATGTTTTGATCAGAAATATGTAAAATATAGGAATTGTTTATCTAAAAAAATTTTCATTTTTTGGTGGTAAAATTTTTCAGTATATTTGAATAGGCGTGTTTTCGTAATGATAACCATTGTTTAAATACACGAAAACGCAACAAATTCGCAAAATTGTGCTTTGCACTTTGGGTGAATGTAAAACGTCTTATGACCATTCCAAGGCGGTGTCTTTTGTTGTTGTTTTTTCTTGCAGTCGCTATTCATTTAATCGTTCTGTTTCTGATGAGTGCTGTTTTCCATGTTGTAGTTACATGTGATGCAACCTTTATCTTTTGGAATATAATACCACCTTATCCCCTGGCTATAATTGTCCAATAATTTGAAGAAGTCCAAGTTAATACCCGTCGATATGACTATAAACTACTGGATGATTGGCAAACAGTGTAGACCCTGATCAGACGCCGCATTCTTTGGCGTCTGATCTAGGTCTACCCTGTTTGGTCAAGCTTGTCTGTCCGAATACTAAGGATAAATACGGTATATATAATAAACCACTCAAATCGAGATATACGAGCTAGTAAATATTTATATAGTAGATAAGACATCAGAAATCGAACTTTTATGGAACTACAAGATAGAAAGATTGTCTGGGTTTCATAAAAACAGAGCTGAAAAGTGAGGCGTGCAAATATATCCGAACAGTGTCATAGTAAATCTAGGTTTTATAGTGTAGATGATTGGACAAGGCAAAAACAATCTGCGCATATGTGTGAACTCATCAAAAACACTTCCATATCAGTGATCTAATCTGAGGATTTGGTTTTCGCTGAATCAGCGTACAACAGCTTGCTGACAATAAAAGAAACCCGCATTTTGTCGAATATTTGCTGAATTACTGGCAATAAAACCTCAGACGTTTGCTAGTGATAGTTTGTTACCCTCACATAACTGGATCCAGCTTTTCGGAATTTCACATTGTTTCACACGTGCCTTTGTCAGTTAAAGTCAAAATCAGAACTTTAAACCAAATACTATATGGCGCATTTACAATAAATGCAACCGAATGCCATGCCTACTTTCTTATTTGTATCTGTCAATCTGTTACCTTTTGTTTATTCTTGTACATTTATTATAAATATGATTACAGGCAAGCATACAAACTATGGCCGTTACCTAAAGTAGTGACTCCCATTTAATAACCAGGCCAAATCTGGCTTAAAAATGCAGTTTCTTAAAAGTAATACAATCGACTCTCGTTATGTCGAGGTCCAAGGGACCCTCTGAACTACTTCCAGATATCCGTACCTCAATATATCAGTTTTGTAGAATTACGGAAAAAAGAAACTGAACAACCACATTTCACAAATAAATATATAATTTTACGCCTATTGTAAGAGATATTTTGAAAATATTGTGGAAAATTGCTCCTTCTCTTTTCCACAATCTTTTGGTACCTGTTGTGAGATTTTCACGTTAAAACAGGGACCAGATTTTCACTTCCAGATAAGCGGTTATTCGAGATATGCGAAGTCGAGATAACAGAAGTCGACTGTAGTTTTACTTTTGCCAGTTTTTGTAGCGAGCAAATTGCCTATACTGTCACAGCATAGATTGTTCTCGTATTTTGATGTTTGCAAATGGTGTTACCATATTACTTTACATATTAGGATACTTAAACTCGTTACTGCACTAAATTAAAATTGGAGCAAGTCCGTCACTTGTCGAAGTGTCAAAAACTGCTGGATGAGTGATAAACAGTGTTAGCCCTGATTTGATGCCCCGAGCGTCGATATAGTGATCAAAGTATTCAGCTTTCAATTCCTTCTTGTACATTATAATTAACCCTTGTCCTGCTGAACCCGGATATACCCTGCCTTTGCAAACAATGTAGATCCAGATTAGTTGGCTACTGATCTGGATCTGCACTGATTGCCATTAAGTATCTGAATTTATAGGAAAATTCCGGATCAAGTAATCAGACTGGCTAAGAATTAAAAGTGGGGGTGGCATCTTAATTTATTCAGCAGAACAAGGGTTAAATATAGGCTGCTAGGGAGAGTGAATGACGGTACATTTGTTTATCACTATTTTAGTTTTATTTCTAATGAATATATTATATAAGAAGGGCAGTTGTCAGTTTCTGGCGAAAGAATGTGCACAATACTGGTTAACCGCTTAGAGGACTAAGCCTGCCCAGTAAACGTGTGGTTAGGTAAACTGACCGCGCTCGACATGACCCCATTGGGTTGACTGGGCCGTAAAACCTCAATATAAACAAACAAACAACCCTGAGTTTCTGAAATGGAATCTTTCGTTTCGAATTTTGACATGTCCATTGTTGCAAATAAGAGTTTAACTCAAAAATCGAACACAGGATGGCAAACAGTGTGGATCCTCGTAACGAGCCGTCTCATCTGGATCTACACTGTTTGCAGAATTATCTGTTTTGGTCAAAGGGCTGAAAGGGTTAATATTTAATCTTTTGACCAGATTGATGATTACTCGTGGGGAGGGGGTAACTTTCTATATATGTCATTGTATGGATGTGCGTGCCGATTGGCCCCCTTTTTCAACGCTGCCAAGTATATGATTAGCCCCTTTTTTCAGCAAAAAGTACATGACTGGCCCCATTTTTCTGGATTAGTATTTGAAAGGCCCCACTTTTCTTATGTATCCCGGTACATGCACATATTTTTCGTTCAGAGATTTTTTGAGGCTGCTTGCTCTCTTGGTATTCAATGGATTGACTGCTATATTTGTCTACCAGCAATAAATGGGTACAAAAAATCAAAGGGCAGTATATGAATGGGTCAACATTTCCGACGATCTAGTATATGAATGGGTCCGTTTTTTGGAAAAAAAAAACAACAGGTATATGAATGGGGTAAGTTTTGAAATACTGGCTCGAACACCTGTATTATCAGTGACTGAGTGCGTCTCCCGTTGAATAATATAATCTGAATCTTCCCTCAGCGCATGTGTCCTAAGGTACTTTTTGGTCGTTGCGGTTCAATTACAAACCCAATAAGAAATCTGACTGGTAATACAGCTTCTTTTGCTAATAATGAAGAAAGAAAATCCACGTACCCATTGCTCACATAGAATAGATAATGTGAGAAGTAATCAGACAGTGACAGAGCTGAAAACACAAATTAACTATTAGAACGACCGAGAAGAAATTAGCAAATGTCACTTGGAATGTTTCTCCCATTGTGTGTGTGTGTGTGTGTGTGTGTGTGTGTGTGTGTGTGTGTGTGTGTTTTACAACGATAATACGAGTTTACTCGTACATTTCATCATGAAATTAGCAGGTGACGCTTTTTCTCCTGTATTCACAAAAAAAATGTACTTTTGTGTAAGTAGATGCTTAAATGCATGATCCTTGCTTGCAGTGATCGCACTAACATGTAAAATTAAAAAAAAAAAAAAAAAAAAAAAAAAAAAAAAAACATAAGAAAAAAACAAAAAAAAACGTTACGATCAATTAGGCCTCATTATTGACTCCTAGCTTTAAAAAATCCCGGATATAAGCAAAGGGCACAAAATATAAACTACAATATAGTGAGGGGTGGTAGGGTGGTAGTAAGCATCACGAAAGCATACCTATATAATATTAACTGGGGTTTACAGGGGTATACATTATTTTTCTTATTTCTGTTCAAAAGCATAGATTGTGGGTACTCGTTAGAACCCCCTCGACGAGGCGGTTCTAACGAGTACCCACAATCTATGTTTTGTGCTGAAATTAGAAAAAAAATATCGGAATTTTTTTTCTGGAAATTTTCAGTTTTTGGAGGTGAAATTTTCTATATATTTGAATAGGAGTGTTTTCGTAATGGGATCTGCTCTACTTGCAGCAGATGGGGAAAGCGAGCATTCTTAGTAGTTCTACTGTTTCTGCACCTCCATTCCTTTTATTTCCCCACCCCTTTCTTTCATTTACTAGTTCTTCTGTCCGTTTCCTCCTTTTCTCTGGTAGACGAGACACTACTAAATTTTAGTGTCGTCTCGTCTCCCAGAGGAAAGGAGGAGACGGACAGAAGAACTAGTAAATGAAAGAAGAGAGAGAAATAGGAAATGATGGAGGAAAAAAAGGATTGGCGCGTTTATAAACAAGTACACAAACAAATCAGATTCTAAAGTTCAAGGTTTGTTTTACGACCGCCACACGGCACTACCACCAGATCGATTGTGCAGATACCAAATCTTCACCTTAGGTTGTCGGACTTCTAAGCTTAGAAAGGATCAACATAAAGAAAAAAGCCATTATATACTTGGGGAAAAAAGAAACGCAAGTTCAAATTTTTAAATACTGAAAGTTTGTTTGTGAACCAACTGATCTAGTTTTCTGTATTTGGTGACATTAGTGTACTTCCCCGTGTATGGATCACACAAAATCACTGAAGCGTGAACACAGGCTACACAATATCGTTGTACCTGAATTTCGTTATATCCGTGCTGCACGGGTAGTGTCGCGTGGTAGAGACATTAACACATTACCAAATCGAACTTTCGTTCCATTCGTATCGGTTGCACAAAACGTTTGTTGTTTGAGTTTGTTGAGAGAAATGGTACGCTTATCGCAACTGGATAGGGGTAGAGCTATTGCTCTAATTTTGCAGGGTCGATCGCAACGTGACGTCACGCAGCAATTTGGGGTGCACGAGTCGACGATATCGCGCTTAGTTCAGCGGCTTAGAGCTACCGGTAGGTTAACTGACCGTCCTAGGAGCGGACGTCCGCGCGTTATGACGCAACGTCAAGATAGACGTTTACGTCTTGTACGCCTTCGTAAAAGGTTAAGGACGGCGACAGAGACCGCAAGAGAAGTTATCGGAACACATGGCCGTCATGTGTGTCCAATGACAGTCAGAAATCGCTTGCGAGAGTTCGATTTACGTCCACGCCGTCCTTACGTGGGCCCGAACCTTACGCCCAGGCGACGTCAACGCCGCATGCAATGGCTGCGTGCCCATGCACCAAATCGGTTTCGACTGGCTGACTGGCGGCGTGTAATGTTCAGCGATGAGTCGCGATTTTCGCTTCAGCGTTCAGATAGGCGACAACGAGTGTATCGACGTTTTGGTGAGCGATATTCTGACGCTTGTGTACGAGAAGTCGACAGATTTGGGGGAGGGGGGTCCGTAATGGTTTGGGGTGGGATTTCTCACGGGGTGGAAACGCCCCTAGTGGTTATTCAGGGTGATCTTACAGCCGTATGCTATCGGGATCAGGTGCTTATGCCTCACGTCCTCCCGCTTGTAAATGCTCATAATCTCACGTTTCAGCATGACAACGCGAGACCGCATGTTGCCAGGGTTTGTCGCGACTTCCTCAACCAGAATAATGTCCAAGTGCTCGATTGGCCCCCATACAGTCCAGATTTAAACCCAGTCGAGCACCTTCTGGATGCGTTGGACAGGAGGGTCAGGAATCGCGTCAACGTACCGAACAACGTCGCACAGCTCCAGCTAGCTCTTATTCAAGAGTGGAATAATATCCCTTAAAGGACCATTGACAACTTAGTCGGGTCTATGGTTAGAAGAGTGAGGGCCGCGACAGCAGCCCGTGGTGGACACACGCGCTATTGATACCCATTATTCAATAACGTTGGGCGTCTGTGTTTAACGCCATTTATTGCAAACGTCGTCTGCTATATGACACTAAACCAATAGCATTTAACAGAAAATGAAATAAAGATTTAAAAAAAAATAAACAATCAAATGAAATCCACAATTTTCTTTAAAAATACAACCCCAGAATTAATACTTGCGTTTCTTTTTTCCGCTAGTGTATTTTCAGCAGAACAAAAGTAGGTATGTTAAAATAGTGCTTGTTTATTACAACCCCAATGTACGAAACACTCGAGCCCCAGCTCACTTGTCTGGAGTTAAAATTTAGTAGGCCAAGTGTTCATATCAAAGCCAGGCTTCAATTTCATAGCTTCAAACTAGCTTGTCTGGCACACTATTTTCATTTATGTATGTATGTTCTTTGCTCTCATGGGTCATTCCTTTTAGAATCAATTGAATAGGCATTACTACAGATGGCGTCTCTCATATTTGGCCTCATTTAGCATCCCGTCAGATAATATCTCGTTGAAAAGATCAATATCTAGGAAATTAAATATCGATAGAGATTTGTTCCTAAATTAACTTTGGTGGCCGTCTTATTTGTCTATATAAAATTATACTCAATGGAAAACTAGTTTCTGTGCTTGATAGTCAGCACGTTAACACACCTATGTAAAATGTACACTTCTTAGCCATACCTTCAGATAGGTCAGTTTTAACCACAAATAGTGTGTGTTTTTCTGCTTTCTCCGCAAAACGGTATATTTTTTTGGTACTCATTAGAAGCGCCTCTGCGAGCACCATAGGTTTCATCGATATTATCTCAGACACACACCCTTGTATTGGGAAGATATGCAGAACTTTCTTTACTGCTTACATTATTATTTATGGTTCCCTTTTCGCCTATAATACCCCATACATGGTTCTGTTAAACGTTATATAACATGTATTTTGTGTTTAGTACCGTGTGGCGTCCGTAAAACGTCTCCCCATACTTCATCATAGTGCAGATTATATTTTATTTTCTTTGGGATCTTTGGGTCCATTCCGATAACTTTGAAAATCGAATACTGCTTAAGCCAGTCCTAGGGGTCGTATACAGCCTCGCAAACTACGCTGATGTAGAGACTTAATAAAACCGAGTCTCCGGTTTTCATTCTTTTGCGTGTTCTTTGTTTCAAAAGGCAACCTTTTATGTTTTAACTTTGGGGAAAATCGCATGAAATGAATCGAGTGAAAAAAAAGAGCCGCGTCGCGTGAAAAAGGTTCCCCGGAATTTCCGTCTAAACAATTTTTCAGTGCCCGGCTTCTTAGCAAGGCCCCTTAGCACCCTTGGCCTACCGCTTAAGTAAGCGAACAGCATAGATTATGGCGAGACTGTACGGAAGCGCATGCTCGCCTGAAAGTTTGTTGTTTGCATATGCTATAATGGCTCTTTTCCCAGGACATGGTTTATAAGATTTGTTGGGTGGTGCTTTCGTCTGATGAAACGTTTAGAGGGTTTGCCCAACCAGTATTGACTCTTGTCATCCGTGAAGCAAGTTCAATGGTTCGAGCCCGTCTATCATCTGTCTCATTATTCTTTTTTTCCTCGTCCTCTCTCTTGGAAACGACTCGACATGACCGACAGATATCGTTGGCACGGCCATTTGACCTCAACTCGAACACGATAAGAGTATTTGCTAATTTCTCAATAAATCTGTTCAAACATGCACACGACGCCCCTATAACCCTGCTGCGCAATACGATTCTAAAAGGAATTACCCTTGAGAGCACTCAACACACTCACAAAACAAAAGAAGAAAAAATAGCTGAAATGTCGACTTTTCAGTATTTTCTGCTCACACAGATGCCATAAGATACATTTTCGACGGATAGGGCTCACTGAAAATTAACAATGACTGAAAGATGAAATAAAGTGATTGCAATATATTCTCTCTCAATGTTTTGCTCGATATTTTTGTGGCCTGTTATGCAACAGTTTTACTCTTTTTGTACCCATATCTTATGCGTTCAACTTACGTAAGATGAAATTTCAGTTCACTGGAACTTTAATTGGTAAGTTTTGTTTAATTTTCCAAATATACCAGAGCATGTTTACTCACTTTGAAGTTGTAAGATGTTAATTATTTATTCTGTAGCAAGTTACCGCAGAGTAGCAATTACCATTAATTTGGGTCGGGCCATGCGTAAACGTGTCTTCGGGCATATGCGGACAGTGAAGGCCGCGCAGTCTGATCAGGGCCTTCGCTGTCTGCACACAGAATTATTGGACTATAGAATGTTACAACTGAGAGCAAATGCCCGGATTGGACTTTGCGCATGTAAAGAACGATATGCATCCGCACATTATGCGCACGTTCGAAGCCATTTTTCGCTTGACACGGCCCATTTTATCACTGCCTTACAACAACAAGGGACTAATATACGTATGCTTACCGCGTTCCTCTGAAATTGTCTTTTACCAATACCGTAGATTAATCCACTGAGAGAACAAATAGATGCCAAAATCTTAGCTCTAGCAAATGACTCTTGTCACGCAAAGAGGGGCTTTAGTATTTATGCATTACCTAATGCCAAAACATATTAGTGAAAGTACCCAGGAAATGCCAAAATCACGAAGCACAGCCCTACCAAGGTACCAAAGGAAAGAGTCATGAGGAACAAATAAGGACAACATAGACGCCACATATGAAACTACCTACGTACAAACCAAGAAAGAAGAACTGCGACAGAGGAACCGCCTAGGGACAGTCATAAAAGAACTAGGGGCATGGGAAGGGGCTAAACCAGTTTTACTCGCACGAAACCTCGCTTTGTCATTACATTATAAATCTACGTTATACGCTCACCTAATTGTATAAGCAGTTTGCTCTATCCTTCCATGGACACCTTCACGTTGATATATCTTTTAGCGGGCCATTTAGTCTATAGATTCTATCAGAATGTTGGTCCTTAATCCTAGTCCAGATGTTGATTGTTGATTTGGTGCACTTAAGAAAGACGATTACTGCGCATGCGTCATGCGCAGCTATTAACACAATGTTCGTGTAACTACGATTTGCCATTACATTATAAATCTACGTTATACACTCACCTAATTGTATAAGTAACTTGCTCCGTTTAGAGTGAGTGTGAAGGTCAAATTTAACATATTTACAATGTCTTATAACCATAACCGTAACACATGAAAAAAACTTAAAGGACTGGTTCGATTGGCTAGTATATGTAACTGGACTAGAATATGAAACGGTTGTACACTGAAACATTATCCTTCTCTGAAGGTCTCTTATTGAGTGAACATATTCGAAGTGAATGCTTCTGGCGCGCGTGGATAAACGTAGTGATTCATGAAGACTTCTTTCGATTTCCAACGCCCAATCTGCATCACTGTTTCTGGTATAGCACCTTTAGAAACGGCTAACGTCGCACCCGTTGGCCGAAATTACTTGGGTTTAAAACCTTTCCCTGCTAGTCCTGCCAAAGTAATCACTTCAACCAATATATTTGATACTGTGCTGCTAGAGATAGCCTTATATGGGGTTATGTTATAAACAATGGGTTCGTGTCTGTAGGCCGATAAGCAACAGTACGATCAATGTATGCGCGCAAACACGACAAAGGGTTCATAACAACAACATTAGCATTAGCTGGAATGTTCACTTCAAAACCACTGCGTGATCTATCGTTCTTGATCCCAAAAAAGTATATTGTCAATGAACTGTCAGGCATAAACTGAATGTTACGAGTGTCAAAACAATATTATTGACTGAAAGGTCTTTATGGTTGAAATTGACACCTTTTGGTGCTAAGTCTGATGGCCTTGTCATACACACGAGAGCAGCAATGTGATAGTTTTCATACGTAATTGACTCCTCCGTCAGAAGGCTATAACCACGCCCATGCGTAAATCCTTAGACAAACAATATCGTGATACCTGTATTTGTCAATGAAAACTGCATGTGTACCTGTATTTATCAATGAAAAAGTACATAGGTAATATTGTTTGTCTAAGCAATAACATTGACCGTTAACTGGTAAGCTATTTTGGTTGGTCAGATTTTGGTGTCAATTACTGGTCAGGTGATTTCACGGAGGACTCAATTGTTTGATAGTCATGTCCTCATTTTTCCCCATGAATGAAAAAGTTCGACAAATCATTCTGTTGGCATGGGTTGACTACGCTTCATAGGCGCTAAAGTTCCACTTTTGATGATTCTTGTGACTAGACGCCTTATGTCAGGATTGTTCACTAGTGAGCGCCTTCCCAGTGATTCGAACATACAGTTTAACGCTGAAGTACATGTCTTGACTATAGATTCTGTTCTATCTGACCGGTCCGAAATATGACACAAAAAATCAGCGATCACATGAGTGTTAGTTTCACCAAAAAGTCTAAGTCTCTTGATTGACAGAACTCCACATTCTTATTAATATAGCTATTATAAGTCTTTATAGTTGACTGGGCAAGGCTATGTGTTGCTTGTATCGAGGCGCGACGTGACCATCCTAAACAGCGAAGACGCGTTTTCCAGAGATTCTCCAGGCATATAGACGCCAGCCTCTGTTTTTTCAATGGTTTTGCACGTGGACCGATTCTGAGAACTGTTCTTGCGGAAACTGGTAATGGAATTGGACTGTCTATTTTGAGAGATTGCAACTTTTGGAACCACACTTGGCCTGACCATAGTGGAGTTATCACTGTAGCCGTCGCCTGTTGTTGTATAACTGTGTCTTTGACTTTTGGTAGTAGACTGAATGGTGCATTTACGTAATTGTTTAATAATGAACAATCCGTCTGAGCTAATGCGTTCACGCCGCTTGTGAGCGGATACCAATACAAACTGTTGAATCTTGGAACTTGCGCGGTCATCATAAATGCGAATCTGTCTATCTGATGGGGTCCCCAATAGCTGTCCAATAGGCGAAACAGGTTTGGATGCAACTTCCATTCGTACGTCGAGTTAAATCTGCTAAATTGATTTGATCAGCCTGCCAATTCATGACGCATGTTATGTATGAAGCGATGATTTTTGTGTTCATATCGAGGACTTGTTGGTGTATTTGTCGAGCAACCATGTCTAGGTCCTTGGTACTGCCGCCCATGTGATTGATGAAGGATACTGTAGTTATGGTGTTTGAACATATTTGAACAGTTTTGTTTTGTAGGAATTCGCGTAAAGAAATCAGGCCTAGCCATACGGCCGAGATTTCGCTGTAATTCGAGTGACGGTAGGACATGTCCTTGTTCCAGAATCCCTGTGCGTTGTGGCCTGGTATCCATGCACCCCATGCTACCGAGGAGGCATCCGTAGTCATTTAAATGTCTATTTTCATTTCTTGAACTATTAACCCGTTTTATTTAGATAATGAGGAGTACCACGACTTTTGGTCATTTATTGTAGAAACTGTCGCTTAACGAAGATTTGGTTGTCAGTAATCTATTGAGGTTACGTAATTGCAGTTTTGCAGGAAATATACACTCGTACATGGAGACGCACTGGCCTCCAATCCTAGCTAGACCGCGTGCAGAACTACTGCTTTTAGTTAGGCACCTACTAATATCTTTACGAACTTTAGTTATCCGTTTACGCAGTATTTTTATAAAGGTTTTTCCCCTAGTATTGTCAATTAAGTAACCTATGAATTCCTTGACGAGTGCAGGTTCTAACGATGATTTTTCAAAGTTTACCAGCCAGCCTAAGTCCTTCAACGTTGAAAGTAACAAGTATTTATGGTTTAAAATAGCGTCTCTAGGCGCGAATAACACAAAGTCATCAACATACAATACAAGTCTCAAACCACATGATCGTAGGTGGGTTACCACTGGACGTAATATCTTGAAGAAGAAATATGGACTACAGTTGTAGCCGAATGGTAGAACTGACCAGGTGTAATAGTGTGACTTAAACTGAAACCCTAACAATGTCTGATGATCCTTGTGTACAGGGATACGGAAAAAAAATTCTGGAGGTCGGCAGTCACAATGTTATCCTTAGGTTTAACTACATCGATTACTGTATTTATGTCTTCATATTTTATTTTTGGTGGCCGTGAGTAACTATTTAAGTGTCTTAGATCTGTCTAAAGTTTCCATTTTTCTTTGGCACACATGAAATAGGAGAAACACATGTGGGTTTTGACGTTACACGATCAATACAACCAAGCGATAAAAGATTAGATATTTCAGTATGTAGAAAATGTTCCTCTTTAGGGGAGATTGCACGATTTTTCGATTCAAAACTGTTTATTTCTCCTACTAGTGGAAATTTAACACCATTTTCTATCCACTCTCATACAGTATCTCATGCTCCTATAGATTTACAATTGTTTATATTATTAAGCAAATTGTTTTTCATTGTACATGTCAACAGGAAAAAAAATGACAAAAATGTTCTGTGAAACACATATCATGACTATGATTCTTCCTGATCTTTATATCTAGTTTGATTTGGGGGGGGGGGCGAAATCTAGGGTAGCTAGACCCGCGTAATGACTGAAAAATGTCTCTATCGCCTCCGCGACCGCGTCCACGATATCCACCTCTAAATCCAACGCGTTGATTATATGTTGGCTGAAACTGAGTCATGATGCTGAACAATTCTGCCGCTACACGAACGTTCTGGAGACTATGTTCATCGAAGCCAGAGTTGTTCTTTTGTAGAGAACGAAAGAGTTGTGTTATTGTCAAATCTTCCCTTAACTAGAAGTGCTGCGTACTCGTCTTGTAAAAATCTGATATTTGCAACTAACACAACTGACACTAAGTCAACGTTTTTGCCTTCATCAGCCCGATTTAACAGTTTTAGAGCGGTCTCAACGTATCTGCCACATTTACCAACAACGTTTAACACTGGTTGATCTTCACGCTTTATACCTGATCTTGAGTCGTGAAGCTTTAACTGGGTTGAGAGAATAACTTTCTCAACACTAGATTTAATGATATTAAATTTCTCCTGAATTTCAGATAATTCATGGATGTCAGTTGAGCTTATTTTTGAAGCTGCACTGACGGGACCTTCTGGGGCCGCGCCCTCTCCTGAGGGTTGGGTTTCCGCGCACGTGTAGCGGGACTTTTTGTCTGGTAACAAATTGCGGTGACACCGGATGGGTTTGCCGCAATTCAATTTGATCAATACGCCGATTAACGAGTCGGAGCTCCTCAAGAATCTATCCCAATGTTTCTTGGGGTCTGTCGTCGCCAGTGGCTTCGTAATTCACGGTCTGATCAGCGTTAAATTCGTCTCTATCGCCGCTTTTTCCGTCGCGGAAAGGCATGGCCCGCTTCTTAGTGAAGGTGCACTAAAGAAAGACGATTATTGCGCATGCGTCATGCGCAGCTATTAACACAATGTTCGTATAACTACGATTTTTATTCTGATACAGTTCTAATTACAAATATATGTTCGGTCCGCATAGGGGTTCTATACCTCATCTGTGAAATACCATAGTAAAGCACATAAAGTCAAAATTACTGATTAAACAAAGCAAAAGGGCTCATTAGCAATTTGAAGCCAGGACACAAGAAGACCACTAACATGAGCTCGATAAGCCCAACCACAGACGTTCACCGTTAGGCATCGACCATCTGAGACAGATTAAGGAGGGAGTCGTCATTTAGTCTGAGAACCGACCTATCAAAGCAGCAATTAAAGAGGGAAGTAAAGCTATCAATCTTAATTAGGTTAATAATCATGCATGCGGGTTGCCGCAGAATATCAATGTTGTAACTTTTGTTTTCTTTTTTGTCGCGAGTGGCAATCTTCATACATTGTATGGAAAATCAGTTTGCCCTTTCTGAATTTATAGACTAAGCCGCCATAAAATTCAGGATCGGACAAACCTTCTTGCAGAAGTGTTTCAAACTAACATGATATTTGGATATTAATTGAGAATGAAGGCGATAAAATTCAGAAAATGTTTACGTAGTTAATGATAACGGTACCCTTGCTTAAGACGTTTAGCAGTTAAAAGTGTATTCCGATTTTAAAGTCGCTAACGTTACTTGATGCTCTAGCAAAACGAATTAAATCAGAAATATATGCACCATAGGATGTAGCACGCGAAACATCGCTATCCAGAATTTTCAACATCAAAGTCGTCCTGTTTGTTATAAATTTTAGAGATTATGTTATTAAATATAAACAAAATAAATCCAGTAATGGTGCTTCCGTGTCAGATGTATTAGTTTTGTTTAACTGTAGTTCTTTTGGGTAAATTGTACCAATGATTAGTTCTAAATCTTCATTATTAATAAGTCATCCAAGACACATTGCATAAAAGGTAAGAGAAAAGTCCAGGGAGTGCCACAATCACAAAAAAGGTAAGAGAAAAGTCCAGGGAGTGCCACAATCACAAACCGAAGCCCTTCCCAGATCCCAAGAGGAAGAGGAAACCGACAAATCTAAACAAGCACAAACCAAATAAACGTACGAAAAGCACTAAAATTAGCTCTCTCTTCCCCAAGCGAGGTAATCGCAATACTAAAAGGACTGGAAAACACAAGAACAAAATGACACACGGAAAGACATACAACAAATCGCCTCGTAGAATAATCCACAAAGCAACAAAGAGTAAGACTAACACCGGGACCACCGCCTTAGAACGGTCGGTAGAGTAAACCACCGGGGGGGGGGGGGGGGGACGGGCGGTTAAAGCACTTTTACAGCTAGCTAACTTCACACTGGGTCCCGATGCTACTTTTAATACAGAAATACATAAAAATTCGGTTCGCATAGTATAATGACTCCCTGTCCCTAGTCAGCTGACCACAACACTATCAATTAAGTTATATAGAGCACATAGTGATTTGTATTAATGAAACACAATCAGTCTATTCTACAGGTCACAGTCTTAGAGTACGCAAGCACAGGGTCCATTTTATGCTACGACACGCAGTCAACTGGTTTTATAATACATATCCAAATGATTCTAAGTATACAGCCATTTGACAGTAATTTGATTCTACATTAATCAGTCAATAATTCCTAAAATATCAGTCAGTAGATTCAATGGTAAACCGTCAGTTGATTCTATAGTATAATGGCATACAGTCCAATCCGTGTAATACTTCTACAATAAACGGTCAGTTGGTTCTAAATTAATATTCATGTACAGCTAGTTCTTTGTAATGTAATCAGTCAGTGAACAGTCCACAGAACACAATTGATTCTACCATACACTCAAATGATTCTATAGTACATAGTCATGCGAATATAGCCTGTTTTACTTCTACAAATACAAGATCAGTTGATTTAAACTATACAGCCACATGAATCTAAGTATACAATCATTCAAAAGTCATTTAATTCTCCAGCTCGCAGCCATTTATGTCTGTAGTACACAGTCAGTGCATTCTGTAAAATAGAGTAAGTTCATTCTATAGTACAAAGTCAACTGATTCTTAGTCCGCAATCAGTTAATGCAGTAATCAGTCAATTGATTTTACAGTACATTGTCACTTGGGTCAACAGTACACGGTAAAGAAAAGGTAAGAGAAAAGTCCAGGTAGTGCCATAATCACAAAACGCAGCCCTTCCCAGATCCCAAGAGGAAGAGGAAACAGACAAATCCAAACAAGCACAAATCGAACAAACGTACGAAAATCTTAATACAGAAACACATAAAAATTCGGTTCGCATAAAGGCTCCCAACTCAGTCAATGCATCAAAGCGAAAACATAAAACTCAAATTAATCACTATAATAAACAAAGACTACTCATGGCTAATTCTACTGCATGCTAGAGTAAATGAAAACCAATAGTTGAACCACGGCGGGTCAAGCCAAAGACATATCGTCAAACCCAAACCCACTGGTTAAAGTTTTACAAAGAGGCCGTCATTGAGTCTGCCCGAACCGCCGTCGTGCAATTAAAGAGTGAAGCATAACCATCAACAATGATTGGGTTGACAACTAGGCATGCAGTCTGTAAGTTTAAACTTATTTTATGCAGTTACACCAAAACTAAACCCCCAGATATATGGTAACGGTTCTACTTTATTATTACATGCACATAAGATGCTTAATACTATACATTTATAAGCAAATTTTAATTTATATACCGATCTACCACTGTCAGCGCCTGAAGAAGGCAATAACACTTAAAGGGGAATGGATACACTTTCAGGGCTAGTAACACGTTTAAATTGATTTGTCTAATGTCTAGTAGGGATCTATTCTGAAAGGAAACTCCTAGGGAGCAAATTCCTTCCTTTTAGAATAGATCCTTTTTAGAAGTGGCGTGGTATGCATGAAGGCAAACAGGAAATCTCTCTTGTAAACAAAATACAGAAATTCTACTCCGTTTATCCAGTTCCACAAATTATAAAACGTTTCAACACCGTTCTTTTGCCGTCGCTGCAACGCCACGACATTGAGAGTATGTTCTGTTATGCTGGGAAAGAAATCGGCAATGTTTAAAATATCTTTTTCAGTTTTATATTTGTAATCGTGTTAGGAACCTAAAACATTAATAATGATTGCTATTGTTGTTTTGTCTAATTTTGTGCTTAGGCATAATAAATCAAATTGCTTGATTTATTTCAAAATAAAGCACTGTTTGTGCTTCACATTAACAAAACAGATCAATCTCGAGCGTGCAAACATAAAATTTTGCAACTGGCGACAAACCGTGACATATTGCACAAGAACGTCAAGTAACGTATGTTTTCTTACGAGTCTGTTACTATTAAATTATTTACAAATAACTCGTTTTATTATTTCGCTTTCTTAGAAGATCATAATATCTGATGTGGTGAGACGTTTTCGCTTTGGTAAGCTCCCCTTATAAGTAGCTGACACAGTTTCAATTTCGTCAAAATATAAGCCAGCACATAAGGGTACACATAGGCAACCAGCACAGAGTAGTAGAGACCGTAAGAAAGCTTATGACAAAACAAACGCAATCCTGTAGCCCAGAAGGGGAGTGTTTATACGTATTTGAAGAACTACTAACCGAAAAAAAAAAAAAAAAAAAACACCATAAGGTCCAATTTTTTGTTCCTGCTCACATGGACAATTTGTAGCTTCATTTTTTCCTTAAAATGATTTATAAGCTGAAATGTGACGTTTGACTAGAAAGCGATTTCAGATGCAAGTTAATAATTTACACAGGTTTCATTTATCGTTCTGATGTAGCATCCAATTATGTACTGATAACCGAACGGATTCACATGCAGCGCTTTTAATCTTGTAAACCCATTTAAATTTAAAAATATGAAATCAGGGCTATGGAATTATCAGATTTAAGTACTTTGTAAATGGTCAAATTCCACTTGTCCACTCAAGATTTACTTGCCAAAAATTGATAATTTTCTTTTTTTTTTTTCTCGAAGGAAACATATGTTGTGCGTACTCAGTAGAACGAGGCTCTTCTAATGAGTACCCACAACATATGTTTTCTTCGAGAAATAAGAAATATATGTATTTAGGATACTCTGCTATGAAGTCCTAGTCCCATGACAAGTATATTAAATAGTTTTACTAGTCCTCAGGGAAACGGGACAACTTGGATAACTTGGGCATAGTATTTCTACAGGCCTAATAAAATAAGTTTTCCATAAAAAGTGTACTGTTTGTTCTATTTTGGTTTCGGTGTTTCTGTTATCTAACGATTCACGTATTCAAAGGAAAGAATCCACTTCAAAAAGGCAGGGATGAAAAGTTAAATATTAAAATATCAAGGTAGCTTTTCTCTCACACGTCATGTGCATTGATGACTTGTATTAACCACAGTACGGTACATGTTTGTAACTTGGAACTGCATTAATTGGATTACATATTTGTTACTTGGACTTGCACCAGACCATACAGATGCATCATCGCCTGTGAGTCAAACGGACCTGTTCAAATCTTAATAAAATATCTAAACGGTTACCTTTGGAAACAAAGAACATATTACAGATAGAAAATGGTACAGTACGATCTTTCAATCATGAAGACCAAACCATACACATTTGCAAACAGTGTAGATTTAGATAAGAGGGCTCATAATCAGCCATCTTATCAAGGTCTATACTGTTTGCCATTCTGTTTTAGATTTTTGAATGACATCCACCTAGCTACAACTGACATATCCAAAGTCAAACTGGAAGAGTCGGAATTCAGAAACGAAGGGGTGAAAAGTTAAATTCCGGAATTGAGGTCTGAATAGTTAGGATTATAGTTAGGTCGGAACTTTATATGTCTGTTTCTCAGCTCACCGGAGTTCGGCTGTTTTTTTTTTTTTTTTTTTTTTTTGCTTAAGTATTCCAGTGGTGTTGTTTGACAACCAGGGATCTCCAAGTGTCAGAAACACGAACCTTGTTTCTGTTGTCATCATCTTTGCTTCATTATATAATGATTCATGGATGAGTTAGAAGACCTCCACATGGATCAAACAAATATGTTTTACCACTATGGAAGCTGAGGAGGGTTAGGACCACCCAGTAATTCATTACTGACCGTTCCAAGGCGGTATTTTCATTATGGTACTTTTTGTTAAGTGTTGAGGTAGTGTTTCTGATGGTTTTCTTTTAACTGTTAAAAGAAAACCATTATGTAAGTTACAGACTTATTCAGTAAAGTTTGATTAACAGAGTTGCCACCTTTTTGGGAAAGAGTTGCAAACTCTGCTTGCCATCTCTTCATTTTGTGGTTGCTTAACTGTATTTGTCTGTCTTTCCAATTGGAATTGTCGGCTTGATGTGGATCTGATTGTATCAGCTCCTTGGTTCACTTGTTTACTTTATTACCGTATACACAGCTGCAAGGCATGAAAACGTTCTGAATGTCTGACAATAGAAAGCTCTGCAAAGTCATAATTTTGTGATAAACGAAAATATCGAACGAGCGCGCATAGCGAAAATGTTTCCTCCAGGCACATACGGTGAGTGAAGGCCTAGATAAGCCTATGTATATGCGCAGTCTTATCAGGGCGCTGATTAACCGGATACTATAGGGATCAAACATGGTTTCTCATGCATTAACATTCGCCAGGTCCCGAGTGAGATGTTGAAAACCGAGACCGGAGACCGCGGTTTTCAACATCTCCCAAGGGACCTGACGAATTTTAATGCATTGAAAAACCATATTCGATCACTAATATTGCATAAAAAACTGAAAACATTTGCTACATTTCGCGTTATTTCTCGCACTATTTTGTTTCGCCTTTTCACCGATGTCTCGCGAACGCAATTTCCACAGACTATGCTCGTTCTAGGTCCGTGTGGTACACATCTCGTAACGGCAGCAAATCTGTGTTCCTGGTACGATCATATTGAAAGTTGCGTAGCCGTGAATTAACAGCGCGTGAATTGCCTTCTAAATACACGGCTTTTCGCCTGTTAATGCACGGCTGTTAATAACGTGCGACACTGCTTTTTATGCAATAATATAGAATGTGCCAGCAGAGGCTGTGTGGATACATATGTTGATCGGAACTTGTGCAGTGTGAATATGTTTGAAGAAAATATTTTTTCTATGTGCAGAAATAGCGAAACCACAAAACTGGCCGCTCGATTCGCCTAAACAAAATAGGGATCTTTGAAAGGTATTATATGAAAGTTACAACCGCTAGGCAGACTGAGCAGATAGTCAAATCTGATCTTAACAATTGTTTTATATGTGCATTGATTTCCCTACAGTGGCACTTGTTTGTTAAACTGATACAAATGCATCGATTATCGCAAACGGCGAAAGTACAGCCATCTATGAATATTTATAAACTCGTTTAATCAGTTAAGAAACGTTAATTTATACCTGACAGATCATGAACAAGTTTGGTCAATGCCTTCGCTCTTAACCTACAAATCATTCTACCGTTCATAGGATGGGCAATGAAGCTCCAGACTCGATTGCGTGGATGTAGTTTGGTTTCTATCTTCAATGCTGGCATATATACTCGGAGACAAAATAAAGTATGCACATTTGTCCATAGTTTTCCTATTTTTGACTGCAAAGGTCTGAAATCATGCACAATGCATTCTACCCAAGGTACAATAATGTGGTGTAAGAAAATTACTGAATAAAACGCTTGATTTGCAAAACTGTTTGTACATATCGATTTTGCAGTTTTATCACGTGCACCATATTGCGAAATCTTATTTTGCTGTTGATCAGTATCTGAATTCTCTGGATTTGTTTTCTAAACAAACAACAATGCTTACATTATATTTACATAATGGCAGAACTCTCAGTGACAGACAAAACTTGTGCTCTTAGGATGTTACAGGCTGGCCGCTGAAACAGTTTGGCAGTTTCTGGTATGCTTTATACAACATGCGAGAGTTTCGATTGATCGGCTGTAGTGTATACTTTCTTATGCCACTGAGTATACAATCATACATACACTCATGCTATAGGCAAGTCCAAACGGCCCAGATCCGGAATTATTATGACTGCATGACTTAAATAAAATTTTTGACAAATTAAATAAGTACTTCCGGCACTGGGAAATACCCACTTTCGGAATGCAAATTTATTTTTGGGCGGAGTGTAAGTACGGGCTTGGTGGAACTGAAGAAATGAACAATGACAATGTAATTGTTGAAAAACGTCTCGATTAGATGTATTTCTAATATATTACCTGGGATTTTGCCTGTCACATAGGAAAACTAGATGTCTAGGGAATAGACGGGGATAAGTATTTTGAAATGATACGTTTGATCTTGTTAGAATTCGGCATGCATAGTATGTTACTTTCCTACCTGGTCAATCATACAACTAACCTGCAGGTACTATTTCTTATATTTCTGTTTAAATCGAAAAACACGTTCATGACCCGTGTCCCTATAGTCGGAATAGTCACAGATGAACTGCCTTTCCCCTCGGTTGGTCGGCTATGGAGAAGGTGTCGCGTATCTTACGTCGTCGGGGCGTCCAACTGATACTGACTTACAGTTAGGCAAGGCTTGTTATCCTTGTAGCAGGTAAGGGTAAAGAGAAATGTTTTTATTTCTTTGGTTTCTTCCATTTCATTCCCTGTCCCTCTGTTTCGTCTCTTTCACTATATCTATCTCTTTTCTCCCTTTCTCTGTGAGACGACACAAAATGACCCACAAGGGTTGACGTGTCGTTAAATCCAAGCACAATCAGTCAATTCCTCCCGGTTTCAGTAGTCTTTGTTGTATGTAGCACTCGGTCCGGAAATGCTCCAGAGATATTTTGACACTTTTTTGTATGATATGACATCAGAATTCATTTATAGCATATAGTCTGGGACGAGCGGGTAAAAGTAACGATGTCTTGGACCCGAAAAATAAATAGCTATTTTGTTACTAAAACAAGTTTGTGCAGTTGTTACTCAAAACTGAAAAATTGTTTCATTCATTCACTTAGAAGTAAAATGCTATACAGTGATGCTGGCATAAAGAAATGTCCACCCATTCTATATACGGACATTCAGCGCCATCTGATCAAGGTGCGATGGCTTCTTTGCAAGATTCTCCACCTTTGGTTTCTGAATAATAATCTACCAGAATGTAGACGTAGATGTTTAACGGAAATGGGAACCTTTTCAGGGGAGTTAGCAGCCACAATAGTTTAAGCGTGCGCCCCTCTGGGAAGGGGTCTACTTTTAGAGAAGACTACTTTTCAGAAGAGGTTTGCTGTGTAGAAAAGCATGCAGAAGTTATCCCTCTTGTGGCAAAAGGAGGACAATCTAACAGTCGCCTCAAAAAGATATGATGTAAAATATTTAAGCAAGGTCATCTGGACTGCTGAAAACTTCAGCAAAGTCCATATGACCTTGCTGAAGAAGTCCACATTGTATTTTTGTATGTTGCGTCTACTGTCTGATGACGGTATATTTACTCACTGCTTTAATGCCTAAGGGTGACACCATTCCTCATATAAAAGAAACTAACAAGTAAGAGATTTGTCATGTAACCAATAATAAATTCAATTACTTGCAGGAAATGAAGGAGATTCACAACACGATTTAGATCGTTTACTTACCAAACATGATTACAGGATCTATATTGTGCTTCATTAATGTCCACATGTCGGAAAGGTCAGACGCTTTCAATCTTAGCCTCGTCAAGATTTCTACTATATTCATTTCTGTGTAAGCTGAAACAAATATTTGTATATTTATCTTTTTTAGTGCTTAAAGCTGACTACTGTGTGACTTTCATTGTTTTCCAAATAATGTCTTGAACATTTCTGAGAAGTTCGCATTTTTGCTGAAACATATCATATAACGCAATAAAAAAATCACTAACAGTGTTGAAAGTCAACAGATATGAGTGCTTTTGACCACAATCCCCTCTTCAAACATAGTTAAATATTCGGGATACTTGAATTTATCCCCCAATATGTAAGTATGTTTTGTTTTAACTCCAAGGAAGGCCTGAACCTGGTCGCAAGTGCTCCATTTCCATTGATTTCCAACACTGATTTAACTCTATCTCAGTATATACAATTAACAGATCATCATTAGTTACCTTATAAAGCCAAAACTAACTCTAGTATATTCTTAATTACAAAGTCTATCGAAAATATGAGCGCGTTAGACTTTTACGTAATAATTCTTACGGTGTATATATTCATTGCATATATCAATGCTTGGGTCTCGTGCAGGAAGGATTAAGCAGCCTTATTCTGTGTTGGTATGTAAACTGTAACATCATATACCTAATATCAGTGTTTACAGCTTTACTGAGTGAACACTCTTTTTTATCCTGTGTCAAAATGCTTCTTATAATGTCAAATTTATCTGCTTCCATGCTGTTGTTTCGTATTGGCTGATAATTGTAACGTGTAAAATTGGAATTGCAACGTCATAACTAATATCAGTGTTTATGTCTCACCTGAGAGAATTCTTATTCTTATTCTGTGAAGGGGTACCCATTGTAACATTAAATTTATCTGTTTCCTTGCACTCATTCTGTTTTGGTTGATTGTGAATTGTAACGTTATCGATAACTAGTTCATTCCTAAAACGCGGCGTCTGATCAGGGTCTGCGCTATTTGTTTAGAGTCCAGGACGCTAAGGTTTAAATGAAACACTCCGCTCAGGACCATTTTCCCAGCCTACACTCAGAGACAGTCGACTTACCAGTGCTGTCAGTGCTAAGATTCACAACGCAACGGTTTTTATAAAAAAAAAAAGGGGGGGGGGGGGATAAGAGAAAAGCCCAGGGGGTGCCACAATCACAAACCGCAGCCCTTCCCAGACACCAAGAGGAAGAGGAAATAGAAAAAAAAAAAAAAAAAAAAAAAAAAAACAAGCGCAAATTATTAGATGATCATGAATGACCAGCTCTCCGGAAATGTTTGTAAAGAAAAGCGTCAATTTATTTGCTTTTTTTATAATTTTAAACAAATGTTCCTTAAACCCAGTTTTAAGGGCCCGTTTGGTCTGTCCAACATACTGCATCCTCAGCCTTTTAACTTTCAACTTGCTTTCCTGTACAGATAGTCCCTTTTGAAAAGGGAAAATTCTTTCCGTTTAGAGTTGTCCCCTTCTCAGAAGGGAGAAAAACTTTTTGACGGTTGCCGCCCCCTTAAAAATATTTCATTCGCCTTAAGCCATGCCACCGGGCATACGCAAATACGGAAGTCTAAGATCAGTCTTAGCTTCAGCGCATTGAGATCATGACCTCCTCTGCCTGCTCACAGAGTTATTGGATACTGTAGAATATAACAACCGATTGTAGAATACCTGATCAGATGATATGGCTTTGCTAGTGGATCTGGATCTATACCATTCGAATATGTTCAAACAAAAAACAATTTTCAACGTGGTGCGACCCGTTTTATTGTTTAGTTGTTCTTTGCGACCAGTCATTGTAGTGCGTGAATTCTAATGTCACATTTAAGGAGTTCCTCACTTCTTTCTTTATAAAGCCATAGCTAACTGTTTTCTCTGTCTCATGTGCGCACCTTTGGAATTAAAAATTCAAGGCTAGGTGGTTCCTTACTTTCATACTTAGTATGTGGTGGTGTAACTGTGTTTAACTTCCGCCTAAGTTTTATTTTGGATAAGGTTTCTTTGTAGAGTTATAGTTATGAAGGTTCTTCACACTTTCATATGACGTTTTTCACATAAATGACGTTCTGATCAATGGTCGTCGTTCTTGAAAATGCTGTTTATATTCCACTGCACATCATTTTTTTATAGTTTCTGTTTCGTTTGTGCTCTCTTCGGAAACCTCACAATCAGTGGAGTGTGACGGATTATACCTAATAGTTACGAGGGCGTGTCAATAAATAACCAGCCTATCCCATTTCCGATGGACCGGGATGGTCACGATTTTCATGCTTTGTTTCAATATATGTTTTATACATGGGTACAAAATTGCACGCGTATCGAGTCATTCTTTAATAAGATATTGAATGTCTAACATGGCTAGTGATGCAAAGGCATGCTTTTCATCTAAAGTTGGGTACCGTGCTGTAATTCGGTACTTGTACTTAAAAGGTAAAACAGGCAAGGAAATACACGGCGTGTTAACCGATGTTTATGGGTCTTCTGCACCATCTTATGCTCAGGTTAAATTCTGGGTAGGGGAATTCAAACGCGGTAGAACGTCTTTAGAAGATGAAGCTAGGTCTGGACGCCCACTGGATGCCACAGTATTTTGGGTCGCAAACAGTATTTTGGGCGGACTTTTTACCCGAGAAGTACAATAACTGGAGTGTACTATGCAAACTTGTTAGACCAGCTGAGAACCGCCATCTGTGAAAAAAAAACGCCGAGGTAAACTCCCTAGAGGTGTTTTGCTGCAACAGGACAACGCGAGCATCCACACTTGCAAAGTTGCAATGGATGCTGTAGAGCGAAACGGGTATGAATACCACATCCTGCCTATTCGCCTGACCTTGCTCATAGCGACTTCTTCCTATTCCCAAACTCGATAAAGGATATCCGTGGACTTCAGTTCCGGTCTGATGAAGAAGTCGTGACGGCAGTTGAGGAGTGGGTCAATGGAAAGGACCCTGACTTTTTCAGTTCTGGGCTGATGGCATTGAACGCCGTTGGTCTAAGTGCATCACACTAGAGGGCGATTACATCGAAAAAGAAGAGGTGGATCTAACCGGAAATAAATTAGGCTGGTTACTTTTTGACTCACCCTCGTAAATACGTGTACATACGGTACTAAGAAGTTTGAGGATTCTTATGCACGTATTTACCAAACCATGATTTAGCTGAAAGAATTTAGGTATGTTACTTCAGCATCCATTTACGTGTTCAGAAAGAGAAGGGAAGAGTTAAATGCATTTACCTGTAGTGGTGGTTTTGAAAAAGAATCTTTTGAGAAACCCTATAATAGTAATAAAATAATTATTTCTAAACTATTTGTAAAAAAAAAATATAGCTAGCTTCAGAGGCCATTTACGATGTAATTCCAGAAGCTAAATTAAAGTCGACTGTGCGAATAAAAACTGTTATTATACTTTTAGTGACCCTTAGCTGTAACGGCCAATCAATAAACATGTTACGGATTTACATCACGCACAAAACAATCCGCATTTAGTGGCCAAATAAAACAGCTAGATTCTTTTCAAGGGACTTAACAAAAGTGATGACAAGTTTGTTCTCATATGTTGTTTTCATTTTGCATAGATTGTGAACTACAAATCGTGAGCCTGTGTCAGTCATGATTAAGTGTATCTTTACTGGTACTAGTCTGTAAGATCATATTAAGATAGAGCTCAACGCGCGAAAAAAACGCCTTTAAGCCAAATCGAATTGCCAAGGCCTGTGTCAAACCGCATGTCCATTCGTAGTAATAAGGCTTTTCACTGTTTCGCCGATATATTCTTCAGAACACATTAATTCTGCAAAAGGACAACGGAGGCTCTGATCAGACTGTTTGAACGCGCAGTCGGATCTGGCGTATGGTATAAATGCTCTTTTCGCACATTTCGCATCAAATTATAATATTATAGCTAAGTGGTTCCTTGTAGTCTCATTCTGTGTATGGCTGTAAATTGTTATAAACTCTGTGATACTGTGGCGCCTATAGTGCAACAAATTATGTTAGAAAGAAACCATATTTTCAGAATTAAAATAACCCTCGGCTTATAAATCTGATAAAGATAATTGGCAGACGAGGTCATCCAGACGGTTTGTGATGCCAAACGATGAAAGATAATTTCCTCTGCACAAATTGGACATTTGTGTAATAGCAGTCGTGCTAGGACAAAATAGACAAGTCACTTGTCAATATAAATGACGCATGAAAAGTCCATCGTATAACGGCGTACATTACTTACAGGTATCACACTTTACAATCAGCTACTCATATACGGAACATTTTGTGCAGTCGCAGTCATACTAGGACAAGATGGTCAATGAAAATCTAAAAGGATGCCTTTGGAAACAAAGAACACATAATAGAATGAAAATCGGAGACTCGGTGTTATTAAATAGACCCTGTCTAGTATTGTGATTACCCAATATTGACAAATCACGTCAATATAAATGACGCATGAAATGTATATTAATATAACAGCGAACATTACTTGCAAATACCATACTGTACAACCAGCTGCACGTTTATTGAACATTTGCGTAATAACAGTTTTACTTGGACATAAAAGACAATTCGTCAATAGAAATGGCACGTGAAATGTCTATCGTGTAAATGCCAGCATTGCGGTAAATGTCCTAAAGTTTCGTACACCAAACTATCTAACAAAATGCCATTTGTAAACAGTGTAGACCCAGAACAGGAGCAGTCCGAACAGGGTCTATATTGTTTGCAAACAGTGTAGACTCAGATCAGACTGTTCCTCAAAGAGCAGTCTGATTAGGGTCTATACTGTTTGCCAGTCCACCAAATATTTTAAGGAACAACTGCATAAAAAGCAAAATTTAGACCTAAAAAGTATGAATGAAGTGTTGAAATTTTAGAGCATTTACAGTACGTACAAACACCACACTTCACAACCAATGCCACTGGAAGACTGTATTCTGAGACTGGCTCTTCCAGACATCTTCTATAATATTTTAACACATGCATTCACGCTAACGCCCCATTTATGTGTTGCGAGTTATTTAACAAAGTGTTGTTCATTTTCTATTTTAACCCTATTGTATTTTCAATCTCAGGAGTTTTATTGTATTAGATCCGCGCCAACATGCGATATATCGATAAAATCTAATGTCGACCGATGTTTGTCTGCATGATATCAACCATTTTCCTCCTATCCTGTAGGAATCTGTCACTGAAAAAGATGATAAATTATATTACAAAATTCTTGAGGCCATAGAAAATGAATTATTTAGAACTCTATAGATTCACACATAACAGACACCCCACGACGAATTTAACCAAGAACCACGTCGCAAAATGGTGTCATTTTGTTCTAGATATACTGTGTTTACGCTAAGTATTCGAGCCGGTAGGCCTTAGCAAACGATGTAGATCCCAGAACATAAGGTTGAATACCTTTCAGGTTATAAGCCGAAAAAATCAAAGCATTGGGAGCGCTGCATGGTGGGTCGATTGTCAGAGTTCAGGCTTGAGAAATGGTCCTGAACAGGGAGTAAAAACTGTTTCCTTTAACCCTTAACTTCTTGTAATTTAAGCAAACAGTGCAGATCCTGATCAGACGCCGCGTTCTGTGGCGTCTGATCTGGATCTGCACTGTTTGCAAATGTCCCAATCTAGGTTTTACAGATAACCTTTATCAACAGCACTGCACTCTGACGTCACAGCGACAAGAATAGCTCGGCTAAAAATAACCGTTACCAGGATTTCGTCTTGCGCGCAGGCAAAGATATTCACGTGGACAACCACCATAAGAAATTTTGGCGTTTTTATACTATGGCTTAATTGTAAACAATATTCCCAAAAAGCAAATCTGTCAGCCCCGTGTAGACTTTCTCCTACATGTAAGATGTGTGCTTAACACATTAACGCCAAGGGGACTTTCCTAGCTCTGCTTTTGGGCAGGTCCATGTCTAGTGGTAGGGATGTGTCTGTTTTTTTTTTGTTTTTTTTTTTCTTTTTTGTCCTCCGCCTTTTCGAAGAAAAGTGGAGGGACACTGTTTTTGGTTTTCCGTGGGGCGTGGTGCGTGGTGCGTGGCGCGTGGTGCGTGGCGCGTGGTGCGTGGCGCATGGCGCGTGGTGCGTGGTGCGTGGTTCCGAGTTTTTAGTAGGTACTTTGTCCCCTTAACTCCTCCCACATTATTGTCCGATCCTTTTGAAACTTTACAGGTATTTTAAGGATGGTCTGAAGATGTGCATGTGTTTTTTTCAGAATCCTGAAATAATTTTTTATCACTTTTTCCGCATTTTTAACTTAGACATTTTTTGAGTTCTAATATTACAGAAGTCTATAGGGGGTAGGTACCTTGTCCCCTTAACTCCTCCCACAGTTTTTGGCCGATCCTTTTGAAACTTTACATGGGCTTTTAAGATGGCCTGAAGATATGCATGTGTTTTTTTCAGAATCCTGAAATAATTTTTTATTACTTTTTCCGCATTTTTAACTTAGACATTTTTTGAGTTCTAATACAACAGAAGTGTATAGGGAGCAGGTACCTTGTCCCCTTAACTCCTCCCACAGTTTTTAGCCGATTGTTTTGAAACTTTACAGGTGTTTTAGGGATGGTCTGAAGATGTGCATGTAGTTTTTTTAGAATCCTGAAATTAATTTTTTTCTATCACTTTTTACACGTTTTGAACTTAGACATTTTTTTAGTTCTAATATTACAGAAGTCTATAGGGAGTAGGTACCTTGTCCCCTTAACTCCTCCCACAGTTTTTGACCGAGCCTTTTGAAGCTTTACGGGGGCTTTTAGGATGGCCTGAAAATATGCAGGTGGATTTTTCAGAATCCTGAAATATTTTTTTATTACTTTTTCCGCATTTTTAACTTAGAAATTTTTTTAGTTCTAATATTACAGAAGTGTATAGGGTGCAGATACCTTGTCCCCTTAACTCCTCCCACAGTTTTTGTCTGATCCTTTTGAAACTTTACAAGGGCTTTCAGGATGGCCTGAAGATATGCATGTGTTTTTTTCAGAATCCTGAAATAATTTTTTACCACTTTTTCTGCATTTTTAACTTACACATTTTTTTAGTTCTAATACTACAGAAGCGTATAGGGAGTAGGTACCTACCACAGTTTTAAGCCGATCCTTTGAAACTTTACAGGTGCTTTAAGGATGGTCTGAAGATATGCATTTTTAACTTACACATTTTTTTAGTTCTAATACTACAGAAGCGTATAGGGAGTAGGTACCTACCACAGTTTTAAGCCGATCCTTTGAAACTTTACAGGTGCTTTAAGGATGGTCTGAAGATATGCATGTGTTTTTTTTCAGAATCTTGAAATTATTTTTTATCACTGGTTTCCTGCTTCAATACTTAGGTAATGGATACAGGACCAATGGTCCTCTGGTTAACTTTACCATTTTTAACACCTCAAATAAAAATAAAGCGGGGGACATAAATTCCCCATGGAATTTGCTTGTTATTATCATGATTTATTATAAACATTTATGTACTTAATGCAAACAAGGCATACTCTGATCAAACACTGCGCACTACAGCATCTGGTTTGGGTCTACACTTTTCTCAAACGTCTCTTTTATGGGACGCTTAGCATAAATGTGTTAAATTTACGTATTATCCTAAGTTTGACCAAACTACCATTACACCTAAATGTTGTTTTTGTTGTTGTTTTTGTTGTTGTTGTTGTTGTTTGTTTGTTTTTCAATGCTATACTAGGAGGCAGTCTGCGACTGGTGTAAAAACAGTGCGGTCAAGCGTGGAACAGTTTTTACAAATATCTATTTCCTTATTATGTCCATGGAACGAGTACAGCTAGATTTTTAACAGTAGACATTTACCTATCAACAGCAGAGTATTTATATATGATAGCCAGAGATTGTATTTTAGAAGTGATGTACTGGAAAATTCCTTAAAATACAAAAAAAAAAAAAAAAAAAAACAAAAAAACATTGCTTTACTTGAGTTGGATTTATTTGGTCTAGTCAACACTGTTAAGACCATATCGAGCCGGTCCGTTAATTTGCACTTTTCCTTGACAGGGTTAGACACTGTGAGGTTAACCACTTTATGCACGTACTTTCACAAGTAATTTATAACTGCACGTACTTTCACAAGTAATTTATAACTGCCTATCTTGAATAAGGCAATGAACGTAAAAATAATTTCATGATCAATCTTCACGAATGTTATGTGGCCAGTCTTGTGCATTGCTATACTTGGAGGCGGTCTGCTCAGTCAAAACGGCATTAAGCTGTGCAGTCAAGTGAGGAACGGAACTGTTTATGCGAATATTATTTTTATTATGTCCAGGAGAAGAGAAGAGCCAGATATGTAATCATAGACTCTTTCCTGTCGAAAGCAGGAAACTTTACAAATGACATCAAGCGAATTCATTTTAAACGTACTGGGAGTTTCCGTAAACTATAAAAATACAACTGCGTTTTCTTTTACTTGTACATGATATCAATAATTCAAATATTTGTCATTAAATGACATAAAATTCCCGGGAGCTAAATACTTTCTTCTATCAAATATTGATTCTTGCTTTGGCAAGGTCTCAAAGGATTAATAAAATCGAAATCTTTCTGAAAGGACTTTTAATATAATTACCTATTTCGTTATGTAGCTTTAACCCTCCAATATCTTTCGATTTTATTAAGTTTATATGAGAACATTGCTTTGCATTTAAAATACCAGTCATCTAAAATGGGTTGATATATTTAACTTGCTCTTTAATATAAGTACCAATTTTGATATATAGACTTAATCCTCCATTATTTGGGCAGTATTTTTTTAATTGATTTGCTTTTAGAATGACGCTTCCCTTTTTATACCCCGCCACACGATAGTCGCGGGGTATCATGATATCACATTGGCTGTCCGTGTGTCCGTCCGTCCGTCTGTCGTACGTCCGTCCGTCCGTCCGTATTTTCGTTTCCGGATGATAACTTGAGTAAATTTTAACGGATTTTTTTCCAAACCTGGTATATGCATTGATACTGTAGAGATCTGGTTTTGGAATGTTAATGGGTAAATCTCGTCAATTTTTGACAGAGTTATCTGCCCGCGATATGTCCGATTTTTCATTTCCGGATGATAATTTAGTAAATGTCAATGGTTTTTCACCAAAGGCGCTGTGTGCATTGATATTGTGAAGATCTGTTTTGGGACTGCTGATGGGCAAATATAGCGTCAATATTTTATCTGCCCGCGACATGTCCATATTTTCATTTCTGGTTGATAACTTTAGTGAATATCAATGGACTTTTACCAAACGTGGTATGTGCATTGCATTGATATTATGGGGATCTGCTTTAAGATTGCTAATGGGCAAATCGTCTATTTTTGACAGTTATCTGTCCGCAATACATCCGTATTTTACTTTCAGGACAATAACTTGAGTAAATCTTAATGGATTTTCACCAAATTAGATATGTGCATCGATATTGTCGAGCTCTGCTTAGGGGTAGCTCATGGGCAAATTTCGTCAATTTTTGACAGAGTTATCGACCCGCAATATTATAATGGCGGGGTACTATCGTTTAACATTTTATTAAACGTAAATTATGTATTATTGTTTGTAATTTTAGCATGCTCAGGGATTGTACTCTTAACCTGATACGTGTTTTACATTTGAAGTAGTCATCTTTAAACATTGCGATTCTTCTTTGGTCAAATGTATACAATCGGGTTTATGTATACATACGCCTAGATTCCTTAATCATTGACCAATAAAATCAAAGCGCGTTTGTACGAAATCCAGGTAACGGTTATTTATAGCCGCACTATTCTTGTCGCTGTGACGTCAGAGTACCGTGTAAAGAGGATTATCTGTAAAACCTGGACTGGGACATTGGCAAACGTTGCAGACTCAGATCAGACTCCACAAAACGCGGCACCTGATCAGAGTCTGGCCTGTTTGCTTAGATTACAGGAAGTTAAGGATCAAATAAGGGTTAAATGAAACAGTCTTAAGTCCCCGTTCAGGACCATTTTCCCAACCTACACGAGACAATCGATCCAGTAGTGCTGTCAGTACTTTTAGTTCATGCTTAGCAATATACAGGCTTAGTCTCTCTTCCGAAGGCCCAAGTTACGTAAAAAGAATTACCCTTTCGCTCACAAACATCACGAAAACATACCTATATAATTTTGACCCCCTTAAACCCCACTTTTATGTAGTAAAACTGGGGTTTACAGGGGTATACATTATTTTTCTTATTTCTACTTAAAACATAGATTGTGGATACTCGTTAGAACCGCCTCGACGAGGCGGTTCTAACGAGTACCCACAATCTATGTTTTGAGCAGAAATATGAAAAATATCAGAAATTTTTAGCTGAAAATTTTCATTTTTTGGTAGTAAAATTTTCAGTATATTTGAATAGGAGTGTTTTCGTAATGAAAAAAAAAAAAGCATTTTAGCGAGGATATCTTCAGTGAAACGAATACCGTGTCGACATATTCTGATCTAAAGATATCTCTGGAATCGTATTAAACCCATTTCTGAAAACTGGATCATTTTGAAGCAGACACATCAAATAAGCGTAAAAAGCAAACTGCTGAATCAATTGAATCTATGCATGAATAGAATATAGCGTACAACACTGCTTACGCCTCCTAGGTCCATGCATGCCAAATGTCAGCCATTTAGAACGTTCCTAGGCGTATGACATCAAACAAATCTCGTTTCATTTTCGATACAAGGGTATAACGAGATTCCAACAAATTTACGTGTCTATATTGTATTTGTTGTTGAGATATTTATAACAAACTTCATTGCATAAACATACCCAGCTAGCATTCTATATAAATCTATAGCGGGCCGTTATCGGCCCTTCAGGGTAGCTGACGGGCCGATGACGGCCCGCTATAGATTTATAAAGAATGCTAGCTGGGTATAGACTACAACGTGAGAAAACGTACCGTCTGACATGTGCGCCCAACGATCATTCACTTCAGACAGCGCATCCGAAATGCGCCTTGTGAAGATTCCAATCAGACTGCGCCAATGCGAAGTCTGATCAGAATATTCACTGGGTGCACATGTACGGAGGTACGCTTTCTGACGCCGGCCTCAGTATGCTTTCTGACGCCGATGTCGGTGGCTCAGTTGGATGCGCGTCCGACTGGTGATCACTGATTAGGAGATTGCCGATTCGACCACGCCTTGTCGGCAACATTCTTTCGTGGAGATTGATCATGAAATAATTTCTACGGTCATTTTCTCCCTTCCGCTAATTCAAGTAGGGAAGTTGTCAGTTTTCTTTGGGAAAATAATGTGCACAATACTGGTACTAAGCCTGCCCAGTTAAAGTATGATTAGGTAAAATGACCGCGCTCGACATGACCCCATTGGGTTGACTGGGCCGTACAACCTCAATACAAACAAACGCTTTCTGACTTTGCGGCTCATATTCTATCGAAATAATTTCTATATATTACTGCCATGGAAAAATCTAACATTATGTTGACACTTCAATGTGAAATGCATTCCTGTATATTTAATCCATCGCTCTAGTTAAGCCGTTACTTTAAATCCGTAATGTTTTCATATTTATCTTATTTCTTCAGGAAAACATATGTTGTGGGTACTCGTTAGAAGCTCCTCCACAATACCAACAGCATATGTTATCCTGTAAAAATAAGAAAACATATTCAAAAGCACATCGCTCTGATCTAGACTTCCCTCTTTGCAATATGCAAAAAAAAAGGAAAAATGTTATTACGTGCATTAAGAAATATATATACAGTATATAAGTTTGATACAGTGGACCCATTACAGAAGGGATGCATCAACAACTTGACAGTTATCTCCCCGTGCCCTGAAAGTGTATTTTTTCCCTTTAACTAAATGAAAAAATGACCAATATAGAAATAGTTTAAAGGCTTTAAAAGATCAACAGGACGAAAGATAATGTATTAAGGAGCACTTTGACTGTATCCAGACGTAACCGTTTCAGATTTCTAGGCCAAGACGGATACTTTTGTAGATCTTTATGAAACGGCTCGTACCGATCGTCTCATAATGATCTACACGGTTTGCCCTTTAAGTCAATAATTCTTTGCGCCGGCCTCGGTGGCTCAGTTGGATGCGCCGTCCGACTGGAGACCAGGTCGGCAACATTCTTTCGTGGAGATTGATCATGAAATATTTTCTACGGTCATTCTCTCCCTTCCGCTGATTCAAGAAGGGCAGTTGTCAGTTTCTGGCGAAAGAATGTGCACAATACTGGTTAACCGCTTAGAGGACTAAGCCTGCCCAGTAAACGTGTGGTTAGGTAAACTGACCGCGCTCGACATGACCCCATTGGGTTGACTGGGCCGTAAAACCTCAACACAAACAATAAGTCTTTGCAGTATGTACCCTCCTTGTTCCCCGCATAATATATAGTGAATACAGGGGTATGCAATAGTCTATATCATTAGGCCGTTTTCGGAACTGTATCGTTTTTGGTCGATTGTTTACAATCGTGCCAAAGTATACATACACCAAAATTTCCTTAAGTTTATTGTCCTCGAGATTTTCATTGACCAATGACTTCGGGTAACAGTTGTTGATAGCGGCGCTATTCTTTTCGCTTAGAGTGCTGTGTAAAGAGGGTTATCGAATGGGCTTATTGCTGGAACACTGGCAAACAGTGCAAACCAAGATCAGACGTCGTAGAACGCGGCGATTGATCAGAGTCTGCACTATTTGCTTAAACTTCAGGAAGTTAAAAATTAAGTGAACCAATCTTACGTCCCGTTTAGGACCATTTTCTAAGCCTACACTCTGAGACAATCTATCCACCATCTATCAACAGCACTCTGACGTTACAGCGACAAGAATAGCGTGACTATAAATAACCGTTACCTGGATTTCGTCTAACACAGGGTTGATTATATTAGTCAATGATAATCACGTGGACAACTACCTTAAGAAAATTTTGGCGTTTGTATACTATGGCTTGATTGTAAACAATCGACCCAAAAACGGAAAACACACATGTTACAAATTCCCTAAAAGTAAAATTACCAGCTCCCTCTTATGTTGCCAAAAGCATTATCTTTATGTTGCCGAGGCAATTACAAAGTTCACTATAGTAAATAAATTTCTCGCTTCGGAGAGCACAGACAGATGAAATTAAAATTCCATGAGATCGAATTCTTGCATTTTATTTACTTATATGTAATAATATAGTTTTTAATCATCGAAGAGAAATAACGCTTCTCTCATGGGAATTTCACTACGACCACAAATCTTGTTTTAAGCAATTGTGCTTGAGTAGTAGGATAATATTTCAGTTATAATCTTGTTGAATAACTCGATATGCGTAAGGGGTAGTTAATACATATAAGAAAACTATCAGACGTGTAAATCAGAGAAATCCAGTATAACACTTCCGTGAAACTCGTTTTATCGAGCGTAGTACATCACGAAAACGTGCCTATATAATATTGACCCCCTTAAACCCCACTTTTATGCAGTAAAACTGGGGTTCACAGGGGTATACATTATTTTTCTTATTTCTGCTCAAAAACATAGATTGTAGGTACTCGTTAGAACCGCCTCGCCGAGGCGGTTCTAACGAGTACCTACAATCTATGTTTTGAGCAGAAATATGAAAACTATCAGACTTTTTTATCTGAAAATTTTCAGTTTTTGGAGGTGAAATTTAGTATATATTTGTATAGGCGTGTTTTCGTAATGAGGTCATGGATGGTTATAACGGTTGTCTCTGACTGGCTAGGCGCTATCGCTGCAGCCGGCGTGGGTTCAAATCTGACTCTGACCAAATATATATAGTTCTTGACAAGTGAAAATTGCCTTGAATATTAAAGCACAGCCGTCATAAATATTGCGGCATGAGCAATTTTCATAGTTTATTTGATTTGTATGGAGATATATTTTGTGGGGACAAATTGTTATGGCGGAACCGATGAATTTGCAAGTGGAATTCGCCAAAACAATGAGTCCCCCCACAAAATATATTCCCATACAAATCCAATAACCTGTGCATTTATTTTCTCATTTATTCCACAATCAGAGCTACTGTCTCCGAAAAAAAAACGTAATTATGCTTGCAACGTTTTACTTTGTGCATCATGTTTCAAAGTTGTGTCGTGCCGTGATGCGTAACCGACCTTGTCACGTGACTGCTTGTTAATGAAGGTAAATAAATATGGCAGGCAAACTTCTGTGGCGGTTGCGGCGGTCGAGTTCAGTCAGGATTTCTGAAATTATATAGTTCAGTCCTATGTCATTTCTTCATAAATCTCGTTCCTTGACATATTTTGAATTAAGGCTTCCCAGTAGTCATTCTACTGACGCGGTTTCTACACGCATTTGTCCTTTTGCTGTCTACGTGGAATGTCTCATTGTGCTAATGTTTTAGTGTATTTCTTCTGTTTTGGTGTCTTGTCATTACGTTAACTTGCCTACAGAAGCGGGCAGCGAATACTCTGATCAGCCTGCGCGGATGCGCAGGCAGATCTGAGTCTTCGCTAGACGCACATGAAATCTTATCAGAAATGCTGTGCCTCGGCGCTATTGACTGGCGGAATGTCAATGAAATGACCTGTAATATAGCTAAAACGATACAGATTTCACGCTCAGTAAGATTATCCATCAATACGTCATGCCAAATAAGGAAAATGCAACTATTATTGGTCTCGCCATGGTAACAGGGATCCTAGTATATATTCCTACAGCAAAATCTCAGATCAGACTGTACGCAGCCCTCTTTGTTGCTTTGCTCTTTGTTGATATCCCCTGCAATAGTTGGTGATTCAGTTAGCAGTCAGCAAATGCCATGATCAGACTGTGCATATGCGCAGTCTGATCATGGCATTTGCTGATCGCCTATGCTCAAAAATACCTTTTTCCATGGTGCGATATTCATTTGTGACCCGATCTTGGGGAAATCAACCTTGTTCCTTATTCAAACAAATTCTTCATTTCGCGATTCCTTATTTAACTAGCACTGGTCATCGCAGTCTGGTCGGGCTTTTTATTCAGTATTATCCATACTTTAGGTGTTCTATGTTAATTGGGTAAGCAACGCAGAGACTAGCCAGGTTTCGCGGCTGTCCAGGAGGATTATTGTGTTTGCTGCTCGCATATGTAATAATGGTAATGGTGTTGTTTTTACCACAGTGGAAGCCAGTTGTTCTATGTACAAAAACATACCTTCTGAAATGTGCACCCATCGAAGACAAATCGGCCTGCGTATGCGCGCAGTCTGATCAGTCTTTCTTATCCGCATGAAGAAATTTTGCGTCTTTGGCTATCCGAAATGTGCCCAGTGAAGATTCTGAAAAGGAATGCGCAGGCTGGTCTGAATCTTCGCTGTGTTCACATGCCCGAAGGTACGCTTTCTGACGTCGCGGCTGATTTGTTCTACGTGTTTGCAATACAAATTGTATTGTTTCTGTATCGTCCAGTCGGCTAATGAGACTCAAATGCGCTGTGCGCCAGACACGTGTACCTTTTGACATATAAAGCAAGCTAAGACAAAAACTTACAGCATGCAGTATCCACGCCTTTCCCTATTAGCGACAGACGTTCGTTAAGAACCAAATTTTGCGTTAACGAACAAAAGAGACAAACTCCGCCTGTGCACGCGCTGGGGACAGCTTTCAGTGGCCTCATGCTTGAAGGTACCATTTCATGGTGGACCACTGATGGTCTGGTGAATAAAATAAAAGAGAAGAATTCCACTTCTGGAGAAACAGCTCATGTAATCTAATAGAAGGCCATTAGCAGAAACAGTGGGCTAACGCTTAGCATGCTGAGTAAAACAATCAGAAGACGTCATTCTGAAATATTTTTTATCTGATTTTTTCCAAGAAAATAAGGTTAGATATCGCATGCAAGTTGTCTTTTAAGGGAATCCCAAACCTTATTTCTTCGAATTTCAAAAGTGGGGAATAGCTTCAATTTGTCGTATGCAGACTTTGCCCATGGTGCTAAAACGCGTAACTAGCCTATAATAATGCTCAAGTTGACTATGCCGTGACGCTTAATCTCCAAAGTTATAACAATGCGCGGAGTCTGTAAACAAAACATGAAGTTAAAGTTAGAGGCGGAGTTGCCAGAGATAATGTCTCAATAGATGGGATGTGCAAACAACGTTCCACTGATTTACCAAAAAGACTTAAATGTCACAAACTGACCGGCACAGTGGCTCAGTTGTAGAGCGTCCGCTTTGTGACCGGGAGGTTGCGGGTTCGATCCCCGGCCGGGTCATACCAAAGACTTTAAAAATGGTACTAGCTGCTCTTTCGCTTGGCGCTCAGCATTAAGAAAGTAGAGCTAGAACTGGTCAGCTCAGTGTCAGTATAATGTGACTGGGTGGAATATCATGTCAAAGTGTCTGGGGCGTGATATTTCAGTGAGGCAGCACTCTAAAAGTGAGCATTGAGCTCCCTGCCACATCCAGACACCGTCGCGATATGACTGAAAAAGGTTGAAAGCGACGTTAAGCCCAAATCAAACAAATGTCACAAACTGGCATATTTTTTTTTTTTTTTTTTTTTTTTTTTTTTTTTTTGTGAACGCTGTGATCAAATTCAACTGCTGCTAAGGCCAATCTCTGCCTTCTAATGGTAAAAGCCACCATTACTCCATGTGCGAACAGCAAGTATATCGATCTGCCTGCCCATCTGCGTAATTTGGCTAGCCTCTTTGCTGCTTTTCCATTCACAGTAGCGCGGGGCATATGCTGACCGTGAATTGCTTGATCGGACTCTAATCAAGACACTCATAGTCCGCTGACAAAATCAACAAATGTTGCGAAAAATGTCAACGAACAGCAATTGAAATGAAAGGACTCCGCCCACAGTCTGAGTTAGGATTTTGCTGATGGCATTTGCCCGGCGGATCCCTATTCCCATGTAGCGACCAATAATAGTTGCGTTGCCTTATTATGCACGACTTTTGATGGATAAATCTAGTGAGTATGAAATCTGTATCGTTTTACTTGTATTACAGGTCATTTAGCTGACATACCGCCAGTGAATTATTTAAGCAGTAGTCAATATTATTCTCATATGTCTGTTCCAGCTATAAGTCTTAAAGCGCCAAGCAAAATTTATAGCAGACATTTTTTTTAATTTATTTATTTATTTTGTTTTTTTCATTGAAAATAAGTACATGTATAGATATTTCATGTGAATCGTCTGCCCCCTTTTTTTTTTTTTTTTTTTTTTTTTTTTTTTTTTTTTACCTTTCATTGAAAATAAAATCTTGGTATGTCATGTAAATCGTCTGTTATTTTTTTATATAATTTTTTCATTAAAATAGTGTGCCATTTTATTTTTCATTATAAATAAGTCTTGATATTTCGATATTTCGTGTGAATCGTCTGCTTGGCAGAAAATCCACAACAATTGTCAAGAATTATTATGTTCGAAAATTTTTTAAAAAAAAATGATAATAATTAAAAAATGTCGTCTGCTGCAGTGGTGACTGGCACTTTAAGGGTTAAGAAAACAATTGCTACTACATACCATGCACATGCAATACTATAGGCGTCAAATGTGAAAATAGATAATGTCGAAATTACCAAGAAAGAAAAGTACACTCCATTAACACAGCCATAAAGTACCAAAAACAAGAATGAAAAAACAATATATGCATACCGGCATATTTTATTTACACACCGAGAAGATGAACCTGACACATACGTACATGTAGAAATCGCAAGCGATGAACACCTTGCTTTTGTCAATGCTAGAGCTGTATAAAGATTAAGAGGGGAGGTTGAGATCTCATAAAACATTTTTTTGATGACCGTTTCTAGGCGTGTATCGCTATGGTGTTCTTTCCTTCTTGTCCTCGCAGCTTTTAGAACTGGTCAGACGCTGGACTACTCGGGAGCTTCATCTGCACTAAGGAAAGAAGTAAAAAACGTTGATACAGACGCGGCTTTGTGATAAGTTATAATTCTTTGACACCCAGTACATATATAAGGGTGGTTCAATGTCTTTCGAATACGCAACACTGATCCAGTATTGGACGAAAACGCTTTTGCCGCAATATTTATGATTGCTAGACGTAACAAAGATATAGATGATAGAGCAGTTGGAAGGGCCTGCTGCGCTTAGTATTTCTTGTTTCTGTGCTGACATGCGCCTTTTCCTTCATCTTTTTCTCTCCTACACTAGCTCTTCTATCCCTTTCCACCCCCCCCCCCCCCCTTTCTCTTGGAGACGACACAGTATGACCTACAAGAATTCAAACAAACAAACCAAACACAGAACCATATAAGACTGATGATAATGTACTAGGATCACTTAAAATCAGAAATGTAGACTTGGATCGTGTGCATTTGATGACAGTTCAACTAGAAATTTCGAAGTGCTCATTTAGAAGTACAAATATAATTGAAAAAGTCGTATACAGTATTTCTACTGAAAAAAAAACAAGAAAAAAATGAAAATTTGAGTGTCTACAATGCTACGTGCAGTTACATTTCTGTAAAATAAAGTATTGTTTTATTATTCAACACAAAGAAAAAAGAAAACGGTGCCAGTAACCAACATACACAATGCGCAAAGCCAAATAAGGCGCTCCCTCTGTTGCAGTTCTTCTTTGTTCGTGCGTCTGTTGTTTCATGCGATGTTTGTTTTGTCATTGTTTGTTCCTTATCTCTCCTTCTTTTGGTGCCTCAGGAGGGCGGTGCTTCGTGATTTGTTTTGCATTTCCTGGGTATACATGTGTACCTCTTTCTTGGTCGTGGCAAACTGCAATGATCTGACAATGATAAATAAAACACTTGGTAGGATTTCCGCCATTTTACCGAGGGAGACAAGTTTTGTGATCTTCATATAGTCTTCATGTAAGCATTCCTGGAAACCAAGACCCTTCTGTAAAGAAGTCTACTCTAAAAGGAAAGAAGGGGAACAAATTCCTTCTTGTTCGAGTAGATTCCTTTTTAGAAGGGATGCAAATTCAATTTGACATAGTTACATCCCATGAAAGGATATCCATTCACCTTAACCTTGAACTATAAATGAAAGGTTTTGACGACAACACTATAAGGTATTGATTGTCTGCAAAGACTTGAATTATCACGTGGGTCTAGAGTATTATTAATGTAGTTTCTGTATACAATCGTGATTAAAGCGGTTTCAAAGTAAGACCCTTTTACAGGGAATGTATAACATTTCAGGGGAGGCAACCCTCTCAAAATTGTTAAGCCTCCCTTCTGAAAAGGGATATACTCTAAAAGGAAAGAAATTGCTCCTAAGGAGTTATGGAGAGCATTTCTTTCCTTTCGCAGCATACCCCGTTTTTTTTTTTTTTTTTTTAGAAGAGACTTAAAAATGTAGTTTGGAAGGGACTTAGTACAGCGAACATGAAATCAAAACAGTTGTCTCCCATGTAAAAATAGTGGCAAAATCTATACGAAGAGAATCCAGCATTTCAGATATATATGCATATCATTTAGGCAGACGATTCACATGAAATGACAGTCTTTATTTTCGTGGAAAAATAAAATATTTTGCTACAATGCGCTTTAAGGATTACATGTATTTGGGACAGAAGACACTTTTAGACAGAACTGCTAATTATACGCAAGAAACCCTTAGCACGAGCAGGTGTTAAATCCAGGGTCATTCACTCGGGCATTCACTGCACATTAAGGACATACGAGCCACGTTGCGAGAAAAAGGCCTTCGGACTTTCCATCGTATCAATATTTCACTGCGCATGCATGCGCGGCCCCTTACCAAGGCAACATGTCCAGTTCCTTGTCTGAACTTTTTCCTTGGCGTACAGTTTACGTGAGCGAACAGCAAAGGTTCTGGCGACACTGCGCGAATGCGCAGGCTCACCTGAACCTTTGCTGTTCGCATATACTATGATGGCTTTTCCCATGACGTGATTCATATTTCTACAGGCCATCTTGCTATTCTAACTGATAACGCCTCTTTTCCCATGACGTTGCTTATATTTCTACAGGCCAATTAGTTATTCTAAATGCAACTGAACCTATAAATGTATCATGAATCTTATTACGTCAGATGATTGATGTTCAACGTAGAAAAGGGTCTTTATTTCATACGTGGGCAGCGGAGATGCAGACCAGCCTGGGCATCCGTGCAATCTGATCATGGTCTTCGTCGCCCGTTTACAGAATCTTAGGATAGTGTAAAATATATTGAATAATAGAGAAGGCACTGATCAGACTGTGCGGACTCGCAGACTGATCTAGGCCTTCTTTGGTCGTATTGGGCATAAAGACCCATTTACAACGTCGCATAATTTCGTTATAAGGAGGAAATGGAACTTTGCAGTTTTTGCAATAAAAGCAGCTGCCTATGTTTGCCACACGAGCACCTAAGACTACTCGATGGAAATTATTTTTCTTGATTTCAATAATTTTGTGACCTAATGAATGGTAAAACCAAACCGTGCTCGTTACCATCAATTATCATCATTTATTATTTAAGTAAATAGACTATTAACCACTTATCGGCGACCATGCGCTGATGCTCAGACGAGTGCGACAAAGAATGATTTCCAGGAAACGCCTTTTGTGAATTAAGCATTTCTGTCCTTCATCATATCATTTATGCACATGTATATTTTGTGCCCTTTTAACAATGCAGAAAAGTTTTGTGACTTTATGTCTGGCTGTTCGGCACACCAATCTCCTACTGAATGGTGTCAGAAGGAAACATTTTTTATAGATTTACCTCCCTTGAGCGTCTATTAATTCCCGTTATGATATGACAGGAGCTCTCTGTGGTATATATCAGCTTATCTATCCTGTCCATACTTAACGTGACAAGTTTACATTAAGCCTTAACCCTTGTCCTGCTGATCCCGGATAGCCTGCTTTTGAAAACAGTGAGGAAGCCAACTGATCTGGATCTGCACTGTTTGTCATTCAGTATGTGAATTTATATCAACATTCTAGATTGAGTAATGTAATTGGCTGACAGTTAGAAATGGGTGTGGCATCTTAATTTATTCAGCATGACAAGGGTTAATGTGATTTTGTCACGTTAAGTATGGACAGAATAGACAAGCTAATAGCCAATACATTGTATATGCTACAGTATATATTGTAAAACTTTCAGCAGACGACATTTGAAAATATTGTTCTACTTTTTTAAAGAAAATATACTTTGAGATTTGTGTCTTCTAGTTTGCTCTATAACGTATATGATTCTTTATTGATGAGTTAGGGAACGAACCCCTACGTGAACCGAACAATTAACAATTATAAGAGTACAATTTTCATGCACTGTCAAACCTTGTTTTCTGAAAAAGGTCGGCCTCGGTTGCTCAGTCGGATGCGCGTCTCACTGCTGATCAGAAGTGCGTGGGTTCGATCCCCGCCGGGTCCTGCAACATTATTTCGTGGAGATTGATCATGAAATATTTTCTGCGGCCATCCCCTCTCTTCCGCTGATTCAAGAAGGGCAGATGGCAGTTTCTGGCGAAAGAGTGTGCACAAAGTACCGGTTAACCGCTTAGAGGAGTAAGCGTATCCAGGAAAAATGTGGTTAGGTAAACTGACCGATCCGACATGATCTTAATAGTCTTGACTGGTCCGTTAAACTCTAAACCAACCAACCAATTTTCTTGGGGAAAAAAGAAAATATTACCAATTTGATGAATTCTGCCCAGAAAATGTTAAAGATTAAAATGTAAAAGTAAACTCTTACGTTAGTAGAGTCCTGAACAGCCTGCAAATCGGCGTATTCTGAAGGTGCATACGCTGCTAGCTAACTATGAAGCCTGAACAATGTAGAATACAATATCTATGAGCAAACAGCGTACTGTCATTTCGACATCATTCGGAAAGGCTTTTTTTTTTTTTTTTTGCGTTTTATTTTAAAGTAAATATTTTGTTCTGATTGACGATATCATATCAGAAACCATTTGTCTTTTCTGTTTCTGTGTTTTGTTTTCAAATATTTACCCTAAAATTAAAATTTCGGCCAAAATTCGGTCTGATTTATGCAATTTCTATAGTAAAGTGATTTTTTGGATTTTTTTTTTTCCTAAGAAAATATTTTTTTTACTTTCTTTACTGAATCTGAATTATTGATGTTTCACAACGATATTGTGAAACTTTCAGAAACATTGAAACAGCGGAACTTGTTGAAAATCTGCCTCCACCTTATATACCCTATAGATTTCTGTATAATTTGCATTCATTTTTACCATGGCTGATCCATACTCGTATTTGAGTCGCTAGGAAATTCTTCCGATAGCTCAAGAAAACAAATATTTAGGGATATTTTAGAGATATTTTCTTATTTTACAATGACGATGTATGTTGTATGTACACATTAGAATCGCCTCATCCAGGCAATTCTGATGAGTATATTCAACATACCATTATTTTATAGAAGATCGAAAAGACATCCCTAAAATATCCCCATTTGCCCCCTGACCTGGCTCGAATTACCCATGTCTAGAACAAATTTCCATGGCCCCAAAGATATTCGAGCCATTGAAGTTCGACTGTATGTCTTCGCATGGTTTATTTTAATTTCAGCAGGAACCGTTTATGTGATTAAGTGCGGATATCTACTATCTTTGGCCCCAAACTATTTGTAATGTCATTTATCATCTTTCTTCTTTTTCTGACATACTCAAGAAGAATATTTGGAAATGCTCCGTAATTATGTAGATGGGACTTAATTTCACTGCGGTTTGGTCGATACACACATGCTGTAATAAAACATCAGTGAAACAAAACGCAAAAGCATATCTTTAACCCTTTAAACCCTGCGTTTCTGAAATGGACTCTTTTATCTCTGAATTTGGATCCATCCGTTGGGGATGAAAGGGTTAATTCGCGGTACAGTCGACTCTCGTTATCCCGACTTTGCTTATGTCGAAGTGAAAATCTGATCATTGTTTAAACACGAAAATCTAACAACAATTTCTAAGGAGCAATTTTCCTCTTTTCCAAAATAGTTTTTAATATACCTCTAACTTCAGGATTCAAATCACATATTCATTTGTGAAATATGGATCTGTTTATTTTTTTCTCAATTCTGACAATCTGGTATGTCGAGGTACGGATATCTCGAAGTATTTCAGAGACTCCCTTGGACTCCGAGATAGCGAGAGTCGACTGTATGTTCACCATCAAAATGATCAACATTTTTGCAATGACAACAGACAGTCATAGTAAAAAGGGTTTTGGTTGTTGTAAATTTTGCTATTTGTTGTCAACTGCACGTTGGATTCAGAGCTGGTTGCTTTACTTCTTTTTGGTTTGTAGCTTGTATACTGTCTGTCATGGTTTGTTTGCTCCTCCTCCTGATGTCATTTGAAGGCTATGTTCTGTGATTGTGGCCCTTCATGAACATCTCCGAAATTGTTTAATCAAAGCACTGAGAGCACTAATGGGTCGATTTTCTCTGTGGTTGCTGGAAAAATGGTACTGAACGAGGCACTAAAGATTGTTTCATTCAACCCTTAACTTCCCGTAATTTAAACAAATAGTGCAGACCCTGGCGGCGTCTGGGTCTCCACTGTTTGCCAATGACCCAAATGTCCTGGTCAAGGTTTTACAGATAATCCTCTATCAACAGAATTCCGACGTCACAGCGACAAGTACAGCTAAAAATAACCCTTACCTGGATTTCGTCTAGGGTGCGGTTTGATTACATTGGTCAGTCATAATCACGTGGACAACTACGGAAACTAAGGAAATTTTGGCGTTTATATAATATGGTTAGATTGTAAACAATCGACTCAAAAAACATTGGTATATTTTATAAAGATTGCGAGTCGCAAATTATCAGTACTGATGTCACTAAATGATTCTTCATAGTGAAGAATTTTGTGTAGCATTTGTTGATTCGTCGGTTATGTCTCTGACCATGTACATAACATTCACCTGTGGTGTTCTTTTGTGTGTTGCCGGTGGCTCAGTCGGATGCGCGTCCGACTGATGATCAGGAAGTCGCCTGTCCGATCCGCGCCGGGTTTGGCAACATTCTTTTGTTGAGACTGGTCATGAAATATATTCTACGGACATTCTCTATCTTCTGCTGATTCAAGAAAGGCAGTTGTCAGTTTCTGGCGAAAGAATGTGCACAAGTACTGTTTAACCATTTCGAGGATTACGTCTGCCCAGGAAAAGTGTGATTTGGTAAACTGACCGGCTCGATATGACCTTAATAGTGTTGACTAGGCCATTAAATTCACACCCAAACAAACTCTTTCGTATGTTCGTAAAGGACTGATTAACCTGCCCATTTTATGCTTCCATGATTCTGCCTCAGGTTGCATGACAGATATGAAGATGATGGTTGTACTGTTCCGTATTTACCCTCAGTAAACAGACAGGTCAGAGCAATGTAGACTGGCATCTGATCAGTGTCTATACAATTTGTCAATAGGCCAGTAGTATTTCAGACACATAAACATGTATAAAATGAATCAAACATCTTAAGCAGGGGTACTGGTATCATAAACTACGACATAAACATGTCCTAAGTTTTATGGCTGTCATTTTGAATTAAAGTCCAGTTAAGTCTGCAAGAAGGTATGTTGGAATTTGAATTTTATGGCGACTTAGTCTATAAATTCAAAAAGATCGTTGGCTAAACTGTTTTTATTATTATTTTTTTTAATTTATTTATTTATTTATTATTATTTTTATTTATTTATTTATTTTTTCGGAACAATTTAAAGATTGTCACTTGCTACAAAAAGATAGATTACAACATGGAATAAAAGTCAAAAAGGACTATCTTTGGAAACGAAGAACACACAAAATCATGAAAATCGTAGACCAGGTTTGATTGAGTCTCTTCATATGCAACACTGTAGTTTGCGAGGCTGCATACGCCCCCTAGCGCCGGCTTAAGTAGTATTCGCTTTTCAAAATAACCAGGGTGGGCTCAATGATCCCAAAGGAAATAAAATATAACCTGTACTATGATGATCAGGGCCCAGTTGTTCAAAGCGTCGTTAGCTTAACGAGCTCGTTAAGGGTCATTTCGTTAACTGTTTTAGCGGATTCAATATACATTATTCTGATATTTTTTGCTGAAAAAATGTGAGTAGCTTTTGCACTGCAAAAGCTACTCACATTTTTTCAGCAAAAAATTTCAGCATATTTAAGTATCACTCGATGTAAATTTTAATGAATCGTTAACTAACGACGGCGTTAGCTTTGAACAACTGGGCCCAGTTTATCAGTTAAGATTGTATTTCGGTTATTGAAGTAACTGACTTTACTAGATGCTCTGGCAAAATTAATCAGCTGAGAACAAAATACACTATACTATAGCTGTAGGACGAGGGACATCGTCATTCAAAAATGGAAAATTTACAATATCAAAATGAAAGTCTATTCTTTCTTTTTCAGAGTAGGATTTTTCAGAATTGAACTGACTTCAGATAGCCATAAAATCATAAACTTTGTCTCATTTGTTATCAAAGCACTGACAGCACTACTGGGTCGATTGTCCCCGAGTTTAGACTGGGTAAATGGTCCTGAACGGGGACTCAAGACTGTTTCATTCAACCCTTAACTTCCTGTAATTTAAGCAAACAGTGCAGACCCTGATCAGACGTCACGTTATGCGGCGTCTGATCTGGGTCTCCATTGTTTGCCAATGTCCCAAATGTCCCTGTCCAGGTTTAACAGATAAGCCTCTATCAACAGCACTCCGACATCACAGGAACAAGATTAGCACGCCTAAAAATAACCGTTACCTGGATTTCGTGAAACGTGCGGTTTGATTACATTGGTCAATGAAAATCACGTGGACTTCTACCTTAAGAAAAATTTGCTGTTTGTTTACTATGGCTCGATTGTAAACAATCACCAAATAACTGGCCGTAAATCTACAGAGAGTATTCAGCCCCTCCACTCCCTCACCCCGCCCCCCCCCCCCCCCCCCCCACCCCCCTTTAAATGGTGTTAGGTAACTTAATTGTCCATGGAAACCATACCGATTATGAATTATGGGCCAAGTCGAGAAAAAAAATACGCTTATCATATATTTCGGTTTATTTTTTTCTTTACGCATTTACTTATTTTTGTAAAACTTCAAACAGGAATGGGTTTAACGAGGCAATGTTAGAATAATAACACATCACAAAAACATACCTATATAATTTTGACCTCTTTAAACCCCACTTTTATATAGTAAAACTGGGGTTTACAGGGGTATACATTATTTTTCTTTTTTCTGCTCAAAAACATAGATTGTTGGCACTCGTTAGAACCGCCTCGGTAATGCGGTTCTAACGAGTGCCCACAATCTGTTTTGAGCAGAAATATGAAAAATATCAGAATTTTTATCGGAAAACTTTCAGTTTTTGGTGGTGAAATTTTCAATATATTTGAATAGGCGTGTTTTCGTAATGACGTAATGATAGAGTTGTATAGACGTGTAAAATGAAATGCCGTGTCATATAAACCATAGGCTCTTTCCTTATTCCGTGAATCTCATATGCTTATTCGTAATGGACGGGAAAGAAAATCCATTTCTTATTGCAAAAGAATATTTGTATTGTAATCTTTCATCGCTTTTCTGACAGTTTCCAATAAAATATTTGGAACGTGTTTACACTCATATAGATCAAGCTTAATTTGATTTACATTAACTGAGCCAATTACAGATAAAAGAAAACGGTGTATGAAAAACAGTTAAGAATCAGAAAAGAATGTGCACTCATGCAAACCGATAAGTGTCTCCGCTCTGCTTTACACTTCAAACCACTAGTCCTTTGCTTTATTTCATCATAAATAATTTGACGTACACGGTGTTGTTTTCTTTTTTAGGTATTTTGAACCATGTAGGCGACGTTAAAAACTCTCTCCCTAATTCTCTCACTCTCTCTCTCCCTCTGTGTGTCTGTGTGTGTGTGTGTGTGTCTCTCTCTTTCTCTCTCTCTCTCTCTCTCTCTCTCTCTCTTTCTGTTAAGGTATATTTTATATAGCATAATCGCATGTCATTTGCATCCATCTGCTGAAACATATCAACATATTTCTACATGCGTTTTTCACAGCTACATTAAGCCTACTTTGAGTAGATATCAATAGATGTTACATATAAAACTTTGCTTTTGGTGAAGATCTGTGGCGCCTAACTTAATATCTGATAAGAATTTATATGACAATTTAATAATCATTCACACGATAAAAGTCTATGTCGCTTTGAATATAATTTTTGAGCTGGGTTTAATGAGAAGAAGCATATTTATTTTTAACAGTTATATAATACTGCTCAATCCCTGAAACGACTGCTAGTTACCGTACCAAAATTCAACCTGTTAATGCCAACTGACATTGGCAAACCGTGTAGAAACAGATTACATGCCTGATCAGTGCCTACACAATCCCATGTTATGTTCGGTTTTACTTATTTCGTTTATAGAGGTCCGTTTGTTTTGAGGCAAAAGTGTAACGTTCTCAAAATAGTTTATAAATAAAATAAATAAATTCTGTCAGTAATAACGCAAACTGGGCTGTGTGGCCTTGTGGTTGGTACTCTCGACTTGCGAGCGGAATGTCGTAGAATCGAACCCTGCTCGAGTCGAGAATATTTTCAGACCGTACTAACACCAAGCTCATACTCGACGTACGCTGGGTTGAGTATAAAATGGATAGGGTGGCGCTTGGTGATACAGTGGCACCAAATGTGCACGCATTACGAAAACATGTCTATTCATATATACTGAAAATTTTACCACCAAAAAAACTAAAAATTTTCAGATAAAAAATTCTGATATTTTTTCTTATTTCTGCTCAAATCATAGATTGTGTGTACTCGTTAGAACCGCCTCACCGAGGCGGTTCTAACGAGTACCCACAATCTATGTTTTTAGCAGAAATACGACAAATAATGTATACCCCTGTAAACCCCAGTTTAACTATATAAAAGTGGGGTTTAAGGGGCTCAAAATTATATAGGTATGTTTTCGTGATGGGGTCCGATAAAAGCAATCGCACGAAAATAACAGATTCGCGCCTCGGGTGTCTGGTAACGATAACAATCTGCACAACAATAACAACAACAAGCAGTTTAGTTCAGTATGCTAAAACAATAAAGTCCTGTGTGATACTACATAATACTTTTTATTTAAATTTAATTGAGTTCCATATAAATGAAAGTCGTTGACAGAAACTTCCAGTGCAATCAGAAAACCATTAGGCAACACTCACAGAATTAACGCCCCGATAACTTTTCCTGTAGAGTGCAAATTGGTTGTGTTTTTGCATAAAGCGTGCTAAAGCTATCTCATGAATTCATACAATACAAAACATTAAATTACTTTTTTGAAATATGCGAAGCCGTTAACAGTTTTATAGCAGTTCTTACAATACTGCAGAGACGAAAGACGCAATGCTACTCAAAGGAGACGCTAACGTATTTAATTAAGATTTATGTTCAACCGTCTTGGCTTTTGGCGACAGGGTGCTCTAGTTCACAATGCATGAATATTTAAGGACTTTGCACGTGCAGATTTGTCATAAACCTGTTGTGAAATAACGCCATAGTATTGCAGTCCTTGAAAATCTACGATGTTCAGACACTGCACGTACAATATTTTCAAAACGAAATTATTTTGGCAGAAATACTCAAATGAGCCAAATCGAGACAAAATCAAAGCACTGACAGCACTGATGGGTCGATTGCCTTTGAGTGTAAGCTGATAAAATAGTCCTGAACGGGGACTTCAGACTGTGTCATTCAACCCTTAACTTCCTGTAATTTAAGCAAACAGTGCAGACCCTGATCAGATGCGGCGTCTGATCTGGGTATGCACTGTTTGTCAATGTCCCAAATGTCCCAGTCCAGGTTTTACAGATAACCCTGTATCAACAGCACTCCTGCTATAAATAACCGTTACCTGAATTTCGTCTAACGCGCGGTTTGATCAGATTGGTCGATGATAATCACGTGGACGAATCTTAAGGACATTTTGGCGGTCGATAGTAAACAGTGGATCAAAACTGTATTTTCAGACCATATGTGTACGTTCAAAACTCAAGTAAGACAATGACACTGCACAGTCTGATATTTGTCTTTCCTGTACATTGCCAATAAGGGAGTGGCAGGGTTTGGCGAAGATGTCGTGTATCTTATGTCACCGGGTCGCCCAATTGATATTAGCTTACAGTTGGGCAAAGCCTGCTATCCTTGTAGCGGGTAAGGCTAGAGGGGAAATGTTTCTATTTCTTCTGTTTCTTCATTTTCATTCCTGTTCCTCTTTCTTCCCTGTCGCTCTTTCATCTTCTCTACTCTGTCATTGTCTCCATTAAGAAAACACGCCTATATAAATGTACTGAAAATTTTATCACCCAAAAAATGAAAATTTTCAGATATAAATTCGGATGTTTTTATATTTCTGCTCAAAACATAGATTGTGGTACTCTTTAGAATCGCCTCGCCGAGGAGGTTCTAACGAGTACCCACAATCTATGTTTTTAGCAGAAATAAGAACGATAATGTATACCCCTGTAAATCCCACTTTTACAATATAAAAGTGGGGTTTAAGGGGGTCAAAATTATATACATGTAGGTATGTTTCGTGATGCGGTTTAGTGGCTGCTAAAAAATTAGGGATTCGCTCTACTGGTTCTCTGCATAGTAGAACACTGTTCCTTTGGTGAAATTGGCAGTTGTTAAGCCAACCCTGACATTAATTCTAGGAATGGTTTTATGCAATACAAAATATTTTATCACATTTAGCCACGCAATGTTGTGTTATATAGTGCGTGCGTATGAGCGGAATAATGTATCAGACCCAGAAATGCAATGTTGTCAGGATCTGATACAACTACCTGTGTGAGTTTTTGTTTCATTTGAGTCTTTACTTCCATCTCATTCCAATATTGTATGCGCTGCTCGACCTTATGACTTATGCTACCAGCGTAGACCCAGATCAGCCTGCGCATCCGGGTCTACACTGTTCGCTAACAGAATGCTTTGGGGTATGAAGTCAAAATGTGGTCCCTGTTTTAACATGAAAATCTAACGACAGGTAACAAAATATTGTGAAAAAGAGGAGAAACTGCTCCCCAGGAGCAATTTATCCTCTTTTCCACAATATTTTCAATGTATCTCTTACTTTAGGAGTCACATTCGTACATATTCATTTGTGAAATGTGGTTGTTCGAGCTATTTTTTCCTCGATTCTGCAAATCTAATATGTCGCGGTTCGGATATCTCGCAGTATTTCAGAGTCCCTTGAACTTCGAGAGAACGTGAGTCGACTGTATAAGTTATGTTAGTGACAAGTTCATACTGGGATCAGACTGGGGGATGCTTTTATGACCTTGTACTAATTTCTCGATCTTCTGACTGTCATGTTACGTTAACCTAGTGTTTTGCTCTACTATACCCATGACTCTCCTCCTTACTATACATGACTCAACATATTGCCAGCGCCATGAGAAAATTTGACTTCGGGGAATATAAACGGTAAAAACCAAGACCGACAAAGAAACATACAATCTCGTAGGGTTTTTACTATAAACATTTGTATCGAAACATTTTATAGCACCCAATGATTTAGTATGCAGGCACCAAATGCCCTGATACGAGGGCCGTGCAAAAAGTTCTGTCACTAATAGGCTTCCTTAGTTTTATCCCAGGTATATTTTAAAATGCTTCACTGCACTTGAATGGTGTGTTGAATAGCTAACGATACCCGTTAATTTCGTGCAAATTGCTTTCCAACTGACCGAATTATTGCAATAGATGCAGTCATATACACTGACCAATTTACTTGTTACATTGGAACATGGACCAGAAGGCTGAAATTCGTAGCTATATTAAATTAAATTATATTATATTAGGCTTAATATAGATCCAAAGCAGATATTTAATGAATTGTGTGGTATATATGGACCTCAGACCATTTCAGTGCGCACAGTTTTTAGGTGGGATAAAGCTTTTAAAGCTGGGTAATTTTCTGTTGAAGATGATACTCATCCTGGAAGGCCTAAAACCTCTGTTACCAAGGCTAACATCGCTGCTGTAAAGATTGTGGTCGAACAGGATGCGCGATTGTCTGTCAAAGATATAGCTAGTTATACTGGCATATCAGAAGGCAGTGTGCAAACAATTCTGAAAAAGCGTTTGGACCTGAGAAAGGTTTGCGCTAGGTGGGTACCTCATTTGCTCACTGGGGAGCAAAAGACACAACGCCTTAAATGTGCCCGGGAACATTTGAAAACATACAAAGGCTGTAATAGTCGGGTTATTTCTAACTTGCTAACAGGTGATGAAACTTAGATGCACATGTTTGAGCCACAAAGAAGTGCTGATAATAAGCAATGGAAGCGAAAAGATCAAAAACGCCCATGAATTGCCAAAAGAACCGTAAGTTCGAAAACGATGTTGTACGCAATTTTCTTTAATTCAAGTGGGCCAGTCGTTCAAGTGCCTTGTCCATCTGGTCATACAGTCACTGACCGATTCTACAAGAATTCTGTACTGAAGAAAGTGAAAGAGTTTTACAATAAGAAACGACCAGGTAAAGGACGGTCAGGAGTCCACCTTTTACATGACAACGCCTCCTCTCATAAGTGTGAGGTTGTTAAGTCTTTTTTGGCTTCTGAAAAGGTGAAAATTTTAAACCATTCACCTTTTTCAACTGACCTGAGTCCCTGTGATTTCTTTTTATTTACAAGGCTTAATAAAATGCTTTTTGGAAATAAGTATACGTCTAGAAGTTCTCTTGGCAGCGCTATTTATCTGTGTCTCCAACAGATACCAAAAGAAGACTATTTATCTGCTTTTCGCGAATGGGAAAACAGGTTACAAAAATATGTTTCAGTAAAGGGGGAATACTTTGAAGGTTTGTAATAAAAATATGTTTGATAAAACGTAGCACTGAAGTAATCCGAACCCAGTGACAAAACTTTTAGCAGGACCCTCGTAAGATCGCATTGATGTGCAGGCTGTCGATCTGGGCCTTCGCTATCCACATATAACCCGGAGATATACATAAAAGTGTACCTTTTCCCATGGCGCGGCCCATTCGTTTCGACAATGGGCTTATGTTTATTGTTTGCCGACTTTAAACAGTGTGAAGCGAGCATCAATACATTGTTGTGGAAGTGATCTTGGAAAGAATATGGTTATCTTTTTAAACAACTAAACTGTCAAAATATGGGATTAAGGCGCAGCATCTAATTGGCCGCGCAAAGCGAGAAGGTGCTTTTGAGCGACACGTAGATATTCCAATCGTTCAGCGCCGTCCGTACAACTCTTACAGGGTCTTTATTGTCCGCTGATCATTTTGCAAACTCCAATGATTCAGTAAGCGGACAGCAAAGGCCCAGATCAGACTGCGCGTATGCGCAGTCTGATCTGGGCCATCGCTATACGCAAATGCCTCGAAGACACGTTTCAGTGTAACTCGGTCTAAATAATTGGTCACCAACAGGGCATTAAGCCATCATACATAATATTTAGTGATAATAGGCTTCCCATCCTGGAATTATGGATGTACAATAATGTGCAAGCTTCTAACAACAAATTTGGCGTCAAAACAAGTAATTTCCTAATACGCTGCTGGAACTTGTCAAAGAAATGATGATAAATGTTATGAACATGCATCCGTAAAAAAGGACGGAGCACATATGCGAAAAAACCAAGACCCATATTTGAACAAAGTGTTCGCCTTACATAAAGTAGTTCATTGTATACTGTATGCAGAGTGGAATCAACCTCAGAAAATGAGAGACCTCGATTGATCTGCGCAGTTGCCCCGGGTACCGGGCCGTCGCTCTTCGCATAAGCGTTACTCGCCTCATATCATTGACGCTGTTAAAAAGAATCAATTTGATGTGTACTAGAGAAAATCACATCATGCTCAAGTGAGAACTGGGCCGTTTTGCCATATGCGAACAATATCAGTCATTATTATACAAGTTATAAATAGATTGATTTGCTCAGAGCCGCCTTCAGCCCAGTGCATAGATTGTGATATATACGCCTTCCAGTGTATATTAGTTTCTAAAGTTTGATATCAACTTTTAGTGACGTCGCCAGTAGTGACGCTGACGTCTGCACGTGCTTTTTATATTGATGGGATCTTCTGTTGACTGTTATTGCCACAGTTATCAAGAGAAAAGACAAACTTTATAATAAAACAAGTGTTGACTATTGAGGCATTAGATATGACGTTGATATCCACCACTGAATACCAATATTGACCTCGACAATCGCCTCGATCAATATTGGTATTCTCTGGTAGATATAACGTTATATCCAACACCTCAACAGTCAATACATGCAATTGTATAATATCAGCCTGCAATATCTGCATTATCTGCAATATCTTGTTTATAATAAAACAAGTGTTGACTATTGAGTCATTAGATATGACGTTGATATCAACCATTGCATACCAATATTGACCTTGGCTATCGCCTCGGTCAATATTGGTATTTTCTGGTCGATATCACGTCATATCCAATACCTCAACAGTCAATAATTGTGTAATATCAGTCTGCATATCTGCACAGCTTATCAAAACATTCTTTGTTCCCCTTGGTAGCCATTTCTTTCCTTTTAAAGTAGATCCCTTGACAGAAGGTTATAGAATAGGGAGGGCAATCAATTTTAACAGAGTTGCCTCCCTCCCTTGAAAGTGTATTTATTCTCCTTAAAGCTTGAAAGCCGCGTCATAAAACTTATCTATCGGTATATAGTGCCCACCACCAGTCGGGGCCTGTGTAGTGTAGTATGGGCATCGTGCGCATTTCACACTTAAGATGTTCTAGTTAAATTAGTCAAACAAAGCGAACTCTGTACATGTGCTATCGTCTCTCAACATGTGCAGTAGTTCACCTGCGTATCTGTTTATTATTTTAGGCAAGTTCGGTCATGTAGCGGTGAATATGTACAAATTTAGTATTTGTTTGTGTTGAGGTTTTACGGCCCAGTCAACCCAATGGGGTCATGTTGAGCGCGGTCAGTTTAACTAACCACACGTTTACTGGGCAGGCTTAATCCTCTAAGCGGTTAACCAGTATTGTGCACATTCTTTCGCCAGAAACTGACAACTATCCTTGTTGAATCAGCGGAAGGGAGAGAATGACCGTAGAAAATATTTCATGATCAATCTCCACGAAAGAATATTGCCGACCTCGGATTATGTTCGTTCTAGGGCCGGGCAGTAACATCTCGTAACGGCAACAAATCTGGCCCCGGTACGACCATATTGAAAACTGCGTAGCCGTGCATTAACAGTGCGTGAATTGCCTTGTTAATACACGGCATTTCGCCGGTTAAAGCACGGCTGTTAATAACGTGCGACACTGCTTTTTATGCAAAATTACACGTTACAAACCTACGAAAAGTAAAGCAACCATCTCTGTCTTCCCATAGTTAGTCTAAAACAAGCATCACATAAAATGTGTCTTCAGATCGCAATGGTTTAGGACCTTTATCTCATAGATATTCATATTGCACTTGGCGATTTTAACAGTTACCTCGATGAAATGAGCTACCAAAACTGTGTCAATTCTTTATTGAAATAATTGCAATTAATGTTATTGTGCACGCGATTAACAGAATTCAATATGACTGGTTGTCAATATTTGCCTCAAAATGGTATCTATTCTTATGTTTATATCTCGATTTAAGTGACAGAATCGTATGTGATCACGAAAGCGTCACTTTCCTTTCTGACAGAGTCCATTAGAGGTGCCCCCGAGGCGTTTGCTATATCATCTATCATTTAGTCTATGACAGATTCCCCAAGAATGTTTAGAAAATATTCCTAATTATGCAAATGGACCATAATTTGATAATGACTCGGTTTGTAATAATAGTTCTACAAAACACAACAATCGTAATGGGCAGTGCTTGCAGCAGACGACTCCTGGAGACAAAATAGCTGACATGATGAATTTGTCATATTATCCACTGCGTAGAATCGCTACCAAAGCACGTTATAGGGATAGCGTCAGTGAAAAGGAATCTGCCGGTGGATATTTTTGTAACCAAACAATGGAGGCTCTGATCAAGCTGTGTTTATACGAAGTTGATTTTGGACTTCTCTGAATATGTTTTGATAATCATTTTATCACAGTACATCGTATATGGCGTCTTAGATGAAATCAATATCTCAAACGCACATATAGATACCACTAGGGCACAGTCTGCATCCACAAATCTATGAAAGTTTTCTTTATCTGTTTACTTAATCACGATAAATTAGGTAAAGCACAAAAGGGTATTATTTTTTTTATTTCCCAGAAAACAGTGATGGCCTTTTCACGTGAATCCGCACTTATGAGATAATTTTCTTGGGGGAAAATAAAAACAAAAAAAATATTGTTGATATTTTCATTCAGTGTTCAAAGAATTAAGGCACATTGCTCCTTAGTTCATACTTTACATCTATCTCATGACATTCACTGAAATCATTTTCACAATTTTAAAGACGATTAAAAAACATTTATCTGTTGACAGAATCTGATACAGAAAATGAATGTAAAATGTGTACAGTAAACATGACAACAAAAGCCTTGTAGGAGATCTACACTATTTTGTTGGATTTTTTACTACAAACAATGGTAAAACAACAAGCTATTACATGTAAACATAATCAAAGAAGAGATATACCACAAGAAGAGATTAGCTATCACTGTCTAAACATATCAATATGTTCAAAAATTGATATTTGGTGGTTGTATATTCATGTAGCCCTGTTAAGAATCTTACGGTTATGTCATACAGTAACAGATAAAATCTAAAATTATAAAATTACATCACGAAAACACACCTATATAATTTTGACTCCCTTTAACCCCACTTTTATAGAGTAAAACTGGGGTTTACAGGGGTATACATTATTTTTCTTATTTCTGTTCAAAAACATAGATTGTGGGTACTCGTCAGAACCGCCTCGGCGAGGCGGTTATGACGAGTAGCCACAATCTATGTTTTGAGCAGAAATATGAAAATATCAGATTTTTTATCTGAAAACTTTCAGTTTTTTTGGGTGTGAAACCTTTAATGTATTTGAATAGGCGTGTTTTCGTAATGAGCACCAATTTATGTTTGGCAAAAGACTGTGCACAAGTACTGGTTAATCGCTTAGACTACTAAGCCTGCCCAAGAAAAGTGTGGTTAGGTAAACTGTCTGGCTCGACATGACATTAATAATGTTGACAGGGTCATTAAACGCCAAACCAACCAACCGATTTTGTAGTAGAGAGATAAAAATAGGAGGTAATTATCCTAATTCCGTCCAAATTGAGAAACAACTGAAACACACAGCAGGTTAATTGTAATGTGATTTGATGCCCTGTACCACGTGTGACTATCGTGAACCATGAACATAATATGCGAATAAGCAGTTTGATTATGGACCAGTAGTTTACAAATCCTATATATTCCTAGATACGAGGAGTTTTATCTTGGATACGTTAGTCGTGACACTCAATAGAATCGCCTCGCCGGTGATGACTGCAACTTTTATTTCCTGGAGAAATAATGAACAAGGAATATTTCTTGGATAGATAATAAACAAGGAAAACATCAGTACTGTTAGGCTAAAAACAAGACTCGTTTTATGTAGAGCCACAAAGAATATATTCTGGTGACTTTAGGCACATTTTTAATGATTTGTCTGCCACGGGTTTTATCGTGTCGCCGAATGGCAGCCAAATAGCTTCTAAATACAATTACAGCAAAACAATAAAATTTTAGAGACAAATCACCTGTCAGTGGCCAAGATACAATCTAATAGTACTCCATTAGAAGTGCAACATTTCAAGTGAAAACATCTCAATGGGATGTTATATGGTTACCTTCGACAGTTCAACGTGAGGCAACTTATACAATTGTACAAGTATGCGGACAACGAAGGCATTATTCAGACTGCGCATTTTGCTTACAAACATCACGAAAACATGCCTATATAGTATTGACCCCTTAATCCCCACTTTTATAAAGTAAACCTGGGATTTACTGGGGTATACATTATTTTTCTTATTTCTGCTCAAAAACATAGATTGTGGGTACTCATTAGAACCGCCTCACCTCTAACGAGTACCAACAATTTATGTTTTGAGCAGAAATATGAAAAATTTATTTTTTATCTAAAAAAAAATTCAGTTTTTTTGGAGGTGAAATTTTCTATATATTTGAATAGGCATGTTTTCGTAATGAAATATTCAATACTATTTAGTGTACTACGTCTTTCAATACTGTACGATTCAATTTCATTTTTAGTGGATTTTATCGATAGGTAAGCCACAGTAAATCACTCACAAACTAAATAATGCCTATATGGCTTTATATTAAGTTTGTGAGTAATTCGCTGACATTTATGTCCATAAAAATCCATAAAAGAAAAACAGATTTTCTTACAATTCCACGCGGTCACGGTTACGTTGAAAACTAAAGTCGAGTAGCGTATCTTAGAAATCTACCCACAGAAAATGATTCTTGTCATGTCAGTGGAATTCTAGAAGTATAAATTACGTTTTGAATTTGCTTACAATCAATAAAGCTGCGCAACATTAGTGTTAAGTAAATAAGAGAACTCAGGAACTGATACAATCATATCCAAATAAACTTCTCAATATCAAAGGGAAAGACAGACAAATACAATTAAACAGCCACAAAAAGAACAGATGGAAAGCAGATTTGGCAACCCTTTCCCAAAAAGGTGGCAGTTCTGTTACCCAAACTTAACTGTCTATATCTTTAACTTACATAATTGTTAAATGATAAACATTTGTAAGTGAAACAAAACAGAACATTTAACAGAAAGTACCACAACTAAAGCTGCCTTGAAACGGTCAGTAAAAAAATACTGGGGTAGGGGTGGGATGGGGGTGAGGTTGTAAGGCTATTTGAATAAATATAGAATATGTTTGAAGAACAGAGAAGGATTATCTGCGCAGTTGCTATTCGCATATACAGTCGAACCTCGTTATCTCGAACTCGCTTATTTCGAATTACCGCTTATCTCGAAGTAAAAGTCTGGTTCTTGTTTTAACATGAAACTATGACAACAGGTAACAAAATAATGTGGAAAAGAGGAAAAAAAGGAACAATTTCTCCTCTTTTCCACATTATTTTATATATATATTTCTAACTTAGGAGTCAAATTACATATTCATTTGTTAAATGTGATTGTTCTAATTATTGTTTTACTGACTCTCTCAACTCTGATATGTCGAGGTACGGATATCTCGAAGTGTTTCAGTGAGTCCCTTTGAATTCGAGATAACGAGAGTCGACTGTAGTTGGAAATTAGCATCGGTTTTCCTAGTATACTACATGCCAAGCATTTCTGAAAATATTCTGAAGCCCATAGATCTTCATGAGTTCAAAGAGCATACACTGAATACTTGCTTGACAGTAGGCATTCTGGAATGTCCAAAACTAGAATGGTATAGTAGGTTATGTAACATAAAGAAGCGTTCGTGTTTTTAAAATGACTGACCCCATATTGCTTACTAAGTCTTCACCGGCTTAAAGGCAATATATTCTCCAGGTGACAGGTTCATTTTCAAAGCAAACACTCAAGACCTGCAATTTTGCCCACATTTGTTGAGGAACTGCATAAATTATTTTGACTATTTCTGTCATCAAAATATATAAACAAGTGTACCAGACAAGTGACCCCTTAGTGGGGCCATTTTTCACCCCAGGGCTGTAATTTGAACAAGTCAACTTGATACTTCCAATGAAGTTTCGAATCAACTGGCCTTTTGGTTCAGAAGAGGTTCGAAATAGATTTTCAAGATGGCAACCGTGGCGCCATCTGGGATTTTCAATCGTAACTATTTTAGGTTTTTTTTTTTTGATCTACAAGTCACCTCGATACTTCTGAAGTTTCGAGTCAATTGGCTTTTCCGTTAAGGAGCAGTATTTCGAAATAGATTTTCAAGATGGCGGTTATCTTGGATTTCCGATCGGAACGATTGTAGCTTCAAGTTGCCCCGATTCTTCCTACCAAGTCTCGAGGTGATTGGCCTTTTGGTGCAGGAGAAGAAGAGCAAAATAGATTTTCAAGATGGCGGCCATGGCGGCCATCTTGGATTTCTAATCGAAAGAGTTTTGGCTATTTTATCTACAAGTTGCCTCGATACTTCCTAATAGTTTGAGTCAGTTGGCATTTCGGTTCAAGAGAAGAAGTTCAATACATTCAAGATGGTTGCAATCTTGGATTTCAAATCAGAGCGAGTTTAGCTCCTTTTGATCTGCAAGTCACTTCGATACTTCCAATGAAGTTTCGAGTCATTTGCCGTTTCAGTTCAGTAGAAAAAGTTCAAAATAGATTTTCAACATGGCTGCTAGGGCAACCATCTTGGATTTCCAATCAGAATGATTATAGCTATTTCTGATCTATAGGTCACCCCGATACTTCCTGTCAAGTTTCAAGTCAATGAGCATTTTGGTTCAGGAGAAGAAGCGCAAAATAGATTTTCAAGATGACGGCCATCTTACATTTCCGATCGGAAAAATTTTAGCTTCAGGTTGCCCAGATACTTCCTACCAAGTGTCGAGTCAATTCGCCTTTTGGTTCCGGAGAAGAAGCGCAAAATTAATTTTCAAGATGGCGGTCATCTTGGATTTCTGATCGGAACGATTTTAGCTTTTGTTTTATCTACAAGTCGCCCCAATACTTCCTGACAAGTTTCGAGTCAATTGGCCATTTGGCCAAGTAGCCATTCGGTTCAGGAGAAGAAGCGCAAAATAGTTTTTCAAGATGGCGGCCATGGCTGCCCTCTTGGATTTCCGATCGGAACGATTTAAGCTATGTTTGATCTACAAGTCGCCCCATTACTCCCTACCAAGTTTCAAGTCAATTGGCCTTTCGATTCCGGAGAAGAAGCGCAAAACATTTTTTTAAGATGGCGGTCTTGGCGACCTTCTTGGATTTCCGATCGGAAGATTTTAGCTACTTTTGATCTACAAGTTGTCCCAATTCTTTCTACTAAGTTTCGAGTCCCGTGGCCATTCGGTTCAAGCGAAGAAGCGCAAAATAGATTTTCATAATGGTGGTCATGACAGCCCTCTTGGACTTCTGATCGGAACGATTGTAGCTACGTTTTATCTACAAGTTGTCTCATTACTTCCTACAAAGTTTCGAGTCAAGTGACCGTTCGGTTCAGGTGAAGAAGCGCAAAATAAATTTTAAAGATGGCGGCCTCTTGGGTTTTCGATCGAAACGATTTAGTTACTTTTTTTGATCTACAAGTTGTTTCAATACTTCCTACTAAGTTTCGAGTCATTTGGCCTTTCGGTTCAGGAAAAAAGTGCAAAATAGATTTTCAAGATGGCGGCCATCTTGGATATCCTATCGGAACAATTTTATCTGTTTTTGACTGAACAGGTCAGTGTATAATACACAAGGGACTCTGTACTTGTGCATAATAACCTAGACTGTTCCTCTGAAATGGTATGATTTTACTCATCAAGTGACAGTTTAGCAATTGTTCTGTTGCCCTCGCCAGAAAACAAGGCGACTGTCACAACAATTGTCTAGAACTGAACACAAGGCCCGCCCTCAAGTCATCCAGCGTCGACAGCAAGATATTAGCCAGCAAGATATCAGCCAGCACTTGGGAAAACGTTACTTATCACATAGACGACCAGCAAAGGCTCATGCGAGCTTGTGCATGGGAAAAGGGTACTTATCAGATAGGGCACCAGCAAAGGCTCAGGTGAGCCTGCGCAGAAGTGTAGTCTCGCCAGAGCCTTTGCTGTTCGCAGACTTTTAGTAGAGACCTTGAGGAAGCTTAACGCAAAAACGCATGTCTATACAGTCGAACTTCGATGGCTCGAACGCCAATGGCTCGTTTACCATGACTTATTCGAACTCATTTTTGAGTCCTTACGGAATTTTTCCGATAGCTCAAGAACACATATATTGAGGGAAATTCTTATTTTATTATGAAATTGTATGTTGTATGTAATCATTAGAATCGCCTCATCGAGGCGATTCTAATGAGTACACACAACATACCATTATTTTGTTGAAGATCGAAAACATTTTCATAAATTATCGCCATTTGCTTCCTGACCTGTTGCCATGATTAAAACTCATTGACTCGAACGATCCATCTCTGGAACAAATTTCCATGGCCCCAAAGATGTTCGAGCCATTGACGTTTGACTGTAGCCCGTATAGGGGACTGTGCATGAGCATTTGAAGAACCACAAACCGGAAAACCAAACTATCCTTTTTCTCGTGTGTCGGCTCATATTTTCTTTTAATAACTAGCCGACATAATATGTAAATATTAATTTTACAGTGAAAAAAGTGTTTAGTTCAACAGAATCTATAAAATCCGTATATTATGTTACCGACTAGTGTAGACTTTGACAGACTGCGCGAATGCACAGGATTATCTGAATCTGCGCTAGTCGCACTAGTCGTATATGTCATAAGGCAGTTTCTATTTAGAAAGTCTCGCATTTTAAGCTCATGCAAATTGGTATGAATGTGTCAAAGTATTTATTTGATAATGGACGCCTACGAATGTACGTTTATTTATATATTACCCAAAAGTAAATGTGTATTAAACGCATGTAAACGTTTTGTTTAATACTTATTTTGAGGATATGCAGTCCTAAATTTACTGTACAGGTATTAGGTTCTAGACTTTTTTCCGTATTTACCTTGTTTTGTTCTCTCATTGGTGTGATTGGGAGGGGGTCACTATCTGGCACTGTGACAACAAAAACACGCCTATACATTATATAACGTCGACCCCCTTAAACCCCACTTTTATATAGTAAAACTGGGGTTTACAGGGGTATACATTATTTTTCTTATTTTTGTTTAAAACATAGATTGTGGGTACCCGTTAGAACCGCCTTGCCGAGGCGGTTCTAACGAGTTCCCATAATCTATGTTTTGATCAGAATTATGAAAAATATCAGTTTTTAATCAGAATTTTTTCCGATTTTGGAGGTGAAATTTTGTATTTATTTGAATAGGCGTGTTTTCGTATTGGGTTTGTTTTTCTTTTGTTTGTTACGTTTGCTATGCGTCATAGTTTGGTTACTCTTCCTTTTGGTGTCAATGAAAGACTATTTCCTGTGGCTGATGTTCTTCAGGGACATCTTCTTTACTATTTTGACTGTGATTTAGTGGAGCCGAGTACGAATTCCGTAGCTGAATAAAAGTCTGCGCGTTTTGTGGTCCTAAAACAAAACAAAAATCAGTTATCTTTCACTTGAAAAACTCTCAAATTTCAAATGCAGTCGAATTTTATCAGTTGTCTGTCATATCCTAAGAATATAATATGTAACATATCCTTATGTAGTAATGCTGTTACATGTAAAATATGACAGTAGTCAAAACCGTTTCAATAACTTGAGACATGTTGACGTGTTATGAAAGATATACAATGCAAAGTTTCACAGACTCTGGTGTAAATGCTATGTGGCGGCCGTAAAACGTCTCCCTGTACTTCAATTCAGTGCAGTTTGTATTAAAATTTCCTTTTTTTTTTTAAATAGAACAATGCTCAAACATTTTTATGAGGCGTAAGCAGTGTTGCGCGTTAGGTTACCTGGTCGGCTATTTTCGCTTAATTGCTATGTATTTTTGCTTCCAAAGGATCCTTCCTTTCAGAATTTATCTTTATATACGTAGTCTGTGTTCTATTGTATACGTGTGAATATCAATGTACTTTAGTTTTTCCTTTAGTAAATCGTGCCATTTCCTCATATCGGTTTGGCTCTAAAGCTAGAACTTATTATCAAATCAGCACGTGGAACTCGTTTAAGAGTCCCCAACGAGTTTTAGAAAGTTCGGCTGACTAGCAATAATTGAATTAAGCTTCGAAAGGTGTTACCATTAAAACCAGCTTGTTATACTTCATGACGTTTTGAAATGTAGAAGGTGTAAATGGGTCAAATAGGTTTTCGGGACATATGCGAGTTGCGCATGACAAGAAGCATGCGCTGTCAGGTATGAGCATGCACAGACTTCACAGACAGCCTTTGGAATTTGTAGCTTTTAAAACGTATACTGTGCATACCAGACTAAACTGGGTAGTAGATGCGCTATTTTGACATGCTCAGTTTGAATTTGCCCGAAGAGGGGTTTTGACATGACGCATTTCAAATGCCCTGGGAACCACCAATTATCCTGAAACAAAAATCGATATTTGATAGAACGAAGATGAACAATCTCAGGAGGATTTCTGATCGCTTGCCGCGAATTTGATGTCATTTAATGTAGAATAACTCTATTATTGATAAAGGGGAAAAGAGCTGAAGAAACGACAGCTATTTTATCTTACATGCAACCTTTAGACCCGAGTGCTTTCGGATTCCTTCAGTTGTTGACATGTAAAACAAGATTTTCTGATTTCTGATTCTCAGCGGAAATTCGCATCAATACATCAGTCATATGAGCCCATCTTTAAACATAACACTGGTCACGTTATTTTCAGTAAACAATAGAATGTCGTATTTACCCTAAATATTTGGACGGATATTCCTGAGGAAACAATGCAGGTCCTTCTAGGAGCACTTTGATCATTGTCTGCATTATTGCTGCTCCACGAATATATATTCAGACGCTTTATCAGCTAGTCAAATGATTTCTTTTTCATTAGAATAATTACGTTAAGGGGATGGAATAAACGTCCATGTTAAAATCGTTTTTGTCTCCCATATGAAAATGCGTCTACTCTAAAGGAAAGAATTTGCTCCCCGTGGGAGCAAATTCTTACATTATTAGAATAGACCCTTTTTCATAAGGGTATGCAGGAAGGCAAATAGGCAGTCTTTGTCTCCCTTTCAACTCATTGTAGTCTGGAGACCCCTAAAAGGGTAATTGGCAAACAGTGCAAACCTAGAGCAGGGTCTCCACTGTTTGCAAATAGTTCAACCATTTCTCTCCAGGAATATCTATGTCTTATAGCTTGACATACCTAAAATCGAAATTAGACTCTTCCAATATCTTGTTGGGGAGTTTATTCAGTCTTCAATGTGTTAAAAACAATGTCGGAAAATCTATGAGATATGTCCAGTTTCCTCAAAGCGTTACGGAATCCGAATGTTCACAGCAATAATGGTACCGCCTACCAAACTATTCGGATAGGTATGGTAAGGAGTTTTAATATCAGACTCTTTATGAGAACTACGGTATGTTTAATATTTCAACATTCGTGTTTATCTTGAGATCACTAAAAAACAAATAACGAGTGGTGTTCATAAATATCTCGTGAAAACAATGCTTGGAGATCGACAGTTCAAACAAAATACCGTAATAGTTCACTTTGAATCAACATATATACGAGCAATGAGTGCAGGAATCAGAATCAGAATAGTTTACTGATACATCAATAGACATTCATTCACCAGGGCCAACGATTGCAAAGACTAGTTTCTAGATCTTACGTGATGTGAATCTAGCGACAGGGTCCTCAGAACTTTCAGCAGAGGAGATTATAGATGCAGGGAGTGCATTCCAATCCCTAATGTTGTCTGGAGAGAAACTGTACTTATAAATGTTGAAAGTCATCACAAGGTATACTCGCTCTAGCTTTCAGACCATTTAATAGCAATATAAGTTTACTACCTTTGCGTCTCTTGTGAAGAGACTCCCACCTTAACGGTTCAAGAATGCTAGTCATACTTCCAGTTTCAACGTTGTAGTTTCCAGTCACAAACCTAGCTGCACGATTCTGAAGCTTTTCTACTTCTTCCTGGACTACTATTCCATGTGGGTCCCAAACAGGGCTAGCATACTCCAGGATTGGTCGCACCAACCCCTTGTATGCCGTCTCCTTAACATCCTCGGGGCATGATGATAGATTACGTCTTAAGAAACCAAAGAGTTGTGTTTGCTTTTGTGCAAACATTGCTTACATGAGTATTCCATTTCAAATCCTTAGAAATTGTCACACCAACGTATTTAATATTATCCACATTTTGGAGAAATATTCCGTCTAAGGAGTAAACCGCATTGATCTTTTTAATCCGCTTCCTAGTAAGCTGCATAATGTTACATTTCACGGGCTGAAATCTCATACCCCATTTCCTGGCCCATATGCCCAGCTGATCAATATTCTTTTGCAGTTTCGATGTGTCTTCGGTGCTATCAATCTGACGATAGCAGACACAATCATCAGCGAACAAACGAATCTCAGATTCTATTCCAACCATGATGTCATTTATATACAAGGAAAACAACAGTGGACCGAGAACAGAGCCCTACGACACACCAGACAAAACAGGTGCCCACTGAGATTTCGCTCCATTGATTACAACCCTTTGTTGCCTATTGCACAGAAATGAATCAATCCATACTTAAGTTTTTCCACTTATGCCATATCCATGGAGTTTGCATTTCAGAAGTTCATGAGAAGGCGTGTCAAAGGCATTCTTGAAGTCCAATGAAAATGTATCTACTTGACCTCCTGCTTCCAAACTTTTGGCCCAATCATTTATATTTGTGATCAACTGAGTTTCACAGCTACGATTCTTCCTGAAAGCATGTTGCCTGTCTAACAGAAGCTTGTGTGTATCAAGATGAGCCATAATATTTGTACATACCATGTGTTCAAGCATCTTGCAAGGAACCACATGTCAAGGACATTGGGCGATAGTTACTTGGTAAAGCTCTGTCGCTCTTCCTATGAAGTGGACAGATCTTAGCCAAAGACAATTCCTTGGCGATTTCGCCTTTATCAAGAGACTGTTGGAACAAATGAGCAAATACAGGACCAAGTTCTACCGCAAGTTCTTTAAGGACTCTAGGATGAAGTTCATCAGGTCCCAAAGCCTTTGAGGGATTTAAATCTTTCCTCATTTTATAACACCTTCATTTAAAATGTGAATGTTGCTCATAGGTGGTGCTGACTTCTCAAGTAGAGGGACCTCATTTTCCGAAGTTTTGGAGAATACATCTGCTAACTGACCATTGAACTCCTCAGCCTGCTCAGTTTCAGACTCAGCCAAACCTCTACCATTTCTCCTTTTGAGAGGAGGGATACCCTCGTTGTCTTTCCTTTGATTGTTGGTATACCGATAGAAGTCTTTTGGGTTAACCGTAATGTCACCAACCTTGTTGAGAGTATTGCATTTACGTACATCTTTTTTTGGATAATGCGTTTCTTTTTATATCGCCTGGATTTGTCTGCTGACTTTAATTTGACAGACAATATTTCAAGTTTAATTTTCTGTTTTGTGTCGTCATTGACGATTAAATTCCGTGTACATTTGTCTACGAGAAACTGCGTAGTTTAGATGCAATTACAGTCTGTATAAAAGCCATAGGTATGACACACGTATGTAGCCTGTACAGATGAGTCTCTCGAAATGGCTGTATGTGACAAAGCATATGTGTGGTATTATTTCCCGTTGAATTCCGTTTATCTCAAAAAGTCTTATGCTGTTGTCTAAAACCGCAATAACTTTACGTTTTGCTGGAGAACATTATATATGTTAGTGGCATTAATAACCGTTATTAACTTTTAATTGCTAAACTTCTAAAACCAGGCTATCGGTATCATAAATTTCACAAAATGCTTAAGCGGTATTCGCTTTTCAAAGTAACCAGAATGGACTCAGTGATGCAAAAGGAAATAAAAATATTTCTTCGAAGCTTATTCCATTCAATTCGATATGTTACATGATCATGTTCCGTAAAAGTGCTGTTTTGACCCTCTCCTATCCCTCTTCCACACCGTTTTTTTTTTTTTTTTTTTTTTTTTTTTTTTTGTTTTGTTTTGTTTTTTTTCATATTCGGCCGAAACGCAGTTGTTGTTTTTTGTTTTTTTTTTTTGTTTTTTTTTTTTTTTTTGTTTTTTTTTTGTAGAATTTGACGCTTAGCACTCTGGGTAAACTTTGTAACAGACGACATTGAAAGATGTTCTTACTTTTTCCAGAAAACAAGATTTGACATTGTCAGCGCCCGTTTTCTGGGAAAAATAAGAAAAATATCATCATTGTATTCTCTGCTGAATTAGCCCATGCAAAAGTCGTTGCTGTTTTTTAGCGTGAGCATGAAAATCTAAGGTCATCCTTTATAAAAACTGTCTAGCTGACCTAATGAATAATCCACTTGTCAGTATTGATTCAAACATCAAAGAGCTCTACTGATTATGACCTGTGCCATGAAACGTTTTGTCATTTTAATCATAATACGACAGTCAAGTTAAATTCAGTTTCATTCGGAATAACTGGCCTTTCTCTGTCTTTCCAGAAGGCTTCCGATTCCGTGTTCTGTCCTATTTACATTTCAAGCATAACGCTTAGTATAGTTGGTAAAATTTTCAGAAGACGATAGATTGAAATATTTTCTTACTTTTTTTTTCTCAGAAAACAGGTTTTGAACTTTCCATGAAATTTCAAAACCTGTTTTCTGGGAAAATAAGAAAAATATCATCAATTTTGTCATCTACTAAAGTAGCCCAGAGAGTAGTAATAGTTAAGTATTCTGGAGGTAAAATCAGCAGACGGCAACTTCGGATTAAGCAGTCTCACAATATAAATGGCGACAAGAAAGGCACGAAAACGCTTCAGGTTAGGATCCTCTCTCTTTCAAATGCATTTATTCACCCTAAGCAGGAGGCTGACATCTAGTGAGTTCCGTAGGTCCAAACGCTCTGCATTTCATTTCCACAGAATCACCTTGTTACCTGTGGGTCCTACTGTGCATGTATGCGTCGGGTTCTTACGGGACAAATGAAACCTCATGGTACTCCAGATTGACAATTTAAAGATTTATAGATGTTCAATACTTCTTTTATCTTTCATAGTGCAATTTAGTTCACTTAGGCACGCATGTAGCCGGCATATTCCCCTGTGACAAACATGGTTTCATGTTCCTATAATTCTATTCACTGGTAGCTTAACCGTTGTTATGCTGAATAAATTAAGATGCTACTCCCTCTTCTAATTGTCAGCCAATCAGATTGTTTGATCTAGGTTGTTGAGATAAATTCACATACTGAATGACAAACAGTGCAGACCAAGATCATCCAAGGTCATCCTTTATAAACCGACTGATCTGGATTTACAATGTTTGCAAAGGCGGGGCATATCCGGGTTCAGCAGGACCAGGGTAAAAAGGGGACGGATACACTTACAATGGAATGTCTAGTCAAGGCAGTTGTTTCAAAATGGCTTTCTCCCCGTTCTTAATGGGTTTAGACTACCATTGATTTTCCCTTGTGTATTTTATACAGTTTTGCAATTGCTCTACAGCCTATAGTTATTTCGAGGGTTGAGCACAAGAGTGAAGTAAGTCAGATGGTTGTTTTTCCCCGAACTTAATCTCCTCACCATGAAAGTATTATGAAGATTACCACATTCCTTTCTGTAAACAATGACAATTTAGGTGCCATTGCTCGTATGAGCAATGGCACCTAAATTTGCATTGTTTATAAAGGTGTCAAAGTTGCCCCTATACAAGGGTTTCAAAAATCTGTTTGAGTTACTACAGTCTTGCGATCAACCCTCGATTTGTGCTTTCTTAAGTTCAAGTGGTCAGTTCTTGAAACTTGCCTGACTGCTGTCCCTTTAAAATATTCAAATAATACAACAGAATATTTGGCCAAGTTACATGTAATGGACTTACGCCTCTTCCAAAACACACGCACAGATCTTGTCAGAGGTCACGGCATGTGTAAGGGTAATTTACACCCTTCGATAATTTTCTTTCATATTCAAAGCAACCACCGAAAATATACAGTTGTACTAATATCTGATGCATACTTGCCTGAATTATACATTTTGATCAATTCTGGCATCAAAGTAGGCAAAACTCCTTTTTTTCGAAATAATCAAAAAATGAAACTGTTTGATATGTAATTTTGATTTTGTTTGATTTGTATGGAACAAAACCGGTGCTCTGTAGCAATCCGGGACCTAAATTGGGTTCTACTCTAAAAGGTAAAAAACAGTTGATCCTCTTAGGAGCATACGCTCTCCTTTTTCTCAGCAGCCTCCTTTTCAGAGTACATGGTGTGCAGAAAACCAATCAGGCATGTCACAAAGGTTGTGTTCATCATAAAACTGGCGAAAAATGTACCAAGCATCCCCTTATTCAACCACAACGTAATTAGAACATGCGTGTACAAGAAATCAGTATGGCAGATACTGTCTTTGTTATGTCAGATAATCAACGTTTGAAAGCAGTATGTGTCACAATGCATGGCCAGCTCATAGGCGTAACGCTCATTACGCACATTACGCATGTGCGTAACATGCGTAACGTGAGTAAGAAAAAATAATTTCATTTGAAATAAGAAGATGTCAACCAATATAAAATATTTTGCTACTTTACCATAGGCGTTGTGCCGGCCTGGGTGGCTCAGTTGAATGCGCATCCGACTGGTGATCAGGAGGTTGCGGGTTCGACCCGCAGTTGTCAGAGAAGGGCAGTTGTCAGTTTCTGGCGAAAGAATGTGCACAATGCTGGTTAACCGCATAGAGGACTAATCCTGCCCAGTAAAAGTGTGGTTAGGTAAATTGAGCGCGCTCGACATGACCTATTGGGTTGACAGGGCCGTAAAACCTCAACACAAACAAAATCAGGTATTGCTCTTAAAGGAAGGAATGTATCATTTCCAAAAAGGGGGTACTCTGAAAGGACAAAATTGGCTCCCACTTGGAGCAAATTCTTTTCTTTAAGAGTAGCCCCTGTTATAGTAGCGATACGGGGTGGTCGGGTGGTGCGAAGGTGCTGTGTATCTTACATCACTGGGGCGTCCAACTGATATTGGCTTACAGTTGGGCAAGGCCTGCTATCCTTGTAGTGGGTAAGGGTAGAGGGGGAATGTTTTTATTTCTTCCGTTTCTTCACTTTCTTTCCTGTTCCTCTTTCTTCCCTGTCCCTCTCTTTCATCTCCTCTACTCTCTCTTCTATCTCTTTTCTCCCTTTCTCTGGGAGACGACACAAAATGACCCTCAAGGGTTGACGTGTCGTTAAACCCCAACACAATCAATTATAGTAGCGATACAAGGGAGACTTTTTTTCTGGGTGTGCGTAAAAACATCTCAGTTCTCGGTATGCAACAGCATCTTCCGCTTTTACCTTTACCACTCTCTGTGTTAATTTAGAGGACGAAAAATTAATATATTGTTTTCTTATTTTTCACAAAGTAACAGAATTTGACAACTTATACAAACTCTCTATTGGAGAGAATTTGCATGAAATCTCAAAATAGAAAGGAAGGCAATGATCAAGAATCGATACAATTACCTAACACTTTCCATCCAAGACACCAAAACCTGTTTTCTGAAAAAATAACGTTTCAAAATGTCTTCTCCTAAAAATTTTATCCGGAGTGCTAAGCGTAATTTGTTTATAGCCGTACATGAAATTTTCATTTGTTTGAATAGCTTACTAACTTTTCCATTACGAAAACAAGCCTGTTCAAATATATCGAAACTTTCACCTTCAAAAACTGAAAATTTTCAGATAAAACAAATTCAGATAAAATAACTGATATTTTTCATATTTCTGCTCAAAACATAGATTGTGGGTACCCGTTAGAACCGCCTCGTCGATGCGGTTCTAAAGATTACCCACTACGTTTTCGAGTAAAACTTAGAAAAATAATGTATACCCCTGTAAACCCAAGTTTTTACTGTATAAAAGGGAGTTTAAGGGGATCAAAATTATATGGGCTTGTTGTCGAGATGACAATGAACTTCAGGATTAAAATATACGGCTTGTGGAAGCGAAAGTCTCCTCGTCAAGTAGAGACGACCTCCAGGCAGAACTGCTGGAAACCCGACTTTTTAAGGGGACTGGTGTTTTCCTCTGTTTTTCACTAGGGAGACAAGTTTTGTGATTCTGTATACGCCCCTACACATCAAACCCTTTCTAAAAATGGTCGATACTAAAAGGAATAAATCTGCAAACAAAGGAAGCAAATTCTTTCCTTTAAGAGTAGACCCCTTTTCAGAAAGGATGCAAAACCAATTTTGGCAGGGTTGCCTCCCCAGGTAGGATATCCATTCCCCTTAAACATTTTATTATTATTATTTTTATTATTATTATTATTCCCCTGTGATACCGATCTCCGGGATCTCGTTTGATTTGTTTCTGTTGCGTGAGCTTAATGATACCAAGGAACATGTGGTTTCTGGGAAAAATCAGACAAAGTTCATAAGCCACAACGTGAGAAAAATGCATCTTCAGACATGCGTCCTCAGCGAAGACTCTGCGTCCCCAGCGAAGACTCTGATCAGCGTGCGCATTAGTGCAGTCTGGTAGCCACTCATCGAAGGTTTGTCCAAGCGGATAACAAAGGTTCTGACCAGACTGCGCAGATGTGCAGGCTGATCTGAATCTTTACACGGCGCACCTGTCCAAAGGTACATTTTCATTTTTCACGTCGCGATTCTCATTATTTCCGCTGGGGCATAGCATTTCCTACAATATTGCATGTATGACCAGCGAAGATTCAGATCAGCCTAAACAATCGCACGGGCTGATCAGTCTTCGCTATCCGCAAGAAGATACTTTGGATTCTTGGCTACTAAAAATGCCTTGCAAAGACTCTGATCAGACTGCGTAGACACGCAGGCTGATCTGAGTCTTCGCTGGGCGCATTCCCAGTTCTGTAGGAAATGCCGTGTCCCGACTAAATTCCTGTTCCAATGTTACATTTCATCTTCAGCTCTGGCGTACCAGTGTTTAGGAACAGTCTTCTGCTATATTATATGGGCCGGGCCAAGCCAAAAAAAGTGCCTACAAACATGCGCAAAATGAGCATATTCAGATCATCTTGCGCATGCGCAAAGTATCATCCGGGTCTCTGCTTTCCATTCATGCATTCTGTAGTATCCAATGATTCTGTTAGCGGACAGTGAAGGCCCTGATCAGACTGCGCGGATGCGCAGTCTGATCTGGGCCTTCGCTGTCCGCATATTTTGAAGACACGCTTTCGCATGGTGGGGCCCATATTCCCTTTGTACTTGTTAATCACGTTAGTTCTTAACACTTAAGTTTTTAATGACTCCTAACCGAGCTTTATCGAGCTCTGTTTCAGAGGATTGTATCTCCTAATGGAAGACAATTAGATTGCAGGGTGTCTATTCACTAGATCACATCTCTGTTAAATTGCACTGTTTTCTCCCTAATTTTATCAGCTGGATCACCGATGTGTCATTTGAAGATAGTATAAAACAGAGGAAGCGATTTTTTCCACGTGGAACAAGCTCGTTTCGGTGTCACAATGGATTTAACAAATAACATCGGATTTTTTTCCTGATAACATAAAAACGACGAGAAGCGTGTTTGTGCATTGGGAATACATTTAAAGAATTCCTCTTGGTAATTGTCTCGACAATGTGGTCTTTAGACACGAAACTGATTCAAAACTATGGACCTTCACACGATTTAAGGGAAACTTATACACTCGCAGGGGCGACAACTCGATCAAAATTGTTTTTGCCTCCTTTCTGAAAAGCTATCTGATCTAAAAGAAAAAAAATTGCTCCCAATTCTATTTTTTTTTCCTTTATAGTAGACCCTTTTCATAAGGGGTTTGGTCCCGGGTTTTTTTTTTGTTTTTGCTTTTTTGTGTGTGTGGGGGGGGGGGTGGGGGGAGGGGTGGCGGGGTGTAAGGGCCACACTATTTAAGCATGGGAGGGATGTGCCAACAAAGAGGGTCTTATTTTTAGAGTCTGTCTGGAACGACTATGTTGGGGGGGGGGATGTTTCAATGTAAAAACTCTTGGTAGGGATTCAGATATAACTTGTCTGAAAAGGGGTTCATGTCTGTCTGGAAAGGGTATGGTAAACTACCTTGGCCTCGGATGCGGATATCATAAATGGATTGCTGTGTCCCGGCTCATATTGTTTAACCCATGGTATACTGAATAGACTCTCCCACACTAAGTATTGGAAGAGTCCAATTTCAATTTTAGGTACGTCCGGTTATGAAATTTACATATTCCTAGAGAAAAATGACTAAACTATTGGCAAACAGTGGAGACTCAGATCAGACGCCGCGTTATGCAGCGTCTGATCTGGGTCTGCACTGTTTGCCAATTACCCTTTTACGGGTCTCCCGACTACAATTTGTTAAACCAACAATATTACAATTGTATTACAACTGTATTTGATAACAATTAAAACATTATATATACGTTAGCTAAACTTGATATTATGTGATTCTTGTTGGAAATTAATCCAGAACTGGCTGAGCAAATGGGCATATATTGTTTGTCTACAATGGGGTATATATGTTCGTCTTACTTTTGTCTGGAAAGGAGCATTATTCGTGTCTGGAAAGGGGTAGGGGTCTCGAATCCTGGCAGCACACCTCTACCCTTTTTGATAGTCAATGCCCCGGGGCTTTGGCGTACAGGAAAGCAGACATGAAGTCACAAAAATGTCTGCCTTGTAAAATTTGGCGGAAAAAAAAACTACGAAGTGAATCAAGTCCTCTTGAATATTTGATTTTATAAATCATTTCTTACCTGTCCAGCTTTTACATCCGTTATTATTTATGGCTGATTAACCCGTTCACCCCTGAGTATCTGAAGTGGACTCTTCCATCTTTGAATTTGGAAACATCTGTTCCTTGCACATAGGGGTGTTAGTCATAAATCAAGAACAGTTTGGCCAACAATTTATACCCAGATGAGACAATTCTTTAGTAGCCGTCTCCTCTGGATCTACACTGTTTGCAAAATATTTATTTTGGTTTAAAGGAATGAAAGAATTCACGGAATAAGCATTCTTACAAGGGAGGAAACTCTGTAAGATTGTTTGCCGCCATTCTGAAAAGGGATCTATTCAAACAGGAAAGAATTTGCTCTCTTTGAGAGCATTTGTTTTACTCTTTTCAAAAAAAGCCTGATATATTGGTAAACAGATAGTAAATCACAACGTTTTTTCCTTTGTAAAAGAAATTGGCGGAGAACTACTAAGTGTGTACAGTACCCTTTATTACGATCACATACACATTCAACTATGCAAGAAAGACTTGGCTTCACTTCTCAAGCATAGGAAGCAAGTTCTTTCCCTTAATATGAAAGTAGCCCTTTCAGAAGGGGTTCATGTACAGTCTAATTTCAAGGGCTCGAGTATTCTTGAGATCATAAAAAAATGTTCGAGAAAGGGGTAGTTCGAGCTACTGAGAGTTAATTATGGTGCCAGGTCAGGAAGCAAATGACGATAATTTAGGGGAAATCTTTTAGATCTTATGCACAATAATAGTTTGTTTAGTTTATTCATTAGAATCGCCTCGATGAGGCGATTCTAACGAATACACACAACATACATTTCATAATAAAATAGAAAATTTTCGTACTTTTTTTTTCTTGAGCTATCGGAAGAATTTCGGAGACATTCAAAACCAAGTTCGAATTAGCCATGGTAAACAAGCCATCAGTGTTAGAGCCATTGAGAGTCGACTGTACCAGGAAGACTATTTTTATGCTAGAGTGTCTCGCTTTGAAAAGGTAGACAAAAATTGAGCTTAGACTGATGTCTTCTTATCTACAAGCAACCCTCTTCAAACCGACACTCGGTACAACGACAAAATTCGTTATAATGACAATTTGAATGTCACGAAACCTTCGCTCAAGAGGTGGCGGTTAATAAAAATTATACAAGAATATGGCATTAAAACTTCAAGTAACATGTGTTTTGAATATTTGTTAGCATCGCATCGCATTTATCTAAAGCATAATGTTCTATGAGTAAATAATAATAAAACAAAGCCTTTCTTACCTGTCATTCTGTCCATTAAGTATTCTTCGCAATAGCAAATTCATTTTAATGGCAACATATTTGGGAACATTGTATATAGCCCTTTCACAGGGGATTCATATACCAAGAAAGTTAGCTTTTTTATGCTAGAGTGTCTCGCTTTGAAAAGGTAGACAAAATGTTGAGCTTAGACTGCTGTCTTCTTATCTACAATTAACCCTCTTCATACCGACACTCGGTACAAGGACAAAATTCGTTATAATAATCATTTGACTGGGACGAAACTTTCACTCAAGAGGTGTCGGGAAATCAGAAATTATGGAAGAGCATTGTATTTAATACTTCAAATAACATATATTTTGGATAGTTGTTAGAATCGCATCTGTGAGGCGATTCTAACCAATACCAAAAACATGTTTTATCAGGAAATATTTTTTCACAACAGCAAAACCTTTGGAAACAAATGTTGTTGTTTTAACGAGGGTTTACTGATCTTTATTCACCTTAATTTCCTTTCTATAGATAAGGTACGTGATAACTATGTTGCAAACATAAATTCTAATACATCAACGCAATTGTTCAGTTTATTTAAAAAATCTAAAACGAGAGACCTTGTGAAAGCAAGAAACACTTCGAATGAACGGGAAAAGGTAGACGACTTTATTGAGTTTGTTTATGCGCTTGAATGCAACGGGCAACAACACATACCTTGTAGTCCCGGGTTATGCGATATTCTCAGTACTTTCAAAATAAATCCAACTCAACAGACGTACAATTTTTTGCGCATTTTCATTAGCTGATAGCAATTTGAAAACGGGATTTATACTTCGATAAATATAATGAGCAGGATCCAGGTTCTATATCTTCGAGCAAATTTCTAAAATACCCACATCGACGTAAATATGACCCTGTTGGAATCATAAGAAATTAATTTCATTTTTGTGGATTTTATCGATATGCAATCGTCGGCGAATCAGTCACAAATTTAGCATTAAGCCTAGACTGGCTCCAGTCTCTAGTGACTAAATATTTATTCTTATAATCATGTTTGATAATCCACTTAAATAAAACAAAATAATATCACGACTAAAGGCTGGTCTAGTGACCAGCTTTTATAGTCATGATATTATTTTGATTATCAAACAGACTATAGAGTAAATATTTAGTCACTGAAGACTGGTGCCAGTCAACATAAAGCCCTTCAGGCTCTATTCAGTCTGTGACTGATTCGCTGGCATCATTCCTATAATAAATCCGAATGAGCGCAGTGATCACAGAGAACCAAAACATGTAAAGTACATTAAAGTGAAGTACGGTCTACATTTAATTGCAGTAAATAGCAGCAAATGACTCTCGAGAAGTACTGTTTTAAAGGCTCCATATTCCTAAAAATAGACGTTTCATTATCCAAGAAATGTTTAATAATTTGATATATGGTAACACGATCATAGCACATGACAGCATGTAAAATTTCAGTTAGTCTTGCGTTCTTGAAATGAAATTATTTTTTATCGTATCTCTGAACTAATGTTGCCAATATTAATTCAGAGATACGATAAAAAATCGTTTCATTGTTGATCCAGTTCAAAAACGATATATATATATATATATATATATATATATATATATATATATATATATATATATATATATATATATATATATATATATATATATATATATATATATATATATATATATATATATATATATATATATATATATATATATATATATATTAAACCTTTCTTGGATGAAAAATGTCTATTGTTGAGGAATATGGACCCTTTAGTTGTGCGGGAAAGCGAACAGGAAGTCTAAAATATTACCTCACTTGTAAAAGATGGCGGAAGATCTACCAAGAGCGTCGAATTCCCTTAATCACGTTTACTGACGTCATCTCTGCGATTCATTGCATTGTGAATCACTGGCAAGCAGTGAAGATGTTAATGACCAATGTGATTTTATGACCGTGATTGCGTAACAGAGAATAAAGTCCGTTTCAGAGTTTAGCAGTTTTAAAACAAAAGATAAAGCGAAGAAAAAAAGAAGGCCATTCATCATCTTGTTTTTAGACGAAACCCACAGTTGGTTAAATGAATTTGTTCAAATTTTAGGATAAGTATGATATTTAAAACATAATAAATAATTCCCGCGAGAGTTGCAAGTCCAATAAACAAACGAGTGCATTGGCACGAGTTTGTTTTTAAGCTTTGCAAGTCTCGAGGGAAACATTTCCTGTATTTTAAACTCAATGTGCATTAAATATTTATTACATATCATTAAAATGTTTTTTTGTTGTTTTTTTTTATTTCTCGTTAGATTCTGTTTTATACTATTTCGATGTTTTCAACTGACGTCACTAAGTTTTGTAACTTTACATCATCTGCTCTCGTCGTTTAGCTGATACCGTTCTAAAGGTAATAAATACTTCGTCCAAGGAATTATACCTTATATTGCCCGCAGAAATTACTAAAAATAGCTTCAGATATGAAATATAAGGACTTACTGTTTCCGAATACTTATGGCATATACGGTAATCAGTAACCCCGTCGAAAATTTATATTTTCAAGCTGTCAATAAAACCAAATTGATATATTGCCGTCTAAACAATGATACATTGCCATCTAAACAAGAATCTGTCTGGAGAACTTTTGAAAACATCCTATTTTACCATTTGACGTCAATATTGTCCATAGCATTTTTGTTATTTTAACGCTTAGTACTCATGGGTAAAATTTTCAGCAGACGACATATTGAACTATTTTTCTTTTTTGTCCCAGAAACAGGATAGATATTTCATGCAAATTGTCTCCATTGTAGACAGTTTGAATGAAACGTCTAATTCTGCTTTCTAGGAAATTTAAGAAAATATCACCAATTTGTCGTCAGCTGAATCAGCCCAGAGTTGGTAAAGGTTAAGGTGGCCTTAAATATTGGGACACAAAGGCCTGAGCAAACAGTGTAGATCCAGATCAGACGTCGCAGAACGCGGCGTCTGATCAGGCTCTACACTATTTGCTTCTCATCCAGCGATGTTAGACACATCTATAGGTAGTAAAATGGAGTTGTTCAAAATTTAGGACAAGTGTGATAAGGAAGTAAGGTGACCTAGTATAAAAGCCAACTGCGGTAGGTCGAAAGTAAAGAGAGACGGATCTTTGTCTTTACGTGTTCCGTAAATGATCCGAAACTTACCGAAGACTAACATCAGGCTGTGCATCAGTATAAACTGATTAGACTTTCGCTGTTCGCTCTAAACCAAGGATTCAAAGGTTCTTCAGGCAGAGCGGGAACCCAGTAAGCATTCTTTCTAAATCTATAGCGAGCCGTTATCGGCCCGTCAGCTACGCTGACGGGCCGATAACGGCCCGCTATAGATTTAGAAAGAATGCTAGTTGGGAAGGCTCTAATAAGGACCTGAAGGAAAGATTATTCACAGCCAAGTAATTGATAAAATACTGCCCTTTATTCAGTATCAGTAAAGACAGTTTTTGACAGAAATCGTTTAAATTCTATAGTTTTGACTAAATCGTTAAATGTTAAGACCAAGAAATCACTAGTCATTAATTTTCTGGACACAAAATCAGTAATTGATGTAAATACGGCCATAAATCTTTTATCAATAAGCCCCATAAAGGCCCTCTTTAATCAAACTATGTTTATGCTTATGTGAGTCTTTGCTCGGTGCACATATTTTAAGGGTCACATTAGTGATATTATTCTTATTTTTCACAGATGATAATATGTGCCGTTCAATCCGAACGTCACCTTAAGTGGCAAATTAAATGAAATGTAAATTCTTATTTTATGTGAATAATATGAAAAATAGATTAACTGTTGTCTGTTATTATTTATAGTCAACATATTAAAGTTTAAGCCTTTAAACTTTGGAACCTCACTAATTTGCTTGCGCAGTTATGTTCCGTCCCTTTATAGTGCGCAGTTCAATCAACAAAAAAGGTTTCATAAAATAGTTTTGAAGTTTGAAACACAACCATACTTTTCAGTCACTATAACTGCAACTATCCCGTCCCGCCCCCTCCCCCCCCCACCCCCCACCCCCACCCCCACGCCCCCTTCCCACACATACACCACACACTCAGTTCATCCTTTTGTATAGTAAAAATGGGGGAATCAGAGGGCGTGATTGTGTCAGAAGTAATAATGGAGTTCATGTAATGTGAGATCCTCTCGTTACGACTCAACTCGTTTACGCTCTTACCTCAGCGGGTACACAACATCTAGACGTTCAATGAACATTGAATCTACGTTAATTCAACAGTGCACATACGGCTTACTCTACAATCAGAATACATTATTTGACTTATACCTGATTATGTTCTTTTAAGTATTTGCTGTATGTTAAACTGCACAGACTCCAATTGAACAATTCCGTTACATCGATTAAAAAACGAACGGTTTAACTTGGACAAACGCGAGACTCGGACTTTTTACACGCTATAGTTATTGCGTTGGTGTGTTCAGAATTGCAAAAATAGCATTGACTTTGGCATGTGTACGTGGAAAAATGTTGGCTTTTCCAACGCGGGTCTGAGACAGAAAACTTTATCTGATTATAGAGTGCCTGTTCACGTAAAGCATTTCTTGACTAATTGCATTGATTCACTCTAAATGCATTTGCTAGATTATTGAAATGCCATTTGGAAACAGATAAAACCAGGAAAGCATTTGTTTCGTGTAACACTTGCAATTTAGTGTCAATTTCAATTCATTAAATGAAATAAGCCCGTTAACTGATTGAAAATATCGAAAGAAAACTTGAGATACATTTAAAACAATCTTCTACGTGTGACATGTTATTCAATAACAAAGCTGAAATTTATTATCCTCGGGTTAGGCTAATCCACGAAGACGATTCGTTCGAACAGCCTAAATCATCTATTGATGAACAAATGCATAAAGATGACGTTTACCGGCACAGTGGCTCAGTTGGTAGAGTGTCCGCTTTGTGACCGGGAGATTGCGGGCTCGATCCCCGGCCGAGTCATACCAAAGACTAAAAATAGTATTAGCTGACCTTTCGCTTAGCGATCAGCATTAAGAAAAGTAGAGCTAGGAATCAGAACTGGTCAGCTCAGTGTGAATATAATGTGACTGGGTGGAATATCATGTCATGTGTCTGGGGCGTGATATTTTAGTGAGGCAGCGCTCTAAAAAGTGAACATTAAGCTCCCTGTCACATCCAGAAACCAGAAATGAGGAATATTTTGGTTATTAGGCAAATCAAGACAGTTTTATGCATTTAAAAGGGTTGCTGGAAGCATCGAGCAAATCTGAAAAGTTGGTTTAAAAACTTCAAAATTCTGAATATCTACCTAATCGTATAGATCTTGTATACCACTGTGCTTCGTAATTGTACCATTTTGGGGTATTTTCACATATTTTGGCAGAATAGTAACAAAGTATTTCAGTCACTGACTATTCAATACCTTCTCCTTGAAACATTTTCAGTGAAATCACAATATATTTAGCCACTTTATGTAATACTCGTATGTGAGACGACACAAAATGACCCACAAGGGTTGACGTGCCGTTAAACCCCAACACAATCAATAATACTCGTACGTAATTAAAATTGACGGACACCCGTCCAAACATCATGTAGATATTTCAATATCTGATCAACTTGTCTATAATGAATTACCCTGTGGTGAGTTATATTGACTTTAAGAATATCCTAAGAAATGAAGTGAAAGATGATTTCAGTCTGAAAAATTGACAATTCCTATGTGACCAAATGTGGAGATTTTTAAGACATTGACTCGATGAAAGGAGCGTTAAGTGTCCTTGTTTGTCTGAATCAATTTAAACGGTGTTTGAAGTAACATATCAACACTCACTGGGTGGCTATCTTGTAGTCTGATAGTAGGAGATCTTGAGCTTGAAATTAGAAATAAAAAATGATTCCTCGGGCTACTTGCAGACAACGAATGCCCATACATGCCACTTTGAGAAGTTCTGGCTATAGAAGCTGGAAAGGTGCTTAGCAGACTGTGCGGATACAAAGGCTCATTTATGCGTTCTTTGTTCCCAGATGTCCCCGAAGATCCTTGTTCCCTCTGCCACGCTTCACCTGCTCTGCTATATGAAATACCTTATGACGAGTGGTCGGTGTAGACCCATTACGTTAACACACTCATGTGAAACGTATACTTCTCAGTCATTTCTCTAGATATGGCATTTTTAACCACAAATATATTAATATACATTTATTATCTATATATGTATTGTTAATTTTCTTATTTCTCGACGAGAATATATATTGTTGTATTCATTAGAAGCGCCTCGTGGAGGCGTTTCTAATGAGTACCTACAACATATGTTTTTTTATGGAAAAATAACAGAATGCTTATCTTGAAATCTCTAATATCTAGAGTAGTGTAAGTCATGATTTTTCTACGATAAAATGTAGAAAAAAGAGAAAAACTTTATTATGTACATGTTCGTTCACTTTATTATGTACATGTTCGTTCGTCTGTCATTACTGACAATGACCAGTCCTAATCAACTGTGTGGTGTGTTATTATTTGTGTGTTCTAAGATGGCTGATGAGACCAATCCTAGCTCTAAACTGCCTGTTGCAGATAGAAAAAGAGAGGTCTGAGGAAGAAAGCTCTGTTGGTGATGCCTTAGCTCTGGCTTTCCGCTGTGCACGTTTCTGCTCGGCTTCGCTGATTCTTTTTGCTTCGTATTCACCAGCTCCCCTTTTTATGAGGCCTCGCCACTTTGTACGATCCTGTGCAATCTGTTCCCATGACTCTGTTGGTGTGTTGAAGTCTGTAAGAGGGGCTTTGAGGGTGTCCTTGTATCGCTTCTTCTGACCCCATGGGAGCGTTTTCCTACTTGAAGTTCTCAAATAGGTCTATGTACATGTGGAACTATTGGTATAGTATTAAAGATAGAAATAACATAACATAACTAATTGAAATCAGGTTTCATAATGAAATTTCGACTAATAATGTCTATTCTTGCACTACATATCATGGGGAAATAGCCTTAGGGCAAATAGGGTATCCAAAAAGATCACTTACTCAGTGACTGTTTCGGTTCTCATCGAAAACCATCTTCAGACTGTGGGCTTGACCAGGTGATGTCGCAGGACTGGGCCTGTATACTAATAGACTGGTTAATGCTGATAAACAAAGGCCTGCAGATGATGTTCAGGCAGTATGATCTCCTGGTAAAGCTTCATTACATAAAAACTGTCTGATCCTTGACTTATCTTCCTTGAATTGTCATATACATTTGATATTTGATTGGTACTACCTTAGTAAATCATATACACAATTATTGTGGGCATTCCTATTGTAAAAAATTGTACATTATAATAACAAAACTGTCTCTTTAATAACAAAACGAAAACAAATTATTTTGGTTTTGTTATTAAAGAGGCTTCATGTCGCCTCTTTCTCAAGAAATACATTTTGAAAATAAATCCTTTCAAAGCAACGAGCACATCTAGTTAATATAATTGGGACATCCAATTTTACTTGTAGATACTTCAATGAGTTGTAAAATGTTGATAATGTATCTTTCGAATAAACAGTAAATCAATTTTGTCATAACAATAAATAAATACTTAAGGCAGTTTGCATGGGGAAATGGTATCTCTAATTGATCATTGTAATCGTAAAAATATAAGTGAAGATACTCAAGAAATGCCACAATGACTAAGCACAGCGTTCCTGAGGCACTAAAAGAAAGAGAGACGAGAAACAAATAATGATAAAACAAACGCCACATATCACAAACCAGTGACACATTGGGTACACTTGGTACTATAATAAAGTCTGTCAAACCTTGCCGCATTTATCCAAGTATTCGGACAGACAGGCCTTAGCAAACAGTGCCATCATGAAAATATTCCTATATAATTTTGACCTCCATACACCCCACTTTTATATAGTAAAACTGGGGTTTACAAGGGGATGCATTATCTTATTTCTGCTCAAAAACACAGACTGTGGGCACTCGTAAGAACCGCCTCGGCAAGGGGCGTTCTAACGAGTACCCACAATCTATGTTTTGAGCAGAAATATGAAAAATATCAAAATTTTTATCTGAAAATTTTCATTTTTTTTGGTGGTAAAATTTTCAGTATATTTGAATAGGCATGTTTTCATAATGAGACCTAGTTTAGCCTCCACAGAACGCAGAACTGGCAATAATGTGGTGACTTTAAATCCTGTGAATGTTTTTTGAACGATACCTTTACACATAGTAACTTTAAAATAACTTAATTGTTCAAGCAACATCAGATATTCACCACACCAATACGTTCCAGAACCAATCCATCAGTTACACGGTGACAACCTGGGCCCAGTTGTTCAAAATTAACAATGTCGTTAGTTGACGTATGGTTAAAACTTTGATCATTAAATATGGCATATTACGCTAATACTTTTGCTGAAAAAATGTGGGTAGCTTTTGCATTTGCAAAAGCTACTCACATTTTTTCAGCAAACATACCTGTGAATTAGATATTGTACTTACTAGAACAGTTAACATGTTGACCTAACAAGCTCGTTAAGCTAACGGTGCTTTGAACAACTGGGCCCTGGAATACAAAATCCTAATATTATCCTTTTGTCATCTCTTACAGGTATAATAGTGGATCGCCATGACAACCGTTCTGCTTCTATCAACAGATCCGTCGAGCTTGCGATGACAATCTCAAATCAGACTAGATATGCTAAGATGCATCCCGTCATCCGAGAAACCAACTTGGCTGACAGCTTCGAACTCCGTCAGACTTGTAGGTATCATCTCTCTCTCTCTACAAGACAGTAGTCGTTCAGCCAGCTTCGAATTAAAGTACATGTAAGCGGGTTAGATACGTTCTCATGTGATGTGTGTGACCAAAAATGTACTGGTCCAACAAACGCTTGGGTGGTTTGGTGCTTATCCTGAAAAACAATGAGCGTTCCGTGATTTGGCAGAGACTATTGACACGGCGGCCATGCCGAAAATTGCAACAAAACAGCTAAAAATGCCAAGTATTCCAATTGCAAGGGGTTGAATCACGAGACTTATGACGTCAGCCTACAAAATTTGCGGTCGCAGCCATTTTGAATTTTGTCTCCATTTCGAATTTTATTTCTATCCATACTCCTATTTACAAGCTAAGCACGTTTTATACATAAGGTACACTTTGATATAGATTTTTAGATAACACATAGACTTTACGTGTTTTTCACGTGATAATCTAAAACACTTCGACACAATAATGTATTTGTTGACCGGTTTGTAAATTGTTGTTATTCTTATGTGCGTGTGTGTGTGTGTTTTGTTTTTGTATTTTTTTTTTTTTTGTGTGTGTTTTTTGTTTGTTTGTTTTTTTGTTTTTTTTTTTGTTTTGTTTTGTTTTTTTGTTGTTGTTGTTGTTTTTCTGCTTTTCATCATGTGTAGACTCGCTTAAAAACAAGGCCAAAAAGAAACAAAGACAAAAAAAAAAAAAAAAAAAAAAAAAAAAAACGCAAAAATGGTCAAAAATCTTAAGAAAAATCCTTAAGCAGTAATATGGATTTCAGGAAAGCGAACGATTGTATATAGTCGGTGTACCTGTCATCGGCATACACTAGTTTTCGGTATTCGGTAAGCATGGCACCTGCCCATCGGGGCCCACGAAATAGATTGGTTGCCTGAAGCTCGTAACTAAGCAGGACCTGAATTCATTGATCGGGTCTGGTAAAAGTCCCACAAATTTGGAGGCAATGTCTCTGAACTACTGAAATATTGTTGACTTGGACGTTATATCGCAATTCATGCAGTGGATTCAGAAGTCAAGCGTGGTCTGAAATCAAATTCAGTTAGATCTGGCCAACCCACCTATGAAGCGTGTGATGACAATTTGGACGCATTTTAGAGGTAGCACCTATTAAATTCATATTACTTTCGTTACATTAGAGATCTTGAAAGCTTGTAGCTGTTTGTCCGGTAAAGGCATGCATAATAAGTCAACTCAGCCAGCTTCACTGAACATTTTTTCTGGGACAGAATAAGAACTTATAGTTATCCTTATTTGTGTATATTTGTCTATGGTCTAACAGAAAAAAGGTAAATTGGAGGGATATATTGCAAATTGGCATCGGATGATTTTATAGAATATATTCAATCTATTTTGATCCTACATAACTCAAGGCAAGGCTAGTTTAAATCAGGTATCATGTTTAAACTAGAACTAACATTGTGGTTTGCATTGTAAACATATCTAGCAGCACTGGTAGTTTTATTGATCTGACTTGAAAAGTGATGATTTTTGTCATACAAGACTTTAATGTTTACGGAGTAAAATGTGAGGTTTCTGCAAAGGTATCCAAGGCTGCGATCTGTCTCGGAGGTAATATTACGATATCCACATAAGATCATAGGCTAATACCAATATTTTCAGTTGACTCTATGTTTAGAAATGAGTGACCATGACGCTTGTAATTAAAACTGAATCGGCGGCTTTCTGGAGGTAATATTGGGGATATTACATTTGTCGATATTTATAAAAAAAAAACAAAAAAAAAAAAAACAACATAAGCCGCACTTTGAAATGAAACCAAATATCGCATCTGAATGGTCAGCAACAAAACTGTTGGGCGGACACTCATTCTCGCCCTTACATATGAATGTCCATTATTATGTAGTCAGTTCGGGGGTCGGTTAAAGCCAGTGACAGTGTTATGATAATGGACATATTGTCACAGTTAACACAAAATTTGCGATTTGCTTACATGTAGTTTTGTGTCAAAACATTTTTTGTTAGCCGACAATAGCATGAATTGAAACTGAAATCTTGATGTCGAAAGAAGCTTTGATCTAATGGTTGTTAGACAGGCATGTTTCGTAAGATGTAGAGTCTAAAATGTTATTGAAAAGAAATAATTAATAATGTTAGGGAACAGCCCTCGTGTCATTTGCAATCAGTGAATGTCAATGCGCATGTTGATTGGTGCCCTCTTTATTGGTCGATATATTCTAGAGAATCCGACCCTGATCTAAGACTTTACTGTTAACAATATGTGACTATTTTCTCAACATGTTCAATACACGACTGAAATCAACTATTCAGCTTGCAGCTTTGTTGTGACTTTAACTGTTACGGTTTGATCTGTTAGTGAAAGCAGTCAAGGAAAATGCAGACGTGCAGAAGTCTTAAACTATGTCAAGTTCCAATGGTTGGATGAAAGCCGGAAGCTCTAAAATGTGTTGTTGTCATAAGATACTAACTGAGCTACATTAGTAGAACTAGTACGGTGCACGAGTGTTTTAGTATTTAGCAATTCTGAGCTACATTCGGAGTCATCTGAAAGCAGAACGAGACCCGTTGTGTCGCACTACTGAAACAAGATGGTGTGAAACAAGAAGGTGTCTTCTATGTGCAGGTTCCGAGATCCCGAGCATCCATCAGATCTGGATTCGGTTCATTTACGCAATTTTACGGCTTCCTGTTTACTTTCCCGCACAGCATGCTTCTTCTGAAAAGGTCTTATCTGAAAGTAAAGAAGGGGCAAAGCTTTTTTTTCTTTCAGAGTACAATTTTCAAAAAAAAAGAGGCAATGCTATTTTTACAGAGTTCCTTCCCCTTCCCTCCTCTGAATATGTATCCATTCCACGTAGTTCCTGGAGTAAACGAGAAACAACCTATGTTTGTGTAAATAAAATGTCATACAAAAGTACAGGAAATAAATGTGATGAATCCTGTGACAATAAACATCAGTATTTTTGTGTAGAGACACCTGACATTGAAAATGCCTGTTTACTGTAAAGCAGAAACTGCTAAGTTACGCTTTAAGAAAACGGAACATTATTTGTGTCGGCAAGTAAGACTTTGTTTTGGCCTTATTTTTTTCCTGTAAATTTGTTTGTTCATTAATTTCAATAAAGATGTAAATTTCTGGCACTTTCTTTATGCAGCAAACTGGTAAGAGACTGAACATAGTAATAATACCAAACATGAAATCATTACAAAAAAAAACAAACATGCCTATTCAAATATATAGAAAATTTCACCTCCAAAAACTGAAAATTTTGAGATAAAAACCTCTGATATTTTTTCATATTCCTGCTCAAAACATAGATTGTGGGTACTCGTTAGAACCGCCTCGGTGAGATGGTTCTAACGAGTACCACTATGTTTTCGAGCAAAAATAAGAAAAATAATGTATACCCCTGTAAACCTCAGTTTTAATATATAAAAGCGGGGCTTAAGAGGGTCAAAATCATATAGGCACGTTTTTTGTGATGGATATTATATAGCTATAGCTAAGGGGATAATTTTTGTGACAAAGGATACATTTGTAGATACTCATTAGAATCGCCTTGACTCAGTAATTCTTAAGAGTGCCTTAATTAGCCTTAATACTGTGACAAACAGGCCTGAGCAAACAGTGTAGACTCAATCCACTTATAACGTGGTATCTAATCAGGGTCCGCACTGTTTGCCACCCATCCAGCCGTCAGCAGATAATAAAATGGACGAGTTCCATTTTTAGGACAAGTGTGGAAGAGAGTTACGGTGTCCAAATATTAAGGGTAATTACGGTCGTAGCGAAACATTATTCCATGAGCGACTATACTGATATGTTACTACCATTACGAAAACACGCCTATTCAAATATATAGAAAATTTCACCTCCAAAAACTGAAAATTTTCGGATAAAAAAACTCTGCTATTTTTCATATTTCTGCTCAAAACATAGAGGCGGTTCTAACGAGTACCCACAATCTATGTTTTAAGCAGAAATAAGAAAAATAATGTTTACCCCTGTAAACCCCAGTTTTACTATATAAAAGTGGGGTTTGCGGGGGTCAAAATTATATAGGCATGTTTTTGTGATGAATGGACGCTGGAATTTCCGCCAGGGAGGCAACATTTGTGACATCTTGCTTCCTTTCCTGCACACTAAGGCCCTTCTAAAAAGGGGTCTGTTCTTAAAGAAAAGCATTTGCTTCCATGGGGAGCAAATTCTTTCCTTTTAGAATAGACCCTTTTCAGAAGGAAGATAAATATTTGACAGATTTGTCTTCCCTGAATGTATACCTATTACCCTTAGGGATTATGAAAGTTATTTATATCTGCACATTGTGCTTTAAATGTTTTGTCATTCTATTTCTGTAAATTAGTCATCGTCTCTATTTTAGTTGCCTGTTTATTGCAATTTAGTGCTGCAACATAATTATTGGTTGCTGCCTTGTTTGGCAAGCAAATTAATATTAATATCGCTGAACTATTACATAGCCCCACATTAAGATGATAACTATTTTGATAACATAGAATACAGTTTTATCACATGAACGCCGGCTCCAAAACACATTAGTAGCGCGTCTGACTGCAGAGCCAGGAGTCACAAGTTCAATATACCAGCTCAGCCACATAACTTCCGTGGATATTGATCATGAAACCATTTCTACGTCTTTATTTAAGAAGGGTATATGTCAGATACTGGCGAAAGTAAATGCATAAGGACTGGTAAACGCGTAGAGAATTAAGCATGTCGGGGAAAATGTGGATAGGGTAACTGACCGACTCGACTTGACCTTTACATTGTTGACTGGAACTTCTCTATGTGGAGATATTCTTGCACTTGATGCGAAACGCACGAAAAGGGCCCTTATGTGATTTGCTGACAACGCAGGCTGATCAGGGCCTTCATTGTCCGCTTACAGAATCAATGGGCACTGTAGTTTGTCTACCAACGGAGAATGCTCAGCTCAGACTGCACGGATGCGCATGCTTATCTAGACCTACGTTGTCTGCAAATTGCATAAAGACCTTTTTCGTGCTGCGCATCATATGTTATCTTTGCAGCAATAATACCTTATGGATACTTTTTAGAATTTTCCTGATGAGGTGCGGGTACGGCAATATGTAGGTTTGGGTGGAAAATATGACACAAAATATAACAACAAATGCCTTCTTTGTCCCCCAGCCCTTCATTAATTGCGTTTATTCTGTTGTCAGACACGATAAATGCGCCAAAAGATCAAATTCCATTTAAAAGACATAGTCATCAAAGTAAGAATTTATTAAACCACATGTCTCAAAATGTCTTGTGTAATTGTTTTATGCTAGTCTGAACTACAGTTTATAGCACAGACATTAGCCAGAATTATTTTCTTTTATTCTGACGTCTATCCAGAAGAAAGAAATATTTATCAGAAATTGGATTATATTTCATTTCTTATTTATGATCTGCCTCAGGAAATTGCGACATCATTCAGGTTTGTAGAATAAGACAACAAAAGGATAAACTTCAGTAGTTTAACGCTTAGCACTCTTGGTTAAAATTTCAGCAAATGATATTTTGAAATGTTGTAACAGTTCTTATTTTTTTTTCTCAGAAATTAGGCTTTGACACTTCATGCAAACTGTGTTCTTGGGAGACAATTTGCATAAAATCTCAAAGCCTATTTTCTGGAAAAAATAAAAAAAAAAAATATTAATTTGTTGTCTGCTGAATTTGCCCAGAGATGAGTAACGGTTAAATGTATATGCTAGGGTTTATTTCCTACACTGTTTAATCTTTCACCATTGATATTCTGAAATGCGTTCATCCATCTTTGACTTTGGACAAATCCATTGTTGTAAATAGGGGTTTCAGTCAAAAATCAACAACAGAATGGCGAACAGTGTGGATTCTGACGAGACGGCTCCTTATGAGCCGTCTCATCTGGATCTATACTGCAAATGTAGCCATTTGGGCATATAGCACTGAAAGGGTTACGTTTATTTTTTTTCTTTAATAAAAACAAATATGTCATCATTCCTTAACTTAAGTAATCTGACCTGTAAAGATATCATATGAACCTGCTTTCCCGAAAATATCAAACAAACAACCAGTCAGTACACGTTAAAGTATGGCTTTTGTTTGACTTTAACCCTTAAAGCGCCAAGAAAACCTGCATCTGAAAATGTCGTCTGTTTATGTCGTCTGTTGAATATTCTTGCAAACTTTTCAAACCTATTTTTTGCATACCAGCAAACAGTGTGGACCCTGATCAGACTGCTCCTGAAGGAGCAGTCTGATCTGGGTCCACACTGTTTGCAAAAATGACTTTTAAAATTACAAGCAGATAGCAAAGCAGACGACAATTGTTGTGATTGTCAGTTTAAGGGTTAAACTATTATCTTAATGTAGGACAAGATACTGCTGCACATCTTTAGCTTATTGTAATGCCGAGGCAAAATTCTACAAAAAACAATTCGCCACCCGAGATAAAAAAAATCTTGCAAAAAGAATTCCTTTTATGCAACCCTTTGAACCGTACTGAAAAATACTGCACTGGAATGTCCCTTATACAAGATTTTTCCCCAGGGAGGTTGCGAGAGTGACTCCAGAAGGTCGAAAAGTAAAAGAATAGTATGAATCATCGTGCTAATTGTGTTCAGCAAATTTTGTCACTAACCCCACACTCGGTGAGAGGAGAGGGGGAATGGCCGGGTAACTTCCTATATATGGCATAGTACGGATGTGCGTGCCGAATAGCCCCCTTTTTCAGCGCTGCCAAGTATATGATTGGCCCCCTTTTTTCAACAAAAAGTATATGAAAGGCCCGATTTTTCTGGATTCCTATGTGAAAGGCCCCATTTTTCTGACATCCTGGTATATGCATATATTTTTCGCTCAGAGATTTTGCGAGGCTGCTTATCCTCTTGGTATTATATGAAGACTGCGATATTTGTGTAACAACCAGCAAATAATGGGTACAAAAATCAAAGGGCAGTATATGAATAGGTCAACATTTTGGATGATCAAGTATATGAATGGGTCCGTTTTTTTCAAAGGCCAGGTATATGAATGGGGTAGGTTTTGAAATACTGGCTCGCACACCCGTACCAAAACTACCCCTAAGTTACCATACCACCCCACTCCCCCCACCCCCCACCCCCACACACACCCGAGCCCCCACATAAATTACGCCTTACAAATACATTTAACACTGTATGGAAATACTGTGTGATACACTCAGATAATTTGGATTCTTCCTGTATACCGTAGCTGGCCATAGTATGCATTGAAAAATCGTATTTTAATTTATATGTAATTTGAATGCTAAACTAAAAATGCCCCAAAAAACGACCGAAAAATTTCAAAACAGATATAATGCTTTCCCTAAAGTTTAGAGCCAAGGTTAACGCTTTTAATCTATTTAAGCCTAGTGTCCCAAAAAGGGACATTCACAAACAGTGTAAACCCAGATCAGATGCCGCAGAATGCGGCGTCTCATCAGGGTCTACACTGTTTGCATGAAATACAGGACTCTGTAAAAGATGGTAATAGTTAAACTAATCAGACATCCCTTCACTTGGACATGGATCTGTCCAAAAAATTAGGTAAAAGAGTTCATTAGGCATAAATGGGTTAAAGACAAAATGAGCCCCATATGATAATCAATTCACAGACTTAAGCCATTTTAAAGGCCCCATATTCCTCAAAAATAGACATTTTTTTTTATTTTTGAACTGGATCAAAATGAAATGATTTTTATCGTATCTCTGAATTAAAGTTGGCAACATTAATTCGGAGATACAATAAAAAAATCATCTCATTTCAAGGAAGAGGGACTAACTAAAATTTTACAGGCTGTCAGGTGCCACATTTTAGGATTGTATTAACACCACATATCAATTTATTAAACCTCATATATCAGTTTATTAAACCTTTCTTGGATCACAAAATTCTATTCTTGAGGAATATTGAGCCTTTAAGCTCCTAGGAGTTTTTTTTTTTTTTTTTTTTTTTTATTTTTTTTTAATTCTGCTGTCCGTTCCAACGCGGGACCTCTATTGCAGTTGTTCTTTGTTCGTGCGTTGGTGGTTTCATAGGTTTTGTCGTTGTGTGATCTCTTCTGTTGGTGCCTCGGGAAGGATGTGCTACATTATTGTAGCATTTCCTGGGTATGTATACACTGCAACATAAGAAAAAATACACATTCCACGAGCTTGCAAGATTTCTTTAAGCGGGTTTTACTCGGAACTCTAGTTTCACGCGCACGCCAATTAGTCCCAGTGAACCAGACCATGTAATATTATCAACAGCCTTGCAAAGTGCGGGGCGACCTTTTACGGCCTCCGCACAAGCGCACAGACGCTCAAATTGTTCAGAAATGTTAGTAGGTAAAGCAATCGAAGTATTTGTTATTGGTGGATATAAACATAAATTGCAAACATACAACTCATTTCACAAAAGAAATCATTCAATAAATCATACAATAAGTAAAGAATGTGAGCAGTTTATCCCATTAGAGAAGATTTCTTTTCAGAAGGGAGGCAATACATTGCACCCCGCCCCCTTTGATACTGTATCTAGTCTCCTTAAATGAAGTGCTAGCATATCGGATAATACTTTCTTGGGACGTTATTATATCAGAAGTCAGAGATAAGAAACTTCATCGTGGTGGAAGCGACCTAATAATCAATGACATGGTTGTCTGCAATAATGACGCGCACCACGAATTATTAAATTACCATTCATTTTATATTTATGAAATATCTTTGGAAAGTCCAAAAAGGGAAAACGTATGTCGTCACAACAAGTCAGTGATAGATGATGTTGTAAACAAGATTAACCTGAATAGAGCTAGTTTTATTCAGAATTTAGCTTGAAAATTCGTGTTGACAGAATTGGCAACATGGAATGTACTCTAAAGTTACTTTCCGTCTAACAGTTGAATACCTCCCGAAAACGTTAACATAACGGAATATTAAAGTACGTGTGCGCCCAGCGAAAATTCAGATAAGGCTGCGCTTTCGCGAAGTCTGATCAGGTTCTTCACCGGATGCATTTTCTCTCCCTCTACATCATCATAGTACAGGTTATATTTTATTTCCTTTGGGATCATTGAGCCCATCCGGGTTATTTTGATAATCAAATACCACTTAAGCCGGCGCTAGGGGGCGTATGCAGCCTCGCAAACTACAGTGTTGCATATGAAGAGACTCAATCAAACCGAGTCTCCGATTTTCGTGATTTTGTGTGTTCTTTGTTTCCAAAGGCAATCTTTTTTGACTTTCATTTTGGATAGCCCAGGATGAAAGTATGTTAATGCGGACAACGAAGACTATTTGGACTGTGCGGAGACAACTTCCTGTCTGCAATATTTGTTTCCATTTGCAAAATGGCGACAACTTCTTTTCTTCGAAAGTTGTTTTCATTCGTTAATGGTAGCAGACTTTTATAAGTTTATCCATTTCTTGTTAAAGTCCATAAATATGTCACAATAGTAAACGCTTAACAGTGAAATCCCTGACCAGAAATCCCTGGCCGGAGCGTGATGTGCGAATATGCCATAAATCTTTTTTTTTTTTTTTTTCGTGGCGCAAACCACATTTGTTTCTATTTCTTTGACTAGAAACATCATCGCATTAGGACGCTTTTGTCTGCCGTATTGTCAATTAAGGAAGACAGTTTTGTGACAATAAAAAAAAAATTATTTTCAATATTTTCTCTGCTCTATCACTTTTGATTGGTACATTTGCCAGGATACCACCTGTTTGTACAAGTAAAATGTTTTCAGTTTTGACTTATAGACCATTGGCAAATCTTTAAATTGACTGGTACAAACCGCCAGAGTAGCACCTGTTTGTACTGTTTTGTTTTCAGTTTATAAACATGTGAACCACTGGCAATCCCTCACATTGACTGGTACAAACCGCAAGAGTAGTAACCGCTTGTATAAGTAAAATGTTTTGTTTTCAGTTTGTAAACATGTGGTCCATTGGCAACCCATCACATTGACTGGCACAAACTGTCAGAGTAACAATTGGGCCCAGGTTTACAATCGTCAAGTTAAGGGCGACATTAACTTTGAGGATCGAGATTTGCAGAGCATATTTTCTGCTTTCACAAAAAAGCTGATTTTCAACGAATAAATTAATAACTACAGTTCGATAACGCCTACTAAACTTACATAAAATATTCATTTTAATTGACTTAGCTTATTTCATATCTGAAATTTTTGGACTTTAAGTTAAGGTAGACCTTCTCTGAGTAGTGATTGTAACCTGGGCCCAATTTGTACAAGTAAGATATTTTTGTTTTCAGTTTGTTCACTAGTGAACCATTGACAGTTCATCACATTGATTGATACCAGGTACTGTTGCCAGTAAATGTATTGTTTTCAGTTTGTTCACTGATGGCTCGCTGGCAGCCTATTGCTTTGATTGTAACAAGCCACCAGAGTGATACACATATTTGTACAGTGATTCTTGTTTTTAGTTTGTTCCTTGGTGGACCACTGGCAGTCTAGTGATACACATATTTGTACAATGGTTCTTGTTTTCAGTTTGTTCACTGGTGGATCGCTGGCAGCCTATCGATTTGATTTGAACAAGCCGCCTGAGTGACAGACATATTTGTACAATGAAATTTGCTTTCAGTTTATTCACTGGCGGACCGCTGGCAGCCTATCGCTTTGATTGAAACAAGCCGTGAGAGTGATACATATTTTTGTACAATGGTTTTTGTTTTCGGTTTGTTCAGTGGAGGACCGCTGGCAGCATATCGCTGTGATTGGAACAAGCCACCAGACTGATACACTTTAGCTGCCTACCGCTTTGATTGGAATATGCCGCCAGATTGATACACATATTGATACAATGTTTTTTGTTTTCAGTTTGTTCACTGGTGGACCGTTAGCAGCCTATCGCTTTGATTGAAACATGCCACCAAAGAGATACACATAGACCTACTGGTACAATGATTCTTGTTTTCAGTTTGTTCACTGGTGGACCGCTAGCAGTCTATCGCTTTGAAATTGGTACATGCCGCCAGAGATCCATATATTGGCACAATGATTCTTGTTTTCAATTTGTTCTTTGGTGGGCCGCTCAGCGGTCTATCACTTTGATTTGAACAAGCCACCAGGATGGTACACATATCACATATTTGTACAATGGTTTTTGTTTTCAATTTATCCACTGGTGTACCGCTGGCAGTCTGTCGCTTTGATTGGAACAAGCCGCCAGTGTGATACACATATCTGTGCAATGATTTTTGATTTCAGTTTGTTCACTGGTGGACAGCTGGCAGCCCATCGCACTGATTGGTACAAGTCAAAGCAGCACATACAACATCATCGAGTCTTATTGTCGAGCACTCAAGATGCCTATGTTCCAATTGAGCTTGACGCGGGAAAATTTGTATGACGTAGATAGTTACGTCATCAGTATGTGTCCATCATTTATAGAACCGGTGATAGATTTCATATCATTTTTCCAGTGGGATAGGATATTTTATCTCTTCGATTCGGACGATGGTGAGTAAGCATTTTATGAGTGCTTTGTTATTTTGTTATTTATTAAGGAGATCAGACACACACTTACACTTGGTTGGTTTGCGTCATTTATTACAAGGGAGCTACCTTTTGTGACTTCCTGATTGTTTTCCTGCACATCAAGCCCCTTCTGTAAATGGATCTGCTCTAAAAAGAAAGCAAAACGCTTAAGTGGAATGGGTACACTTTCAGAGAAGACTGTGAATAAAATAAGTCTACCTCCGTTCTGAGAAATCCTTTCCATGTTTAATGGGTCTACCGGTATATATCGATATGATATATAAAGGCAGCGGGCCTTTCAAAACCTCAAAACCCACGCGCTCTTGTATACCATAAATGTCTACTCTTTAAATTCTATTTTAATGGAGAGATCCTTTATTCTGCTGCATCAAGATGACTGTGTATTTTATTCCCCTTTTGCAGTTTTTCTTTCTTTGTATGTCATTCATTGCAACTTTGCAACAAGGACAGAGTTGCAATGACCGACATAAAAAGAAGAACAGTAATAGAGGACTTAAATACTCATCTTGATAGTTGTCAGTGTTTTGTCATTGTTTGTTTCTCATCCCTTCTTATTTCGGTGCCTCAGGAAGGATGTGCTTCGTGATTGTTGCTTTCCTGGGTAACATCGTCAGGGCCAACAATCTACGTCATCAACATGGCTATATGCACATAGCTGCGACTGCAAGATTTGTTCGAATTTATTTTGAAATCACGAAGATTGCATAATGCAGCGAAAATTTAATACGTGGACCAAACATGTCCATTTTAGTATTGTATTTTACCGGAAATGCAAACCTAATATATATTCTAGTTATTGTGGATACTTCGACCGATTATGCTTCCATTATTAGCGTAACTGAATATCAGCATGGTTGGTCGAGGTGTCTAAATACCCGTTGCGTTTTCGAGGCCGGATTTTTCGAAAGACAGACAGTCCATATGACAAAGAATTTTGCGCACTAAGTGAATATCCTGAATTTCATAAAACCCTAATTAGTTTAGCAAGAATCCGTGAAACTAGTTACTGAGGACAATACGTAGCTTTATCATCCATATGACGAAAGTTGTAAGGGAGGGGTGGTCGTTTATGTCTACCGTTATGTAAACGCATGTATTCACACAAGTTGATATTCCTGGTGTGACCTAATTTTCTTAATACATACCAAAATCGTAGTTCGTAAGATGCCTTAGTAAATGATATAATGTATTGATAAAAAAGCTCTCAGAAGAGATTCATTCTTAATTAATATTCATGCATGTAGTCTTGATCCTTCTAAAGGGTTATGTTTTTAAAATGACAAAGCAATTAATTTTTAGTTATTTTTCGCCTACGCAGTAACGCCGCTCATCTAAACGTTTGACCCTGAACTAATTTTACCAAACTATGCGTACTGATTTGCTATAACGTTCTTCGCAATTAGATTGAAACTATTATTGTTTTCTCTGTTAAAATGGCAATCCTTCCAGAAACGAATCTCGTGCAATCTGCATTTCACACATTTAATAATGAAGAAAAAGAAATGAACGTGTTGTATGCCTACTTATATTATCCGAGAATTAACATGAGTCGGAAGGTGAAAAAATGTATCTTATGATGTATGCGCCCAGCGAAAACTCCGATCAGTATGTCTGTTCCCCTTCCCACCAGAGGCGGAGTTCAGGTATTTTCAGTTGTTTGTGTCAATTGCTGTCAGTCGTCATTCCTTTTAGAATGACAGCTTTTGAAAATTATAGAATGGTGCCAAAAGGTACATTACTATTGCAATAAGCTTTGTTAACGCTAAGTGCACTGAGTAAAAAAATTCAGCAGAAATATTTTGCTTTATATATATATATATATGTTGTCTCTTAAGGAGACAATTTGTATGATTTGTCATATATTTTTCATATAAGAATTAGAAAAAAAAATCTGATTTTTTTTCCTACCATACTTAACATTAAAATAAGTTGTGTCAGAACAAAATGACTCTTATCACTTTCTGGGGTAATTCAGCATGCGGTAAAGTGGTTATTGTCTTAGTTTATCCAGAAAATAGGATTTGACACTTCATGCAAATAGTCTACATTGGAGACAATTTTCATGAACTGTCAAATCCTGTTTTGCAAATAAAACATACAGAGGAGTTGTTCAGGATAAGTATTTGGTGATTGTATTTTTTTCTCTCCATAAAAACATATGTTGTGGGTATTCATTAGATGAGCCTCACCAAGGTTCTTCAAATGAGTACTCATAACATGTTTTTGCTTCACCGAGGTGCATCAAATTAATACCTACAACATATGTTTTAATGGAGAACTGGAGAAAATTATCCCATATTTATGTTGTCTGCAAAACTTTTACCCAAAGTACTAAGGGCTTAACTGATAAGTACTATAACTTAATAACGGAGGTACGCTGACTGCCCTATGCATAGGTCTTTCTCCTGTATTCATTATCCTTATGCTTCTTTCTTCCTTTCTTTCTTTCTTTCTTTAGTTAATGGTTATCATAAAGTAATGTTTTGTTGTTTTTTATTCATTCATTCATTTTTTTTTTCAAATTGCTTATATTTAATTAAATTTTCCCATTTGTTTTCTCCAGGTGAAATGATCATTTTTCTTTCATAAATTGTACCGAACTATCATCAGTAATTAAATACAACCTTAATTAACTCATTTGTTTTCTTAGATTAACTATTGTTCTTCATTTTAAAATCTTACTGAATTACCATTCATTAAATATAACACTTTTTTTAATTTATTAATTACTTTTGTTTTCTTAGGTTAAACTATTGAAATTCGTTTAAAAATCATATTGAATTATCTGGAACTAAATGCTAATTCGCGCCACCAATGGGTCATAAGTTTATGAAATAGGATTGTCTTTATGCTGTGAACAAATAGCCCAAAGCTATTTATGTACCTGTCTTGAAAGAAATGTCCTGTTTGTATAACTCTGTCCAGCTGATGGTCTGTGTGAGCTTTGTAGACTGGTTTCAAACTACTAAATTATCCAATTACCAAAAATAATTAAAACCTCTAAATTTACTTTTTTTTTTGTTCTAATCATGTATGATCATGTACCCTTATACTACTAGAAAAGGAAATAATGACTAGCTTTGTTTGTACTCTAGACCCAGACCAAACTGTGCTCAGGCACAGAATGACCCCAGGAAGATTGTTTATCATATACTGATCTTAACAATCAGATCTGTAACACACATTAAGCAAAGAGCATAACCTTGCTCAGAAAGCGCAATGGGGTCTTGGTCTACAAAGAGCACATACCTGAAGGTTGCTTAAAACGCTGTAAAATTTGATATTACTCATTTATGCTAAAAAAGGGACATTGACAAATAGATAAGAACTTTAGACCCAGTTCAGACGCCGCATATCATAGTGTCTGGTGAGCATTGATTAAACACACTTGATTGCATTCTGATTAATAGGTTTCTTTAATCTGTGGTGATAGTATTGATGAGAAATAGGTTATCTGGATCATCTTAAAGAGTAGGTATCTTTAATTACTGTACTAACAAATGTCTAAGGATAATCTAACTTAATCCCGGACATACGCTTCTACCGATATTTCCTTCGTTCAGGCCCATGGGCATGGTGGGCGAAGCTTGCTTACCAAGTAATGCTTACTATCCGCGGACGCCTGATTACACCCTTTGTTCTGGGGTCCATGTCTGTTGGTCTGAACATTCTGATTCGTCATTCGTTTATGGATTTATGATTTTGGATTACGGCTTTGGTACCATGACCGCAACTACTTAATAACGGAGGTATGAAGACTACCCTTTGAGGTTAAGAAGTGGATGACATAGGCCTTTCCCCTGTATTCATTATCCATATGCTTCTTTCTTTCTTTCTTTCTTTGTTTCTTTTTTTCGTTTGTATTGTAACAACAAATGTCTTAGGATAACTTAATAACGGAGGTACGCTGACTGCCCTATGCATAGGTCTTTCTCCTGTATTCATTATCCTTATGCTTCTTTCTTCCTTTCTTTCTTTCTTTCTTTAGTTAATGGTTATCATAAAGTAATGTTTTGTTGTTTTTTATTCATTCATTCATTCATTTTTTTTTTTTTCAAATTGCTAATATTTAATTAAATTTTCCCATTTGTTTTCTCCAGGTGAAATGATCATTTTTCTTTCATAAATTGTACCGAACTATCATCAGTAATTAAATACAACCTTAATTAACTCATTTGTTTTCTTAGATTAACTATTGTTCTTCATTTTAAAATCTTACTGAATTACCATTCATTAAATATAACACTTTTTTTTAATTTATTAATTACTTTTGTTTTCTTAGGTTAAACTATTGAAATTCGTTTAAAAATCATATTGAATTATCTGGAACTAAATACAACACTTTTTATTTAATTTGAAATAATAATAATAATAATAATTGATTTTAATCAATTAATTAATATTTTGTTATTATCATTGTTAATTAATTCTTAGGTTACACTAGTGATATTCTTTTGAAAATCATACTGAATAATCTGCTGATATTCATTCATTCATTCATTCATTCTAACTCGGACCTAGTCCAGTGTATATTGGGTCCAAGATTCTAAAGTGCATCCATACATGATTTAATCTGAATTGTAGTAATACTGTAGGTGTGTGTTACACTGAGCTGATTACACACCAGCTACACAGGTAAGAGGACCGGTCAAAGGGAATTAACCGAAGCCTATCTAAAAATGGAATATCGATAACTTGAGTGACAGTTCCTGTAGTACGATAATTCCTGGTAGTGATTTCATTTGTGGGCAACGAAAGTCCTAATAATTTTGTCTTCTGTTTTCACAGTTAAGTATGCAAATGTACCTTTGGTGATGTCATAGCCATCTTTTCCTTAAGGTCGGTTCTATTCAGCTCATGCCAGTATGCCACGTCACTGCTCCTAGCATTTCGTTATCGCACATTCATCATCTCGACATGACTAAAATAATGTTGAAAGAGACATAAAACATCAAACCATCATCATCATCATGAGACACTGAGCGAAGTGATATAGAGCAAACAAAGACAAAAACAAAACACCACATTTGCAATAACAAAAATACGAACAAAGAACTGAACCGCATTGGAACTGTCATCAGAAACAATTAAAGCAATGACAGCACCGGTAGGTCGATAGTCTCTAAGTTTTGACTGGGAAAATTGATTTAAGACGGTTTCATTTAATCCTTAACTTCCTGTAATTTAAGCAACCAGTGCAGAACCTGATCAGACGCCGCGTTCTGCGGCGTCTGATCTGATTCTGCACTGTTGCTAATGTCCCAATATCAACAGCACCCTCTATCAACAGCACTCCAGAGACAAGAATAGCGCGGCTATAAATAACCGTTACCTGGATGTCATTGGTCAGACAACTACCTTAAGAAAATTTTGGCATTTGTATACTATGGCCCGATTGTAAACAATCGAGCCAAAAACTACAATGGGGTGTTTAATCCAGCTTTACTTGCTCGAAACAATACATTACATTACTTGAAGCAATCCCAGACATGAAAACGGGAATGCAAACAAACGAAAGCACAAAGAAGGCAGGAAGCTACATAGACAGTGACTTTGCTTAGACTGTGCACATGCGCAGGTTGATTAGTTTAAGACATATGATATCATGTAACAATATGACTTTGCTTCGTTGTGGGAACCCTGTCTTTAAAGAGTACAAACACTTAGGTCATGTTAATTTATCAACTTAAGCTGCAAGGCTAAAATTCATATAATGGGAAAATTCATATAGAGGACAGGTTTGGGTCCAAGTAAGTAATAGCACCTCTAATAAAAATGACTTGGACTATCATGAACTGAATGCTAGGGTTTAATTATAAAGACTTACAGATAAAGCAATCTTTTTTTAAAAAAAATATTGCTCCTTTTGAGTTGAGATTCTGAAATTGAAGGATATCTTATTTACCTTACGTATTCGGTCAGACAAGCCAAAGCAAACAGTATAAACCCAGATTAGACACCGCTGTTTGCCACTGATCCGACAGTTATAGAGTAGTAAATTGAATTGATTCAAACTTTAAGACAAGAACGGTATAAAAAAATTAAGTTTTTCGAATATTTAGGGTAAATACAGTATACTTAGGCAAACAGAGTAGACCCAGATCAGACGCTGAAGAACGCGGCGTCTGATCAGGGTAAGCACTGTTTGCCACTTATTCAGCAATTTTTAGACCCGTTAACATATGGTAAAATAAGACTTGTTCTATATTTTCTCAGCGTTGTGGAGACTTCAGAAACTTTACAAAGCCTTTCACACGCCACCAGAGACTGATCCAGGCTTTCAGTTTCTTGTTGACGCCATTAGGATACCAGATGTGATGAACTGCCGAGAGGTGCTACGTAAGCTTGATCGTAACTACAATTTTGACAACAAGCATATTGTTGTGGACCTTTCATCACACCATGCGTATGAAAGATTTCTTAGTCAAGTAAGTTTTCATACATTCGGACTCCTTAAGCCATTAGTGTTATGTTGTGCATATGCGTAGCGCTCATTACGTATATTACGCATGTGCGTGATATGCGTAAGAAAAATATTTACAATAAAATGAGATTTACATAAAATACTTCACTTGTTTACCTTAGGTACTGCTCTTAAAGGAAAGAATTTGCTCCCTTTGGGAGCAAATTCTTTCCTTTAAGAGTAGCCCCTATATTAGGAATGATACTAGGCATAGTTTTTTTTAAGAATTTTCCAGGGTGTGCGTTAAAGTAATTCCGTTTTGACTACGCAGCTTGTGTCACTGGTAAGCTATGTTCTGTTATTATGTCTCTTCATGTCTTCCTAGAGATATCGGTTGAGCGATATCTCTTTACTGTTTAGCCATTTGAACTGCATACATGTATTTCTCAACATAGCGAAGTGTCTAAAACGTGAAAGTTGTATGGCCACAGTGCAGACCTTGATTCGCCTTGAAAAGGGTATACTCTGTCTGCTTCCTCATTTCTGAATATTTGGTTTAAATAGGGTATTATTAACGTAATGTAAAATAACAGTATATCTGTCGATTTTTTTTTCATTTTCAGAGTGAAGGTTTACTTTTGTCGTCTATAATACTGTATGTGCCCAAAGTATTGGGACGGACATGTTTGAGCAAAGAGTGTAGTCCCCAGATCAGTCTGTGCACTTACTGACACAATCTGATCAGAAATTCTTCTTGAAGAGATCCTTGGAAGCAAACAAAAATATTCATATAAATGAAAAATAGCAGATTCGAATCTATTAACTTTGTTTTTGGTCACGCCTTCTAGCCATTGGTTGAGCGATATTCTATCAAATGAGCTAAGTCATCGTAACGGACCATACAATATAAAATGCGCTAAAGCGTAGTAACTGGGAGACGTTTTACGGGCTCCACATAGGACTTTTAAAGCACCACTTGTATTGAAGAGCTTTCATTCTCCGCTTACTGAATCAACGCATATTGTAGAATAAAGAGTTGACAGCAACTGTAATTTGGAGACTGCATGGATTTGCAAGATGATATTGCCGCAACCTGGGAAAACATACCTTCTGATATGTGCGTCCAACGAAGACTCAAATCAGCCTGCGTCTCCGCGCAGTCAGGTCAGAGTTTTCGTTGTCCGCATGAAGAAACTTTGCATCCTTGGCTGTCAAAACTGTGCCTAGTGAAGATTCTGATCAGACTGCGCGAATGCGCAGTCTGATTAGAATCTTTAGTAGGCGCATATGTCCGAAGGTACGTTTTCTGAGGCTGCGGGTCATGTGATATGCACATTTCCTATCTTCTCGAAAACACCGCCTTTTCTGCTTAAAATAACCAAAATAATAGCATGGTTGCTCTTTTCATGGGAGTCCTTTCCTATTTCGTCGTCATGAAAAAATACCCATTCATCATGTAGGCCGCGCTATGCGAAAATGTGTTTTTAAGCATACGCGGACAGCGAAGGCCTTGATCAGCCTGCGCATCCGCGCAATCTGATCAGGGCATTCGCTCTCCGCTAGCACAATCATAGGATACTACAGAATGCATGAACGGAGAGCAATGGCTGTATGATACTTTGCGGATGCGCATGATTATCTGTGCGGATATTGTACATGTTCGAAGGCACTTCCTCGCCTGACACGGCCCATGTTTTCTTCAGTTTCAGTGGAGACAAAAGATAAGTAAAGGGTTCTGTTTAAGTGCTTTCAACAACTCATATTCGGATCCGATGACACTAAATCATTCATAGTGTCCATTTTGATAAATTACCAACATTTTCAGTTGCATGCTAGAAGCAGCAGTCATGTAATCTTACCATCAATATCAAATTTGAAGAGAGACTTAGGAAAAAGAACATTTCCTAACAATTTGCATGGGCACTGACTGTCTGAACTATTTTGTAAAATTGCGCGGTAGAGTGCGAATCTTCAGTGTTGTCTTGCGCAAAGACAGGCCTTTAGGTTTTACTTGTCGAGCGGCGCAGTTCCTGGCTGGATTTTCAGCTACATAGATTTGTTTTGATCTCCGCTGTGCATATAAAAGCAAGTGTTCGTTTCCAGTCAGCGGGGCCTCACTTGTTATTCTAAATGTACGATTAATGGGTTTTTATAGAGTAGTACTCTCTAGAAGTGACGAATCCATTATGGATGATTTGATTTGTCAGAAAGTCTAGCCTTATAAAGAATGCTTTTTTGCCGTTTAGTTGTTTTTGGAAACGGTGTCGAAGTAGAAATTACAAGAATATTGTAGCATATTATGTTTTCATTTATACTTCATCATGTCTCCTGCTAGAAATAATATTTCCATTAGCATGACTGATTAGATCAGGATACGGTATTTATTGCGCATAGGGACAGACAGGCCTGAGCAAACAGTGTAGACCCAGATCAGACGCCGCAGAACGCGGCGTCTGATCAGGGTCTACACTATTTGCTACTTTGAATGTTGACTTCACTTCAGATTTTTACTGCTACAAGGCAACTGTGTCACATAGAGGCAGCGCCCTTTAGATGGTCTGTGTCGGAACGTTTTATGTATGTTTCTCGGCCAACCGGGATTCAACTGGTGGTTTTGTTTTGCTCCAGTATCCAGTGGTGTTGTTTGACGCCCCAGGGGTCTCCAAGTGTCCTAACACGTTGTTTCTGTTGAATCCTCATCTTTGCTTCATTATAGGCTTTGTCTGTGATTTATTTGTTGCCCGTAATGATTCATGGATTAGTTAGAAGACCTTTACCCGAACCAAACACATATGGAAGCTGAGGGCGAGGGTTGGGGTCCCGTAAAGCTAGCTTAAGCCCACCAGTAATTCATTACTGACCCATTACGAAAACACGCCTATTCAAATATATTGATAATTTTACAACCAAAAAAGGGGAAAAATCAGATAAAAAATTCTGATATTTTTCTTATTTCTGCTCAAAACATAGATTATGGGTACTCGTTAGAACCGCCTCGACGAGGCGGTTCTAACGAGTACCCACAATCTATGTTTTTGAGCAGAAATAAGAAAAATAATATATACCCCTGTATACCCCAGTTTTACTATATAGAATTGGGGTTTAAGGTGGTCAAAATTATATAGGTATGTTTTCGTGATGCGTTCGAAGGCAGTACTTTTATTGTGGTACTTTTTGTTGAATATTCTGTAGTGTTTCACTTGCAAATGTTTTTTTTTTTTTTTTTTTTTTTTTTTTTTTTTCTTTTAACAATTATAATGTAAGTTATAGATATAATCACTTAAGTTTGGGTGACAGAGTTTCCACCTTTTGGGGAAAAGGTTGCCAACTCTGTTTGCTATCTGCTCTTTTTGTGGCTGTTTAATTGTATTTATTTGTCTTTCCCTTTGATGTTGAGAACTTGATGTGGATCTGATTGTATCAGTTCCTACGTTTACTTATTTAATTTTTATTCAGTAGTTTGTAGACATACATGTATCAATGGGTAGTGAAATGGACTTGTTAAGTTTTTGGGGGAAAATTATAAGGAGGTAAGTTGTCCGAATATTTAGGGGTAATGCGGTATATGCATTTGCGGACTGATCTGAGTCTTCGCTGTTCAAAGCTGCGCTAAGACCCTTCTTGCATGACCGGAGGCGGAATTACATCACGCAAACATGCCTAAGCAGTGTTGACCCCCTTAAACCCCACTGTTATATAGTAAAACTGGGGTTTATAGGGGTATACATTATTTTTCTTATTTCTGCTTAAAAAAATAGATTGTGGGTACTCGTTAGAACCACCACGCCGAGGCGGTTCTAACGAGTACACCCTATGTTTTGAGCAGAAATATGAAAAATATCAGAAGTTTTATCTGAAAATTTTCATTTTTTGATGGTAAAATTTTAAGTATAGTTGAATAGGCTTGTTTTCGTAATGATGAATTCCTATCAATTTGCAAAATTAAAGTATGATGAAAAAAGTTCAGAGAACAATCGAAAATGTCTTAAACCATTTATTAACACAACGTTCTGCCTTGATTGGCCTTTGTCAAGCGTAATAATTTAAGTAAGCGTCCACATGAGTTCAACCGAAAGAAAACAAAACATCCTCTGCAGAAGTGTGATATGAGTAGGGAGCGTAAAGGTTCCTTTTGTTTTAGACAGGCTAAGGCTCGACATAGGCAGTCGGAGTAAGACTATACGTGTCTGGTCTTGAAAGATCTCAGCAGATTTCTGCAGTCTAAACGTGATCATAAATAGACTCACTAATACCGAATCTGCTATTTTAGTTTCATCACGAAAACATGACTATATAATTTTGACCCCCTTAAACCCAACATTTATAAGGTAAAATTGGGGTTAACAGGGGTATACATTATTTTCCTATTTCTGCTCAAAAACATAGATTGTGGGTACTCGTTAGAACCGCCTTATCGAGGCGGTTCTAACGAACACCCACAATCTATGTTTTGAGCAGAAATATGAAAAATATCAGAGTTTTTTATCTGAAAATTTTCGGTTTTTGGAGGGGAATTTTTCTATATGTTTGAATAGGCGTGTTTTAGTACTGTATGTTGGGTTTCTTGTTTCAAAGAGATCCCTCTAGTTAGAGTTTGATGAGAACAAACATGAGAAAAGGTATCTTCGGGGTAAATGCAAACAGTAAAGGTCCAGATCAGCCAACGGAGATATATAGACTGATCAGGCTCTTAGCTATATTTCCTTATGTTCTGCTGTATCCACTGATTTTATAAGCGGACAGTGAAGGTCCTGATCAGACTGATCTGGACCTTCGCTGTCCGCATATGCCCAAAGACACGTTTTCGCATGGTGCGGCCCTTGTGATAATGCTGAAGGGTACTCTAAGTAGATTGAACCCAGACTTGTCAGACCCTGACCCCTTAAATACTGATATATGATGCGGAATGTAGGGAGAATGCCCCAATGCCATATGCGAACATCGAAAGTCCAGATGAGCGTGCGCATCCCTGCAATCTGATCTGGACATTCTCTGTTCGTCGACATATCCTACAGTATCCATTGATTCTGTAAGCGAATGTGCAGGCTGATCAGGGCCTGTTTTGTCCACTAATTGCACAAGGACCCTTTCGTGCGTTGCGCATCATTTTATAAATTGTGTAGTCTCAATTTAAGCTCCCATCATGTCCATCTTAACTTTTGTCATGCTGAACAAATAAAGAGGCCACACCCACTTCTAAATTTCAGCAAGTTAGATTACTTGGTCCAAATTATTGATACAAATTCACACACTTAATGCCGAACAGTGTAGGTCCAGATCTACACTGTTTGCAAAGACAAGGCATATCCGGGTTCAACAGGACAAGACAAGGGTTAATCACAAATCACGAACTCTTACGAAAAACGATTACTATTTGTGCTGTTGTTGTTTGTTATTGTTTTGTTTATCTGTGCTTTATTTGATTACATATTTTAATTGCACTGTGTTTCAAAAATGGCAATGTTGAAAATGAATTAAGAAAAGAAATCTTGTTTGTTACAGTTTCCTTAAATTTTATTGTAGTAAGCTTCAAAATCGTATGATACAAACTTGCAGCACTGTAGGCTAGTAATATCCTTTGAATACACAGAAGAGAGGTTTTATTTTATTTATTTATTGATTACAGCTTATCCACAGTCGTTTAACTTTTACCTTACTCTGGGCTAATTCAGCAACGACAAACTGATGATATTTTTTCATCAGTTTACAAGAAAATAGGTTTTGACACCTAATGCAAATTGTCTTCTGGATATATCCTCAGTGTGCCTCTACTGAATTTTTTTTACCCAGAATGCTTAGCGTTAATACAGTATATTTCAAAACACTGCAAAGCAGGAATTGACCATAATATGTTTATTACGTTACTATAAGTAGCAAAAGTTACACACATACTTTATTGCATTATCCATTACAAACATTAAATGCAATACCTTTTGAATTATTTATTTATTTATTTATTTATTTGTGTGTTATTTGTTAATTTATTTATCTATTTATTTGTTTGTTTGTTTGTTTGTTTATTTATTTAATAATATTTATTTACAGGTTATTGATGTCGGTATGAATAGAGATGGATATTATTATTTACTAGGGACGCTGGTAAGTTATATATATTTAGTGAAGAAGACATCAAATGCAGTGAACCCTCGTTACAACGACAGCATTAGTTCCGAAAGATGTTGCCATTAAAATGAATTTGCTGTTGTCAAGAATCCTTAAACGCAGCATAATGATCAGTAATGAAGGATTTGTTTTATTATTATTTCCTCATAGAACATATGTTTTGGATATTTGTTAGAATCGTCTTTCTGAGGCAATTCTAACAAATATGCAGAAAAATATATCTTGGAGTATTAAATATTATATTTTTGCATCATTTCTGATTAACTATTAAATATTATATTCTTGCATCATTTCTGATTAACTATCTTGGAGTATTAAATATTATATTCTTGCATCATTTCTGATTAACTGTCGCTTCTTGAGCTAAGATTTCGTACGAAGCCAGTCAAATTATCATTTTAGCGAATTTTGTCGTTGTATCGAATGTCGGTATAAAGAGGGTGCACCTTACTTACTCTAAGTAATCGGACACAGTCTGTCAGATATATTAAGGGTGATTGTGTTTTCACTGCAGACCGTTCTAATTCGCTGGTTCTTGTGTTGTTCGTTCTCTGTAGACTTTATGACCTCTCGTTGCATGTTAGCCCTTGTCATGCTGAATAAATTAAATTGATATGCCACGCCCTTCTCTAATTGTTAGCCAATCATATTACTTAATCCAGATTGTGGATATAAATTCACATACTGAATGGCAAACAGTGCAGATCCAGATTACTTGGCTTCTTCAGAAGCCAACTGATCTCGATCTAGACTGTTTGCAAAGCCCATTTAGCTTTGCGTTTTGCTTTCGTGTGTAATGTTTTCTTGCTCTGATGTTAGCATTGCTGTCTGACATGGTGTTCACCTCGTTTGGGATGAGGGAGCTGATTGCTTTTAGGGTTGACTCCTGCAGGCCAAAATGCCTATTACGACACTGCCAAAAGCACTATTGCAATACTATTACTGTTGCAGGTTCCTGTTGCAACACTATTTCGATAATTATTGGAAACATTATTTTCTTAAAAAAAAAATCCAAAGATTTCCATGAAGCTTTAGTTTTGATAACATCCAGTGTTGAAATTCTATTTGAAAGCCAAAGTATTGCTGAAATTTTTTGATGAACTGAGCACATACATGTACTGACACCAAAAGTGTTGTATTTTTAGAGTTCTGGTATGCAAATTCTAATGCATTCCTCCTTATAGTTATAATATGCAGATATTTTCTATTTATAGACCTATGATTTCTATTTATACATCTAATATTTCTATCTTTAGAACTACTGAAATTGTTGCAATAGTGAAAATACAATTGGCGATACTATTTTATATTTTGCTACCTAGGAGACATGCTCTCAGCAGCAGGTGGCTGTGAACTTTCAACCACAACACGTGTGAAAACCGCTTGGAAGAAGTTCAAAGATTTGTTTCCAGTTCTCTCTTCACGTCACCTCTCTTTCAAAACACGTGGCTGTGTACAGCTCTTGTGTGCGGAGCGCAATGCTCCATGCCAGCGAGACTTGGCCATTGACAAAGCCAAACCTCCAGCGTCTGCAGTGAAATGACAGGGCAATGATCAGACAGATCTGCGATGTCAGGCCGCAAGACATTGTAACCACCAGGTCCAGTGAGCTACTTGTGCAGCTTGGCATTGAGGATCTGGACTTCATTCTGAAGGAGAGAAGACTCCGATCGTATGGACATGTGGAACGCTCCAATGGTGCAGTCTAGACAGCCTTTGACATACAGGTTGATGGAAAGCGTGGGCCTGGGAGGCCCAAGATGACATGGAAGCAGCTGACAGAGAGGGATTGCAGAGAGTGGAGGCTCCCGGCTATCAACCCTCATGATAGACATACCAGGAGATCTAGTGTGAGATCTGCCATGCGTGCAGCAAGCCAGCTATCTGGAAGAGGGTCCACTGATGTGGATGTTGCCCCTGTACCTGCACGTTAATCAAAAATCCGATTATGATGATTATGATATAATAATATTGCCACTTTACTATCACGATAGCACTATTGCCAAGATCACTATTGCGATGCATCAATAGTTCGACATATTGTTACCTCCCTTATTGACTTATTTTTATTTGCTTTATAAAATATGGGCTGTACGTCATAGTCTATTCACTCTTCCCATTGGTGTCTCTGGTAGACTATGTTCTGTGTTTCAGGCACAGCCTGGGCCCAAGGTTATAAAACCTTTTTCATGCTCAACACAGCTGAGCATGAAATTTGTCCTGCTAATAAATATCAAATTACAAACAACTGCAAATTCTTTCTTGCTAAAAATAGCTGAACATGAAAATTTCTCTGCTAATAAATATGAAAATGTCAACAATAGTTGGCATTTTTATATTTATTAGCAGAGAGATTTTTATGCTAAGCTGAGTAAAGCATGCAAAAAGTTTTATATCCTCGGTGCCTGGACAGCTTTACTATTTTTTTTCACCAAACGTTTATAGACAGTTTGAATGAAATGTCAAACCTCATGTTCTATGAAGAACTAGAAAACAAGAAGAAAAAAAATATTTAAAAAATGTCGTCTGCTCTTAGCACGTGCACTTAAGTCTCCTTTTGCGCGAAGCGGCTTAAATGGCGTGTTTATATCATATTTGTCATATTCTCTTTCGGTTATCTTTCCCATAAGAACAATTAATTAGTACTTCTTAACGCTTTGCACTCAAGGTAAACATTTAAGCAGACGACATTTTGAAATAATTTTCTTATTTTTTTACAGAAAATAGGCTTAGGTGTTGCATGCAAAATGTCTCCAAAGGAGAGAATTTGCATGAAATGTCAAAGCCTATTTCCTGAAAAAAAAAATGAGAAAAATATCAATTGTCGTCGTCTGTTGGGTATGCCTAGAGAGTGGTAAGTTTAAACTTTGAAGACGACACATATTGCCTCTGACACTATCTTAACCTTAACCACTCTCTGGGCTAACTCAGCAGACGACAAATTTATGACTTTTAGCTCAACTGAGGGAATGCTCAGGATGAGCTATTGTGATCACCGATTGCCCGTCGTCGTCAATAATTAGTTTGTTAACCCTCTAGAGGTCACAGTTTAGACCCAATCTTAATGCAAATTGCTCAGAATGGTTGCCCCTATAAAATCTTGTTCGAAACTGTGTCACTTGGGGTCAAAAACTAGGTCACTGGGCCAAATCAAATGAAACCTTGTTAACACTCTAGAGGTCACAGTTTTGAAGCAATCATCATAATTTTTTCTCAAAATGTTTGTCTTGATAATTTCAAGGGCAAGTTTGAAACTAGGTCACTTGGGATCAAAAAGTAGGTCACAGGACCAAATCAAATAAAGATCTTATTAACACTCTTGAGGTTACATTTTTTTAAGCAATCTTGATGAATCATGCTCAAAATGTTTGTTTTTATGTTTAGTAGGTTGACTTTGAAACTGGGTCACTTTGGGTAAAAATCTAGGTCGCCGGCCAAACCATAAGAAAACCTTGTTAACACTCTAGAAGTCACATGTTTTAAGTAATCATCATGAATCTTGCTCAAAATGTTTGTCTTGATGATTTCTAGGTCAGTTTTGAAACTGGGTTACTTGGGGTCAGAAATCTAGGTCACCAGGCCAAATCAAAGGAAAGCCTTGTTAACACTCTAGAGGTCATATTTTGTAAGTGATCAGCATAAATCTTGCTTAAAATGTCTGGCTTGATAATTTCTAGATGAAATTTGAACTGGGTCACTTATGACCTATATGTCACGGTCAAGTGCATTTCTTGAGTTTTTTGTCCGTTTAGGTCAGTTTTTTCAGTAACTATTTGTCCTACAGCAGTGATACTTGACACTTGCATACATCTTAGCATGACCTCTTGAATGCAGTCATCCATAGTTGGCGTCGACCTCATTTTTCACGGTCCACTTACCTTGTTTCGTGTGCGTGTTTAGGTCAGTTTCTTAGTTACTATTGCTCCTACAGCCAGTAATACTTAGCACATGCATACATCTTAGCATGGCGTCTTGAGTGCATTCGTCCATATTCGACCTTGACCTATAATTCACGATCCATTAGGCATGCTACATTGTCTTACATGTTAAATGGCCAGAAGTTTTGCCTTGATCATTTCTAGGTCAGGTTTTCTGCTATGATACTCAGGTGAGCGTTACCGGGCCATCATGGCCTTCTTGTTTCTTATTCGGAGACAGTTGGCATGAAATGTCAAATCCTGTTTTCAAGGGGAAAAAAGATAAATATTATCAGTTTGTCGTCTGCTGAATATGCCTAGAGAGTGGAAAAGGTTAAACTTTGACGACGACACATATTACCGCATTCATCAGCCTTTGACACTACCTTAACCCTTAAAGCGCCAAGAAAAACTGCATCTGAAAATGTCGTCTGTTTATGTCGTCTGCTGAATATTCTTGCAGACTTTTCAAACCTAGTTTTGCATACAGGCAAACAGTGTCGACCCAGATCAGACTGGGTCCACACTGTTTGCAAAAATGACGGCAAAACATCGATCGACGTGAACTAAGTGGTTCTCGCGCATATATAAGGCGACCCTCATCTCACAAATCCAGTCAGAATATCATGACTTTCAGCCTTGGCTGCAAGAGAATCATATGTAGGGGTAGGCAAATGATAGTTTGACCCAGATGTGATGAAGTGAAGCCTAAGATAAGACGAGGAATTACTTAAATTTCTGTTTATCTTCGTTATTTATGTTTCGTACGTACTTTTAGTTGTTTTCCGGCTTGCTGTCAAAAGTTGGTTGACGGGTACCCACAAAATACTAAAAACCGGTATTACAGACAAACGGTACTAAATGTGTCTCCGGCCATATATATGGCAGCGGGCCCTTTTAATTTAAGAATTAAAAAAAAAAAAAAAAAAAAAAAATTTCGTCTCAAAACAGAGATGAAACTACAATTTCACATGGTTTATATGGAGGAAAACTTTTTTACAAGATTTTTTGCGCTATACTAACAAAACCCAAAAGAGTTCATTAGTATTCCATACTGTCTTATGGACTACTGTATTCCACCCTATTCTGCTGTTGTTTTTTTTTTTGTTTGTTTTTTTTTTTTGTTTTTTTTTTTTTTTTTGTTTTTTTTTTGTTTTTTTATTGAACAAGGCTTTGCTTGTAACAGTGTGGAATAACTTGGATAGTAACAGTGTGGAATACTAACGAAGATAGAAACTCAGTTGATTTTTGATAGTAGAGGGCAAAAAATCTTGAAAAAATAAATTCCTCCATATGAACCATGTAAAAAAATTTAGTTTCGTCTCTATATAGGGACGAATTTTTTTTCCACCATGTATTTTAAGTGTTTTTTTTGTTTTTTTGTTGTTTTTTTTTGTTTTTGTTTTGTACCAGACTAATAAAAATTCATGGGTCTTCCAAGTGTCTTTCTGTTTTATATGGAGAAAAAGAAAATTTCGTCCCTATATAGAGACGAAACTACAATTTCTTTACATGATTTATATGGAGGTTTTTTTTCCAAGATTTTTTGCGCTATACTAACAAAAATCAAAGGAGTATCTATCTTCGTTAGTATTCCACACTGTCCTATGAACTACTGTATTCCAGCATATTCTACTGTTTTCTTTTTTTTTTTTTTTTTTTTTTCTTTTATTTATTGAACAAGGCCTTGCTTGTCATAGTGAGGAATAACTTGGATAGTAACAGTGTGGAATACTAACGAAGATAGAAACTCCATTGATTTCAGTATAGGGCAAAAAAAAAATCTTGGAAAAAAATTTTCCTCCATATAAATCATGTAAATGTTTTTAGTTTCGTCCCTATATAGGGATGTTTCTTTTTCCCACCATCTATTCCAAGTTTTTTTTTTTTTTTTTTTTTTGACCAGGCTAGTAAAAATTCATGGGTTTTCCAAGTGTCTTTCTGTTTTGTACAGAAAAATCACATGGTTTATATGGAGAAAAAAGAAAACTTCGTCCCTACACAGAGACGAAACTACAATTTTTTACATGGTTTATATGGAGGAAAACGTTTCTCCAAGATTTTTTGCGCTATACTAACAAAATCAATAAAGTTTCTATCTTCGTTAGTATTCCACACTGTCCTATGGACTACTGTATTCCACCCTATTCTGTTGTTTTTATTGAACAAGATTTTGCTTGTAATAGTGTGGAATAACTTGAATACTAACAGTGTGGAATACTAACGAAGATAGAAACTCCATTGATTTTTGATAATATAGGGCAAAAAATTTTTGGAAAAAAATATTCCATCATATAAACCATGTTAAAATTTGAGTTTCGTCCCTATATATATGTTAAAGTATTGCCATCTATAAACAAATAAAAACATGGAGTTCTTATCTTCGTTAGTATTCCACACTGTTACTATCCTAGTTATTCCATGAAATTCGAAAAATTTATCCAGTGCGGAATACAGTAGTCCATAGGACAGTGTGGAATACTAACGAAGATAGAAATTCCATTCATATTTGATGATAAAAAAACGCAAAATCAACTCGAAAATCCATCATTTATTAATTGTCTAAAACAGTATAAAATACACAATTCTGAAAAAAATAAAAAATAGCCATTTTTCAACATTTTTGCACATACATCGATCGACGTGAACTAGGAGGTTCCGTCGCCTATATAGGGAAGAAATTTCCAAAAAAGACACTTGGAACAGAAGGATTTTTTTTTTCAAAAAAACACAAAAAAAAAACACACTAAAAACAGCCTTTTTTAAGAATTTCAAAAAAACCCTATAGAGGGTTCTTTTTATTTTTTAGAAAAACACTAGTAAACCAAGCAAATTTTTTTCCAAGTTTTTACAAATCTCAAATATTGCCATCTATAAACAAATAAAAACATGGAGTTCTTATCTTCGTTAGTATTCCACACTGTTACTATCCTAGTTATTCCATGAAATTCGAAAAATTTAAACAGTGCGGAATACAGTAGTCCATAGGATAGTGTGGAATACTAATGAAGATAGAAATTCCATTCATATTTGATAATAAAAAACGCAAAATCAACTCGAAAATCCATCATTTATTAATTGTCTAAAACAGTATAAAATACACAATTCTGAAAAAATTAAAAAATAGCCATTTTTCAACATTTTTGCACATACATCGATCGACGTGAACTAGGAGGTTCCGTCGCCTATATAGGGAAGAAATTTCCAAAAAAGACACTTGGAACAGAAGGAAATTTAAAAAAAAAAAAAAAAAAAAAACACACACACACACAGTAAAAACAGCCTTTTTTAAGAATTTCAAAAAAAAACCCTATAGAGGGTTTTTTTTTATTTCTTAGAAAAACACTAGTAAACCAAGCAAATTTTTTTCCAAGTTTTTACAAATCTCAAATCTTGCCATCTATAAACAAATAAAAACATGGAGTTCTTATCTTCGTTAGTTTTCCACACTGTTACTATCCTAGTTATTCCATGAAATTCGAAAAATTTAAACAGTGCGGAATACAGTAGTCTATAGGATAGTGTGGAATACTAACGAAGATAGAAATTCAATTCATATTTGATAATAAAAAACGCAAAATCAACTCGAAAATCCATCATTTATTAATTGTCTAAAACAGTATAAAATACACAATTCTGAAAAAATTGAAAAATAGCCATTTTTCAACATTTTTGCACATACATCGATCGACGTGAACTAGGAGGTTCCGTCGCCTATATAGGGAAGAAATTTCCAAAAAAGACACTTGGAACAGAAGGAAATTTGTTTTCAAAAAAAACAAAAAAAAAAAAACACTAAAAACAGCCTTTTTTAAGAATTTCAAAAAAAAAACCTATAGAGGTTTTTTTTTATTTTTTAGAAAAACACTAGTAAACCAAGCAAATTTTTTTCCAAGTTTTTACAAATCTCAAATATTGCCATCTATAAACAAATAAAAACATGGAGTTCTTATCTTCGTTAGTATTCCACACTGTTACTATCCTAGTTATTCCATGAAATTCGAAAAATTTAAACAGTGCGGAATACAGGTTTTTTTTATTTTTTAGAAAACACTAGTAAACCAAGCAAATTTTTTTTCTAAGTTCCTTAAATTCAGCCAATTTTCAACATTTTGCACATACATCGATCGACGTGAACTAGGAGGTTCCGTCGCCTATATAGGGAAGAAATTTCCAAAAAAGACACTTGGAACAGAAGGAATTTTTTTTTTCCAAAAAAAGAAAAAAAACACTAAAAAACAGCCTTTTTTAACAATTTCAAAAAAACCCTATAGAGGTTTTTTTTGTTGTTTTTTTAGAAAACACTAGTAAAGTAAGCAAATTTTTTTTTCAAAAAAAAAAAAAAAAAAAAAAAAAAAAAACACACTAAAAAACAAAAAAACTTTATATGGAAAACATAGCATGGGGCCAAAAAAAAAACGTTTCTAGAGATATACGGAAACTGCAACAAATTTTTATCGGGGTGCTCCATTCTGTTCTATTCTGTCTTATTCTAATAGTAGGGTACTGGGTTTTACCCATATCTCCTAGGATACCTGATTTTAGTAGCTAGGGCTAGGAACCAGCATAGAAAATGCCGATGAACCACCTAGTTCACGTCGATCGATGTTTTGCCAAAATGACTTTTAAAATCACAAGCAGATGACAAACCAGACGACAATAGTTGTGTCTGGCGCTTTAAGGGTTAACATTAACCACTCACTGGGGTAGCTCAGCAGACAACAAATTGGTGAGAACTTTCTTATGTATCCCAGAAAATAGGAACTTTTTTCTGCTGAAACGGTCCAAAATCGGCCTTTTTTCACAAGTTCCAACAACAATGCTATCCGCAGCATAGCATTTACATATAGTTTTCATTCCTTAAGTTTTCAAAGCTTTATTGCAAAGTAAGAATAGATAAAAAAAAATGAAACCGCTTTACATTTGCACTTATGTGATTACATCCACGAACATATATAAGCAACCTCAAGCGTCTTCGAACACTGAAAAACTGCACGGACTCCAATCATCTTTGCATTGATCTATTCTGTAAAATCATATAATGCATTTCGTGAAGAAAAAAAATATATACAGATGAATACTTAACTGAAAGTCCTGATCAAACTGTACTGACAGGCGTTGTGTTTTATGCCTTCCTTTCTACACATTCCGCAGAGAACAGCTCTCGCATGCCTTCCCAGTCAGCATTCTATGTAAATCTATATCGGGCCGTCATCGGCCCGTCAGGGTAGCTGATGACGGCCCGATGTAGATTTACGTAGAATGCTAGCTGGGTTGTTCCAGAAGCTTGACTGCGAATTTTGACTTTTTATTGAATATTTTTTCATACTCTTTCTTACAGGACATAACTAGTATTAATAAGGATTTGTGGAAGTCTTTCACGTATGGTGGAGTTAACATGACTGGGTTTCAACTTATCAACAAAAACAAGTGGACATATAAGCATACGGCATTGATGGAACGTATAGGAGAACTTGACCCTTCTGTAAGTCGGTCGCAAAAGAAGACGTTATAGGAAAATTGTCGTTTGAACTAACTTAGCAAACCGCGGGAGGTGTCAGTCATTATTATTCGTCCGTAGCCCTTTTGTCAAGCCGCGATACTTTTTTAAATGACAAATAGTCCAAAAGCAGCAAGGCGATTTAAACCTAATGTGTGAGACGTGGTGTTTGGGTAGGAGGAATTCAATGTTGTATTTCGTGTAAATTGGTTGTAATATCTTAATCCCGTAACGCAATGGAAAGCAAAATTTGTAGGTAACATTAGGAATTCCACGTTTTGAAAATAAGTCTAACTTGTTAGAAACATTTTATTAACCCATTGAAGATTGGAAACCCCTATACGGGTAACTGCCAACAGAACGCGGCGTCTGATCAGGGTATCCACTGTTTGCAAATATTTCATCCATTTTTCTTTAAGAATATCTACATCATATAGCCTGACATACCTAAAATCGAAAATGGACACTTACAATATATAGTGTGGGAGAGTTTATTCAGTCTTTAATGGGTTAAGGGGACTTGACACACTTGGTAAATTTTCTACAATTGTATAAGGGAGACAACTCAGTTTGTGACTTTCTGTTTCGCTTTTTGCACATCGGGACCCTTCTTAAAAGGGATTCCCGGCTAAAAGGAATGGATTTGCTCCCAAGATGAGCAAATTATTTCCTTTTAGATAAACCCTTTTTGAATGGAGACAAACCCGATTTGATAGAGTGTTGTCCCGAGAAAGGGTATTCGTTCCCCTTTTGTCATAACTCGAAGATACAGCATTCTGATATGACGCAAACGCAGCATACGAATGCGACAACATTGTTCCAAAGCTCCTCAAACATTTATGATTTCGTTAAATTATCTTCAGCTTAGATGGATTATGGATGTGGTTTAAAAGAAACAATATAAGCTGAATAGATCACTTAAAACAATACGTCACACAATAAAATCATTCGGAACTTTTCGGTCTTTAACGGAGAGTAGGTTTTAGCCTCGTTCTGGTATGGTTGGCAGAATGATGTTGTTTACGTTAATCGGGCATTGAAATGGCCAATGTTTTTTTTTGTTTTTGTTTTTTTCAGAAAAATAAAGCAGTTTTCTTTTGTCAAAAGTTTTATGTTCATAAGGGATTCATGTCGACTGATCATTTCAATGTCATAACCACAAATATTAACACATCTTTTATCTATCAACTAGATAAAACTAGGCGTTTAAATGGTCACCATAAAGCCAATATTACGGCTGCGAGCGTGCCTGCTGATTTCGGAAAATATCATTGAAACAATTGTATTTATTTTAAGAAAAGCAATCAAATTGCTTCTGAAAGCTGTATTCTTAAACAAAAGATAAAAATCAAGAGTGAATATTAACCAAAAGGAATAATTTATCCCTGTACAATTTGGCTTCATTCAACTGGTATCGCTGGAACCGGAAAAGATTATGTCATCCGCAATTATTGATCACGTAGCATAACATTGTAGTCACGTGTTCAGTAGCCCGAATGAAAACAATAACATTAAAGTGGTCTATAGTTTTTAAAAACTTTTCTGGTGAGATGTCATCTTCCATCCCATTACAAGTCGGCGAGGCCGTATACTGTTTTATCATGCATTATACTTTGACGACAAATGGTCATGCCCTGAAGTCATTGTGTGCGTGCGCCATCCTGTTCTGCGCATGCGCATTTCGCAGAGCAATAAGTGCTAAAATTGAATAAGACCAGAACAGGTATTATGGTGCTGACATATGGAATACAGGTTTAACTCGGTTGTGCTGATCGTTCCAAAGTGGAACTGGACAAACTATGTAGACATAGATTGGCGTCTGATCTTGGTCTATACTGTTTACCATAGACCACACGTTTACAGCAACAGAACCAATTAACCCTTAGAGTGCTCAGCAAAGCTGAAGCAGATGACATTCTATTTATTTTCTTTTTTTTTTTTCGGAGAAAATAATACTTGGCATTTCATGTGAATTCACATAAAATGTCAAGTCCTATTTCCTCTGAAAACAAATGTTAGAATTAAACTGCCTACTGCTGTCATATTCGCACTTTAAGGGTTAAGGCAGTTTCTATGTAATACCCCTTAAAGTACATTATGGAACATTTCGACATGGATGATGAAAAGTCCATTTAATATATCAGGGCACGAATGGGCTAGAAAAATGTTTGTTTGCAGATTGAGGTGGCTTTAGCTGTCGATGCAGTTGTTGTGTTGACGACAGCGTTGGCTGAACTCTGGGACAGATCGGATGAGATACGTAAACTTGTGTTTCCATTCCGCCGTGGAGAGGTCAACTATGCAATGAACTGCAGTTCAGATTTTGATATTGGTCCTCTTGTATTGGACGCCATAAAACGGGTATGTATATGAGACAGGGCAACTAAGAAAAACAAAAATAAAAAAAAAATAAAACAGTTGTTCAGATTTTGATTGGGTTCATTTGTATTGGACGCCCTAAAACGGGTATCTATATGAGACAGGTCAACTAATAAACAGTAATTTAGATTTTGATATTGGTCCTATTGTACTGGACACCATAAAGCGGGTATGTATATGAGACAGGTCAACTATTAAATAAACTGTATTTCAGCTTTTGATATTGGTCCACTTGTATTGGATGCTATAAAGCATGAGACAGGTCAACTATTAAATAACCTGTGATTTGATATGGGTTTTCCTGTATTGGACACCATAAACGGGTATGTATATGATACAGATCAACTGTTCAATGCATTGTTGTTCAGATTTCAATATTGGTCCTCTTGTATTGGACGCCATAAAACCGGCACATCTATGAAACAGGTCAGCTTTGCAATGAATTGCAAATCAGATCTTGATATTGTCCTCCTCTTGTATTGGACGTCATAAAACGGGTATATATATATATATGATACAGGTCAACTGTTCTATGAAATGTAGTTCAGATTTTTATATTGGTCATTTTATATTTGATAAATTGTCTGAATATTTAGGGTACACATACAGGCCTGAACAAATGGTGTAGAGCCAGATTCGGTGCCACAGAAAGCGGCATCTGATCAAGGTCCACAATGTTTGCCACTGATCCAGCAAATTTTTAACTCATAAACAAGCAGTAGAATGGACCTGTTCAAATTTTAGGATAAGTATGGTAAGGAAATACATTGTCTGAATATTTTGGGTATACGGACAGACAGGCCTGAGCAAACAGTGTAGACCCAGATCAGACGCCGCAGAACGCGGCGTCTGATCTGGGTCTAACTGTTTGCCACTCATCTAGGTACGTTAACAGCTAGTAAAATTAAAGATACATTTTAGGATAAGTATGGTAAGGAGATGTGTCCGAATATTTAGGGCAACTAAGGTATCAGCATCACATGTTGCGGCTTTTGGTATTTTGTAAGGTATCCTGCATTCAAGCTAAGAAATGTAATAAATGCTGTTTGGATGGACAACCACCCCACCCACCATTTAATGATTTGATTGGATGGTTGATTTAATGATTGATTAAACTTTCTTGTATAGCTTAAGTTCTTTTAGCAGTGTGTGAAATGTCTGTAGGCATTTTGTTGGCTGGCTGGATGGCTGGATGGATGGATGGATGGATTGACTGATTGATTGATTGATTGATTGATTTTGCTTTTATTAAAGGTTTCATTAGAAAAAGGATTATCTGGCAGTATAGCTTTTGACGAAAAAGGACAGCGTAGTGGTTTTTCCTTTGATGTATACCACCTTAGTTATAGATCTACTCTGAAAAGAGTAAGTTTGTCAGATTACTCCATTAACCCTTAAAACGCCATATAAACTTATTTTACTATTATTATTATTATTATTATTATTACTATTATTATTCAGGGAAAAGAAGACTTAGCAAATGTCAAGTTTTATTTTCGCAGAAAATAAATAACAAAGTAATTAAAAAATGTCTGCTGCGGTTGTGAGTGGCGCTTTAATGGTTAATATTTGTAAAGAATATGACTACTGCCATTTTTTTTTTTTTTTTTTTTTTTTTTTTTTTTTTTGCTATGTTCACACAAATTCCCACATTTCGCTTTTGGTTGCGAATAATATTGAAAACCCTGATATTTAGATCTTTTATTCATTTACATCGGATTAATATTCAGGAGGAACCGATGATTCAGCGCAGATAATATTGACGCGACAACTTATTTGATTTTATAATTAAAAGTTTTAAATGTGTATAAATTCAAACATTTATTTAAATTTGTGTGTCTGAATGTCTTTTATTTCTGTCTAAGTAAATTTAGCACTCCACAAATTTATATGTTCTTTTCTTTTTTCCCAATACAGCACGTTCCTGCACAAAATGTCAAACATTATTGTTAAGAAAAAACATTTCAAAATACCATCTAGAAGTGTCCGGGTAGCCGAGTGGTTAGCCCTCCCGACTTCGGATCACGAGCTCCCGGGATTGAATCCCGCTGGAGGCGCATCACGAAAACATGCCTATGTAATTTAACCCCCTTAAACCCCAGTTTTATATAGTAATACTGGGGTTTACAGGGGTGTACATTATTTTTTTTTATTTCTGCTCAAAACATAGATTGTGGGTACTCGTTAGAACCGCCTCACCGGTTCTAACGAGTACCCACAATCTATGTTTTGAGCAGAAATATGAAAAATATGAGTTTTTTATCTGAAAATTTTCTGTTTTTTTGTTGTTGTTTTTTTTTTTTTGTGATAAAATTTTCTATATATTTGAATAGGAGTGTTTTCTTAATGGGAATTCAACTCATGACTGTACGGCGCTTAATTGCACAGAGCCTTTCATTATCATCCTTCCATCGACTCGATATGACTTAAATAATGTTGAAAGGGACGTAAAACACTAAATCATCATTATTAAGTGTTAAATGTTAGTTTTGAAATACTGGAAGGACGGTGGACTTCCGCATGCTATCCTACCTGTTACAAGAAATGTAAGGCACAAACAACCTTCTATATATAGCACGCTGCACGTTCAAGTCAGTAGATTGCACTTATACCTTGAAAAACGATTTTGTTTCTTTTCACAATAAAAACAAATGCACAAGTTTAGCCCCACGAAACAATGCATAAGCCTTTCCATGTACATATTAACTCTTTCAACCTTGCAGACCAAAACATACACTTTTGCAAACAGTGTACATCCAGATGAGATGGCTCGTCACGAGCCATCTCGTCAGGGTATACACTGTTTTCCGTTCTGTTTTTTTTTTTTTTTTTTTTTTTTTTTTTTGAATTTTTGGACATGTCCAAATTCAAAGATAGAAGAGTCCACTTCAGAAACTCAGGGGTGAAAGGGTTAACGAGTTGTTTCTTTAGAATCTACCATTCTTTCTGTTTCTTTAGAATCTACCATTCTTGTAATGTATTAGTGATACATTTGTCAAATGACTGGACCAACATTTCTCCAACGTTCAAAGATATTAATTTTATCATTTTACATCATTTGGGAGTGGAATGTTCATATGTGGGAAATATGTTCTCTTTTTCGTTGTCATATTTCTATGCTTTTACAAAGTCGTTTTGTAATTTCATATTTAACCCATTGAAGACTGGAGACCCCTAAACGGGTAATTGGCAAACAGTGCAGACCCAGATCAGACGCCGCAGAACGCGGCGTCTGATCAGGGTCTCCACTGTTTAAAAATGGTTCAACCATTTTTTAGGAATATCTACATCATATAGCCTGACATACCTAAAATTGAAAATGGATAATTCCAATATATAGTGTGGGAGAGTTTATTCAGTCTTTAATGGGTTAAAGGGAATTGATACACTGTAGGGGACGATACCTTTGTCAAAACTGTTTTTTTTTTTTGTTGTTGTTTTTTTTTTTTTTTTTTTTTTTTTTTTTGTTTGTTTTTTTTTGTCTCCTTGGTGTGCAGCAAAGCAAACGGGAAGTCACAAAAGTCAAAAGTTGTCCCTTGTGCATTTTGTCTAGGGCAAAATCCCAAACTGGAAACGACAAAAAATATCATTTGTATATAGTTTATGTTTCGAAATGCATTAACCTCGATCACACCAGTGATGTGTGTGTGTGTGTGTGTGTTATTATCACATATATTTATTTGTCTTTTTTTTTTTTTTTTTTTTTTGCTGTTTAAGGTAGGTGACTGGATACAGGGCAAAGGATTACGAACGTCTCTGAGAAGCCCACTTCCACCATTAGTTGCTAAACCAAAGAACAGAACAAGAATCGTAACAACAGTTGTGGTATATTTGAAAACTTTTTATATTTCCATGTAGATAATGTAGAAAATTATGTGAACCGAAATGTAAGAAAACGTATCGTCTGACATTTGCCACCCAACGAAGACTCAAATCAGTCTGCACCCCCGTGCAATCTGATCTGAGTCAAAGTTGCCCGCATGAAGAAACTTTGCATTCTTGCGAATGCGCAGGCTGATCTGAATCTTTGCTGGGCGCACATATCCGAAGTTACGTTTCCTGACCTTCGGCTCATATACTATTATTTGATATTTTCACTATGTGCATATGTTATGCATAATATTAACCTTGAGCAGTCTATCTGTGAATTACCTTCGTCACCTCTTTTTATTTGGAGGGCAAGGTCTTTTGTCTGACAAGTAAATCTTCTATAAGAATTGTTCATTCTTTCGGATGAAGTTAATTCTTGAGGATATAACATCTCTTATGTTATGCACTGATTTTACTGAAGAATGGTGGAAAGGGCATATTGTGTTACCCCTGTCCGTCCGTCAGTCTCAGCCCGCGTCCGGCGTTAGCAATTTGCGTTTAAGTTTTTCAGGCGGGGGCATCCGTGTCCTTTGGATACATTTCTAGTTTCATAAGGAATACAATGTTTGTAACATACTATTAAGTTCCCTGCATTTCAAAAATATAAGTGAAGATACCCAGCAAATGCCACAAGCACCAAGAATAGCCCTCCCGAGGCACCAAAGGAAGGAGTGATGAGGAACAAACAAGGACACTACAAACTCCATATATGAAACCAGACGCAGAAAACAAAAACACGAAAACACGCCTATATAATTTTGAACCCCTTCAACCCCACTTTTATATAGTAAAATTGGGGTTGACAGGGGTATACATTATTTTTCTTATTTCTACTCAAAAACATAGATTGTGGGTACTCGTTAGAACCGCCTCATCGAGGCGGTTCTAACGAGTACCCACAATTTATGTTTTGAGCAGAAATATGAAAAATATCAGAATTTTTATCCGAAAATTTTCAATTTTTGGTGGTAAAGTTTTCAGTATATTAGAATAGGCATGTTTTCGTAATGGAGCTGCAACAGAGGAACCTCCTTGGAACGGTCAGTAAACTGGGGTCTTAAACTAGTTTTACTCGCGCGAACCCCACCCTTTATTCTAATGAAGGTCCAAAGTACAAATCTATGTTCGGTCCGCATACGGTCCTCGGCCTCATCTGTGAAACACCACAATGAAACACATATAATCAAAAACATTGTGATGAAACAAAGCAGAGGGCTCAATGGCGATCTGAAGAAAACCACAGACAGGACCACAATGACCCGACCACAAACAAAGATAGTCAAGCATCGACTATCTGAAACATATGGTGGAGGGAGCTGTCATTTAGTCTGAGGACCGACCCACCGTCGTGCAATTAAAGAGGGAAACAACGCTATCAGCTATAATTGGGTTAACAGCCATGCATGCGGTATACGCATTCAGAGTGTCCATGTTGTAACCTATCTTTTTGCAGCGAATGACAATCTTTTTAAAATCAGTTTTGCCAACAATCTTTCTGAATTTGTAGACTCAGTCGCAATAAAAGTCAGGTTCGGTATAGTGGGACATTCAGGTTCGATATATAATTTACAATGACGGCAATAATATGGGAGCAAACCCTCTATGGGAGCAAATTCTTTCATTTTAGAGTAGTTTGCTTTTCAGAAAGTGACAAAATAATTTGGACAGTGTTACCCCTAACCCACCCCGAACGTGCATCAATTCCCCTTAATGTTCCAAAGTAAATTTATACCCATAAATATACGCCAAAGTCATTGACTGTCAAACTTACTTTGTTTCTGATTGTATTTATTTACTTTTCTGGTTTTCTAATTATGCCTTATTTTTCTGATTTCCTAATTTAGTTTCTGCGACAAAAATTGTCATCTTTAGTATATTTTGATATTTTTCCGAAGGGAAACGACTATTACAGAATGAGTATTTAAAGTATCCATCGGTGTGGGCTACTCTTCAGGGTAAGAATTTACTCCCAAAGCCTGGAGCTAATTCTTTCCTTTTAGAGTAGCAGCCAGTGAGAAGCGAAGCAAATACTTCCAGATTAGGGTTATTTTCTTGATTTGTGTTTCCTTTCTTCTTAAATGTTGTGTACATCGACTTCGTTCGAGCCTTTCCCTATAGAGTTTGTTTCATCTACAGAATGCACCTTTTATACAACTGAAGAAAGAAGAGAATGGACAACCTCTAATTGGCAATGATAGATTTGAAGGTTTCTGTGTAGATATGATCAAGGAAATTGCCGAGAGGTGCAACTTTACTTACCTTTTACGACAACGAATTGACGAGGTGTATGGGGCTAGAAGTGATAATGGATCATGGGATGGTCTAATAGGGGAGCTAATCAGCGGTGTTAGTTTCTGTTATCTTATTTCATTGAACTCTGTCAAGCAAACTGAAGATTTAGTTCGAAGGCGAACAGCGAATGTCCCGATTATCCGCACAGTTTGATCAGTGCCTTTGCTTTTCCACTTACATTTTACTGTATCAACACTGGCTCATTACGAAAATCGAACCGTTGTAATAAACGTCAAAAAGATTGCCTTTGGAAACAAACAACACACTACGGACTAGAAAATGGGAATATCGGTTTTATTGAGACTCTTCATAAGCAGTAATGAAGTTTACAACACTGGTTACGCCCTCTAGCATATACATGAGCAGAACTCCATTTTCAAACATACCACAATGGGCCCAATTATTCCAAAGGAAAAGAAATATAATCTGCACTATGGTGACGTACAGTTCAGAGGCTTTCAAAGGCTTTCTGGGCTTTCAGAGTTCACTTATTTGTCAAACCCGCGGGTCAAACCCCTTCTAACTTGACGAGTGTTCCGTTCACTTTTAAAATTAATATTATGAATTCCAGTTGTAATTATACCATAAGATATTGATAAATTTAAATCCAGACATTGAGATTATAATAATTTATTAAGCGTATGTTCTTTAGGACAAATTCTATCAACCATTTGTTCAAGATATATATTATCAGTATTTGGTAATTTATCTAAATATCTAGACGTTGAATTAAATACCTCATTCACATTAGCTTGTTGTTGTTCTTTTTTCAGACAGGGACAGCATGAAGTCTTTCTCGTAACAAAATAGAAACAAATCACCAACAGGAGGTACAAAATTAGTCCCGTTCAGAATAAAAAGAAATAGTGAAGATACCCAGGAAATATGCGACAATTACGAAGCACAGCCTTCCCGAGACACCAAAGGAAGGAGAAATGGTGAGCAATTAAGGACACCACAAATGCCACATATGAAATCACAGATGACCAAACAAAGAAGAACTGCAGCAGACAAGACATTAATAATTTTGAGAATTCAGTCGTAGTGCATGAACCATAATTTGCCTTAATATTTTATTACCAAAATATTCCAAAGAAGGGCTATATACAAAAGAATACATGCATATTATCAAGAGGACAAATAAGAGCATCATAAAGTTTTTGACAAGACTATAAATGATGATATCTTTTTTTTCAGGATGCAGATATCGCACTGGCCAGCCTTACCATAACAAGTGAGAGGAGTGAATATGTTCGATTTACTAAACCTTACATGAACACTGGAATAAGCATAATGATCAAGAAACCAGAAAAATCAAAACCTGGTGTTCTTTCCTTTATGGAACCATTATCATACAGAGTTTGGGGTTGTATTGCTTGCGGTTTCTTTGCGGTTAGCTTCATCCTGTATATGGTAGGAAGGTTTAGTCCATATGAGTGGCAGGAGGAGGGTACAGGTTCTGCCCCTTCTGATACCTTTTCCTTTGTGAACACTTTGTGGTTCTCTCTGGGTGCCTTAATGCAGCAGGGACCTGATATATTCCCAAGGTTCGTAGCCAAATACTATAATATTTTAGTGTTTAGTAAATGCAAACTCGTGCATTAAACCAAATGGTTACTCATTTTATCACTCCTTTGGGTTCATATCAGGGTCTGGGTGCTTGGCATTCCGTCAGTCACCTAATATATATCTGTCGGATTATCTAGCCTATTCAACAGTCATATTAAATTCTTGAGTGTATTATCAAACATGTTTATACCACATCATTAAATATGTTTCTAAGAAGTTGGTCACCTTGGATAACTACATTTTCATTCATTATAAAAAATGTTTCTTCATTATTAATGTATGAAGCAGTATGCCCGTAATTTGAGCTGAAACAAATTTAGACCTTAAACTGAAAAGTCGTATTGTAGTACTTGTTACATTTTTTTATTGTCAATTTATATGCATACTATGTGACTTTTATAAATTTGAAACTAAAATGGCTCAACTTTCTAGGCAAAATCTGTTTCCTAATAAGACTAAAAGACAAATTCGAAGAACCTATGTTGTGGTATGGCACTACATTGCCTTGTTAATGTCGCATCATTAGTACATTATGCATTTATGCAGATATATGTATATAAGTAGTATAGGGTGCATTATGATAAGTTATCCCACATCCGGATTTATCGGTGTATTTTTGTTAATCTCCCAGCCCCTTTTAGAATTAGTATAACACGAAACAGTCATCAGAGCATAAATGAGAAATAATGGCAAAGGTTCAAAGCAAACCAAAATGAAAAAATATAGATATGAATTATTATAAAAATTGAAAAAAGAGTCATTTTCAAATACAGGACAAAAGAAAAAGTACAAAGTAGCAGACAATGAGTAGTTAAAATATGCAGCTTCAATTATGCAATTTTGCAGTACCTTAAATGGACCGCGAAAGACCATGTCGTAGAGCACTATTAATTACGCCAATAAAATTAGCACCATCCATTGCATCAGTGATAATCATTTAAGTTTTGTGAATATCGCATGTAATAATGATTTGTGATTTCTTCAAAACTATTCGTTTAACTTATAAGCAAACAAAAAGCAGAGACTACATAAACTAACTATTATATGATGGATAGCGTCTAGGTTTCTAGGCCAGACTAGCTATTTTCGGCCAATTAGGCCTCATCAGTGACCCTCATATACCTTTTACAAAATTCCAGAATCGGTTGAATGATCTCATAGCACTAGACAGTTATACTACACTATAGTGAAGTACAGAGTGGCGTTTTATGGCCGCCACACGGTAGGAACCATAGGGACAAGGGTCATGGAAATTTATTCGATTAAAACAGAAATATACGAAATACAACCTTCAGGGTAGTTGTATTAGTGACTATGGAGGAAAGTTACATCGACACTGAAAGGTACCCTTAACCTACTTTGCACGCCGAATTCTTACAAGATCAAACGTATTGTTTGAAACCCCTTATTCCCGTCTATTTCCTGTGCACCCTAGTTTTCCTACATGGTACGCAATATCCCCGGAATCGCTTAGAAATATATATAATCGATACGTTTTCCAACAATATCATTGTACATTTCTCCAGTTCCAGCAAGCCTGCACTTACGCTCCGCCTACAGTTAAATTTGCATTCCGGAAGTGGATGTTTCCCAGTGCCGAAAGTATTTTTGATTGGATGATGTAAATAAAAACTTTGACATAAATCAAATCAGTACCCCTGGCACTAAATATACCTACTTTCGGAATGCAAATTTACTTGTGCGCGCAAGTAGGTCAGGGTACCGTTCAGTGTCGATGTTACTTTCCTCCCTGGTCAATCATACAACTACTCTGAAGGTTTAATTTCGTATATTTCTGTTTTCATCGAAAACCATGACCCGTATCCCTATGTCCATGACCCGTATCCCTATGGTAGGAACACCAGTAGTGAATATCAGTAGATTCTAAAAAGAATGACACTTGACTTGTGTGGAACAATGATACACACAAAACTGAAAACAGCTGAAATATGAACAAAAAATGTCAGAAACCAAAGGATCCCTCCTAGCTAAATCTATTTTATGTCATTATTTTACCATGCAGGCAAATGTTAACTAAATCAGCTTGTTCGCTTATAAATTATATTAGCAGTACATGTAAAGTTAAATAGTCGATTTACATGCAAACTATGATTCATAAGAAAGTAATCCAACTAATTTAAGACACGTCAACACGTACTGATATAGACTTGTAAAAATATAAGAACACGTATGGTAAGGCGTTAAGATTTCTGTATACTGTGGACAAATGCGGTACATTATTTGTCTGCTACTAAATACAAGTATACTCTGACGTCAATTTGTTTACAAAACAGAGGTTTAGGTTTTATGTATTGATTTTTAATAAGGAAGCTAGATAGTCCGATTAATTAGAACTAGCAAATGCACCCATGTAGCAATCTATCTCAAAAGTAATCGTTGTCATTAAAGCTTTAACTGGCTTTAACACAACTGGCTTTTGTGATATCTATATACCAGCACAAATTTGCTTGCACGTATACATTCTTCATCTACTGTTATTCTTCGTTTGTTGCATTGACACTGTATATATTAGTACCACTTTGTTTGCACATACATTCTAACTTTGCACATTAATTCTACAACAACTTCATCTATAAATACACGTACTTGTCGCTGTTTGCATGTAACTTTCTGTAATAAAAGGAAACCTTTTTACAATACTATGAGGTGTCTCTTTGTGTACTTCTAAAGTTATTATATTAGTTCTACTTATATTTTGTACCTCTGAAGATATATTAATAGTCTTACATACTTTTTGTACTTCTAAAGATATTCTGATATTTCTAATTATATTCTGTATTTCTAAAGATATTACAATAGTTCTACTTATATTATTATGCTTCTAAAGATATTATAATAGTTTTAATTATATTTTGTACTTCTTAACATATTAAAATAGTTCTACTTATATTTTTGTACTTCTAAAGATATTATGATAATTCTAATTATATTTTGTACTTCTGAAGGTATTATAATAATTCTACTTATATTTTTGTATTTCTAAAGATATTATAAAAGTTCTGCTTATATTTTGTACTTTTAAAGATACTAATAGCTATACTCACATTTTTGTTATTCTAAAGCTATCATAATAGTTTTTGCTTGTATTTTAAACTAATACATAGTTCTAGTTACAGTTTCTATAATAGTTTTACTTATATTTTCGGTGACTACTACGAAAAATTTGTAGGCATACATAGTTTAATATTTCACATGCAACTATCTGAGAAACGTATTATTTAGTATGCACAAAAGCTAGGCTAGTATGGTTATCAGTGTGGCACAACTGCTATTGGTAATTTTTTTGTATGTCATAGTTTGCATGCAGATATATTACACTGGTCTTTCAGTAAATTGTTTACTATGTTTAGTCACAGTATGTACAAGCGAATATACTTTGCCTTTACTCTGCTAAAACATTTGTCATAGTATCATGATAAAACAGCTGTCATCAAACTGATAAAACCAACATGTCCTCCTATAAATGCTAACAAGTTAGTAGCAAAATTGTAGCAAACGACATTCTAATTTTGTTTTTATAATTTCACAAAAATAAGTCTTGATCATAATGCAGATTATATTTGTTTTATTTCCTTTGGGTTCACTGAGCCCAGTCTGATTACTTTTTAAATCGAATACATCTTAATCTGTGCTGGAAGATGGTCGGGGCGGGGAAGGGGTGGTGGGGGTGTATGCAGCCTCGCAAACTACTTTGTTCTATTTTACAGTCTCCGATATTTTTAATTGTTTTAGTGTATAGTCTTTGATTCCGAAGGCAACCTTTTAGATTTTTATGAAATTAATGTGAATCGCGTGCGGAAATATCAGCCTCTTTCCTCTGAAAAATAATAAAATAAAATCAAAATGTCGTCTGCAGTAAGTGTGACTGGCACTTTAAGTGTTAATAAATGGTATCTTAAAATTAAATGCGTAAAGTTCTACATTTCTGCTGCTGTTTTCGTTTTTTTTTTTTTTTTTTTTTTTTTTTTTTTTAATTACTAATATTTTGTAAAATATGTATATATTAGCAGTTTATAACATAAATGTGATAAACAACACACTGTTTGTTGCATGTTCAATGTTTTGTCTGTCGTTAACAATCAAACAATATACGTATCATTTTGAATCTACTGAAATAGTCCATTTACTTGAATCGTCGATGCTCATTAAATTCGGTCCAATTTTCAGATCCCTGTCAGGACGTATATTAGGGAGTGCTTGGTGGTTCTTTACTCTTATTATTATATCTTCTTACACTGCCAACTTAGCTGCTTTCCTTACTTTTGAAAAACTTACAACGCCAATAGACTCTGCAGACGATCTTCCAAAACAGACGAAAATTAAATATGGCTGCCAAAAGAGTGGTACAACGAAAGAATTTTTTGAAGTAAGTAGATATGTTGTTGTTTTATCCATTTTGTGTGTGTGTGTGTGTTTTTGTCATTATTGAAAGTGTTAAATATATAAACATCCTATCTGAGCCGGGGCACGGCACTTCCTACAATATTGCATACGCGCCCAGCGAAGACGCTAATTAGCCTCCGCTTCCGCCAAGTCTTATTACAACTTTTGGATTTGTTTTCAAAGATTATGCCGCTAAAACATTTTGGAAACAAATGCCGTTAAAATGGATTTGCTGTTGTAAACGAAACAGACTGATATGTAAGAAAGGGCTTGTTTTATTCTTATTTTCTCACAGAACATATGTTTTGGATATTTGTTGGAATTTACATAGGGGGACAATTCTAACAGATATCCTAATCATATGTTTCTTGAAGTATTAAATGCAATATTATTGCATAATTACTGATTAATTGTCACTTCTTGAGCGAAGGTTTTGTGCCAGGAAAATTGTCATGAAAACGAGTATTATCGTTGTATCGTATGTCGATATAAAGATAATATTGTCCCCGAGGATACTGTCAGCCACGTAGCAATTTATATTTTTCTTACTGCTAAATAAAAGCAGAGAAGATGGGATATTTTGGAAGCGAAGAACACACTCGGTTTTATTGAGTGTGTTCATTAATAGTCTTGTAATTTGCGAGACCAGCGCCGGCTTAAGCAAAATTCTTACTTTCAAATTATTGCAATTGGTCTCATTTTAAAATTCCAAATGAAAATATCGGTGGCTCAGTTGGATGCGCCGTCCGACTGGAGACCAGGAGGTCGCGGGTTCAACCCCCTCCGAGGTCGGCAACATTCTTTCGTAGAGATTGATCATGAAATATTTTCTACGGTCATTCTTTCCCTTCCGCTGATTCAAGAAGGGCAGTTGTCAGTTTCTGGCGAAAGAGTGTGCACAATACTGGTTAACCGCTTAGAAGACTAAGCCTGCCCAGTAAATGTGTGGTTAGGTAAACTGACCGCGCTCGACATGACCCCATTGGGTTGACTGGGCCGTAAAACCTCAACACAAACCAAACCAAATGAAAATATAAACTACACTTGGATGAAGTACGGGGAAGCATTTCACGGCTGCCAAAATGACACTTAATATCAGCTGTAACGAAGATAGATAATGCCGAGAAGAAGCGATCATTTGAATGCAAACATTTGCTCCCCTTCGCAACATGTCCTGACAGTTATAGCCAGTCTGCATAAGGAAATATAAACGAGGCCTTAAAGTTTGCATTTGGCTAGCATGACCAGCTTAGCTTCTATAATTTAGATTATATCTACCATCATTTTTTTTCTGTTTTGTCCAGTATTTATTCACAGTGACATGTACATTCTAAAACACTTATAAAATTGTTTCTAGGAAGAAGATGCTTCTTATATTCTCATGCAAGGTCAAAGTTCATTTGTCTTCCTCTTTTCTTCAGAAATCCAAAGTACCGGTGTATAAACAAATGTGGGCATTCATGTCTCAAGAACAGCCCTCCGTTTTTACAGAAAACTCTGTGAAAGGTTGGGAGAGAGTTAGAGAAAGTAAAGGAAAATACGCATTTCTTCTAGAATCTGCTGTGAACAATTATTACAATCAGAAAAAGCCTTGTAAAACTATGAAAGTAGGACGCCTTCTTGATCATAAAGGTTATGGTGTAGCTACACCTAAATACTCAGATTTAAGGTACGTATGGCATAATATTAGCCGCAACGTGAGATAACGTACCTTCTGATAAATGCGCTAAATGAAGACTGAAATCAGCCTAAGCTTACGCGCAGTCTGATTAGTGTCTTCATTGTCTGCAAGAAGAAACTTTGCACCATTGGCTATCCAAAATGCGCCCAGTGAATCGTTTCTTATGGCTAATTGATTCATGCTATATACCGTATTAACGAGGTGTAGCCGGCCTCGGTGGCACAGATGGATGCGCCGTCCGACCGGAGACCAGGAGGTCGCGGGTTCAACCCCCGCCGAGGTCGGCAACATTTTTTCGTGGAGATTGATCATGAAACATTTTCTACGGTCATTCTCCATTGGGTTGACTGGGCCGTAAAACCTCAACACAAACAAACATGAGGTGTGTAAGCATAAACCCAGCCATTCACGTCTGTGTAATGTATAGATAGCCCTTCATTTCCCAATAACATGAAGTGGAAACAGGGATGTACAGGGACACATATTAATAAGTAGGTTTGCTGATTTCAGTTTGTGTTATATATATATATATATATATATATATATATATATATATATATATATATATATATATATATATATATATATATATATATTCCAGTTTGTTAGTTGTTGTTTTTATATTTTAATCTATTTTACTGGATGAACATGTGTTAATGTACTGTATAACCAAATTTCTCTCTTTTTCTCCATAGTACAGTTGTAATATCATGGTTTACTCCCGGGGTTTACTTAGCTCTTGCTTGAAGGTATTTCCTGATAAATATTTTTTATTTCTCCCTAAATCATATGTTGGGTTGAAGAAATTAATAAAAGTATCTATATACTATGGGTTGACAAAACAACACATCAAGAGAGACGATTTAAAAGTATATATCTCGCATAGGTGTGTTGATATAATGTTGATATAATGCTACATATGAAAAGCAGAGGATCTACTAAATAAGAATCGGATTCAGCCTAAGCCACCTATTATTATTATCTTTCTATATCTTTTCTAATAGAGTTTGAAATGGATTCTGAAAAAAAAAGCAACAAGGCTATCAAATTTTAAAGGAAAACCATATAGTCTCGGTTTTGTTGAGTCTATTCATGAAGAGTAATATAACATGCCACACTGCTCACGTCTCCTTACCGCGTGTTTGGCGATATTCTGTTTTTAAAATTGATCAAAATGAGTTGAATGTTGCAAAGAATCAGAAACTATTATCTTTGCTAAATGAAGTGCAGGGAGACCTTTTGCGTTTTACGTTTTGCAAACTTTATTTTCAGCCGAAAGATGAATATAGCTGTGTTAGAAATGGCAGAAACCGGGGAACTTTTTAAGTTGGAACAAAAATGGTGGGTGAGCAAAGGAGAGTGTGGGGCGTCAGAATCAGGGGTAAATATCAACAGTTATCTTCTTATTGGTAGCTAAGTTGTTGTTGTTTTTTTGTTTTTTTTTGTTCTTGTTTTTTTTGTTTTTTTTTTTTTTTTTTTTGTTCTTGTTTTTTTTTGGTTTTTTTTTGTTTCTTTTTCTAATATACTGTGACGGTGCTCCAACAGCATTTGAATTACAATCTTTGGTAAGAGCAAGATTGCATAACCTTCTATTAATCAGCTTTTGTTTTGTTCAGTGCGATTCCCTTTTAAGATTATATACCCATATTAAATAAATGGCATTATAATTATTACATCTAGGATAAGGAGATCTATTAAAATGCGAATTCATGCCATTACAAGAAGGGCTGATGTTTAAATCCGTAAGATAAGACAGTGTGGTTTGTCCCCATAAACAGTACATCTGATAGTAATTAAAGCACTGACAGCGCTGGTGGGTCGATTGGCGTTGAGTGTAGGCTGTGAAAATGGTCTTGAACGGGGACTTTAAGACTGTTTTATTTTACCCTTAACTTCCGTTATTTAAGCAAACAATGCAGACCCAGATCAGACGCCGCGTTCTGTGGCGTCTGATCTGGGTCTGCTGTTTGCTAATGTCCCAGTCCAGGTTGTACAGGTACCCCTCTTTACACGGCACGGACGCCACAGTGACAAGAACCAATAGCTCACTTATAAATAATTGTTACCTGGATTTCGTACAAACGCGCGGTTTGATTTCATTGGTCAATGATTATCACATGGACAACAACCTTTAGGAAATTTTGCTTTATGTATACTATGGATCGATTTCAAACAATCGATCCAAAAACCACTATGCAAAATATGTTAAGCGTTTACCTGTACACGTTTATATCAATACATGATATTTTTGTATGTCTTGGACCTCTGTTTGATGTTAAATCCTATTGTATATTTATAGGTGTACCTTTGCCACAAAGTTGGTGCCAACACTAAATGTTACTCTTGTCCGTCTGACCGTTTTGTCGAATCCAGAATCCCAGAATCGGATGAATTTATTCATTTTAGGATAATGATGTTCTCAGTTCAAAACTAAGGTCATGTGATGCAGCAGTATTTCAAGTGTTTCCGTTGTCCGGACCATATATCCTTGACCGTATGGTTGGGCGATTGTTACATCACATTAGGTTGGATTATACATCTTAGGACGTTTATATGCTGGGTATCCTCACATATATTTTTTCCATACATCACGAAAACATGCCTATATAATGCTGACCCCCTTAAAACCCACTTTCATATAGTAAAACTAGGGTTTACAGGGATATATATTATTTTCTTATTTCTGCTCAAAAACATAGATTGTGAGTACTCGTTAGAACCGCCTCGCCGAGGCGGTTTTAAAGAGTACCCACAATCTATGTTTTGAGCAGACATATGAATAATATCAGAATTTTTGTATCTTAAAATGTTCAGTTTTTGGAGGTGAAAGTGTCTATATATTTGAATGGGCGTGTTTTCGTAATGGCGCAGTCTGAAGCACGTCTGACTGAAGATCCAGGGATCGCACGATCGAATCCCGGGTCGGCCACATAATTTTCAGGGAGATTTCACTGATTCAAGAAGGAAAGTAGTCAGTTACTGGCGGAAGTATGTGCACAAATAATGTTAACCACTTAGAGGACTAAATCTGCCAAGAAAAAAAAGTGCCATTAGGTTAAATGAACAGCTCGATATGATCTTTACAGTGTTGGCAGGGCCGTAAAACTCAAACGCAAATACTTATATTCGCATTCAGAACTGGGTCGTGCAATGTAATATTTCCAATTTTGTTTGTTTTTCTTTGATAAAAGGACCGTGTCAGGACCAAACTTCTAAGCTTTTGCGGTGCGCTCATAATTCTTAGAATATTAGGCTCTGTGATTTCCAGAATTTTAACCTTTGGCAGGAATCCTGTGTCCGGAACAGCTTTAGTAAAGCAATTATGACTGAGCAAATTTCTTCTACGCTTGTCTACAGGGTCTTTAAAATTTATAGGCATATACATCCTACGCTGATGATATGTCACGTGCAAAATTTGGTCAGTGCAAACTCCAGTATCCGTTATTCAGTTGCTGATAAACGTAGATTGGGATAATAGTACTATTTATACCTATATATATACTTATACCTATATTTTATAATAAAAATCTAACTGTTGGGGCAAAAGTTTCTTTTATAAATCATGGTTTGATAAAGGCATTTGTTATATTAGAGACTTATTGGGTGATCAAGGCAATTTCTATGAATACTATGTTTTTATTCAAAAGAGAACTATACATACAAACTTTCTCCAATATCATGGAGTAATTAAAAGTATTAAAAGATTTATGGGGGGAAAACAGGCAAATATTAACAGTAACATGATTGGTTCCATAATACCAAAAGTAATGTATAAAAAAAGGGTAAGAGAATGTATATTATCCTTAAACAAAAGAAAGGCTCTCAAAATATTTATATTATTTTAAATAAAAATAAAGATGAACCAACAGGAAAATGTAAATGGAATGAAATATATATAATTGATGAAAAGTCCTGGGAATATATATTCCAAGCCCCTTTCATGATCACAAAATGCACCAAACTTAGGTGGCTCCAGACAACCATTAATCATCGAATATTAACCACAAATAAACTCCTTTTTCCAACTGAACTTGATAGACAGCCCCAAATGTTCTTTCTGTGGTAATAATGATGAAACTATTGATCATTTGTTGTGGAAATGCTCCAAAACACAATTATTTATACAAGAAATGGTCAGAAGATTTCAGGATATGTCTATAATATCCAACCTGGATGAGAAAACCTTTATTTTAGCCAGTTTTCCAAAACCAACATCATTTATTATTCTTTTTAGTGCTTGTTGCAAAATACTACATTAATATGAATAGAAATTCAAAGAAGCATTTAAATTTCTTGGAATATAAAATTAATGTTCATTCACTTTTGCTAAGTCACAGAGAAATTGCATTGATGAACAGTAAGTTGCACGAACTTTTACAAGCCTGGATGCCAGTTAAGGAAATATTGGACAATATTTAATATAGAACTAGTTTAACTAGAGGTCTTGCTGTGGGTTTATGTTTTATATTATTTGTAGAATCTGAGGGATTCTGGAATCTGGAGACGTTATTTCTAAACAGTTTTGTTTGTGTTGAGGTTTTACGGCCCAGTCAACCCAATGGGGTCATGTCGAGCGCGGTCAGTTTACCTAACCACACATTTACTGGGCAGGCTTAGTCCTCTAAGCGGTTAACCAGTATTGTGCACATTCTTTCGCCAGAAACTGACAACTGCCCTTCTTGAATCAGCGGAAGGGAGAGAATGACCGTAGAAAATATTTCATGATCAATCTCCACGAAAGAATGTTGCCGACCTCGACGGGGGTTGAACCCGCGACCTCCTGGTCTCCAGTCTGACGGCGCATCCAACTGAGCCACAGAGGCCGGCTTCTAAACAGTAGTGTATGCAATAAATAATATTGGTTCAGATTCCTCGATCACTTAGACACAGATAAATATATTAGCAAGGCCTCTGCTGACATAAAAGTATCTTCTGTGCTCATATTTAACGTTCCTGTATGGAATTGTTAAAACAAAAATAATAACTCTGTAAAACTAATCACCCTTTCTAATAGTGATTTTGGTAACAATATATTTAATAAATACTATTAGGGAGAATCGACCTGTCCTGGATGACTGATGATAAAAACCATGAGTTTACTTCCTTCCCTTTTCCTAGGACCTCAATATGGAAAAAACACTATTTGGGTTTTGAAGTATAATGAAGTTTTATAAAAAAAAACAAAAAAAAAAAAAACACGAAAATTCTAAAACCAGAAGGTACAAATGCGGGCAGTAAATTATGCCACCATAATATCGGCTGTTTCTCTGAGATGTCCCAAAATTGCTAGATAAGATCGTTGATGTCCGCCTATCTCTGTCCTCTAATAGACTTTCTTTTCCTTCAACTATTCTAAATATAAGGGTGTAAGGGATAATATGCAAACACAGGAATTAACAAATTTAAGCCCATATTTATTGTATTGCCATACTAATAAAATGTGAGAGTGCTGGTATGAGTGGCTCATCATCTTTGTATATATACATATGTCAACCCTGATAGTTTCCCCGGTGCTTCAGGATAAATTGTAACGGAGTTTAAAATTAATAAAATTCTCCCGTCAAAAAAAAAAAACTTTAAAAAAAAAAAAAAAAAAAAGTCCATAACTCCAAATTCGTGACTCATGGTTTGTTCATCACATCCTGAAGAAGCCGTGATGGCGAAACGTTGATGTTAATACATGATAATGATTATTTCGTGTTGGTGTTGATTTACTATACAAAAATTATTGACTCATGGTCCGGCAGAGTAGTCAAGATAAAATCATGAGAATCAAACCAAGTGATATCATGTTTCCAGAATCACGGCCCATGGTACAAACTCCGTATCTGGGCAAAATCTGCTTAACAGACGGATTGAACGAGCTTTCCAAATAGCTATATGAAAGCGGATATACAGCGAATGAAAGGTTTCTCAAAAACTACTGGACCATGTTGGAGTCAGGATCAATATAACGATAATATCAGTGGCAAAAGTATAAGTCCTACAGCTTTGAGAGATAGACGAGATCATAAATCTTTCGAGTGTTATAGTTCTTTTTCAACAAAAAAATCCAGGGTCAGATACATACATAAACATATGACAATAAACATTATTCACTAACGTACATTAAAACACATTTGTCGGAGCTAACAACTATTCTGCTTTAAAGGAAAATTGTCAGACTATAGAAAATAGGTTAAAATTTGAAGGAAAATAACGCCTGCTAAATGATCGTTGTAATCAAATGAGGCATGATTTTGTCAAGAGTTAGGAACGAACAAGACTCAAAAAGTCTCTAAAGAACATTTTGAAGCGATATGTACTAAACAAACTTTACTGTAAGACTTATTCCTTAACAGTTTTATTCTGACAAATACATACGTACTTTACAGCAGGTTTCCAATTCAATAGAAGTCTCCCTATCGTCATTGTCTACCTTCTGTTCGCCAGAGAAAAAGTTCTGCTGTTAAACACAGTGTATTAAAAGTAAACCGTGTCCGAATAGAATTGTTCATGTATGTTCCAGGAAACAAACAAGTTAACTAGTGCATGAAAATCGCAGCAAACGTTCGTTAGATTCGTTTGTTAGTTTGTAATCCCTTTCAAGTATAAAATGTCGGAAAATTTAACAGGCATTGCTTTTTATTTTCAACTTCAAATTTCTATATAATTCGGCCAAGTTTTGAAAGACTGGACTGCTACATCCCAGCTAGCATTCTACGAAAATCTACATCGGGCCGTCATCGGCCCGTCAGCTGACGGGCCGATGACGGACCGATATAGATTTACGTAGAATGCTGACTGGGATAGAATATGTTTTAATGTACAGTGTTCATCTGTTTTCTCTTGGAGTAGATTTACCAATAGCTCAATATTTCTCGTTTAAGTCGTAGCGATATATTAAACATCATTTCTCCACTTATATATTCAGGCCCGGATCCAAGGGTGGGCAAAAGGGGCACATGCCCCCCCCCCACACCCCCCGAAGCGACCGCTAGTCATACCTTACCCCCGGTATTTTTCGATATTACACTCTTATGCATAAGCTACCCAGATACCTGTGATCTCTAGAAAACGGAGTTCATAAATGATAATGAAAGAGCCATTAGTAAATGGCATGCTGTGATTTGTCAATAACTTGTTAATATTGCCCTGCTGATAGGTAGCATATGGTCATTTACACAGGCTTCTGTCTTATAAATACATGATTTCACATTTTACATCTTCTTTTAATCTAGATAATGTACATGTATGAGTAGAAACGGTTTTAGCACTCTTTTAATATTTTTTTCGAGGAGATTTTAATCCTAACCACCCTCTCTGCTAATTCAGCAGTCGACAAATTGGTGACATTTGTCTTAATTTGCCCTTTAAACAGGATTTGACATTTCATGCAAATTGTCTCCTGTTTTCTGAGAAATGTAATATTCTAGTACAGTAAAAAAAAACTAGAGCGTTCTGCGATCAAAAATATTATTTTTGATTGCAGAACGCTCTAGTTTTTTTACTGTACTAGAATATGCTGTATTTGCTATGAAAATTCTCTTTTGATGTAGCTTTTATTCTATATTAAAGATTACCATATATTTACAGGACAAAGGAAAGAGTGCCTTAAACCTTAGCAACGTAGCTGGTATCTTCCATATATTGATAGGAGGGCTAGTCCTATCTATGATCATATCATTATCACAAATAGTCTTCCACGCGAAAATTAAGCCCAAAAAACGACAGGTAATATTTTTGTTGATAAGAGCTGTGTTGTTTTTTTCATAACATACATGTATAAAATGTTTATTTCGTCAAATAACTTGTTACAGAGGCTGTAATTTTTACTTTTATCAATCACGGCAAAATGAGCACACGACAAATGACTGACGTTTTAACAGAAAGTAAGGTTTGACTTTTCATTCAGATTAGAAAACAATATGAATGATAAGTGAAGCCTTTGTTTCAATAGTATTAACTCTTTGTATGCTGGGTAATTTTGCATGCTTTTTTGTCGTTTGTGGAATGTTTTAGAAGTTAACTGTTTTCAAAAAAATCTTTCAGGAATACTATCAGAGTGTCCAACATTTTGGATCCAGATCAGGCCTGACGTTTTGTCGGGCCTGATCTGGGTCAAAACTGGTTGCAAAGGTTATCAGCAGACGACAAAGTCGCCACTAGGGGAAAGAGTTAAAAAAATAAATATCTCAAAATGCTGTCTACTACTATTTAACGTCTAACACTCTGGGTGAATTGTTTCAGCAGACGACATTTTTAAATATTTTATTTTTGCCAGAAAACAGGATTTGAACAGGATTTGATATTTATGCATTCGTGGGATAAATAAAAAAAAACCATCAGTTTGTCTGCTGAATTAGCCCAGAGAGTGGTAAAACTTGTCCAGCAGTTTAAAGGTTTGTGAAACTTTAAAACGCTATCATTATTAACAAGTAAATGTGGAGATACCCAGAGAATGCCATTATTATCGAACACAACCTTCCAAAGGCACCAAATAAGGACTGAATGACATAAAAAAAGGCATCACAAAACAGCACGTCATCGTAAACAGTACAAAGAAACCAGAAGAAACTGCAACAGAATTACTGCCTTGGAACGGTCAACAGTATGGCTGTTGGGTGCCTTAAAGGCTGGTTATACTGGCGACAAACCTTATCCATAATCCTAATGCAATGTCAGCTGCACTTAGAGGTAGGGGTTCCCTAGTTCATCAGTGGATCAAAATGAAAGACGTGTACATATAAATTACCTTTTCAACACAATAATGTAACAAAGGTGAGGGCTCGACTACAATCTGGAAATCGGACCAACCGAAAACCACGGTAAATCAAAGACAAATAAGAACAGGCATAAACTACCTAGAAAAGATTTGACTTAGTCATTATTGAGTCTGCGGCTCGACTCACTGCCGTTCGATTAAAAAGGGCAACAAAGCTGTTATTGTTGATAGGGCTTAACCATTAAGCATGTTGTCTGTTTGCATAAAATCTACATATTATCCTATCGTTTGAGTGCAATGGATAACCCCTTTTAATTGTTCTGAAACATAAGACAAAGAACATTTCTAAAACTAGGGTTCTGATAGACCCTGTATTTCAAGCCATCGTTATACTTGGAAATTAATTCAGTGCTAACGATAAAATGTAGAAAATGTTTCATGAAGTTTATGATACTGATAGCCTTGTTTTAGCTATTAGAACCAGCACATGAGAAAAAGGATATCACATAGGCAACCGGCAAAGGTTCAGGCAAGCCTGCCTATAAGCGCACTCGCCAGAGCCTTTGCTGTTTGCAGACATGTAGTAGAGACTTTGAGGACGCTTCTGACAAAAAAATGCGTCTGTAGCCCAAATAGGGGACATCCTATTTGAAGAACCACAAACCAGAAAAGCATGAGGTCCCTTTTTCGTGTGCCGGCTCATTTAGCAGTTAGAAGTTTATTATGCTCGTTAAAGTTCACCAAGTGATTGATTGTCGCATATGCGTTACTTTGTTCAGGGTACATATCAAGTAAGTACAACGAGAAACCCAAAATACAAGGGCAATAAAACTGTCACTATAGAAGAAACTCCAGTGGTCACATGTACAGAAAGCAATGGAGGGGTAAGGAAGAAAGAGAGACGGGGAGAGAGAATAAAGCACCGGTAAAATCCACAAAACGAACCACTAAAAGAATCAGTTTTAGCTATCTAGTTTCGGCCAATAAGGCCTCATCAGTGACACTCATGTAAACTTAAAAAAAAATCCGGAATGGGCTCAATTATCACAAAAAAAACACGAAAATATAAAGTACATCATAACGTTGTAATGAAAAATACATTCCTGCGCCGTGGAGTTATCGCAGTTTAAAATCCCCTTTGAATTTGCTCTCGACCAGTCAAATTCCACTACACTGGTGTTAACCAAATAATGAAGCATGAAGTGCCACAATTACAGATCGCAGCCTACTTCCGATACTGAGATGAAGGGCGGACAAACAGAAACATCCTGAGTCAGAAGATATAACTAAACCAGGGGCAAATCTAGGATGATTCTGAGGGATTATTTTGATAAAATTACCATACTTACTCTGTACATTCGGACAGACCTGAGCAAACAGTGTAGACCCAGATAAGATGCCGCGCATCTGATCAGGGTCTACACTGTTTGCCACTCATTCATCAATTTTACACACACCAGCAGTAAAATGGACATGTTGTAGAGAAGTACATGTATAAGGTGAAGAGCAAGAGTGTGAATATTTAGGGTAAATACGGTATTCCGAATTCATCAAATTTATCCAAAATTTCCCATGAAAATGAAATTTTGAGTATAAAGGGTGGGGGCGGGGTTCGACCGAAACCATCGAAGTCCCTCTGATTCCGCCCCTTCTAAACAACTAGCCAAGTGGCCAGCTCCACGAAGCTGGGGGTGGTCGGGTGGTGCGAAGGTGTCATGTATCTTACGTCACCGGGGCGTCCAACTGATATTGGCTTACAATTGGGCAAGGCCTGTTACCCTTGTAGCAGGTAAGGGTAGAGGGGGAATGTTGTATTTCTTCTGTTTCTTTAATTTCATTCTTGTTCGTCTTTTTTACCTGTCCCTCTCTTTCATCTCTTCTACAATCTCTTCTATCTCTTTTCTCCCTTTCTCTGGGAGACGACACAAAATGACCCACAAGGGTTGACGTGTCGTTAAACCCTAACACAATCAAAGCTCCACGAAGCTAGATAAGACAAAAAACACAAAAACAAAGCGCCAAACACGACGGAAAAAGTAACTTTGAAGCCAGAGGTAACAAAGTCATACAAGCATTAAACAATACCAGGACGTCTGTTGAGTTGGAATTATATTCCTACTGTAAATGATCTATTGTGACGACGTTCTCATGCAACGTTGACGTCACCATATGTCTTTGTTGTTCACAATTGTCTGAGTAAGTTTTTTTTTTTACTGAAACTTGTACGAAATATAAAGTTCGAAGTCAAATCATCTTTGAAACTTATGTCCACAAATAAGGAAGTTGAGTACCGGGCATACCAAATGTGCAAGGAACGGACTCTCGATCATTCTCCGAATGTTGGAAGAGATTGTAAATCAAATCTCCGCAGCTAAATTTTGATTTAACAGGTTAAAGTCGAACCAGTTTTTTTTTTTTTTTTTTTGAAATTCAGTGCAATAAAAACAAACTCGTACATATGCTTCTTTATTTCAGGATCCACATTTAATTACTTTTGAGGACCCACCAGAAGGAGAGACCTCCACTTCGATCAGACACAATCTTTATGCATAGCTACATTTTGTACATGTGGTGGGAAAAATAACATGTTTCTTTTTTTCTCAGTATGTGATATATTTAATATTTTCTATATGGAATGTAAGTGAATGATCAAACAGAAGATTTAAAAGTTTGCCTGCAAAGACTGTTTATAAACAGACTTTAAAGAGACTTGATACGCTAGGTAGATTTTACGCCATTATTTTACAAGGGAGACAACTTTTTTGGCTCCCTTTTGCTTTCTTGTACAACAAGTCTATTATGAAAAGGTATCTGCTCTAAAAGGAAAGAATTTGCTCCCAATGGGAGCAAATTCTTTCCTTTGAGAGTAGACTCCTTTTCAGACGGAAGAAAATATTTTTTGACAGAGTTGCCTCCCTTGAAAGTGTATCACTTCCTCTTAAAGATTAGCAGAATGACATTCTAAAATACTTTAAATATTTCTGTTCTTTTTTTTTTTCTCAGAAAATAAAGACTGACATTCTGTGTAAATTGTCAGTTTCTATTTTCTGAAGAAAAAACGCAAACAGAACAAAGCTTTTTAAAGTATCCTTGAACATAATTCGCATGGAACGTCCAAGTGGAGTTTCAGGAATGACTGCCATTACAATCAACATACCTTGTGTTATAATTATTACTTCTTGCACACCAGATAAAGAAATCCTGGGTTTTATCCCGGGATAGAATATAAGGCTCTATCATTGGTGTGTGGGATAGATAGAAAAATCCGTCCCGAGGACCACTGTCTGGCATCCTGAGGCTTGCCGAGTGATGAAAGACTATGATCGCGAAGGACGGATTTATATCTACCCCTCACACTCATGATAGATTTCTTTCCTTGCACACCTTTAATTTCTGAACGTAGATTTTTTAATAATGCAGTCACTTCGATTGCTGACGTCCGCCATATTGTGATGGAATTACTGTGGCGTTAAATGACGTCATTATGTTCAGTGACGTAAACCTTAACGACGGCGCACGTGATATCCATTACAACCAGTGCATATCAAACATGTGAGAATTCTCGATTTTTATCTTATCCTGAGTAGAATAAGAATGTCTATCCCATGGTTAAATCCAGGATTTCCTCATCTGGTATGCAAGAAATTCTTATCCTACCCAGGTTATCCTATCCAGGGTAAGATAAGAATCGAGAATTCTTACAATTTGATGTACACATTGTGTAGGACGTCACGTATGCAATGGTTAAGGTTGACGTCAGTGAACCTAATGACGTCACTAAACGTCACGTAATATTATCACAATATGGCGGACGTCTGATATCGAAGTGACTGCAATATTAAAACCACGTTCAGAAATTAAAGGTATGCAAGAAAAAGATTCCAACATGGGTGTGAGGGGTAGATAGAAAATTCCGTCCCTCGGGATCACTGTCTGGCATCACTCAGCAAACCTCGTGATGCCAGTGATCCTCTGGACGGATTTCCTACCTATACCCATGATAGATCCTTACAGTTTTCTTACCTTACTTCATTTAGTTCATTTATCCAACATGGTATCGATATTTTCTTCACTTTATTATTAGCATTGCTCAGCATCTCTCTCTCTCTCTCTCTCTCTCTCTCTCTCTGTGTGTGTGTGTGTGTGTGTGTGTGTGTGTGTGTGTGTGTGTGTGTGTGTGACATGATTTGACATTTACCCTAAATGTTGAGATGTTAGGCGGCATCTGATAGGGTCTACATTGTTTGTTTAGGCCTAATACTCCGGGTAAATGTGGTATTTTAGTAAAACATACTTTACAGTGTAACTGTATTTTTGATACAAACTCTCTGAATAATTATGGGATACCTTAGGTCGTTTTTGTCATTTGTTTCTTAGTAATTTACAAGCGTCATCGCCAGACTTGCTATGACAGGGAGGTTCGTGGGGTATGGCTGCATACACTCTTAGTAGTCATGCTTACGACTTGCACTACTGGTTCTTTCACTTTGATGAGTTCAGTAATAAACCCATAGAAACCCATGCTGTCATATATTTAAAAATAAAACCCATATTTATCTACAAAGATTAAGTACGTTTAAAACAAACGAGAATTATACATTCGGAGTGTACCTTTTTTTTTTAACTTTCCTGCTTTTGTATTTTTGGCCTCGATTTAAATTAGCATAAGGCATTGTAAAATGGCATTTGGCGAGTGCATTTATTTGTCAATATCAGTATGTATGCAAAAACAAATCAAAATATTCCTAAAACTTCAAGAGTGAAGACGATTTTACTGACCATAGAAAAGAATTTTGATCTGGGTTTTGCCTCGGTCAATGAAAGGTGGCATTTGGCGATTTCTTTGTCTAGATCTTGTCAAATATTAATTTGTATACATTTTTTTTCAAAATATCCTATACGATTTAAAACCTACGATGATTTTCATATTTTCACATTTTTTAGCGTAACTTCGGATTAAGGAAAATGGCATCTGGCAAACCCATTGGCTAGATCTTGTCGGTATTAATATGTGTGAGAAAAAAATATCAAGATATTTCTAACGGTTCAAGAGTTGTGGCTATATTCACTAATTGACCAGAGACGGAAGAACTGACGGAGTCCAAAAATATAAGTGAAGATACCAAAAGAAATGCCACAAGCACAAAGCACAGCATTTCCAAGACACCAAAAGAAGAACGAGATGACGAACAAAAAAGAAATAAAACAACATGCCACATATAAAGCCGCCGACATACAAACAAGGATACACTGCAACAAAGGTACCACCTTGGAACGTTCAGTAGAAAAACTACTGGGAGTGGGGAGCTTAAACTAGTTTTACTCGCTTGAAACCTCACCCCTAATTCTGATGCAGCTCAAAATTACAAAAATATGTTCGGTGCACATAGAGCTCCTGTACCTTATCTGTGAAACATCACAGTGAAACATATATAACATCAAACACTATGATTAAACAAAGCAAAGGACTAAATGGCTCTCTGAAGCCTGAACAGAAGAAACCACAATCAGGACCACAAGTAGATTATAGGGCACGCTCCGAAAGGCGACCTTATCTTCGGTCGGTTGACTTCTTTTTCCGGGGCGTGCAATGACAGTGAAATTTAGATCATGGTCGCCAAATGATCACATTTTTTGTACCTGCTAGAGTGGAAGTTTGTACCACGTTTGATGACTGTATGTCATATTGTTAATCAGATAAGGAGATAAATGATAGGGTTGATGAAAAAATGACAAAGTCGTTAGATCATGAAAAATAGTTCAGCGCATAAAATGCAGTATTTGAGTCCCAGTTAAGGAGGAAGCTTGTGCCAATTTTTATGGTTGTAGGTCATACATTTATTCAGAAGTGGAGCTGAATGCCAGGGCTTTGTCATAAGACCATAAAAACCGGTTAGGATCATGAAATGACCCTGTAGTTTTTGAGCCCTCTGCACGTTTCATCATAGATTTGTGATTATTTGTGCTTTGCTGTGATGTTTCACTGATGAGGTTAAGAATCCAGTTCGGACCGAGCATATATTTGTAATTTGGAACAACAGAATTAAGGGCAAGGCTTCAACTGAATAAAAAGCCTGCACCCCACCCCCTCATGCATCCCCAACCACCATTACATGTTTTAATGTCTGCTGACCATTTCCGTGCGGTTCATGTGTTGCCGTTCTCCTTCGTATATCGTTTGTTTCAATCGTGCTCTTGTATCATATGATCCAGCGCATGACAAAACCTACAAATGGCATGTGCGCCTAGCGAAGACTCAGATCAGCCTGGGCATCCGCCCAGTCTGATCAGAGCCTTCACTGTGCGCTCAGTGGGTAGCTAAGGACCAAAGCTTTGTTCATGCGGACAGCAAAGACTCTGATCAGACTGGGCGGATGTCCAGGCTGATATGAGTCTTCGCTGGGCGCACATGCCATTTTGTAGGTTTTGTCATGCGCTGGCTCATATCATCGTATGTTCCTATCTCTTCTTCATTCGGTGCCTTGGGCTGCTTGTATTTCTTGATTGTAACCTTCCTTTAGTGGCTTCATTTATATTTTGAGCCCAAGGTAGGGAGAAAATACATCTCAGGTTGTTTATTTCCAAAATATTTCCCTTTCAGATTATTTGAGACAAGGTGTATTTCAAAAACCATCTATGTTCAGTCATATAAAATATTTATAGGAGTTTTTGTTAAGATAAATATGGGCCGCATTAAGCGAAAATGTGTCTTCGAGCATGTGTAAAATGCACAAATTCAGATTCATTCTGCGCATACGCAAGGTATCATCCGGTATTTGCTCACTATTCATACATTTTGTAGTATCCAATGATTCTGTAAGCGGACAGTAAAGGTCCTGATCAGACTGTGTAGATGCGCAGGCTGATCTGGGCCTTCACTGTCCGCATATGCCCGATGACAGGGTTTTTTTTTTTCATGTGGTACGACCCAATATGTAACTTTATTATTTATCTGGCAGTGAAGTATAGGGAATTCTCAGTTTCTATAATTCACAGTGTGATGGCATGATAGTAACTAATTAATTATTTTACAGTGTCAGATATATGATAGGAAATAGTGAATTATTTCACAGCGTCAAAGCTTTTATCGTGAGAACTGATTCCAGTGCTATTGCATAAACTGTCGTACTCTGCTCACAAAACAGACATAAACCAGAGCAACTTAAGGGAATTTGCGATAATGCCATGAATTTGACCATCATGAAAGTGACATTGACGTTTCTAATAAATGGACTGAATGATGCCATTTTCTGACATTGCTTGGTGTTCTTATGCTCAAGTTGTAACAATTTTGTGGTACTTTCAGGAAAGCTGTGCTATTACACTGGCGAAACGGTATATAATAAATAGAATGCTAACTATGAGAAAATCTGCCATTCAGGAGCGTGGGTAACTGAATAAAAACTGTTACCTCAGAGCTCATTTTTACCGAATTACCATGCTCCTTCACGACAGAGTTTTCGTATCAATCTAACAATGTTAATTATTCTCTGTTTATTAACATGTTAAACAATACAGACCCAACTTTCTTAACTTGTGAATAAAACTGTGTATATGTCTTTACCAATGGTCATATTTTAATAATAAATATAACATATCTATATTTAGACAATCCGTGACTGACTTCAATCTAGGACATGTAGGCAGATGATTCAGTTTTCTGCGATAAAGATCTAGTTGTTGAATTAATTTTGCATGATACGCCTTCTAGAAAAGTCTCATATGCAAACCGCAAAAGCCTTGCTAGCTGGCATATTTGAAAGCTGACCAAAGCTTTTGCAGTTCATCGTATAAATTCAAGTTGTCAAATATAATGGGAATAACCTAGCCAGACAGTTTTCACTATATATAATAGAGGCACATACGGTATCTATCACATAGAAATGTTAACATAATGCGGTCGAATGTAATGGGAACAACCTAGCCACGCATTTATTACTATTTATTATAGGGGAACAAGGGGTTATATATTACAGACTTGTTAACATAATGTGTTTAAATGCAATGCTAACAAACTAGCCCAACTGTTTTTACTATATATTATAGGGGAACATGGGAGTGTATATATTTCAGACTTGTTAACGTAATCTGGTTACATGTTATGTGAACTACCAACACAGACTGTTCTAAGCACAAATTATAGCATTCCCGGGGTATCGTGACAAAAATTTGATATTCTTAAATACTTATTTTAGTTTTAATGAGGTAAGCCTTAAAAGCGAAGTGAAATTTGCTGCATTTATGTTTTAATGTGAGGGTCATTCTTGTAGAGGCCAACGGGACGAGATCTCCTTTAGACTTTCGAATTCACCTTTTGCATGATGGAATTTAGCCGATTTAGCTGCGTTTTGCATGTAATAAGACCCCTACGATTATTCCGTATTAAAATCACTGTGAAAGGACCTTTCCAATAAAGAAGATGGGTTAGCACTGAAATTCAAACTGCTAGTAGTTAGTAAACAAAAACTTATATATCAAACTTTAACAATACCGTTGTCTATTTACGTACAAAGTTTAGGGAAGGAGGAAGCGATAAATAGTATTATATATCATAGTTAAACAAACTTTTGTCTGGACTTATGAGGTAATTCCTTTAAAACCTACGGCGGTAAAGTACATAATGTAATATATGATGAGGCTACGTCAAGCAAAATGTATTTTCGAGCATATGCCAACAAAAGGAAGAGCTTGCATATCCACCTCACAACCTGCGTATCGGCACAGTCTCATCAGGGTCTTCGCTGTTCGTTGATATATTCTGCACTTCTCAGTGTTTCTTGAAGCTCATTGTCAGAGGCTCATAATACTGTAAGCGATCAGCGAAGGTCCCGATCAGACTGCTCCGATGAGCAGGATGACGTGAGGTTTTTTTCAGTCAGTTATCCCTAAGAGCCTCTAGTTTCTGAAATATATATATTGAGAGTTAATCATTAACAGTGCAAATGATTTGTTTATCTAAGGCCTTTCGGCTTTCACCTTCTTCAGTGGTTTTCTATTTTAAAAAAAGAAAATAAAAATGTAAAAAGTACATGAGTTGAAACAGTTTGAAAACAGATTATGCCCTTTTCGGGCCCATGTTATCTAGCCCGCTGCGACTTGATAACTGAGCGTGTTTGGGTATATGTGAAATGTACACATTACGCGATAAACACAACGTGCAAAAAGTAAAAAGCTTATTTTCCTGTCAACATCACTGTGCCCATATACGCAATGTATACAATGCGCCATAAACCTTACACCGAAAGGGATATACGCCAACTGTGTGTTTCTCATCAATACTTAAGGCAAATGGGCCCAACTTACGCTGTAATTCCGGAACATCACATGAGCAAAACGTTCCATGTAAGCTGTCGCATACCCTGACAAAAGAACGATGATTCCCTCTACTGGTCGCTCTTGTTGATAGAGATGGCCGTAGAGTGTCCAGACGTCGGATCCAATAGCTCTCCCGAGCTTTCCTGGTTCGGTCTGTCCACTCCGGTTTATGATCTAAGCAACAAAGCGCGGCGTGGTTGAGGAAATCATGTTCTGGTGAACAGAAGTGTTCTGCGACAGGATACCTCTCGAACCGCTTGTGTTTCCAATCATCCCAGTGACCGTTCATCCGTTGGTTCACATGATCACCGGTTTCACCAACATATTGTTTTCCACACTTGGTATATGGTATAAGGCAGACAACATTGGTCGTCTTACAACTAGTGTTGCAACTTAGCTTGATGGCTGCTCCAGACGCTGACTTTGCGATCTGAGTGGGGGTTATCATTTTTCAGGTCTTGCTTTGCCGCACGGTCGTGTTCATCATCACACATGTCTGGTTTGAGCTTGGCGCCTGTTATAATTTTGCCTAGAGATTTAAGGGTTAAACAAAATGTTTTCTATGTAAATACCAAGAAAACCTGTTTTCTGGGAAAAATAATAGAAATATTTCGAAATGTCGTCTGCTGACTTTTTTTACCCAGAGTGCTAAGCGTTCAGGATACTGAAATTTGGAAATATTTATTTCAGAATCAGTTTAAATACCTAACGTCTTATTTATACTGTGTATTAAATGAGGATAGCTTGGCATAATTTAAATCCCACATTGCAGCAGAATGTCGAAAACTAGCTTTTTTTCTGTCAAATGGTACAAAAGCTAGAAAACATCAAATTTGGAAATGGGCTGTACTTCGGTCAAAATGTTAAGGGAATTGTCCCAAAATTTAGCACTTCGGTAACACATAGTCCAAATACCAACTGTCCAGTTCAAATGATTATCTCCATTCTTGTCAGAGCGGTTACCCTGATTTATATCTTTCGCCGAAATTCGTTCTCCTGTAAATTTATCAAACCAATTTTTTTACTCCATTTCCGTACGCCCGTCTGTCGTTATAAACCCATTTACTATATCTTCAAACAATTCATTTAATGAAGGGTGAGAGATCTATCTATCTATTCTGGCATCACCAGTCCGTCCATCCATCTTTTTAACAATTATGTAAGTTTAAGATATATTCAGTTAAGTTTGGGTATCAGAGTTGCCACCATTTTAAGGAAAGAGTTGCCAACTCTGCTTGCCATCTGTTTATTTTGTGGCTGCTTAATTGTATTTGTCCGTCTTTCACATTGGTGTTGGGGACTTGATGTCGATCTGATTGTATCCGTTCCTGAGTTCACTTATTTACTTTATAAACCCATTCACTTTAATTCCAAACAATCCGCCCATGTTATGTTTATAGAAATAATTGTATTTAATGCAAACATTGTAGATCCTGATCAGACGCCACGCAATACCACATTCGCGCAGCCTGATAAGAATCTACACTGGGCATATTTTGAATAGCCAAGGATGCTAATTTTCTTCAAGCGGACAACGAAGACTGTACGGAAGCGCAGGCTGATTTTAGTCTTCGTTGGGCACACGTCAGAAGGAACGTTTTCTCACTGCTTTATATCGTTTGGGACTTCGACTGCACAGGGACTCTTTAGTCAGAAGCCGGTGCAGACACATGAGTTTTGGGCATGTTTTCAGAAATTCTTCTGTATACCTTTCCAGCTAGAAAGGAACATTCTACGTAAATCTACATCGGGCCGTCATCGGCCCGTCAGGTACCCTGACGGGCCGATGACGGCCCGATATAGATTTCTTCCTAACCGGCCATATAAAGAGCATATGGTTTGCGTCGTCTTCCAAACGCATGGACAAGGGCAAATGACTGATCAAGACAATTCGAAACAAATAATTGATTCGCCGTTGTTCCGTCACCATTTGGGCCTGAACGCCTTATGCAATCTCCTGAAATTTGTTCTATTATTTTATTAAAGCAAGGTTTTACTCCATTTCTGTTTTGCTCGGTAAACACACCTACCTCGTTTGATTGAAATGTACACATGTATACCATGATTTTAACAAAGAAAGTAACAAGTTGTTTTTTTTATCCTAGTGATATCGTCAAGTGTCGCCGTACAACAGTATGTAGTTGGCTGTCCCAACAGGCATCCATACATCAATGACTGGAATGTATATTTCGCCGTGAGAACCTCCTTACTGGTCTGAACGAAAAACCCATTATACCCATCGCCCTTGTGTACACAAGACTACGTACATATATACCTCCATCAACAAGAGTTTTAAACGCCTGGTTAAGATTTTCCCTTTCAGCCTCTACTAAATGACCAAATGATGCTTGATAACCGATCACCATGCTGTATTCCTTGTCAGAATTGATTCGTTTCGTGTGATCCTCAGCCAGATTTTCTGCGCATGTATGATTTGTTAGAATACATGGTACATAAGAATACATGAGTACTATCGGATATTCATTATGGCCATTCTTTCTGCTGTCCAGTTGCATATTCCCTATAAGATCATCAAGATATTTACCAAGTATAATATTTTCACTATGTTGTTCATTATTCCCTGTGTTATATTGCACCCTGACACGCCGGTTAGCTTTAGTAAAATCCACTGGAAATTTCGTTTCCATAAACCATTGTTGTGCTTTAGTTTTTATTTCTTCTTCGGAAACCACCACAGTGCTGGTATACTGTTTGGTCGACTTTTGAACACTTGGGGGCCGTTTGCTCAATCCATATTCCCTAAGCAAATAGAACACACTGCGGAGATCGTGAAAATCTAGACTTCTAACATCTATTTTATATTTCTTATTCATTGCCCGAAACGAGCCAATTTTAGCCAATGTAAAAAACAAAGCTGCTTCTAACACCGCTGTTGTTGTTATCATGCTGGTAGAAAATTATTGCTTCGGTGAGAGCTTCTCAATAATTATGTGTATTTGTCTGTTATAACTGCACTTATACAATATAACGTGAGAAAACATACATGTACCCTTAACTCGATGAGGCGATTCTAATGTGTACACACAACATACATTTTCATGACAGAATAAGAAATATTCCGAAAATATCCCTATTTCTTGAACTGTCGAAAGAATTTCCTACCAAGCTAGCATTCTTTATAAATCTATAGCGGGCCGTTATCAGCTCGTCAGCTACCCTGACGGGCCGATAACTGCCCGCTATAAATTTGTAAAAAATAAAATGCTTACTGGGTAGGGACTCAAAAACGAGTTCATATTAGCCACTATAAACGAGCCATCGATGTTCTAGTCATTGAAGTTTAACTGTTTATACTCGTATAACCCCAAAGATCCAGTTACTAATGGCATGGCTCAATTACACCTATGAATTCATGTTCATTCACACTATAAATACATTTCCGTGAAATGAGGTCGCCATGAGAAAAGGTGTTGTTAGGTTAAATGCGAATAGTAAAGATCTAGATCAGACTGTGAAGCCTTATAGTCCCCAGCGGGCACATGACGTTTATACCACGTCACATTAAAGTCGATGCAACATGACTAAGCATGGGCGTTAATGCGACATTGTATACAAGAGTGGTCATTTAATATGGAATTTATTAAACGAGTTTGGGTAATTTCGGTATTTGCGAAACTTGGCGAGCAAAATACCGAAATTACCCAACGAGTTTCATAAATTTCATATTAAATGACCATGAATGTACGATTCTGTTTATCACATGGCCCTTCCGGTGACAAAAAAAAAATGCACAAAATATATTTTCAAAGATAACGGCTTTCCATAGCTAAGGGAACAACTCACTACCAAGGATTCAATAGTACTACGCAACAAAAATAGTTCGCATATTATTTCATAAATACCGAAAATAACTAGAAACAAGATAAATATGCCATTTATTACTTCGTTAAATTGTAGGGAATAATGATGATTTTTATTTGAGCTAATAAATATTTCATTTGAATAAATTAATTCAAAACTAAATTTGAACAAAGTCATTCAGCGTGTCAAAACGTCATTGAAAATCAGTAAGGAAATCCCCCGAAGTCAGCTGTCGTATTTAAAGATCAATGACCTTGATCAATACAGTTTATACGGTGGTTGACACACCCAAGTAAATGACAGATTTCAAGAATATAAAACATTTTAACTGTAGCTTGGATTTTAATTTGACACATTTATTGCCTGTCTGAGTCATGTCATCCTCCAATGCTTTTTTGAAGGAGATGATTTTTTTTTTCATTTACGGTTTTACGATATTGATGTTGAAAATGCCTCCGAGTATGTTGCCGGAAAACATCGAATTTTAACCACCATGAATATTTCTGATAGCCGTGTTATTCACATTGTGATTGTTTTGTGTCTTCCCCCTCCATCGGTCTGACATTTATCGTTCATCTCAAGATCATCTCAAAATTGAAGGCAGGATCTGTTCCAAATGTGAAAGTTGTATCGGCGAACGCGGACACCATCTTGGTTGCTATCAATAAGCGATGTAATACGAATATTAATGAGGATAATTAGGCCACCTAATCTAACCAATGGGAAGCCTTGCAGATGTTATAACACGTGTGGTTATATGATATTTATGACATGGATTATTTCATTGAATAACTTGACGGTCATGTGATAAACGTGTATACATAGCAAAGTATAGACCCAGCATTAACGCGACGTTGCATCGACCTTACTGTCCTTTCGATATCACTCGGAAAGACGTTTTTTGCTTGGCGTTTTATTTTAAATAAAAACATTATATTCTGATTGACCATATCTTATCAGAAACCATTTGTCTTTTCTGTTTCTGTGCTTTGTTCTCAAATATTTACCCTGAAATTAAATGTATGGCCAAAAATTGGTCTGACCTATGCAATTTCGATAGTAAAGTGATTTTTTGGAATTTTTGTCTAAGAAAATAGTTTGCACTTTTCTTTGCTGAATTTAAATTATTGATGTTTCACAACAATACTGTGAAAATTTCAGAAAAAAAATTGAACAAGCAGAACTTGTTGAAAATCTACCTCCAAGTTACCTACCCAACAGATTTCTGAATAATTAACATCCATTTTTTCTATGGGAAAAAGTGATTTTTTTTTTAAACCAATGACTAGAATAATTTTTTTTTGTGCATAGGTAGTTACGACAAATAGTTTTGCATTAAATTAAGACAAAAGTCTGCAAATTTAATTCATCTGTGTAAAGCGCCACGCAAAAAACGACTTTCTGAAATATGTCGAAAGCACAGTAATCAATTGATTAATGCGACGTTGTCATACGTTGCATCAACGTTAATGCGACGTTGTATAGATGCCATTTGCCCACTGGGGCTATACTTTGCTATAAACTGTTATGTTTTATAGAATCCAATGAGCCTCTAACACGCAGACGGAGAGTCCATTTGAAAGCTGTTTTGTGAACAGTGCGAAACCCGGTCTTGCTCTCTAATTGGGCGGCGTCATTCTAAAACGTGTCTTCTGGCATATGCGGACAGCAAATGCCCAGAATAGCCATAAAAAACACGTGGAAATTCATGGCATTTAATGTCTTTTACTTAATTTTGCGCTTTGCTAGAAGTTCAGCATACCATCACGCACACACGATAGACACATATGACTATTTGTGTTTTGGATATTTTGGTTGTCAATGCAGCATTGTTGAGAAATCGCCACGGTAAGGTTCGAAAATGAGTGGTTACGCATTAGAGTTGTAAGTTTTGTTTTATTTATTTAGATATAATGCGTAACCACTCATAGCAAAAGCCAAAATTAAATAAAGGACATAAACACCACGTATTTCTACGTGTTTTCTATGGCTTTTGGTACACCTTCAGCATGCGAAAAATAATTCAGCCAATATGCGTGAAGTAGGTAGTCTGAGATTTACTCCACAGACGCCGATATCAATGGGCTGTTGAATGTAATTCCCCGTTTTTCAAAGAATTTCTTCAAAACATTTATATCATGAAACACAAAAAAATGCAAAGGTTGTTTACCTTTTTTGAGTCATCGAATGCCTAACCGATGTCGCTCTAATAGTTCCACGTTCTTGACCTATGGTTACGCATTCCTTCGTTTGGTAGGGGTTGGGAATGGCATTTCCGAAATTCTCGTTTCGCTCTTCTACAATAAATTAAGAAGTGGCAGAGCACCTACATTTGTTTACTAACTGTTTCATGTGGTCACTATCTCGAGATGTCTAGGATGTGGCGTGGGAACAAATTTACGTTAGCGCAATTTAGTGGCAGTTCCCTTGATTTTCACCCATGGAAATAAGGGTTCGCATTTCATGTGAATCGTCTGTCTTCATATGAAATGCTTTTTCTCTGAAAAATAAAAAGTTTTAGAATGTCGCCTGCTACAAATTTGCTTATTGGTTTGTTTAAGGGTTAATGCGTTAATTCTATGAACACAGGGGGAACAGCAAAACAACAAGAAAACTATTCAAAGCACTGGCAGCACTGATGGGTCGATTGTCTCTGAATGTACGCTGGGAAAATGGTCCTGAATGGGGACGTAAGACTGTTTCATTTCATCCTTAACCTCCTGTAATTTAAGCAAATAGTGCAGACCCTGATCAGACGCAGCATTTTGTGGCGTCTGATTTTTGGTCTGCACTGTTTGACAGTGTCCCAGTACAGGTTTTACAGATACCCCTCTTTACACTGCATGCTGACGACAAAGCGACAAGAGTAGAAGAGTAATGATTACCTGGATTTCGTCTAACGCGCGGTTTGATTTTGGCGTTTGTATACTATGGCTCGATTGTAAACAATCAACCCAAAAAGCACAGTCGATACTTAACCGGCTTTAAAGTGTAAAACCTCAGCCTTAGTAGTAGTAGTAGTAACAGTAGTAGTAGTAGTAGTAGTAGTAATAGTAGTAATTAAGGGGACTACATGTGGTAGAATTACCGCCATTTTTCACACAGGGAGACAATTTGTGTCACTTCCTGATATCAAGCCCCTTCTAAAGGGAAAACATTTAGACAGTTATCTCCCCGCCTCACCGAATGCTAATGGTAAGTATTGTAAATATTTGATCAACTTTGGGATCAGAACTCAGCGATTGGTAATCCCATGGATCTACCAGACTTGCTTTCTAAATGCAATTTATACGAAGATCTATAAGGCTCTGTGTATTTAATGGCAATGTAAATGCGTCAGTGCCTTTAAATGTTTAAGATACTTTTTCCTCGGACCTAATAATATTGCGTCCAAGTTTTTCTGACTAATTTATATCCTGATAATATATATTCTAAGAATATATAAGAAAAGTTATTGCTTCCCTACAGGTCCAAAATTTGAAACTTTATTTGGTGCTATGCACTGAAGATGGCCATCGCGGCCAGCTTTTCTCATTTAACTGTTTCGGTAAACCACGTTAAACAGACTTAAGGTATAAACCAGCTATTTTCGAATTTCGATGTTCGTTAAACCACGTTTAACAGACCTAAGGGAAATAATCCTATTTACGAGAACATACCTAACGGGACTAATCAAGGTATTCTCGTAATTTGATGTTCGTTAAACTGACTTAAACGGATCTAAGGGATGCAATCCAATTTACAACTCCATGCCAACTCGCTCAATTCTATACTTTTCTTGACCATTCAGGGAACTATATCCTTAATCACGTTGTGTTAAGGGGTGGTTGGGTGGTGCGAAGGTGTCCTTTATCTTACGTCACCGGGGCGCCCAACTGATATTGGCTTACAGCTGGGCAAGGCCTGCTATCCTTGTAGCAGGTAAGGGTAGAGGGGGATGTTTTTATTTCTTCTGTTTCTTCACTTTCATTCCTGTTCCTCTTTCTTCCCTGTCCCTCTCTTTCATCTCCTCTACTATCTCTTCTATCTTTTTTCTCCCTTTCTCTGGGAGACGACACAAAATGACCCACAAGGGTTGACGTGTCGTTAAACCCCAACTCAATCAAAACCAGAGTCTACACGTTGATAAATCTACAAAATAACAATTCATTCCTTATATTAAAACTTTGTCATCAAACTGTTACACAGATTTTCAAAAAATGACAATCTTTTGAAGTTCATTGGATTTGGCTCTTTCGATCCACCGACATTTACCTAAGTGACAGAGGTTACAGCTCGGGGCTGGGGCTAGTGGGGTGCGGTGAAGTTGTTTCTATTGATCTAGAGCAAATGATTAGGGTGTCATGTATACCCTTGGTTAAATGCATGGCCTTAAAACGCTATCTAACCCAAATTTCTAAGGCCATGACTTCGACCTCAAGGTCACTAAAATGGAGGGGTGAGGGGAGGGGCGACTTGCATCCGCGCAGTATAAAACTCTTACATCAGAATGTAACATCAGTGCAAGTATGAAGCTAAAGCAGCCGCATCATGGAAAAAGAGCCGTTATAGTATATTCGCGCAGTCTCATCAGAACCTATACTGTTCGATCACGTAAGCGTTAGTTCAAGGGAAACTGCATCCAAAGAACTAGACATGTGGCCTCGCTAAGGGGTAGGACGTGCGCACTGAAAAATTGATTCAACGGAAAGTCCAAATAACCTTTTTTTCTCGCGACGCGGCTCAAATCTATTCTATAAGGATTGAGGAGATAAATGTATCTCTTAGAAACTGACAAAAAACTTTAGCCAAAGTATTACAGACGGACGAACGAACTTCATCTATACACACGGCATCACCCTCTCGTGAGAATCATGTTCGGTTGTGCTCGCCAAGATAAAGGAGTATGACAGAAGAAAGTTGAGGTTTTTAGAGGAACGCATGGCGGACGATGATGACATTTGGTGTTTTTACGTCTCTTTCAACATTATTCGGGTCATACCGAAACGATGAAAGGCTGATAATGAAAGGTACATGAGGTAAATTCTGTGCTCGCCAAGAGAAAGGAGTGCGACAAAAGAACCAAGAAAGCTTTCGGGCTGATAGTACGGACGGTACTTAGTAAGATTTAAACCGGTTTTAGAATGCGAAACCCCAACCTTATCATTAGTAGTAGTAGCAGAAGTTAAGGGTACTGGCTACACTTGGCAGAATTTCCATTTTTTTCACATTGGAGACAATTTAGATGACTTTCGGTTTGTTTTACTGCACATCTAACCACTTCTAAAAGGAAATAATTCGCTCCCTAGAGAGCAAAAGCTTTCCTGTTAGAGTAGACCCCTTTTCAGAAGTGTACACAAACAATTTCAGGATGAAAATAGTCGCCAATAACCAATCCTGAAGTCTAAAAATTCAGTCCAAAAGGCGCTTCTAATGAGTACCCACAACGTATGTTTTTATTGAGAAATAAGAAAATTATTTTGTGGTTATTCCCTCTTATCTGGAACTATACAGCTAATAATTAGTTAAATAACTACTTTTACCACAAAAGGATGGTCTTGTGAACAAGTGTAAAAGTGAAATTTTATGCTTAAAATGAAAGTTCTCAATCTTGAAATCAGGATTAATCCGGAAGTTTCACATCCTTGCAATTTTGACTGTTATTTCCCTGTGCCCGAATGCTAAGGGTTAAGTATTGTAATTATTCAATCCGCATTGGGATCCAACTTCAGCGATAGGTCATCAAATGAATTAACTAGACATGCTTTCCAATGCAATTTATTTTGAAGACCTATATTTAATGGCAATGCAAATGCTATTTTAGATATTTATTTCTGACTCTTTATAACCTATATTCTATTCTAATAATATATGTTCTAAGAGTTTTAAAAATTTTAAGCTACTGCTTCCACAGAAGTCCAAAATTTGAAAATTTGTGTTTTAGCTAAGCACTGAGGGTGGACTCATTGCGGCCAGCTATTCTCGTTTTAACGTTTCGCGGCCAGCTCTTCTCGTTTTAACGTTTCGTTAAACCACGTTAAAGAACAGACCTAAGGGAAATAATCCAATTTACGAGACCACAAATAAGGGAAATAATCCAGCTATTCTCGTAATTTGATGTTCGTTAAAACGACTTAAACGGACCTAAGGGAAACAATCCAATTTACGAGAACCGACATAAGGGAAATGATCCTAAATATTCTAAAATTTCTGTGTTCGTTAAATGACGTGAACCAGACTGAAGGGAAATACTCCATTTAACAATACTGCACGGGTAACTCCATGCAGCACTCACCTAATTCTGTGCTTTACTTAATGATTTCTCAGGATGACCAGGACTAATATTGCCTGGAATTAAGAACCATCCACTATTTTGATTCGTTGTTGTGGCAATATTGGAAGTATGTTGCATGGCATTTAATAGACTGGCTCCCGTCTGATACATAAATCAACATAAAAACTATTTATGTTTTACAAAAATCCAATCTTTTGGAATGTCCTTCTCTCTGATTTGGCTGATCAGTTATGAGTTTCTGACTGTAAGGGAGATGATATGTGTAGAAAAATAGTCTAGAAGGAGTATTTTACCTTTGTTAATTTAGAAATGTAAAACTCATAGCATGGTGCCAGGCTAGGCATTTAATTGCATAGGCTGTTTTACTCAGGTAAGCGAGTTGTGGCTCATAGGCCTCTTGTTAAACAGTGTATTTGAACGTGAGTTTGTTGGACAGTAGTGAGTGTCTACGGCTCTTAAACTCTTCAATGGCTGCCAACATTATAAATTTAACAGTGAATTAATAAATTATCAGGGAAGGCAACTCTGTCAAAATTGTTTTACCTCCCTTCCAAAGAGATCTACTCTAAAATGAAAACATTTTACTCCTTTTGCAAGCATTTATTTCTTTTTAGAATAGACCTCTTTTCAGATGGGCCTTTGCGTGAAGGATTGCAAACAGAAAGTCAAAATTGTTTTCATTACGAAAACATGCTTATTCAAATATATAGACAATTTCACCACCAAAAAAAAAAAAAAAAGAAAATTTTTCAGATAAAAAAAAATTCTATTTTTCATATTTCTGCTCAAAACATAGATTATGGGTACCCATTAGAACCGCCTCTGCAAGGCAGCTCTAATGAGTACCCACAATCTATGTTTTTGAGCAGAAATATGAAAAATAATGTATACTCCTGTAAACCCTAGTTTTACTATATAAAAGTGGGGTTAAAGGGGGTCAAAATTACATAGGCATGTTTTCATGATGGCCTGGTAAAAAAGGCAGAAAAACTACCCAGGGCACATTCCAGTTTCTAACAAATGACCCTCGGAAAACTCTAAATACTTAGGGATGGGCTTGTAAACTAGTATGTAAAAACTTCTTGTGAAATGTTAAGCTCATATTTATAATCATCACTAAGATCTTGTCACAGGGTGCATCTTTCAATATCATTTTGGTATTTATATAGGTGTGCTCTATATTAGCCAAGATTTGCAAGTTGTTGAAAGTACTGAAAATGGCATTTTTGCAGCTGTTTCCCAAATTCAAATGTCTATTTTTAGCTCCAAGAGGGGCCGTTCAGAAAAACAGAGCACCTATACTAAACTACAACCATTCTGCTAAATGGACACTGGGAAAGTCAAGTGATTAACCGACCGATTTTTTCAGCAAACTTTATGCATCCTAAATGCACCTAGTCTTTTATATATGAGCCATGACGAAACCTATCTAAGAACTAAATAAGCTTATGCTTCCATTCTAATCCTATCTTTTGTGTGTTATGTCATGTTTGTTTGTATCATCATTGTAATTTTGAAATAAAATATGTTTAAACCAAACCTATCTGAAGACGTACCCAAACTGCGAATGAGCAGAGTAGACTGTACATGCCTTGTCTTCTCTGAGTATGTGCTGTCCACTCAGACAAATCTTTTAACCCTTATAATGGCAAGAAAACCTGCATCTGAAAATGTCTGTTTATGTCATCTGCTGAGTATTCTTGCAAACTTTTCAAACCTATTTTTGCATACAGGCAAACAGTGTGGACCCTGATCAGACTGCTCCCACACTGTTTGCAAAAATGACTTTTAAACTCACAAGTAGACGACAATTGTTGTGATTGACAATTTAAGGGTTAAAAACTATGATCTGTGCATGCGTATGTGAGGAGTTTTGTCTGAATGTGCCATGGTTGGCAAGCACAGTAGTTCGAAGACAGTGTGTGTCTTATGGAGACTTGTATTGTTAGGTCAAATGAAAATGATAATAAAATTATGCTCAAATAATGCTTTGATGTTTCTATTTTAAACCTCTATGTCTTTGAAAAGATCTATAGTTTTACTAAGGGACTGAATACCTTTTGAAGATGTTCTGCCATTTTGTACAAGGTAGACAACTTTTGCAACTTTTCCACTGCTTTCAAGCAAACCAAGCCCTTTCTGAAAATCGGGTCTACTCTAAATGGCAAGAATTTGCTACCAACGGGAGCAAATTCTTTCCTTTTAGAGAGGATCCCTTTTCAGAATGCAGGCAAAACGTGTGTGTTTTCTTATAAAATTATTTCTGCAAGGATGATGATGGCATTTGTTTCGGGTATAACCCATGAAGGCAATAATAAAATTTGCCAGGTTTATCTACCAAATGAATGTGTGTGTGTGTGTGTGTGTGTGTGTGTGTGTGTGTGTGTGTGTGTGTGTGTGTATGTGTGTGTGTGTTTGTGTGCATGTGTGTGTGGTACACTTTTAGAATGATTTTATGAAATGACCACTTATTATCATTTACCACTCTGGGTTAATTCATGACAAATTAATGTTGTTTTTTTTTGTTGTTTTTTATTGTTGTTTTTTAATTTTCCCAGAAAAAAGGTTTTGATAATTTGCACAAAATAGCAAACCTTATTTTCTGGGGAAAAACAATGAGGAAATATAATCAAAATGTCAGCTGCTGAAAATGTTACCCAGCATGCTAAGCATTAATTGCAAAAAAAAAAAAAATGAAAAAAAAAAATGAAAACAAATGGGAGGAACAAAAGACAACACAAAGACTGTTCCACAAATAATTGTATATTTTCATAAACTGCTAAGCATACAACTCACAAAATGTCTATAGAGAAAAAAGATGTACAAACTAGACACCAAGAATTAATAAACATCACTATGTAATATACATCACTATATGTAAATAACAATCACTATGAATATATGTAGCAATAATAAATGTATGTATGAACAGAGATGTATAAACATACGTACTGTATTTACCCTAAGAATTGGGACACCTAAACTTCTTACCATACTTGTCCTTACAACGCCAGCAAGTCCATCTGACTACCATTTAATGTACCTAAACACTGCTAGATGAATGGCAAACTGTGTAGACCCAGATCAGATGCTGCTTTCTGCAACATCTGATCTGGGTCTACACTGTTTGCTCATGCTTGATTGTGCCAATACTTAGGGTTATTATGGTAGGTTTACTGACCATTACGTCACATGGGGAATACTGAAATTTCAATGTGAAACTTGGGATTTGCATGCTACGTCATGATCATTAAATCGTCATCGAATTATAGTACACAAGTTCAGCCACAGGAAACCAAGCCATATCACCAGAAAATGGTTCATAGGACCTATACAAACTGTAAGATACCCAAACTGGCATGCATATCCAGTCAATGGACTAAATTATTCAACACAGCCTGACAATGCCATTTAAATCAATGCATTTCCGCACATTTTATTGAAAGTAATGGCTATGCTGAAATAATGCCCTAACACAATACATGGATGTGCTAGTGGGACTGGACATTCAGAACTTTGTAAACAGCTTCAAGATCATTATTTCCATGATCTGGCAAAACAGTCTTCCTTCCATGACATTCTGTAATTACATGTTGACAAGACATAATTATAAAATGCTTTCCTTACAATTTACACATGAAGCTGTCCAGTTAGCAAACCCTACTGACACCATCTAACCAATAGTCTTTCCTTGAAATTTAAGGGGAATGGATATATCTCCAAGGGAAATAACTCCAACATGGAAATGTTTGCATTCCTTCTCAATGGAGGCTACTCTAAAATAAAAGAATCTGCTCCCTCCCAAAGGGAGCAAATTCTTTCCTTTAAGAGTAACCCTCATTTTCCAAATGTTTGACAATACTAGGGAGACTACTTCCTGTCTGTAAAAGTTGCCTCCCTTTGAAAAATGGTAGCAAAAAATCTTCAGGTGTATCCATTCACATTAAGCAAATAGTACAAATCTGGACAAACTAATGTTTTAATTTACACAAGTTATAAACACATCACAGACATTTTTAAATGAAAATACAATGTTTATACATGTATAAAAGGTACTCTCATTTTTTCTTCATTAAAAAGTTGGTTTAAAATAACTTACTTTAGGTATAAATATAACCTTATCTGGTGACCTGTGACTTCTGGTTTCAATTTTCTATTTGATGTTATACAGCTGAGAACCAGAAGTTACATGTCACTGGACAAGGTTTTTCCTATACATATCAATTTTGGTTTATCATCTTCATTAAGCGAAAAAAATGCCTTAACAACCAGTTTTGTCATAAAAACAAAAAGATTTTATTTAAAAATACACACATTTTCCCATAAAAACACATCAAATTATTTAAATATATTTAGGTATAGTATTAAGAATCAAGGGGAACAGATACACAGTCATGGGATGCAACTCTATCAAAATGATTTTTGCTTCCCTTCTGAAAGGGGTCTACTCTAAAAGGGAAGAATCTACTCCACATGGGAGCAAATTCTTTCCTTTTAGAGCAGATCCCTTTTACAAAAGGTTTGGTGTACAAGAATACAAACAGAAAATAACAAAAGTTGCATCCCTTGTAAAATATAACAAAGTTTTTACCAAGTGTATCACCCCCCTTGAAGATATTTAGGATAACAATGCTTTGAAAAACTGAGTTCAGTTTTGTCTAAAATGAAACTGTTACCCTCAACACAGACATAATACTGAAATTAATTCACCACAACATGAGATAAATACACATTAATACTACAATAATGTGACCAGACACTGAATATCACGTGAGTGGATGTTCCACAAGAGCTGCTTACGTTGAGTGCGATTCTAAGATCCTGAAGCATTAACAAGATATAGAGTCTCAGGTCATGTTACTGTAGTATTTTTCCTTTTTAAATATCTTTGTTTATTATATAAATTGAAAATATGGAGGTTAAAGTTTCTATCTTGAAATATGGCAAACACAATGATATTTTTTGCTAAAGAAATGTGAGTAGCTTTTGCATTGAAAAAGCTACTCACATTTTTGCAGCAAAATTATCACTGTATTTGAAATTTGTCATTAATGAGCGCATTAAGCTAATGATGCTTAAAACAACTGGGCCCTGATTATCAGATCCCATTACTGAAGGAGTAATGTGTATTTCTCAGGCTGACAATGAAGACACTGATTAGACAGCATGGACTCAAAGGCAGATCTAAGTCTTCACTTCTCATATTACAACACATTTGTCATATACTGTGTCATCTGCAAAAGGTCAATATGATTCTAGCTCAACCAATCAGTTTTGAGTGCAGTTATCGGACAGCCTACACCAGCAAGATAGTGAGTGTCTACTGCATATTGCTTAACTTATTTACCCTACATATCTGGACAGGGAGGCATAAGCAAACAAAGTAAATCCAGATCAGGCCCTGAGGTTACAAAACTTTTTTTCATGCTCAACACAGCTGAGCATGAAATTTGTCCTGCTAATAAATCGCAAATTACTAACAATTGCAAATTCTTTCTTGCTAAACATAGCTGAGTATGAAAATTTCTCTGCTAATAAATATGAAAATGCCAACTGTTGTTGGCATTTTCATATTTTAAGCAGAGAAAATTTCATGCTCAGCTGAGTTGAGCAAGAAAAGAGTTCTATAACCTTGGGGTAGGATGATGCAGATCTGAGTCTACAGTTTTCCACTCAGCCAGATCTTCAGTTTGCCACTCAGCTATCAGTTTTTAGATGCATTCAACATAAATACATCTATAAACAAACTTCTTCAAATTTCAGGACTAGTAAGATAAGAGTTTAGGTGTCCAAATATCTATGGTAAATAAGGTACATACACTAGACAATTCCTCTCTGCTATACTAATTTTAAATACAGTAAACGTCTGCTATTAAGACCACTTGAAAATAAGACCACTCCGCTATTAAGACCAGCTTTTGCCAGTCCCAAACGGTTTTTCTTGGTATTCTTCATAGCTCCAGATAATAGGGAGTATCCGCATATTATTATTCTTATTGCTCCACAAAACCATGTGTTGTGGTACTCATCAGAAGTGCCTCGGCAAGGCACTTCATATGAGTACCAAAACATATTCTTTTGTGGAGAAATGAGAAAAAATCAGTACTTTTGTTTGAAAAAAGCACCTTATCTGGAGTTATGTTCTACATTCTATATTAACCCTAGTCCTGCTGAACCCAAATATACCCTGCCTTTGCAAACAGTGTAGATCAAGATCAGTTGGCTTCTTCAGAAGCCAACTGATCTGGATCTGCACTGTTTGCCATCAATTATGTGAATTTATAGCAAAAATTCAGATCAAGCAATCTGATTGGCTGAAAATTAGAAGTGGGTGTGGCATCTTAATTTATTCAGCAGGACAAGGGTTAAGATTACCCAGTGCTAATAAGACCACTTTTTAGGCAAAATCAAAGGTAGTCTTAATAATGGAATTTTAATGTATACTATGCATTATAAAATCTGAATGTCATTAAAAAATGAAGCAAGAAAACTAACCGCTACAATTCATAACCCAGACTGGCATCACCAATGGGTTTCAAGAGGAAAAAGAAACTACCGTACTACTGAGGTGTGCTCAATATCTCTCAAAGTTGGATAAAAGAAATATTACTACATTGTCTGACAGACAAATCTCAAATATTCTATCTATTATTTAATTTCAAAAGTTAAAAAGCCGATACACTTTGCTATAAATGTCTGCTAGACATGATTCAAATAGTCTAACTATCATTAAAATTCAAACATTAAAAAGCTTGATAAAATAAATATTGCTATATGTATCTGCTATAAACATACAAGCCGCAACTTTAGAAAAATAATGTACCTTATGACATGAATCCAGCGAAGACTTGGGTCAGCATGCAGACTATTCAGTGTCTCCACTGGGTGCTCTGTGGATACAATAGATCCAGTACTTCTTCAAGCAAAAACTCTGATCAAACTACATGGATGTGCAAATTGATCGGAGTCTTCAATGAGGCCCCCTAATAGGAGTATCCACATATTTTTTTATTTCTCCATAAAAATGTATGTTGTGGGTACTCATTAGAAGCGCCTTGGTGAGGCACTTCTCATAAGTACCCACGTTTTCATGAAGAAATAAGAAAAATATCAGAAATTTTCACCTGAAAAAAGTGCATTATCTGGAGCTATGCAAGTCGGATAGTACATTTTCTCGCAAGTGGCTCATATCTCAAATATTCTATCTATTATTAAATTCCAAAATGTTAAAAACCTTGACAACCCTGCGACATATACCTACTAGATGTTTCTAAACAATTCTAGCTATTATAAAATCCCACATGTTAAAAGCTTCACAGGACAAATGTTGCTATGTGCACTTGCTATACCTATCTCTACCATTCTGTCCATCCAAATGTATTTGACTGTTACAATGCAAACAAATATCCAGGCATCTGATTGGATAACTAGCCAAACACATTTACTATGCACAGGTCTCCTCTCTGTAAGAACTTCAATAGCCACCATTTTTATATAAATGAATGACCACAGGTCAAAAAGCTCCTGTTTTTGTCTTTTATTTCAATCTATTTTCAATCTTATTGAACTTACATCAGCATTATATATCTGTTTTGCTACAAAAGAAAACTTGAACTGTTTCCAAGTCCTCCTGCAAGTGATTTTACTGTCTTTTTTTTCTGCCAGCATCTTCCATTTTAAATGCACTATATGCCTTGGAAATGTGACATAAGCACTCTTGTTTCATGACATTATAAGCATTTTAATGATGTCACATGCTGTTTGATGTCATTTTTAATCAGGGACTTGTAACATGGCCGCAAAAAACTTATGAAATCTTTCAATGCAAGCTTTCCAGTATAACAAATATTATTCAAGCTATTCAAGTAACTTGAAAAAATCATTAAACAGGGGCGGATTTAGAGGGGGTTCGAGGGGGTTCAGTCGAACTTCCATTGATTCAAAATTTCATTTACAGGAAATTCTGGATAATTTTGATAAATTTGGAATACTGTATTTACCCTAAATAATCACACCCTTGCTCTTTACCTTACATCTCTTCATCAAGTCCATTTTACTACATTTGAGTGTGTGTAAAATTGCTAACTGAGTGGCAAACTATGTAGACCCTGATCAGATGCCACACTCTGCGGCATCTGATCTGGGTCTACATGGTTTGCTAAGGTCTGTCTGTTCAAATACATAAAGTATGGTAATTTTATAAAATTGAACCCCTTCAGAATAATCCTGGATCCACCCGTTAAAGATAGATACTGAGATACACAGGTTTGTGAGATCTCGGACATTCTAATGAGCGCCACAATATACTGGAACCTCATTTTTAAAGCTATTTCAGATATAGCACTACAAAGTCATGGCTCTAAAAGGAGTTCTCTATATTCATGAGGGAAACAATTTTGTTATTTTTGAACCACCTTCTGTGTTTTGGGTACTCAAGGGAGTTCCACTGTGTACCCGCAAGATGCTTAATAGTGTAAAAATAGCAAAACTTACCTTCTGAAAACAGACCTTATCCAGAGCCATCTGGGCTGTGCTATGCGAAACGTGTCTTCAGGCATATGCTGACAGTATGATCAGGGCCTTCACTGTCTGCTAACAGAATCATTGGATATTACAGAATGTACGCAGAGCAAAGGCCCGTATGATACTTTGCACATGCACAGGATGATCTGAATCTGTTAATTTTGTGCATACTGGAAGGCACTTTTTCGCTTGACGCTGCCTCACTATAATTCTATTCATATATAATAATGGTATACCCCTCCATAAACCCCATGATCGTATAAAGGAACTGTACTGTATATGTTTCTGTCAGTGAAGAAATAAGACAGATATTGTATGAGCCTCTCTAAATAGAAAAGGATCTTATGACAAATGCAAATAGCATAGGCCCAGATCACTGTGCATCTGCACAGTCTGATCAGTATCTATTCTGTTTGATAATCCTCAAATTCAAGCCATATTAGTGACCAGTGTAGACCCAGATCAGGCTGATCTGGATCTACATTGGTTTTATATGTAACTAGAAATGTGCATTTGTAAAACACTGTTCCCCAAGGGTTGGAAAGGGGCATAACTCTCATATAAACTTAATCTGATTTTTTTTTCTTTCAAAAGTTAATTAGGTGACCAGAATAATGGACAAACAATGCATAAAAAATATTCTGCTCTCAACTTTTTCAAAATAGGGGCCATAATGAGGTTGATTTCTATATGAAGTGGCTCATATCTAAATATTCCTCTCACCCTATAGCCAAGAGTTCAGATTCTGTATATTTTGTACATGGGATCTGAATTTTGTGGAACCTCTGTACAATGAACGCTGCTGGCAATCCAGTACATTTATTAACCAAAAAATATTGAGGCACTTCTAATGAGTACCCACAAAATATGTTTTTGTTCAGATATAAAAAAAAAATATTTATCTGGACACCTGTTATCTCGAGCTATGCAGTGACCTAGTTACAACATGATCCCTTGATAGAGCTCAAACTAACAAACTTGGAATGAATTTATATATATAATGCTAAAGTGTATAGAAAAGCAAAACTACATTTTTACATTCTCTCTATCATTCTCTAAAACATATGCCAACATAATGACAACGTACCTTTTTCTACTAAGAGCTTTCTTTTTCCGTGTCTGATTTTTTTACATTAACAATTTTGCCATTTAGGAGCTTAGTTAATCAGCATGTACTAATAAAAACAGCTAATTCTTTGACAAACATGCCATCAAGAAAAATAAGAAAGAAATGACAGTGTTTTCTTTCTTCTTTTTTCTGATGCCAAACAAATACTAGTATTATCATGTATAATCTGTCAATTCAACCTTTTTACAGAGGTTTGCAGTGACGTCTAAAAAGATGATTTCTTAGTTGCAACAATCACTTTCACATACATGTATATATCAGAAAGGAATAAATCAAGTTAAAATATATTTAAAACAAACAACAGCCCTAAATAAGGCTAATATTAATTTAACACTAGTCCTGCTGAACCCAGATATGCCCTGCATTTGCAAACAGTGTAGATCCTGATCAGTTGGCTTCTGAAGAAGCCAACTGATCTTGATCTGCACTGTTTGTCATTAAGCATGTATGTTTGTATCAATCTCTTGGATCAAGTAATCTGAATGGCTGAAAATTACAAGTGGCATGACATCTTAATTTATTCCGCATGACAGGGGTTAAGAAAAAAAAAAAAAAAAAAATGCAACAATCTTCAGCTGTAGAATTTGTGCCTTAAATTTTCAATATACCAAGGAGTGAACTCTGCTGCAAAAGAGTATGAAAAATATAAACTTGTAATTTTGGAACATTCTCAGAATTTTCAAACTGTTCCTTGTAAAATCCTATCAAAATCTGATTACCGTATTCAATCTAATTACCACACTTTGCACTTAGGTTTTTCAAAATTACTGGGAAAACTTGCAGTAAAATATTCAACTAACAATGACACCTTTTAAAAAAGGTCACCATACGACTTCAAGAGGGGTGTATTTAACAATACTTGCACGACTATTTTTTCTGATTGTCTTTATGAAAGAATACATTGTTTATACTCATTTAAATTGCCCAGACATATCGAGGCAATTCAAATGAGTACCAACAATATATGCTTTCACAAAGAAGTAGATAAAATTACACGGACTGTAATCCACAGACTACAAAATTGCTTGAATGTGTGCTTATAGCAGTATGTGCATTGTGCAGTAATTAGGCTGAATATAGTAAGTTCCAATCTATGAATAATGTTCTCAACATCAACTGCTACCAGCAAAAATATTGAAACATATTCACGCTTAAGGGGAATAAATACACTTTCAGGGGAGGCAACTGTCAATTTTTCCCTCCATTCCAAAAAGGTCTCTACAAGGAAAGAATTTGCTCCCCTTTTGAGTGCAGCCCTTTTCTTTCAGGAGCCTGATATGCAGGAATGCACACAGGAAAGCACCAAAGTTGTCTCCCTTATAAAAAACGGCACAAAAATCTACCAAGTATATCCAATCCCCTTAAAGATTAAAAATCATTTTATAAACTGCAAAAACAGATGTTTTAAAAGATAAAAAAATCTCTTTAAAACATTACTTCATTAAACAGTCACATTTAAAAGAAAAAGCAAATATTATGATAAAACTGACAAAATGCAACCTTTTTACAGAATAGAGCTTATAAAACAAAAATAAAACCGGTTTTAAATCAAATCCTGGGCCCAGTTGTTCAAAACTAACGACGTCGTTAGTTAACGATTCGTTAAAATTTACAATAAGTGATACGCAAATATGATGAAATTTTTTGCTGAAAAATGTGAGTAGCTTTTGCATTGCAAAAGCTACTCACATTTTTTCAGCAAAAAATATTAGAATATTGTATATTGAATCCGCTAGAACAGTTAACGAAATGACCCTTAACGAGCTCGTTAATCTAACGACGCTTTGAACAACTGGGCCCTGGTTTTTCAAAAAATGGCAACATTGGGAAAAAGGTTCTTATTGCATATGCAGACAGTGAATGCCCAATTCAGTCTGTGCATCTGTGCAGTCTGATCAGGGCCTTCATTGTCAGCTTACAGAATTATTGGATACTACAGAATAAATACACACATGTAGATGTACACAAAAGGCCCTGATCAAACAGTGCCCAATGCACAGGTGATCAGTCTTTGTTGAGCACATATAATAAGGTAAGTTTTCTCATGTAATGGCTTATTTAATACCTACAACCTGCTGGTTCCTAGCAACAGGGTACCAGCAAAGTACAATATTCAGATGAGTCTGTGCCATATTTATCCTAAAAAAAACAGTGCAGACCCCTATCATATCCTACAGAATGTGCGTCTGATCAGATGACTGTCCACATATCATCTGTGACACATATCACATGACTTTGCCCAAAATATGAAACTGTAAACTTAACGACCAGCATGCTGTGAAAAAGTTACAGCAGGTAACATTCTAACATATTTTCTAATACATTTTTTTTCCAGAAAGTAGGCTTTGAAGAGACTTAATAAAACCGAGTCTCTGGTTTTCATTCTTTTGTGTGTTCTTTGTTTACAAAGGCAACCTTTTAGATTTTTATGTCACTCCACTACAGCTGGAGTTAAAGGCTCCATATTCCTCAAAAATAGACATTTTATTATCCAAGAAAGGTGTAAAAAATATTAATACAATCATAAAATTTGGCATCTGACAGCCTGTAAAAGTTCAATTAGCCTCGCATTTTTGAACTGGGTCAAAACTGAAATGATTTTTTATCATATCTCTGAATTAATGTTGCCAATATTAATCCAAAGATATGATAAAAATCATTTCATTTTTGATCCAGTTCAAAAATTTGAGGCTAACCGATTTTTTACAGGCTCTTAGATGCCACATTTTATGATTGTATTAATATTTTTTAAACCTTTCTTGGATAATAAAATGCCTATTTTTGAGGAATATGGAGCCTTTAAGTGCAGTGTGATAGATGTAAAATGTCTCCCCATATTTCATCATGGTGCAGATTATATTTTTATTTCTTTTGGGATCATTTAGCCCATTCTGGTTACTTCGAAAGTCGAATACCACTTAAGCTGGTGCTAGGGGGCATATGCCGCTTTTGTGATTTTAGTTGATATCATACCGTAAAAATTCTAATTAACGCCCTGGGCGTTTATTAGAATCATGGCCAGTCTGAGAGAAGGGGATGGGCGCTTATTGGAGGCTGCAGTTTCATGGGAATAGCAAGAGACAATATTTTCTCGGAAGTCCACCGCCATCTTCTCAACGAGGACTAGTATTACGACCTCCGTGTTTCAAGTTCCTCCGTGTCTGGTAGAACTTCCTATTATTGAATGACGTCATAGTATACCGGGTATCATGGATTATAATCAATTGTTAACACTTAAAACGATGTATATACTCACATTGATCATGATAAATATGTTCCTGGCTTTGAAATAAAATGCTACGATTTAACATGTTCTGTTTTCTTTTTATCAACCTTATAAATAGGTAGCTGATGCTCATGTTGAGATTACAGGGTGCAAACGCTCCCGATAATCCCACTTTTATGTGAGAAGGTTAGAAATGCATTGGACGGCATTACTTTTTTTTCTTATTTCTGCTCAAAAACATAAATTCTGGGCGAACGTTCTCCGGATCACCTGCAATCTACGTTTAGAGCAGAGCCATGAAGGTAGAAATATGTCTCAACAGAAGGACAAGACGTTTTACAGTATCAAATACCGCGCACCACAAAGGGCACCAGACACTATTTAAACTCTTTGTTTATGTTTACTTATCGTCCATCATGTTTTTCGGCTTTTAAAAACTGGAAACGCAAATGGAAACAAATCAACAGAATTGCATGAGTAGGGCTTAGAAATAAAAGAGTCACAGAAAATGTCATCGGGTATTCTCTCTTTTTTCTTCATTAATCACTCATTGTCTGTGGCATACGAGTCGTCTGTTTGCTCATCTTCCCCATTGGTGCCAAATTCCATTTAATTGTACTCGTTGATTGCAAAGATTACTCAACAATTTTATGGTCAATGAATTATTCAGGAAGTACGAAAGTGCCGCTGTTGTTTTCATTTAATTTTGGTCAGTCCCTGTTATAGTCGCTATAAAAAGCGTCCATCATTTCTCTTAGGTTTTATTGTCACCAGGAATTGGAATGACGAGTCTGTTTTTTTTTTTTTTCCTTTAAGTTTTGAGGTACAATAATTATTGATCGCCCCTCGTATGACCGGAAATAGTTTGGCGCTATCTTTTGATCTCATTGCGGCCTCGCTTCAAAAGAAATCTAACATGGCTGTGTGCATGCTCGTTTCAGTGAAGTCTGTTATCAAAGGATATCACGTGTATAGGGTATCTTACCCATCGGGCACAGAACTTGTGTGTAATTTGGAGCCTGAGAATGAACATAGTGACAGCGCCATTATTGTGAAAAAAGGGAACATTACCGTTGGTCATATTCCGGAAGGTCTATGTCAGCCTCTGACACAGTTATTCCAGGACGGAAATATTGTGGACATTGAGTGTGTTATAACCGGGGAACCACGATCAGCAGAAGAAGGAACATTTGTACAAGGGGGTGGGCTTGAAATTCCATGCACATACCGTTTATTTGGGCTAAGAGAGAAAAAGGTTCACGTTCGTTCTGTGATAAAAAAAAACAGATACGCAAACTGACCGCATAAGGTAGGATTTTTGCCTTTTGTCCCGCATTTGTCTGTAATGGGCGTTTAATAGAGGCACCAACTTTCTCGGAAATGGACCAAAAATCCGCCATTTTTTTAGTTGAAATTGGGGGGATGGGCATTTATTAGAGCATGGGCGTTAATTAGAATTTTTACGGTATATGGAAATCAACAGGTACAGAACAATAAAATATTGTTTCAGATTTGATTAATTTAACATTGCATAATAGCATTAATTATGTCATTAACCCTTTAAATGCCAAGAAAACCTGCATAAGAAAATACTGTCTGTTTATGTCATCTGCTGAATATTCTTGCAAACTTTTCAAGCCCATTTTTGCATACAGGCAAACAGTGTGGACCCAGATCAGTCTGCTCCTTGAGAAGCAGTCTGATCTGGGTCCATACTATTTGCAAAAATGACTTTTAAAATCACAAGCAGATGACAAAGCAGACGACAATTGTTGTGATTGGTAGTTTAAGGGTTAACTCGCCAAAACTACTGCTTCCATGACACTATTTTCTAGATCTTCAAAGCTCAATAACTCTAAATTCTCAACTAATTCTCATATTTTTTCACCAAAATGCTCAAGTTAATAAAGTCTTTATTTCTAATATGATTATTATTTGATGTGTGTTTTTCTTTAAAACAACAAGGCACATGAATAAATATATGACTTTATCTCTCATAAAACTTGACACACTGAGTCTACTGGTTTGTATCACTACTATTTTACCCTCTAACATACAAGAACAAATGTGTGATTTTTACCCTCAAAACCGTCACTCAAAAACAGTAATATAATCGAAAGATGATTGTTATCATTTTTACATCAAATTTTATCCTATGGATACTCATGGAATTAAGCACCCATAAGATTTATTTTCATTACCAAAACATGCCTATTCAGATTTACTGAGAATTTTACCATCAAAAAATGAAAATTTTCAGATGAGAAATTCTGGTAGTTTTCATATTTCTGCTCAAAACATAGATTATGGGTACTTGTTAGAACTGCCTCAGCATGGCAGTTCTAACAAGTACCCACAATCTCTGTTTCTGAGCAGAAATAAGAAAATTAATGTATACCCCTGTAAACCCTAGTATAAAAGTGGGGTTTAAGGGGGTCAAAACTATATAGGCGTGTTTTCTTGATGGGTGCAAAAATAGCAGACATTATTCTAAAAATTATCACCTTATCTGAAGTTATGAAAAACAGGATCAGATTAGATAATCTAAATGAAATGTCAAGTTCTTTTCTCAGAGAGAAGTATTCTCATCCATTTACATCAAGTTGACTCTTCAACCATAACTCTTTGGACTGATTTTTTTTTTCCAAGAGCAGGTGGTCTGGTTAGTTTTTATTATTACTATGTTTTATAGAAATTCCTGTTTTTAAAGCAAACAGTGTAGACCCTAATCAGATGCAACATTCTGCAATATCTGATCTGTGTCTGCACTGTTTGCCAATTACCCTTTTGGGGGTTTTCAGACTAAAATGGGTTAAATTGCTATTAATTTGATGATGGTTAAAATTTCAGCAGACGACGTTTGGAAATATTTTGATTTTTTTATTTATTTTTATTTTTTTTAAATCTTCTCCTACAAAGACAATTTGCATGAAATCTCGGACCCTATTTTATGTGTTAAATAAGGAAAATATCACCAATCTGTTGTCTGCTGAATTCACATACCGAATTACAACTCCATTCAATTTCAAAGAAGGAGACTGGACACACTTCTACATCGAAAGGTTTTGACTCCCTTTTCAAAGGGAGACTACTCCACCTTAAAAGGATTTGCTTCCCTGGTATATAAATCCCTTGTCAAAGGGAGGCAAATATTCTTTTGGCCAGAGAGATCTCCCTGGCTAGTGTGTCCATTCCCCCTTAAACACAAAGTCTCCTTAAATTTAACCCCACATAAAAATCATCACAGAAAATAAACCCTCTTTCCCTATAAATTTGGTTACATGAAACTATTTTTACACAGACATATATAGATAGATAAGTTGTAAACATTATTTATATACAAATACACGCAGCTGACATCAAGTTAATAATTACTACGTACTAGAATTTCTTACATCACTGAGTAATACTAAATGAATGACTGAAAAAAAAAATACAATAGTTATACAAAAACAAATGAATGACTGAAAAATGAACTAGCAAAATTGAGCAACTTATAACAAAAATACTCAACTATACAGTGAATGCCACACTGGCTGCCGTCTACTAGGTATTATTCGTGGAGTTGTCATTTCTCAAATGTTCCGGGTATTTACCCTAAATATATGGACACCTTAAATTCTTACCATACTAGTAAAATGGGCCAATTATATTTTTAGTATGGTATGGAGTTAACCATTAAAATGCCAAGAAAGCCTGCATCTGAAAATGTCATCTGTTTATATCATCTGCTGAATATTCTTGCAAACTTTTCAAACCTAATTTTGCATACAGGTAAACAGTGTGGACCCTGATCAGACTGCTCCTAGAGGAGCAGTCTGATCTGGGTCCACACTGTTTGCAAAAATGACTTAAAATCACAAGCAGATGCCAAAGCAGACGACAATTTTTGTGTTTGGCAGTTTATGGGTTAATGCTTAGTATACTGTGTACAAAGTTTAGCAGATGACATTTTAAAATATTTCTCCTTATTTTTCCCATAAAATACATGTAGGCTTGACATTTCTTGCAAATTACCTCATTAGGTAACAATTTGCATGAAATGTCAAACCCTATTATATGGGAAAAAAATAAGAAAAAATGTCTTCAGTTTGTGGTGTGCTGAACTAGCCCAGATAAAGGTAAAGTTAATACCATACTAGTTTTTGTTTGTTTGTGTTGAGGTTTTACAGCCCACTCAACCCAATGGGGTCATGTCGAGCGCGGTCAGTTTACCTAACCACAAATTTACTGGGCAGGCTTAGTCCTCTAAGCGGTTAACCAGTATTGTGGAGCGCTGTGGTGCAGTGGTAAAGCGTCGGACTCTAGATCGAGAGGTACCGGGTTCGATCCCCACTAACTGCAAGTGTTGTTTCCTTGAGCAAGAGACTTTATCCACATTGCTTAGTACTGGTTTCTACCCAGGAAAAAAGAGGGCCACATGGAAGATTAGTACTAGATTACTAAATGTGTTACCCTCTATAAATAAAGTCGATTATTATTATTATTATTATTATTATTATTGTGCACATTCTTTTGCCAGAAACTAACAACTGCCCTTCTTGAATCAGCGGAAGGGAGAGAATGACTGTAGAAAATATTTCATGATCAATCTCCACAAAAGAATGTTGCCGACCTCGGCGGGGGCTTGAACCTGCAACCTCCTGGTCTCCAGCCGGATGGCGCATCCAACTGAACCTTACTAGTTAAAGGGGTTTATTAAAATTTTAGGAAAAGTATGGTATGGAGTTGTACCAATATTTAGGGTTAAAAGTATGGTATAGAGTTTTCCCAATTTTTAGGGTAAATATGGTATGCAATATTGAACCAGAATCTTGGACCATTCCCTACTTTTGTTTTTTTTTTGTCAACAGCATATAAATCTATCAGTCATTTGTTTTCTTCAGATGAAGCAGACTGATCAAATATTTATCTTCTCAAAAAATAAATGATAACTTTCTATGGATGTGATGTCTGACATGCAAAGTGGTGACACCTTCCATTCAACAAAAACAATTTTGTGATGTATTTTTTTTATTTATTTATTTTTTATCTTTAACATCTTTTTTTTTTTCAAAATTTTAACAATATTTCCATATATTACACCTGCAAATTTTCCCAGTCAGTTATTACTATGATCATTATTATTACTATTACTATTATTAATTGTATTATCATCATTATAATTTATTTATTGTTGTTTTTTGTCTGAAAAGTTAGAAAGGATCAAGAAAACAATTCAGTTTTGCATAAATCAAAAAGGAGATCAAGCTGTAGATGTCTAATACTCCTATTCCTTCACATTCCTACACACGTATCATCAAAGTCACAAATATTTGTATGACTCTAAATATATGTTTTCAACCAAACAGTATGAATATGTTTTCTTATTTATCCAAGAAAACATGTTGCGTTACTCATTAGAATTGGCTCACAGAAGCAACTGTAATGAGTACCCACATTTTTTAAAGGAGAAATAACAAAATACCTATCTGGATATCTTTCTTACCCAGAGCTATGAAACTGTATGGATGATTTTCTTATTTATTCAAGAAAACATGTTGTGGTACTCATTAGAATTGCTTCACAGAGGCAATTCTAATGAGTACCTACATTGTTTTTATGGAGAAAAAGGAAAATCACCTATCCAGAGGATATCTCTCTTACCAAGAGCTATGAAATTCAGCAAGCATACAACTCTCAGTTTAGGTTAAATGGCCTTGTCAACAATATTTCAGTCATGTTGAACTGTCTTCAACAGATGGAGAAAGAAAAGAAGAATGGGATAGATAAAAACTCTTGCAAATAAAACCCAGTTTACAGCACAATGAAGCTGATGATATCAACAGAGAAACATTATGTAAAAAGCCACCTTACTGCAATATGTCCACATAAGGTGATTGATTGAGTTGAGTTTTTATGGCCCAGTCAACCTATTAGGGTCATGTCCGAGCCGGACAGTTTACCTAACCACACTTTTACTAGGCAAGCTTAGTCCTCCAAGCTGTTAATCACTACTTGTGCACATTCTTTCACCAGAAACTGACAATTGCCCTTCTTGAATCAGTGGAAGCGAGAGAATGACCATAGCAACTACATAAAAAGATAACTGACGGGGATAATTTAAGATAAGTTTTGCACCAGAACATATCTTGTGGCTCACTGGAATTGACTGAGCCATACAAAAATAACCAAAACAACTATCTGAAATAATCTCATAGCTCCAGATAAGGAGTATGCTGATCATACCTTATTCGATCTAACTACCACACTGTGTGCTTAGGTTTGTCAAAATTAGTGGCAAAACTTGCAGTACAATATGTATCTACATGTATCAACTAATGCTGCACTTAAAAAAAGGTCAATAAATGACATTTGATGATGTCTATGCGATTTTTTTTCTGATTTTTTTTTTTTATTATTTTATATAAAAGCATATGTTGTGGGTACTCATTTGAATTGCATCGACAAGTTGATGCAATTCAAATGGGTGCCCACAACATATGCCTTTATAAAGAAGTAGACAAAAAGTACACAGACTGTTATCTGAAGACTACAGAATTGCTTGACTGTGCACTTATCGGGGTATGTGTGGTAATTAGGGTGCATACAGTATTCTTATTTCCCCATGAAAACACAGGTTGTGGATATCCAATAGAATTGCCTCAGTGAAGTGAAGTGATTCCAAATGAGTACCCACAATACAGTTGTATATGCTTTGGTGCAAAAATTATCCATATAGCTCCAGATAAGAGATAAACACAGACAAAGATTTTTTTTCTTATTTCTCCACAAAAACATATGCTGCGGGTATTCAACAGAATCCCCTGACAGCAAGGCAATTGCAATGAGTATGAATATATCAAAAAGTATTATAAATTATCAGATAGCTCCTGATAAGAGATAAATGTAGATAAATATTTTTCTTACATCTCCACAAAAATATATGTTACGGATACTCATTAAAAGCACCTTACTGAGGCACTTCTAATGAGTACCCTCAACATATCTTTTCATTGAGAAATAAGAAAAATATCAATATATTTTAGCTGAAAAAAAAAAACAAAAAACAACTCTTACCTGAGGTTATGAATCATTTTCAGTTATAACCTTATTGGTGTGGTGCACTTCAATCTGATGAAGCTCAAGTGAAATATGGTCCATATTTCTTAAACCTTGTCATGCCGAATAAAGATTCCATACCCACTTCTAATTACCAGCGAATCAGATTACTTGATCCAGATTATTGATACATATTAACATACTTAATAACAAACAGTGCAGATCCAGATCAGTTGGCTTCTTCAGAAGCCAACTGATCTGGATCTACACCGTTTGCAAAGGCAGGGTATATCCGGGATCAGCAGGACTAAGGTTAAAAAGTGTGCTGAATAAGAAGTGTGATAGTTACAATTTTGCACAATATTTAAACTGTACTATTTTAAAACAGACCAATACATACATAATAATCCACAACTGTATAATCCTGCAGGCCTTGTCATGGGAAAATATAATTGTGTACAACAGCAAACAGCGATGGCTAAGATCAGTTTGTGCATCCACAGAGGTGTATCCAGTTGATTTGTTTGTTTGTGTTGAGGTTTTACGGCCCAGTCAACCCAATGGGGTCATGTCGAGCGCAGTCAGTTTACCTAACCACACATTTTCCTGGGCAGGCCTAGTCCTCTAAGCGGTTAACCAGTACTTTTGCACATTCTTTTGCCAGAAACTGACAACAGCCCTTCTTGAATCAGCAGAAGGGAGAGAATGACCGTAAATAATATTTCATGGTAAATCTCCATGAAAGAGTATTGCTGAACCCAGCGGGGATCAAGCCCACATCCTCCTGAACACAAGTCAAACAAACATCTGACTGAGCCTCCGAGGCTGATATCAAGTTAAATACAGTCGACTCTCATTATCTTAAGTCCAAGGGACTCACTGGAATACTTTGAGATTTCCGTAACTCAACTTATCAGATTTCCAGAAATGAGGGCAAAAAGAATCCAACAGCCACATTTCACAAATGAATATGTAATTTGACTCCTGGTGTTATGTATTGAAAATATTGTGGAAAAGGAGAGAAAGTGCTCCTATAGAGCAATTTCTCCCCTTTTCCAAAATATTTTGTTATCTGTTGTTAGATTTCCATATTAAAACGGGGACCAGATTTTCACTTCAAGATAAGCAGTTATTTGAGATAAAGAAAGTGGAAATAACGAAAGTCCACTGTATTTTACTTACTTCTTCATGAAACATACATTCTGGGTACTCCTCAGAAGCACCTTTGTGAAGCACTGCCATTTTAAATCTTCTGTCACCTGATCAGATTTTAAAACTGCCGAAGCTATAAACTAGCAACAGTAAAGTTTGATTGCAAAGCTAAAATTCATTATTTATTATTTTGTTATTATATTTGCAATCAATCAGAATTTGTTCGTGTTGAGGTTTTGCGGCCCAGTCAACCCAATGGGGACATGTCGAGCGCGGTCAGTTTACCTGACCACATGTTTACTGGGCAGGCTTAGTCCTCCAAGCGTTTAACCAGTATTGTGCACATTCTTTCGCCAGAAACTGACAACTGCCCTTCTTGAATCAGCGGAAGGGAGAGAATGACCGTAGAAAATATTTCATGATCAATCTCCACGAAAGAATGTTGCCGACCTCGGCGGGGTTCAAACCTGCGACCTCCTGGTCTCCAGCTGGACGCGCATCCAACTGAGCCATCGAGGCCAGCCAATCAGAATACTTGCTACTATCTGTGCTTGCAAATTTGATATTTCAAATGCTTGGCAGTCCATATATTATGTCATTTTACTCACAGTCTGATTCCTGACCCAGAATTTCAAAAATTATAAACTTTCGTGACTTGCTGAATTGGAATTTAATTTTCACAATCTTTTAGCTGAAAAAGATGTTTTACTTATCTGTTTTGATTAAGGTATACTATATAGAAATATGCCTTGTCCTTAAGGTTTTGTTTGATATGAGGTTTAATGGCAGGTTAACAGTTAATGCATGGGCACCAGAAGAGACTTTGATGAGGTTTGTGGGGTTCAACTTCAGGTGTAGGGGATGGGGGTGGATCATTTGAACCCCACCCTTTAAATAAAAATTTCATTTTCATGGGAAATTTGGGATAAATTTGATAGATTTGGGATATTTACAACCCCTCACCCTCATATTTCTCTTCATCAAATCAATTTTACTACCTGTGAATGTGTGTGAAATTGCTCGATGAGTGGCAAACAAAGTAGACCCAGATCAGATGCTGCAGAATGCAGCATGCAGCATCTGATCTGGATCTACACTGTTTGCTCAGACCTGGGCAGATGCACAAGATGGTTTGACCTCTACTGTCTGCAATGTCCAAAGGTACTTTTTTACAAGTCCTATATTTTCAATAAAAAATAATTTAAAATACTGCAAGATTCAAGTAAGCGGAGTTCATAGTTCCAAATAAGACATTTTTCTCCACCAAAAAAATACTGTTTTATCTGTCTTTGTGTGTGATGATGATGCTTTGGTATTTTATGTCCCTTTCAACATTATCTAAGTCATATCGAGACAATGATAGGTTGATAAAGAAAAGCTCTGTGCAACTGAGTGCCATACAGTCACAAGCTGATCTCCACCTCCAGCGGGAATCAAACCAGGACTTTGTGATCCAGTTTGGAGCACCAACCAGATGGCCACCAGGGCCCTTCCTTTTGTGTGTGTGTTTGTGTGTATTGCTCAACAAAAATGTGATTCTAATAAATAAAAAGAATACATATATGCAAATCTGAAAACCCCCACTTATCCAGAGCTATATCATGACTATGCTCTAATGCCCTTAAATTCAAAGAATTATAGTTTCACATCTCCAGATAAGAGGGGTATCCAGATATGTATTTTTCTTATTTCTCTGCGAAAACAGAAGTTGTGGGTACTCATTAGAAGCACCTCCTCAGTATCCACAATACATGTTTTCATGGAAAAATAAGAAACATATTAGTTTTAGTTTGCTGGTTGATGATGACCAGTTCGTGTTTTACGACGCGTCAACCCATGAGGGTCATTTGCATCAAGACAGTATATTAATTTGATTTATAATTGAAATGGATGTAAGTTTGCTAGTTGAATCTGCCTATTATGCACCAGTATGCAATAAATACAGACCAAAATACTATCACACATATGCAGAATGATCAAGGGCAGAGAAATTTGCAAACAAGTGTTTAATTTAAAGATCATGTAATCCAACAACAGTGAATGCACAGGCTGATCAGACTATGCTATTTACTTGCCAAAAGGACCCAAGAATTCCATTTTTTTTTTCTGAGGAAAAAAAGTCAAGACATTTTTTTAACCGTCACCACTCCCTGGGCAAATTCAGCAGACAACAAGTTGATGATAGTTTTCCCAATTTTCCCAGAAAACAGGGACTTGACATTTCATGCAAATTGTCTCCATTGGAGACAATTTGCATGAAATGTCAAGTCCTGTTTTCTGTGGGGAAAAGAAGAAAAAATATTTCAGCATGTCTTCTGTTGAAAATTTTACCCAGCATGCTAAGCCATTAATTAGAAAAAAAAAACAAAAAAAACAACAACAACAAAAAAAAAAAAAAAAAAAGCCTTTTCTTAATTTTCTTATGAGTAAGCTCATCTTTAAAGTGGCATTCAAAACCGTAGCAGACAATGTTCAATTTTTTAAGAGACAATTAGGCTTGACATTTCACATGTAAGACTATTCACATGTAAGGCATGGTATTTACATGTAATGCCATGCCTTATTTCTACTATTCACATGAAATGTCAAGCCTTATTTTCTCTAAAAAAAATATTTTAGAATGCTGTCTGCTGCTGATGTGTCTGGCAATTCCACGATTAATGTGTTTGTGCGCAGTTAACTCTTAGCATGCTAAGAAATGGGATTTCACATTTTATGCAAATTGTTTTCTCAGGAATTCCATGAAAGGTCAAACCCTATTTTCTGGGAAAAATAAGAAAATTCTCATCAATTTGTCGCCTGCTGAATCTGCCCATAGCCTGGTTAAGTGTTAAACAAAAAAAATGTTGAAATTTTTCCAACAGACCTTTCCAAAATACTGTACAAACTTGAAAACTGCCATAATTATAGATATTTGGACAGACAGGCCTTAGCAAATAGTGCAGACTCAGAGCAAATGGTCCCAAGTAAGCACTTTGATCAGGGCCTACAGTGTTTGCCATTGCCTTGGGACAGTTTAGAGACATCCTCTTGTTCATAGACTTGTTCGAATTCTAGATAAATACTGAGGAATAAGTGTGTCCCAATATTTTGTAATATGTAGTGTTCAATTTTTAAAGTACCAGTCACAACAAATTCTGATTTTTTTTTTTCCAGACAAAATAAGGCTTGACATTTCATGTGAATCATCTGCTAGACATATATTTCACATGCAATGTCATGCTTTATCTTCTTGGAAGAATTAAAAAAATAGAATGTTGTCTGCTACAGTTCTGAAGGGGATTTTAAGTGTTTTAAACATAATTTAAATGAGGTTGAAGAATCTTTCACCCTGAAAAATGTGCTCAAAACATTCTCACTCAATGAATTCAGTTCCAATGAACTCCCTCTTTGATACTCTTAAAAAGATAGGTTTTCATGACCCCTTTACCCTTAACAGAAATCTCCCCTCTGTATTCAAAGTTCATCATGTCACCAAGTAAATTGGCCGCAGACTCCGGGACCTGAATTTTTTCTTTCATACCCGTGGAGTACATCCTGCTGGCGATATTAACAGTATCTCCCCAGATATCGTAAAGCAGTTTTGTGGTTCCTATAACACCAGCCGTCACTTCTCCATAGTTGTAACCAATATTAAGTGTAAAGTCAAAATTAAAAATACTATCATTGAATCTCTTTATAGCATTCTGCAATTCAGTGGCAAACTCCATGAGAGCATACAGATGGGCATGTGGATGTTTATTTTGGGCTCGCAAAGACTCATTTAAACCAGATGCTGCCATGAATGTACTACTGATTGTCTTTATCTTTTCTACATCCTTGAAACGAGCATCATCGAGAAGATCTTCATAGTCACTAACCAATTCATTCAACACTCTCAAAAACTCCCTACCACCTTCATAGGATTCGTCATAAATTTCATTAAAATTGACAATTGCGGCAAAAATAACGCCAACATCCTGGTGGTTTTTGGAGTACTTGGACGTCTTCCTCACCTGATCCGATACGTGCTGTGGTATGATATTGTGAAGCAACCAATCAGCCTGATCTTTGTTTTCCTGCATGATTTGTTTGTATTCCCAAGCTTGAGCATCACCATGGTAATTCAAACGGTAGCTTATTTCCGACTCCCTATTCAAAAATCCAATCAAAATTACTAAGAGAAGCATATCTAAAATGATCTCATACTGGCGAATTTTAACACCTGAAAACAATGGTATGAAGTCACTTGTAGAAGTATCATTATTAGTATTGTTCAGAGTACTACCAGCGGTGGAATTTGCAATAATGATCTGAGTAACAGACAGAGGATTATCAGTACTGGTCTCCAAAGATGGCGAACATTGTACTAAAGCCATCAGAATGATAAGTGCTAATCCTGCTAAGAATGCTAGAGTAGTCTTCATCCACGAGCTTAGTGTCGTGAAATTGGTGTAATGCAGTAGTGATACTACTATGCAGAAACAGAAGTACCTATCCCGCCAGGGTTCGTTCATTAAAGTACATGAAAAATTAGCATACACTGCAAGTACAGGAATGCTTGCTACAACCGCACCAAGAAAGTTCCGGAAATACCAACCGGACGTCCACTGACTGAGTTTGGACCAAATGCCGTCATCTTTCAGATCATACATGATTGTCATAACAGCCCGTATCAAATTCAAAACTTCAAGCACCAGTGATATCACAAAGAAAATAATCCACGGCAACTGGTGATCGAAAACTACAAAGCAGAAAATTGACACTATCGCGAATACTAGAAATGACACTAGAATTTCTAGAAATGAGTGATACTTGGGTGCGGATATCGTATGTTGCTGATGCTGTTCTTCCATATAATGATCTCGATAGTTCTCCTCCAACTGACTGTCATTAAATGCTAACGTACACATATTAATAGGTGGCTTGTAGAAATACTCCTTATTCGTGACTCCCTCCTGAATGCACTTGACAATGTGCATGTCCGTGTGGTAGTTGATGTTGCGTATTTTAGTCCAGGTTTCATTGATTGGCTCCAGTGTTGGGTCAAAATCCTCTTCTAAAAAGATAAAAAAAAAAATCAAAGAATTTTATTACTAAATAGTCACTATATTTATTAACCCTCAATAAACCAATCAACAAATTAGCAGACAACAAATTTGAGCCATAATATGAAAAAAGGAACCTTATGGTTTTCTGGTTAGTGCTTCTTCAAATCTGGGCCCAGTTGTTCAAAGCTAACGACGTCGTTAGTTAACGATTCGTTAAAATTTACATCAAGTGATACGCAAATATGCTGAAATTTTTTGCTGAAAAAATGTGAGTAGCTTTTGCAGTGCAAAAGCTTCTCACATTTTTTCAGCAAAAAATATCAGAATATTGTATATTGATTCCACTAAAACAGTTAACAAAATGACCCTTAACGAGCTCGTTAAGCTAACGACACTTTGAGCAACTGGACCCTGCATGCACAGTCTCCTGTTCTGGCTACAGACATGTTTTTTTCGCCTGCAGCTTCCTCAAGGTTCCTATTACATGTCTGCGAACAGCAAAGGCTCTGGCAAGACTGCACTTAAGTGCAGGCTTGCCTTAGCCTTTACTGGTCACCTATGTCATAAGTACCCTTTTCTCATGTGCAGTCTCATTTGTGGTACTTTTTTCCTTATTTTTAAAGAAAGCAGAGCCTGACATTTCACATGAACTATCTCCACAAGACATGTTCCGATCATAAAATGTCAATTCCTGTTTTCTTGGGAAAAATTTAAAATGTTGTTTGCTAATATTTAAATTTGGTGTTTTAAGGATTAATCCTTTCAATTCTACAGACCAAGCAAACTTTTGCAAATATAATCAAACCTGTCTCAAAGCCTACCTGTATTAAGCAATCGCCTGTATTTAAAGGCCAGTTTTTTGAGGTCCCAACACAGGAAAAATTAGGCAAAATTTACCTTCATTAAGCAAGCACCTATCTTAAGCAACCAAGTTTGAGCTTTCCCTAAGGTGCTTGCTTAACACAGGTTTGACTGTAGTATATGGCTCCTCATTAGAATCTAGACTATTTGCCACCCCTTTTGAAATTATGGACTTGTCAAAATTCAAAAAGGTGCAATTCCAATTTTCATATTTAGTGGAGTAACAGTTAAATTTAAAACTTCAAGCACAAGCAATAACCCATAGCTCCAGATAAGGTGTTGTTTTTTTTTTTGTGTTTTTTTAACCAAAAAGTCCTGATATTTTTCTTATTTCTCTATGAAAACATATGTTGTGGGTACTCATTAGAAGCGCCTCACCAAGGCACTTCTAATGAGTACCCACAACATATGTTTTCATGGAGAAATAAGAAAAAACTTATGTGACAACCCCGCTTATCTGTAGCTATGGATTTCACACAGAAAATTATCCACTGCAACTTGTGATCAAAAACTGAAAAGCAGAAAACTGACACTAATGCAAATACTAGAATAGAAACTAGAATTTCTAGAAGTGAGTGATACTTGGTTGCAAATCTCATACCCAAGTTTATGTTTAGGGTGCAGAGAAATTATCAGTTCTGAATAAATAAGACAAACACGTACATTGAAGCTCTGGATAAGATACATAAATCCAGATTAGATACTGTTTTTTGTGGGGTTTTTTTACTTTTTTTTTTTTTTTACCAAAAAGTATCTATATTTTTTCTTATTTCTCCACAAACCCATTGTGGTACTCTTTCAAAGCACCTCACTGAGGCACTTCTAAAGCATAACTCACAATATATGTTTTTGTGGAGAAAAAACATTTACCTAATACCCCCTCTTATCTTGAGCTTATATATATATATATATATATATATATATATATATATATATATATATATATATATATATATATATATAGATATATGTATAATATATATTCGACTCAATTACCGCACTGTGCGCTGAAGTTTTTTCAAAAATCGCTACAAAAACTTGTAGCAAAATATCCTCATAATATGGTACACTTTGAAGAAAGACCAGCAGAGAACTTCATGAGGGGCATATTTAATGACACTAATGCCATATTTTTCTGACTTTATAAAAGCATATGTTGTTGGTACTCGTTTTGATTGCCTCGACTTGTGGAGGCAATTAAGTCGAGGCAATTTAAGTAAGTATCAACAACATAATTATGTTTTTATAAAGATGTAGATAAAAGAACTTTACACTGGCTGTAATCTAAAGACTATTAAATTGCTTGACTGTGCACTTGTAGGAGTATGTGCAGTAATTAGATCGAATATGGTATATTCTTCTAACATTTCCATAAAAAACATGTAGTGGCACTCAAGGAAATCACCTCATTGAGGAAAATCCAATGAGTACCCACAATATATGTATTAATGGCGATATAACTCTCTTATCTAGAGCCATGCAAACAAGAGTGTTAGAAATAAGCAGTTGCCCCCTTGCCCAACGTGGGATAAATATAATGGGGACAAGCAAGTTTTACGACAAGGTTGCCATTGAGGATAACTTGAAATTCTATGAGGTACAGTGAAATTCCGCTATTAAGACCTCCACTATTAACAGCGGCTTTTACCGGGCTAAAATGTTTTTTGTTTTTTTTTGTTTTTTTCTTTTTACTGTATTCGACTTAATTAAAGTACATACCCCTATAAACAATTCCGTAGTCTTCATATTACAGCCAGTATACTTTTTTGTCTACTTCTTCATAAAGGCATTATGCTGTGGGGCCGATTTAAATTCATCGTCTTGTTGATACAATTCAAATGAGTACCCACTACAAGTGCCGTTATAAAGAAAAGCAGAAGAAAAGAGAAAAACACCCAAAAACATCGGATTAGCATCATTAGGTAAGTCCCTCGCTAATTTTTTAAAGTGTACGCTTAGTATAGGTGGATACATATTTAACCAAAAAAAGATTCCAGTGTTTTTGAAAAACCTAAGCGCACAGTGCGGCAATTAAGTCAAATACGGTATTCCATATTCAATTATAAGCACTTAGAGGTAGTCCCAAAGATGGTCTTAACCCTTAAAGCACCAATCACAACTGCAGCAGACGATATTTTTTTTTTTTATTATTATTATTATTATTTCAGAGAAAACAAGTCTTGACATTTCATGTGAATCATCTGCTTGGCAGATGATTCACATGGAATGTCCAGACTTGTTTTCTCTGAAAAATAATAAAAACAAATTTGAATGTTGTCTGCTACAAATTTTGCTTGGCGCTTTAAGGGTTAATAGTGGAATTCTACTGTAATTCTGTTTGATTTTTTGTTCTTCTATTCTATGAAATGTTTAAATTTGCATTAATAAAGTAATATTATGATGACATTAGCCGCCTCCTGAGAATTCCAACAAAGTGATATGCACAGTCAGATTAGAGCTGTCGCAGTTCACATAAGCCTTCTATGGATCCTTAACTTAATGACTATCTTTCCATAGAGCCAAAGTTTCCCAACAGACTGTTGATATCAGTCTCAGCCAACTGGAATGTCATTTTGTTGGTAACCACACACAGTAGCTCAGGAGGCCAGTTAACCCTTGCCATGTTGAATAAATTAAGATGCCATGCCCATTTCTAATTTTCAGCCCATCAGATTACTTGTTACAGGTTGTTGATACAAATCCACATACTCAATGCTAAACAGTGCAGATCCAGATTAATTCAGAAGCTAACTTATCTGGATCTACACTGTTTGCAAAGTCAGGGCATATCCAGGTTCAGCAGGGATAGGGTTAAAGTCAAGGCAAACAAACTGACTATAGCTATAGATTGTCCTTCTGACAAGTTGGTTTCACTGGCTTATTCCTACTATTGAAACAACAGTAAAGGCAAGTTATTACACTCACTAAGAGTTAAATAACAGAGTAGATGGCATTTTTATATAGATTCATTCTAATTTTTTTCTCTCAAGATAAATAAAATGAATGTGATGCTTTCTTTTTTTTTTCTTTTTTTTTTTTTTAAAGAAAAAAAACAACATACCACTCATCCTCCCATTTCATAGATATTTCTTGGCATAATCAGCAGACAATAAATTGATGACATTTTTCCCAGAAAATAGGCTTTGACCTTTCATGAAAATTGTCTCAAATTTGCAAGAAAGGTCAAGGCTTATTTTCTGGGGGAAAAAAAATTCAAAATGTCATCTGCTGAAATTTTACCCAGCATGCCCATTGAAGACTGGATACCCCTAAAGGGGTAAACTGGCAAACAGTACAGATCCAGATCAGACACTGCAGAATGTGGCATCTGATCAGGGTCTCCACTGTTTGCAAATAGTTCAACCATTTTTCTTTAGGAATATCTACATCATATAGCCTGACATACCTAAAATAAAAAATGGACTCTTCCAGTTTATAATGTGAGAGAGTTTATTCAGTCTTTAATGGTTTAACAGAAAGAATCAGGAATGTTTTCATTTTGATATAAATGACACAGTTTGAATAATTTATATGATGCAACAAACTGCCTTAATTGGCAATTAAAACATAAGAATCAATTCAGATTTTTTTTTTCTACCTCTGCAACACTGGCAAACACATTTCTATTCTCATTTGCATGACTTATTATTTTGTTTACTTGGCAAGGAACTGATATCAAACATCTGAATGTGTGGTTACTGGCTGTTTTTTATAATAATCTACACATTACTTCTTTGCACATTGTTGATGTAAAAATTAACAGATGACAAACATGTATTTTTTCTTCAGAAAATAGGTTTTGACATCTCATGTGATAAATTTTCTTTAAATGAATTACCATGGTCCACATGAAATCCCATGCTCTCTTTTGTGGAAACAAATGCAAAAACATTAATCTCTTTCTCTGTCCCTCTCTCTGTCTGTGTGTGTGTGTGTGTGTGTGTCTCTCTCTCTCTTGCCTTTGCACGTGCTTGAGTGCATGTGTGTGTGTGCTCTTTCAATTCAGCATGAAGTCATGGATTTAGGGAACTGCATGCACTTAGTGGAGCATTTCTTTTCATTTAGTGTAGACCCCTTTTCAGAAGAAATGCAAAAATAATTTAAACTGAGTTGCCTCCCCTGAAATTATATGCACTCCCCATTGATTTTGCATGCTGGGTAATTCTGTATGCATTTTTGTTTTGTTGTCCGGATTTTTTTTTTTTAAATTAAATTTTTCAAAAAATTTTTAAGGAATACCATCAGAGTGTCAAACAGTTTGGATCCTGATCTGGGTCCAATCTGTTTGCAGAATGGGGGTGAGGGCAGGGGGTGGGGGCAGGGGGTGGGGGCAGGGGGGAGGGGAGGGGGGGGGGAGGAGGAGAGAGAGATTAATGACTATGTATTGAGACAACTATTTATCATACCTGCCCTAAAAATTGAAAGTATATATTTTACTACTTATTGGTGTGTCTAAAATATTGCTTGATGAGTGGCAAACAGTGTAGACCCTGATCAGATGCCACATTCTGTGGTGTCTGATCTTGGTCTACAATGTTTGCACATGCCTGTTGTCCCAATACTTAGGAATTGGTGTTGGTTAGGGATTTAGTGTTTTACGTCCCTTTCAACATTATTTAAGTCCTATCGAGAAGATGGAAGGGTGATAATGAAAGGCTCTGCGCAATGAAGTGCCATACAGTCATGAGCTGAATTCTGCCTCTGGCGGGGTTCGAACCTGGGACGTCGTGATCATGTCGGGAGCACTCACCACTCGACCACCTACACGCTTCCCTACTACTCAGGGTTGTTATTGTACGTTGGTGCTCATTTCAAATTCCAATCATTTTTTTTTTTTTTTTTTTTTTGTAAAACTTTTGTAAATAAATGACAACTGCAGCTGCAAACTTCACTTTTGTCTGTAGCAAAATCTACAGACTGTACTAAAAGGATATTTAAAGACTTTAAGCTGATTATTTGTAATAAAACAAAACATAAAACTGCACTTGCAAGCATAATGAATACATACACTGCAACTTCTCTATAACACTATTGCACGAACAAGAAAAAAATGGTGAAAGCAAAACAACCATGCTGTATCCAAACAAAAATGTATAGATTACATAGAAAAATGACCATAAATGGTCATTTTTCTATATAATCTATACATTTTAGTTTGGACATAACAAAATAATTTACTGATTATACAGAAAAAGAACCTTAAATCGTCAATTTTTCTTTATAATCTGTACTTTTATTTGATATTGTATAAACAATTCTGGGGTTCACCTTTGAACTGTATTATGTGCTATTAATAAATGAGTGTTATAAATAAGTTTCTGTGTAATTCTAAGGTCACAGAATTTATTTCCCTAATTCTCTTAAAAAGATGTAAACCCCTAGAATGACACTATTTATTTTTTTTTATTTTGGCCAACAGACCAATATAGGGACAGATAAAGAGATTATTCAGAAGATAGCATTTGATATTTTGGCATCAAAACAAATTAGAATTGACTCACAAAATTTTTCATATAAGCATTCATTAAGATATGTTTCCATATTAACCCTTGTCCTGTTGAACCCAGATATACCCTGCCCTTGAAAACAGTGTAGATCCAGGTCAGTTGGTTTCTAAAGAAGCCAAATGATCTGGATCTGCACTGTTTGCCATTAAGTTTGTGAGTTTATACCAACAATCTGGATCAAGTAATCTGATTGGCTGAAAATTAGAAGTGGGCATGGCATATTAATTTATTCAGTAGGACAAGGGTTAAAAATATCCTAAATTATGAGTGATGACCTCAATTATGACCTTATCTCAAGCTATGATGCATACGAAGATTTTTTTACTGTGACCAGCTAGATGGGATACTTTCCAAATGAGTTACAGCCATGATAAGTGACACCAATGAACACCCTTGTTCTTTTCCCCCTGCACAAATAAACATACATACAAACTGAAAAGTAACTACTTCCTAATATTGTCACTTAATTTTGATACAGATGTAAACTTCTAAAAACTAAAAATAGAAAGGACTTTGTTAAAATTTATGTCGCACCTGCGTAAAATATTTCAAATGGTTCTGACTTCATTTAGAGTGGTCACTAGTGTTGATGCTAGGTTGGATGCCAAGGTGGATGTATTAGTACACGGATGAACGAATGAACGGAAACTTGCACACCTCACACCTAAGTCACCCTTGCTAATGCAGGTATGATAAAAATGAATTTAAGCTAAAATACTTATGTTACTGTAATATCCTAAATATTTGGGCAGTTATGCTTGAGTGAATAGTGTAGATCCCAGGTCAGACTCTGCAGAATGTGACATCAGGGTGATACCACTTGCTATTCAGTCAGCACTTTTTTAGATATAATAAAACAGGGTAGATTAACCTTTACTACTCCCTGGGCTAATTCAGTCAACAACAAACTGATGGTATTTTTCTTATTTTGCTTAGAAAACAGGACTTGCAGGGTTCATACATTTAGTATTGACTTAAATTCCCTGACATTTCTCTGACTTAAATTCAAATTTCCATGACAATATCAAAGCCTGAAATTCTATGAATTTAGAAAAATATATCGGAGACCAAACATTCTAGCTTCATCAGGCCGAAATGTAAAATTCCCTGACATCCCCCTGACATTTTTGTAAAATTTCATTTTTCCCTGATGCATCACAGAATTCCCTGACCTTGAAAAAAAAAAAATTTCCCTGACATTTTCCTGACATATATGAACCCTGACTTGACATTTCATGCAAATTTGCATGAAATGTCAAAAAATTTCAAAATGCTGTCTGCTGAATTTTTTACGTGCAGTGCTAAGTGTTTGCTTGTGTTAAGGTTTTACAGCCCTGTCAAACACACTTTTACTAGGCAGGCTAAGTCCTCTAAGCGGTTAACCAGTATAGTGCACATTTTTTTGCCAGAAACTGACAACTGCCCTTCTTGAATCAGTGGAAGGGAGAGAATGACCGTAGAAAACATTTCATCATCAATCTCCACAAAAGAATGTTGCCGACCCTGCCGGGGTAGAACTTGCAACCTCCTGATCATCAGTCAGATGTGCATCCAACTGAGTTTGAAATATTTTTGTAGTATTTTTTCATATGAGTTTGAAATATTTTTGTAGTATTTTTTTCATATAAAAGAAGTCTAGACATTACATGCAAATCATCTGCTCGGCAGATGATTCACATGAAATGTCAAGACTTATTTTATATGAAAAATAAAAACAAAATTAACAAGAGTTGTCAGGCAGGTGTGGGCAAAATATTAAAGCGGCATCTTGAATACTTCAGCAGTTATGAACACTTTTCAAAACAAACGCAGAACTCAAACATGGGTTTAAATGACAAAGTATGACCTGACCTTGACCTAAGCAAAAGGTCAAACTGAGGAAAAGGTGTGTGTTATTGAAAGGTCTGACCCTAACTTTGGTGTGGGCCAAATATTAAAGTGGTATCTTGAATACTTCAGCAGTTACAAACGCTTTTCAAAACTTAAACACAGCTGTAAATGACAAAGTATGACCTGACCTTGACCTAGGTAGAAGGTCAAACTGAGAAAGGGGTGTGTACTTTTGAAAGGTCTTACCCTGAGGTAGGTGTGGGCCAAATATTAAAGTGGCATCTTGAATACTTCAGCAGTTACACTTTTCAAAACTTAAAAGCAGAACTCAAACATGGGTTTAAATGACAAAGTATGACCTGACCTTGACCCAGGCAAAAGGTCAAACTGAGAAAAGGGTGTGTGCTATTGAAAGGTCTTACCTTAAGGTTGGTGTGGGCCAAATATCAAAGCTCTATCTTGAATACTTCTGCAGTTATGTACACTTTTCAAAACTTAAATGCAAAACTTAAACATGGGTGTAAATGACAAAGTAAGAACTGATCTTGACCTACATAAAGGGTCTAACTTGGAGATGAGGTGTATGCTATTGAAAGGTCTTACCATAAGGTAGGTGTAGGCCAAATATGAAAGCAGTACCTTAAACAGTAAAAAAACTATGCACTCCTTTGAAAACTTAAATATTGTGCTAACGCGGACGCCGACAGACGCCGACACCAACGACTGGGTGACAACATAAGCTCTCCAGGGACATAGTCCTGGCGAGCTAAAAATGCCATCTTCTGCAGATGTGATTGGTGCTTTAGGGTTAAAACAGATCAGACTGTACCATAATGACAAATTTCACATGAAACTTCAAGACTTTGTTCTAGAACATACTCACAGTACTGAGAATTGCAAAAAGAAATAACGGAAAGTTTCTTAGCTCTAGATAAAGAACTATTTATACACCAAAACATATCTTGTTAGTAGTCTTGGAATCCTCTTTGCACAAGATATGTTTATGGTGAAAAAATAACAAAAATCATCTTCGGAATACCCTTTATCTGTGATTCTGTATATGGTAAATGTCCCAAAATTTTGTGCACCAAATTTTCTAACAAATATTGCAGACCTATATCAGACTGCCATTCTACCATGTGTTTTAGGAAGAAACTGCATAAAAATCAAAATTTAGGCCAAAATAGTACTGAATAAAGTGTTAGAAATTTTAGGACATTTACTGGACTCCTCTATCTATGGGACATAGCTCTATAAAGAGACACTTATTTCCCAACAACACCTATGTTGCGAGTACTCATTAGAAGTGTCCTGGTATGCTTTCATGGAGAAATAAAAATATTTATCTGAGTACATATCCTTTATAGAGTTATGAGGAGTTATGTAAAAATAATAACTAAAAGAAAAGAAAATGTATAAATAGGGTGTCTACTCTACATGTATATACAAGTCTGCTCAAAATCCCTTGGCCATGCACGTCAGCTACCTCAAGCAAAACATTACCTTACACACAGCTCCTGGTTAAGGAAGTATTTGGAAAATATTTTTTGTATTGCCTTGTCAAGGTGTTTAACATTTTTTGTACCCCAAAACATGCATAGTAGGTATTCATTGGCATTGCCTCATTGAGACAATTTCAACTAATACCTACAAGGTAATTATAATGTTTTGGTGCAAATATACTAAAACACTATCCTATATTATCACCACAAATACCTCCTTCTCTGGAACTATGCTGAAACCAGATAACCTAGACCATAGATAAACCAACTTGTCTGCTATGTCGAGACTCAAAAAAGAAAGGGGGTGGGGTTTGGGGCATTCTGTGGATAATTTGTCTTATATGCTGTTGGGTGTGACTCATTAGAGTTGCCACAATCCTCAATAAGGTTATTCTTATGAGTACCCAAACATAAAAGACAAAAATAACACAAATCGTTAAATTGTTTGAGGATGTAAACTGATACATGTGTTTTATATCTACCTGTATTTGGTTTTGTTACGTCCGAACCTAACGAGAATAACAGATTGTAATGTATGTTAATATTGCAGATAAAAAATCAAACTGTTCCTGTTGTAATTGTAATATGGAAGAAGTATATAGTTAAAAGTATATGTTGATGTCATACATTTTTGTTGCTTATACATGTATGTTATGTATGTATGTCTACATCTTCAGAATATAGTATAATAAAAAAATAACACAAAATTATTGTGGAATTTAATCAGCTCAGCTGCAGCTATGCTACATATGAATAGCCAAGTCTACATGTGAAAAGCCAAGAGCTTATTTTGTGAACAACCAAGGTACAGACTAGCCTGCTTATTTCTACAGTCTAAATATACAAAAATCATGTCAGCTTGTGCTTGCCTGTGATGATCTAAACAGTACTTTCAGCTCTGTGCTTTTTTTTATGCAGTTGTAAGTTCCGCTTGTTGAGAAGGCAGGCAACAGCAGAAAAGAGCTTAAGGAAAATTGATACCATATGTCTAGATAAGAGTGAGTATCAGTTAAATATTTTTGGACTGAAAGAAAACATCTTATCAAGAGCTAAGGAAATTCTTTCCTTTAAGAGAAGACCTCTTTGGGAAGGGTGGCCAAGTTTTATCTGAACTTGCCTGGTTGGTTCCAACTTGGTTGCCATAGTTACAAACTGAGTAAGTATGTCTCCTAGTCATTTGGACAGTTAGATTAGATTTACTCAATTTACCCTAAATATTCCAATAAATTCCTTATTGTGTTCTTCCTAATATCTGAACAAGTTCTTCTGACTAAAATACGGTGCTGTAAAATGAGGGTGGGGGTGACAAACAGGGTTGAGCATATTCTTATTTAACCCTTGTCCTGCTGAACCCGGATATACTCTGCCTTTGCAAACAGTGTAGATCCAGATCAGTTGGCTGAAATTAACAACACCTGCATAGATATACTAGCCAAACCAATGTTATTCCGGTTAAGCTATTTTGCAGGTGAAAAAAAAAAGTTTTTTTTTTTTTTTTTTTTTTTTCCCAAATAATTTTACTTCAGTAACAGCAGCCACCTTGATTACGGTAAATGTCCTAAAATTTCATACACCAAAGTTGCTGACAAAATGGCATACGCAAATAGTTCAGACCCAGATCAGACTGCTCCTGAAGGGTCTATACTGTTTGCTATTCCACTAAGTATTCTAAGACACAACTGCATAAAAAGCAAAATTTAGGTAAAAATTGTATAGAATAAAGTATTCAAAATTTTAGGACATTTACTGTAATGCATCATGGTGAAATGAACACTTGGAATTCCCCTTTGCCAGATCGCTCCACCCACATGGTTTAACCCTTTCAGCCCTGTAAACCAAGACAGATACTTTTGCACAGTGAAGATCCAGATGTGATAGCTTATAATGAGCCGGCTCATCAAGATCTACACTGTTTGCCATTCTGTTCTTGATTTACAACTGCCATCCTTTTGGCAGCAATGGATGTGTCAAAATACAGAGATGGAAGGGTCTATTTCAGAAACACAGGTATGAAAGAGTTAATGAAAATTGGTCCAGCCATGTAAGAACAGACAGATGGCAAATGATCAGAACAGCTCATCTTAAATCTTCAGTTCAGGTGAGCTAATAACTTCAAACTGTGAAGAAAAAATTATTACAACACTATCTAAAATAATAGTATTTCTTTCAAAGTTCCTAGCAAAAGCAGGCTCCTTGCAAATCTAATTCAGTATTTACAGTCTAGGTCTACACTGATTATCCATGCACTTTTGGAAAGTGGTTTTCTCTTAGAACACCCATCACAATAACTACAGATGACATTACCAGTATATTTTTTTTTTTTTTTTTTTATTTCAAGAAAATAAGACTTGACATTTCATGTGCTAGGCAGATGATTCAAATGAAATGTCAAATATTATTTGCTCATACAAAATAAGATAAAAAAAAAATTCAAAATGTTGCTGCTGGGATTTTGAATGGCACTTTAAGGGTTGCTTGCAGAATCTGAATATGTTTCCTACATTCCCAGAAAAAAAAAAAAAAATTTGATACTTCATTCTAGTGAGCCATGCTTATTAAAAGAAAAGGTGTTTGGAGGCCAATACAGTCAGTAAAGATCCATATCAGACAGTGAAGCCATGCAATCTGTCAAGGACTTTTGCATAAAAACATTAATATGTTCAAAAGTAACAAGAATTCCGCGGAATGCGTCATCGCATCTGCTGGGGCAAAAGTCACAGGAGCCACCATCAGAATGTGGTTATTAAATAAGTTTATTTCATTCTTAGCAGTGCTTAGTTGGAAAACTGGGTTGAAAAAAAATGTAGACAAAGTGCCTAGTGGGGCACATGTATTCCAGGCCAGTACCATTCCCTCTAATGGCTATATCTTCAGCACTGACTTTTCCTATTAAACAGCCCAATGATAATGGAACGTCGACGTAAAATGTCACTGGAGCGTGAAATATAGGTCAAGGTCATGGGTCAAGGTACCTGCTAATTCAGTACATGAAGGAGAAGCACTATGCAAGGTATGGTGGTTGTAGGCCTTATAGTTGAGGAGTTATCAAACATCAACGTAAAATGTGTCAAATATAGGTCAAGGTCACCGGGTCATGGTACCTGCCAAGCCAGTGCAATGAGGTGAAGCACTATGCAAGGTTTAGTGGTTGTAGGTCTTATATTTGAGGAGATACCGAACATCAACATAAAATGTGTCAAAGTCACTGGAGTGCAAAATATAGGTCAAGGCCACCAGGTCAAGGTACCTGCCAAGTCAGTACATCGAGAAGAAGCACTATATAAGATTTGGTGGTTGAAGGCCCTACAGTTGAGGACATATGGAAGGGCGAGGTAAAAGGTGTAAAAGTCAATGGAGCGCGAAATATAGGTCAAGGTCACCCAGTCAAGGTACCTGCGGAGTCCGTACATTGAGGAGAAGCACTATGTAAGGTTTGATGGTTGTAGGCCTTATAGTTGAGGAGATATTGAACGTCGAAGTAAAATGTGTAAAAGGCACTGGAGCGCAAAATATAGGTCAAGGTCACCGGGTCAAGATACCTGCCAAGTCAGTACATCTTGGAGAAGCACTATGCAAGGTTTGGTGGCTAGAGATCTTACACTTGAGGAGATCTGGAACTTTGACGTAAATTATGTCAAAGTCACTGCAGCCAAAATATAGGTCAAGGTCACCAGGTCAAGGTATCTGACGAGTCAGTACATTGAGAAGAAGCACTTTGCAACGTTTGATGGCCGTAGGCCTTATAGTTGAGGAGATATCGAACGTCGACGCAAAATGTGTCAAAGTCACTGGAGCGCAAAATATACGTCAAGGTCACCGGGTCAAGGTACCTGCCGAGTCAGTACATCTAGGAGAAGCACTATGCAAGATTTGGTAATTGAACGCCTTATAGTTGAGAAGATCTGGAATGTCAACGTAAATTATGTCAAAGTCAATAGAATTGTAGTTGATTAGAATACTAACTTTGACGTAAATGTCGAACTTCGACATAACAGAACTGTTAACAGACAGACAGATGGACGAACAAACGGACAGACGAATGGAAAAGCGGGCACCTATGTCACAAAGTCAGGAGGTCAGGGAGATGTTTCATACAAGGTTTGATGGTTGTTTAGTCTTGTAGTTGATTAGAATACTAACTTTGACATAAATGTCGAACTTCGACATAAATGTTGACAGACGGACGGATGAACGGACAGACGAACGGAAAAGCGGATGCCTATGTCGCAAAGTCAGGAGGTCAGGGAGATGTTTCATGCAAGGTTTGATGGTTGTTTAGTCTTGTAGTTGATTAGAATACTAACTTTGACATAAATGTCGAACTTCGACATAAATGTTGAAAGACGGACGGACGGATGGAAAATCGGACGCCTATATCGCACCCTGCTACAAGCAGGTGCGATAACAAATGATTATAAGCTGGTAGTGAAGGCCCTGATCAGATGGCATGGATGCAGATATCTGGGCCTTCATTGTCTACATACACCCCAAAAACACATTTTCTCATATTGGTAGTTTATTATTTCTGCACAAAAATATTTGTTTTGGGTACTCATTAGAAGTTCTTTGCCAAGGTGCCTCTAATAAGTCCCCACAGCATGTTTCCACGGAGAGAAATACAAAACATATTTATTTGAATAACTCCCTTATCTAGCACTATACGTTTTAGTCTAAATTTATTTCTCAACAAGGAAGATGTAATTTTTCTTTGTTAAAAAACAATTTAGCTTGTAACAGCCACTGTGTCTTTGGTGAGAAATACTTCCTACTATAACTTAATTTTTACAATGTAAACCTACTTTTATATATTCCCTTCTGAACTGCATCATAGCTTCAGAAAAAGATAGTAATAAAAAGCTATTTTGTGAACCCTTGTCATGCTGAATTAAGATGCCATGCCCACTTCTAATTTTCAGCCAATCAGATTACTTTTTCCCGGTTGTTTATACAAATTCACATACTTAATGCCAAACAGTGTAGATCCAGATCAGTTGGCTTCTTCAGAAGCCAACTCATCTGGATCTGCACTGTCTGCAAATGCAGGGCATATCCTGGTTCAGCAGGACCGGGGTTAATTATCCATGAAAACTTATCTTGTGTTTACTCACTGGAACTACCTCACCGATGCTATTTTAGTTAGTTGTCATAAGATATGTTTCAGTGCAAAAATTAAAAAAAAAAAAAAATCACAAAATTATCAAAACTATCAACATTTTTTTTTTTTTCCTACCCCAACGCTATGATACAGGCAAAGCAATCAGAAGTCTAACTTTTCTACTGTTACCAGCTTAAGTTGCAGCACTTTTGGATGAAATTCAAGCATCAGAATAAATTCACATGATTTTAATTCATCCAAAAAATTGAAATATTTCTTAATTTTCCCTGGAAATGTTTGTTTGTTTGTGGAGGTTTTATGGCCCAGTCAACCCAATGGGGTCATGTCGAGCGTGGTCAGTTTACCTAACCACATTTTTACTGGGCAGACTTAGTCCTCTAAGCGGTTAACCAGTATTGTGCAAATTCTTTCGCCAGACACTGACAACCGAGTGTTGTGGATACTCAAAGACTGTTTCGCAGTTTTGCAATAAAACTGGAGCATAAAAATTACTGCTTTGAGATACCAATAGTTTGAAATAATAAGAGGCAAAGTATAAATATAGAACACATGAACAAAATTATCACAAATTTACTTTAACATAAGCAGGTACTTTTGAGATATCAGTATGAGATACCCCTCTTGTCTACAGCAAAAATGTTTGTCAAAAGGATCTTAATGCAAATGAAAAACTTTATCATGAAAGTTTTCCTAATTTTCATTGAAACTAGGATATGATTTCATATATTTTATTTGAACAAAAAAGCACTGAACAAGTCTACACAGATGTACGTACACTTAACAAGACAGAACAACAATAAAAGTAAATGCTACTAGAAGGGTGAAGGAATCGGTAAACAAATGATGATACACTGTACAGTGGAAGAGCAATCCATTATGAAAACATGCCCATTCAAATACATTGAAAATTTCACCACCAAAAACTGAAAGTTTTCAGACAAAAAATTCTGATATTTTTCATATTTCTGCTCAAAACATAGATTGTGGGTACTCATTAGAACTGCCTCACTAAGGCAGTTCTAACCAGTACCCACAATCTATGTTTTTGCACAGAAATAAGAAAAATAATGTATACCCCTGTAAACCCAAGTTTTACTATATAAAAGTGGTGTTTAAGGGGATCGAAATTATATAGGTATGATTTCGTGATGCAAACTATATTTCTTTTTGTTAAAAAAAACTGAAATTTTAATGGCTCGAATAAGATTTAAAGGTTGGAATCATTCTGTAATTTATTTTGTCAGTATATAACGGTCATTTCTTTATGACATAATTTTGCTGTGTAAGCATACAATTTGCATATTACATCAGACGCAGGGACCACAGAGCTAGATATGACAACAAACACAACAAGGCACCAAACAGGATCGATCAAAAATTCACTCCACAGCCTAATACAATGTCAGAACGCCTTAGAATGGTCAGTGGTTTTGAAAAAAAAACACACACACAAAAAAAGATTTTACAGAATCCTATCTTCAGCCTAGGTTCGAAGTGAAGCCAACTAGTCCCAGCTCTGCTTTCTATATATTGTGCCAAGCAAAAGAGAAGTTTGGTCTTTGGTATTGCCTTAATGTTATAGTAAACTTTAAAGCACCAATCATAACCGCAGCAGATGACAATTTTGATTTTTCTTTATTTTTCAGAGAAAACAAGTATTGATAATACATGTGAATCATCTGCCAAGCAGTTGATTCACATGGATTGTCAAGACTTCTTTTGATGTATTTTCTTAGAAAAATAAAAAAAATTTTGAATGTCGTCTACTACAAATTTTGCTTAGCACTTTAAGGGTTATTTACAATGGCAAACTCCCAATCATTATTTTTACAAACCACTGAACAAATTCAAATTATCTTTTACAGACAGTCTTTAAGACAGAAGATCTTGAATTAATTCTTGATAAATCTGCTAATTTATATCTTTAGACTGAAAGAAACTTTCTGACAGACATCGAAAGCATAGTACCAACAGATAAAAAGTTCCTGAGATTTGGAAATCATCAAGAGACTGAATGATGCCATAAAACATATCATGGAAAAAAAGCTGGTTCAGCACTTTTTTCATACTGAAGCCCCTTTCATAGCTCCAGATAAGGCACTTTTTTTTTTTTTTTTTCCCAACCAAAAAGTACTGATATTTTTCTTTATCATTTTCTCCACAAAAACATATGCTGTAGATCCTCATTAGAGGCACCTCAATGAGGTGCAATGACCACTTTGTAGAGAAATAAAAAAAAATTATGTAGATACCCCCTTTTATCAGAAACTATGCCCTTCCCTGATGAAATACAATATTGTTTGATTTAAACAGTAAAAAAAAAAAAAAAAAATTGGGACTCAAGTTTTTTACTGAAATTTACCAACACAGGGAGGAAAAGCAATTAATTTTGCATAAATAGAAACTTTCTCAAATTAATTTCAATTTGTACTTCACTTCCCAGCATTTTGGTACCATATTTACCTCAAATATTTAAATATTCAAACAGACATGTCTGAGCAAACAAAACAGACCCAGATCATGTGTCTAAAATGTGGTGACAATGTGGCAAAGAGTGCAGACCCTGATCAAACTGCTCCTAATGGAGCAGTTTGATCAAGGTCTACACTGTTTGCGAAAGCATGACTGCATATGTTCATGACTGCATATGCATCAAAGCAATTTGAACAAACATTTTCGGCAAAAACAAGAGAAATTTTAGCAATTTGATCAGGATCTGCACTGCTGGCTAAAACATGACTGTCCAAATACTTAGGGCAAATACAGCGATTTGAACACGTCTAGACAGTAACATTTTTCTGCAAAGAAAGACAACTTTACGATACATAATCCGGCACCACGAGCACACAAGCGACTACAAGCACACACAATAAGCAGTAACCTGGTAGATCAAAAGGTAGTTCCCCGGCCTTCATGGGAGTGAGCCCCGACATGGCAGACATTGCCGACATATGTCGCGTTAATTTAGCATGCAGCTGTATCGGAGAAGCAGAATGACCTGTTTGTTTGGCTCGAGTTTTGGGCGATGCCGTACATGATGCAGACTGCACTGAAGGGGGCGAGGAGCAGGGTGGGGGAGTTACTTTTCCTGTGTAAAATAAGACATAAAAAGCTAAAATATGCCGAGTACACAAATAAAAGCATTAAAATCATAGCACCAGCAAATAAACAGAATTAAACATACAAAAATCAGGCACAACTTTGACAGAGCAAACAGAAAAATCTTTTCTTGTTCATTGATCCAGATAAGACACATTTTTTCAAGCGAAAAGTATTGACAGTTTTCTTATTTCTCACTGAAAACACACATTGTGGGTACTCATGAGAAGTGCCACTTCAATCAAGTACTCATTAGAAGTGCCTCACCTCAATTAAGTATTCATTAGAAGTGCCTCACCTCAATCAAGTACTCATTAGAAGTGCCTTAAGGGCCTTAAGGCACTTCTAATGAGTACTCGATTGAGCTAAGTTGAGGTTTTACAGCCCAGTGAACCCATTAGGGTCAGTTTACCTAACAACACTTTTACTGGGCAGGATTACTCCTCAAAGTGGTTAACCAGTAATTGTGCTCATTCTTTCACCAGAAATCTAATGAGTACGACAACATATAAGTTTTTATTGAGAAATAAGAAAAATATTATGTGGATAACCCCTCTTATCTGTAGCTATGGTTGTTATTTCTTTTTTCTTTTTTTTTTTTTTTTTCCTTTTGGCAAACTACCATAAATGTTGGCAAAGACATCCTAAGCAAATGTTCAAACTGTTCCTCCGAAAGGATGTTTGATCAGGGTCTATACTGTTTGCCACTGAGCCAGTACATTTTAGACACATTACTACTGTCCTTTTGGCATCATTTGGAAAGAAAGATTTTGCTTGGCATTTTATTCTAAACGGAAGAGCTTATGGTCATTTGATATCCGATTAATCTGATCAGAGACCATTTGTCTTTTCCACTTGTGAGCTTTGTTTTTCAAATGTTTACACTTAAATTAAACTATACCTAAGGCCAAAAAATGCAATGACCTATGCAATTTTTACAGTTAACTGATCTTTTTGAAAAAAAAAAATTATTACAATACATTTTTTATTTTATGTTTTTTTTTGTTGTTGTTTTTTAGTTTTTTTTGTTGTTTTTTTTTTGTTTTGTTTTTTTCCTTTTTTTTTTGTGAGGTACTTCTAATAAGTATCCAAATTATGGTTTGATGGCAGAATAAGAAAAATATCTATCTTGGTACTCTCTCTTATTTAGAGCTCTGGATCATTAAACCATACAGGTCACAAAATAAGAACATGTATCTTATGTTGTGCATGCCTAGCATATACACAGACCAGCCTGTGCATCTGTGCAGTCTGATCAATCTTTACCAATAAAAGATCAATGGATAGCCAAGCTTCCATGGTTTTCTCAAGTGAACAGCAAAAATTCTAATCAGACAGCACAGATACATATATTTTCTCAAGCTGGAACTCACAGATTTTCTTGGAAAAAAAAGTGAAATATTTATCGTAAAAGCCCTTTTTGTGCAATTTTGAAAATGTGCCAACTAACAGAATCAAATTATAAACGAAAAGGAATGTGCTAACTAACAACTTTCAGTGGAAGAAAATCAAATATTAACCCTTGTCATGCTGAGCTCAGATATTCCCTGCCTTTGCAAACAATGTAGATCCAGATCAGTTGGCTTCTGAAGAAGCCAACTAATCTGGATCTGCACTGTTTGTAATTAGGTATGTATATTTGTATCAAACTCTTGGATCAAGAAATCCGATTGGCTGAAAATTAGATGTGGGTGTGGCATCTTAATTTATTCAGCATGACAAGGGTTAACTTCAAATGCAAAATAAATTGCACAAACATATTGGAAACTTATAATTGTAAACATGTTCACACATTTTTAATTACAAACAAGTGGCTTACAATAACTCAGGATAAGAGAGGCAGCCAGATAATTCTTTTCTCATTCTTCAAAAAAGCTTATGTTGTGGGTACTCATTAGAAGTGCCTCACTGAGGCACTTCTAATGAGATCCACAACATATCCTTTCATGAAGAAATAAGAAAAATATGATGTGGATGTCCCCTTTTATCTGAGGCTATGAGTACATATTATCATAAAAATCATAAGGGTTCCCCACCCTATAAACGATTATATGTAATTATTCATAATTTTGCATCAAATGCTAACACAATGTAACTGTGAACATTTATACAATTTCAGGAAAAAACAACTACCAGTGCCATATGGAACAAACATATTAGTTCAAAATGTGCTATGATTCCATAACTCCAGAAAACACATTTTTTTTTTTTTTTAATTCGCTTCTTTTTTGCTTTTTTTTTTTTCCCCTCAACCGAAAAGTACTCATACTTTTCTTATTTCTCATGAAAGCATATGTTGTGGGTACTCATTAGAAGCACCTCAATGAGGGGATTCTAATGAGTACGCACTACGTACGTTTTCATGGAGAAATAAGGAAAATATTATGTGTATATTCCTCCTCTTTATCTGGAGCTATAAAGTCTAAGACTAATGGCATCATTTTCAAACCAAGGCAACCAAATCTGATGACTGTAGGTAATATTGTTGATCAGAAATGAAACTGAATGCTTGGGTGACATAAACAATGACAACATCATTAGATCATGGAATATACATCAGGGTCATAAAATGACAATGCAGTGATTGAGTTCATCATGTTAGGAAGAAAACACATGCTAGCTTAAATGATTATAGATGATACAGTGTATCAGAAATGAAGCTTAACCATTAAAGCGCCAATCACAACTATTGTCGTCTGTTTGTGTTGAGTCAACCCAATGGGGTCATGTCGAGCGCGGTCAGTTTACCTAACCACACGTTTACTGGGCAGGCTTAGTCCTCTAAGCGGTTAACCAGTATTGTGCACATTCTTTTGCCAGAAACTGACAACTGCCCTTCTTGAATCAACGGAAGGGACAAAACTACTGTCGTCTGCTTTGTCTTCTGCTTTAAAAGTTGTTTCTGCAAACAGCGTGCACCCAGAGAGCAGTCTGATCTGGATCCACACTGTTTGCCTGTATGCAAAAATAGGTTTGAAAAATTTGCAAGAATATTCAGCAGACGACATAAACAGACGACATTTTCAGATGCAAGTTTTCTTGGCGCTTTAAGGGTTAATGCTAGGGTTAAAATAAATAAGAGGACCAAGTGCCATAAACTTGTTCATCTGATTGAAAAAGCCATTGCATAATTGTTTGTTTGTGCTGAGGTTTTACGGCCCAGTCAACCCAATGGGGCCATGTTGATTGATTGATTGAGTTGGGGTTTAATGACACATCAACCCTTGTGGGTCATTTTGTGTCATCTCCCAGAGAAAGGGAGAAGAGAGATAGAAGAGACAGTATAGGAGATGAAAGATATGACAGGTAAGACAGGAAAATGAATGAAAATGAAGGAAAAGAAGAAATAAAAACATTCCCCCTTTACCCTTACCTGCTACAAGGATAGCAGGCCTTGCCCAACTGTTAGCCAATATCAGTTGGACGCTCCTATGACGTAAGATACACGACACCTTTGCCTCACCCAACCACCCCCAGGGGCCATGTCGAGTGCAGTCAGTTTACCTAACCACACTTTTACTAGGCAGGCTTAATCCTCTAAGTGGTTAACCAGTATTGTGCACATTCTTTCACCAGAAACTGACAACTGCCCTTCTTGAATTGGCGGTAGGGAGAGAAAGACCGTAGAAAATATTTCATGATCAATCTCCACAAAAGAATGTTGCCGACCTTGTGGGTGTCGAACCCGCAACATCCTGATCAGAAGCGCATCCAACTGAGCTACTGAGGCCGGCCTATTGCATAATTGCAGGCTGCTATTACATCTTATCAAAATAGTGGAGGGTCTTTAAAAATAAAAAGGTCAAAGTTCAACCTAGGATCTTCATTTGAACAAATCTGGCCCTTTCTCTGATATACTAATATTCAGCCTCAAAGCTGGAGGTAACACAGACATTGTTTTTGGTCAGGATCCTGTTGACTTTAGTGTTGTTGGCATGACACTTTCTTGTCTGCACAATATCTCCTGAATCATGAAAAAATTCTCTCGAAACCTGCAAGTATGTATCACTGGGACACATTTAAAAGAGTTGATAGGTTTGGGTGGCCATGATCTCATTTTCAAGGTCAGCATGGGACAAATAGTGTCAGACTTACATCAGTTTTATGTGGGTGGAGGAAATGGAATTGTTAGATTTTTTTCTCTCTAAAATATAGGCAATACCCAACAGATATCCATGTGTGGAAAACAGACAGAAGTATATATTCCTGCATGAAGCAAAATACCCCAACACTATCATGTGGTTTTGACATGAAAATCATATCTAAACTTAACACTTAGAACACTATGAGGAGATTCAGCAGAGAATATTTTATTTTTCCCACAAACAGGATTTGACAGTTCATGCAAACTGAGACAATTGGCATGAAAATATCAAATCCTATTAGGAGACAATTTTGCACAAAATGTCATATCCTATTTTCTGGGAAAAACAAGAAAAATATTTCAAAATGCTATCTGCTGAAATTATTATCCAGTATACTAAGTGTTAAATGATAAATACCCTACCAACCAAAACATTAGTCATTTCAAATTAACCCTTATCCTGCTGAATAAATTAAGATGCCACACCTTTTTCAAATTTTAAGCCAATCAGATTACTTGATCCAGATTGTTGATCCAAATTCACATACTGAATGGCAAACAGTGCAGATCAGATCAGTTGGCTTCTTCAGAAGCCAACTGATCTGGATCTACACTGATTGCATAGGCAGGACATATCCGAATTCAGCAGGACTGGGGTTAAAAACACAGCACTAATCTATAAAAGACCAAAACCAGAGGATTATAATTCTACCAAGAAGAATCATAAGTCTCTGACCAAAACACAATACAAAATAATGCAACATAATCACCTTTCTCATCAAGATTTTTCAGAGAGCTATTCAGATGAGCACTGGCCAGTAGAGCAGCTGTCGTAACTCCATTAGCATCTGTCACCTGCAAAAGTATATACAATCATAGGTCCAGATACAATGCCTTTTTCTTTTCCATTTTTTTTTTCCAACCAAAACGTACGGATATTTTTTCTTATTTCTCTACGAAAACATATATTGGTACTCATTAGAGGTGCGTATTTTTTTTTTTTCTAACATACATTGTCACTAAACACACATAACTTTTTATTTGTCCTTATCTGAATGCAGACCATTAAGATGTGCAGGCAGATCTGGGCCTTTCAGTTTGCATAAATTTCCAATTTTTAGCTTTAAAGACAATTTAAATATCAATATCAGACACCAGGGCCCAGTTGTTCAGAGCGTCGCTAGCTTAATGAGCTCATAATTGGTCAAAATGTTAACTGTTCTAGTAAGTACAATACCAAATTAACATGTGTTTTTGCTGAGAAAAAATGTGGGTAGCTTTTGCTAATGCAAAAGCTACTCACATTTTTTCAGCAAAAAATATTAGTGTATATGCTATATTTAATGACAACGACATCGTTAGTTTTGAACAACTGGGCCCTGAATAGTAACAACAAAGCAGTATCTCCCTAAAAAAAGTGCAGACATTTTTCTCCTCCACATTAGAACTGCCTCTGCAATGTCCTTCTAATGAGTACCTTAACATGTTTTTTTTTTGTTTTTTTTGTGGTGAAATAAGAGAAACAGGCACCTGGGTACCATTCTTTTCTAGAGAAATAAGAAAAACTTCCATTCTTATTTGGAGCCATGAATGTCAGTAAACAAGAGAATTATTATCTCTCATAGGTTCATCCTCCTCCCAAAGATAGCTGGACAGACATGACATTTTTATTGTCTTCATTTGTTACAAATTGATACAAACAATCCTCAATGGAAGGCTAGAGATCATAACTCAAGTCCAGCAACTCCTCTAGTCAAATATATAAAACATATGGTGAATTATTTCCCTTAAATAATAAAACAATCGTGAGCTGACAATTTTTTTTTCATATTTTTACCAGAAAATAGGTTTTGATACTTCTAGCAAATTAGACAACAATTTGCATGAAACATTATATCACATTTCTTGGGGAAAAAAAGGAAAAATATTCCGAAAATATTGTCTACTGAAATTTTTACCCAGCAGCTAAGTGTTAATTCAAAACAACTTCTAAAGCAATTTTGTTTGTTTGAGCTGAGGTTTAACAATCCTTGTTATGTCATAATGATTTTCGGATGTGACAATGAGAACTGATGCCCTCTTATTATGGAATCTCATTGCAGTATTATACCCCAGACACAGGCACTCGATACAACCAACAGTTACAAGTATACTGATACCCATGTCACCTGGGCCCAGTTGTTCAAAGCTAACGATATCGTTAGTTAACGATTCGTTAAAATTTACATCGAGTGATACGCAAATATGCTGAAATTTTTTGCTGAAAAAATGTGAGTAGCTTTTGCAGTGCAAAAGCTACTCACATTTTTTCAGCAAAAAATATCAGAATATTGTATATTGAATCCGCTAAAACAGTTAACGAAATGACCCTTAACCAGCTCTTTAAGCTAACGACGCTTTGAACAGCTGGGCCCAGGTCTTCTTCCCAATGCTCAGCATTATATGAAAGAAAGACCACAAAGCTCCAGATAAGGCATTTTTTCAAATCGAAACCCTTGTCATGCTGAATAAGATAAGATGACACGCCCACTTCAAATTTTCAGCCAATCAGATTACCGTATTTGATACATGTTGTTGATACAAATTCACATACTAAATGACAAACAGTGCAGATCCAGATCAGTTGGCTTCTTCAAAAGCAAACTCATCTGGATCTACACTGTTTGCAAAGGCAGGGTATATAGGACAAGGGTTACTATTTTCTTATTTCTCAGTTAAAATATATGCTGTGATACTCTCTAGAAGCTCCTCGCGAATGCGCTTCTAATGAGTACCCACATGTTTTCATGGAGAAATAAAATATTATGTGAGTACCCCTCTTATCTGTAGATATGAGAGCAGCTAGTACCAACTTTAGGAAGTCTTAAGTATGACCCAGCTAAGGATCAAACCCACAACCTAATGATCTCAAGGCAGACTCTCTACCAAATAAGCCACTCAAACCAGTATATCTGAGGCAAATGGGTAGCCAAAATCTTGTGGCAGACTTCTTAAAAAATCAGGACTTGTCAACTACAAAGCATCCAATGATAATTCCAGGATAATTTTCTCTAGTTCTCAATACAAATATATGTTGTATGTACTAATTAGAAGCGCCTCTTGGTTTGTATTTATTCATAGCTCCAAACAGAAATTTTGTGTTTGTGTTGACATTTTATGGACCAGTTAACCCAATGGGGTCATGCTGAGTGCAGTCAGTTTACCTAGCCACACTTTTACTGGGCAGTTTTTTTTTTATTGTGTTGGGATTTAACAATACATCAGCCCTTATGGGTCATTTTGTGTCGTCTCCCAGAGAAAGGGAGAAAAGAGATAAAAGAGATAGTAAAGGAGATGAAAGAGAGGGACAGGGAAGAAAGAGGAACAGGAATGAAAGGGAAGAAACAGAAGAAATAACCAATTCCCCTCTACCCTTACCTGCTATAGGATAGCAAGCCTTGCCCAACTATAAGCCAATATCAGTTGGACACACCTTCGCTACACCTGACCCTCTTTTACTGGGCAGGCTTAGTCCTCTAAGCAGTTAACCAGTATTATGCACATTCTTTCACCAAAATGGACAAATGCCCTTCTTGAATCAGCTGAAGGGAGAGAATGACCGTAGAAAATATTTCACGATCAATCTCCACAAAAGAATGTTGCGGACACGGCAGGGGTCGAACCCGCAAACTCCTGATCACCGGTCAGCCGCACATCCAACAGAGCCTTCGAGGCTCGCTCCCAAATAAGATGGGCTATCAGATTAATATTTCTTATTTCTCCATGAAAACAAATGCTGTGGGTACTCATTAGAAGCATAGGTTTTTGTGGAGAAATAAGAAAAATATTGATACTTTTTGATTAATGCATTGTAGTCTGGAGACCCCTAAAAGGATAAGGGCAAACAGTGCAGATCCAGATCAGATGCCACAGAATGAAGCATCTGATCAGGGTCTCCACTGTTTGTAAATAGTTCAACCATTTTTCTCTCAGAATATCTAAATCACATAGCCTGACATACCTAAAATAGAAATTAGAATCTCTCCATATATAGTGTGGGGGAGTTCATTCAGTTTATAATGGGTTAAAAAAAGCACCATATCTGGAGCTTTGTTTATTGCAACACTGAGAAGATTACCACTCCTGTACTTAGGCTGATTTGATACCTCTTTATCAGTTGTATGGCTCTCATTCATCAAGTTATCGGATTCTGTGGCATTCGGGACATTCTGGTCTCCATCCATGGTGACAGCAACTGAATCTGGCTTGACAGTGCTTCCCCCAGGCTCTTTTGTGGTAGATGTTTTCTTTTTATGGTCCTTGATGAAGTACGTTTTGATTGCTATAAAACAGGGAGGAAAAAGTACAGTCATAACTGTAAGCATCAGATTCATTTATTTAATTAATTTTGCAAGGGGCTCCAAATAAGAGGGGGAATAATTTAAATCTTTTTATTTTTCCAGAAAAACATATGTTGTGGGTACTCATCAGAAGTGCCTCGCTGAGGCACTTCTAATGAGTACCCACAACATATGTTTTTTGGGGGGAAATAAGAAATATGTCAATACTTTTTGATTGACAAAAACAAGGGCCTTATTTGGAGCTAGGATAAGGTCAATATCCTTAATTAACCCATAAAGCGCCAATCACAACTATTGTCGTCTGCTTTGTCATCTGCTTGTGATTTTAAAAGTCACTTTTGCAAACAGTTTGGACCCAGATCAGACTGCTCCTTTAGGAGCCGTCTGATCTTGGTCCACACTGTTTGCCTGTATGCAAAAATAGGTTTGAAAAGTTTGCAAGAATATTCAGCAGACCACATAAACAGACGACATTTTCAGATGCAGTTTTTCTTGGTGCTTTAAGGGTTAATAACAAACATGACACCAGTATACTGACTTATTTTTTGACAATAAACAGCTATGAATACAGTCAATAATGTGACAAACAACAAACAAACTGGATGAACTGTTTGTGTTGAGATTTTAAAGCCCAGTCAACCAAATGGGGTCATGTTGAGTGCTGTCAGTTTACCTAACCACACTTTTTACTTGGTAGGCTTAGTCCTCCAAGCCGTTAACCAGTATTGTGCCTATTTTTTCGCCAGAAACTGACAAATGCCCTTCCTGAACCAGCGTAAGGGAGAGAATGACCATAGAAAATCTTTCATGATCAATCTCCACGAAAGAATCTTGCCGACCCGGCGAAAGTCAAACCCACAACCTCCTGATCACCAGTGGAGGTGCATCCAATTGAACCACTGAGGCTGGCAAAATTGGATGAATCCTGGCCTCCTGGTTATAAAGTATGTATAGATAATGTACTATATGATGCAGTCAAAAAGATGTAAAAATATGAATATGCCCAATATGAAAACAAACAAACCCATTCCCTCTTAAATAATGCAGTTCAGACGCAAACTAGAAAACTGTCCATGGGACGAATGCCCCCACCTGGTGCCCTTTGTACCACACAATGCTTAAATTATAGGCCAGGAGTGGTGGTCCAGAGAGATATTGCAAACAACATAATAGAGATCTTGTAGGTAAGACAATAGAATCCATCACTGATGTCCAGTGGAGATGAGAAAATCCCAACCTGAGTGTCCAACCTTTCAGTGGGAAATGAGGCTGTGAAGTTTCATGAATAGAATCCATATGGTTTAGAAGTTATGAGCTGGACACTAAGAAAGCATTACACTACATGGATTTTAGGTAAGGGAGTTAATTCAAAATCTGCATTAGCCAGAGGACCTGGTGTCTTCTTTGTTCCCAGCACATCATCTCGATATGATTTAGCCATTTGTGAAATTTCATGAATACATTCTGTACAGATTAGGAATGATAAGCCAGACAATACATGGATTTTAGGCAAGGGGAGTTAATTGAAAAACTGAATTAGCCAGAGCTTCCTAGTTTGTGACAATTTGTCTCAATATGATTAAGCCATCTACGATGTTTCATGAATATATTCCATACGGTTTAGGAATTATAAGCCGGACATGAATTTTCAGCATTACACTACATGGGCTTTTGGCAAGGGATGTTAATTCAAAAACCGAATTTGCCAAAGTTGTCTTCCTTGTTCATGACACATATAGGCCTCCTAGTGGCCCACTTTGAAAATATAGGTTTTTATATAGGTTCTTCTTACTCAAAATATAGGATATTTACAGGTTTTTCAGTAAAAAAATATAGGTTAAAAAAAGGTTCTTCCAAACTCACATAAAGACTTAAAACTGAAGAAAAAATATTTGATGAATTTTTGCACCACAATTACTCAGATAAAGTTGATCTGAATTTTACAAAGTCCGCACAAGCGAAGCAAGTGAGGAAAAAAAAAATACAATTTCTTGACAGTTTTCATCACTTTTTTGGGACTAAAAAGTAAAAATAGCAGGGCATTTTGAAGAAAAGTTAGGGTTGAGTCAAGAGAATGTTCAAAAAGTGAAAAATATAGTTTTTCATGAAAATACAGGCTTTTTATAGATTTTATGAACAAAATAAAAGTTTGACACAAAATTATAGGTTATTATAGGTTTTATAAGTTTCACTAGGAGGCCTGCACTTAGACTTGATATGATTTAGTCACCTTTGAAGTTTCATGAATATGGTATATGGTTTAAGAGTTATGAGCCGCACACAAAAAAAAACATTACACTACATGGATTTTTGGCAAAGGGAGTTAATTCAAAACCCCAATTAGCCAGAGTTGTCTTTCCTGTTCAAGACACATCAACTGGATATGATTTAGCCATCTGTGACGTTTCATGAATATATTCCATATGGTTTCGAAGTTATGTGCCGGACACAAGGAAAACATTTACCCTATATGGGTTTTTGGCAAAGGGAGTTATTTCAAAAACCAAATTAGCCAAAGTTGTCTTCCTTGTTGCAACACATCACCTTGATATGATTTAGCCATCTGTGAAATTTCATGAATATATTCCGTACTATTAAGGAGTTATAAGCTGGACACGAATTTTCAGCATTACAAAGAGTTATGGCCCAGAAACTGAATTAGCCAGAGTTGTCTTCCTTGTTTGCGACATATCACCTGGATATGATTTAGCCATCTGTGAAGTTTCATAGATATATTCCATATGGTTAAGGAGTTGTGAGGCGGACACAAATGCAGGGATGGACAGGGGTAAAACTTAATGGCCTTCCACCTTTTTTCGAAAGGCGGGAGCATAAAGTCCAGCAGTTTTTGGGCCAATTGTTTACAATCAAGCCATTATAGTATACAAATGCCAAAAAATCCTTAAAGTAGTTGTCCATGTGATTATCATTGACCAATGAAATTCAACCACGCATTTGTACAAAATCCAGGTCATTGTTATTTATAGCCATGCTATTCTTGTCCCTGTGACATCAGAGTGCTGTTGATAGAGGGTTATCAGATCTGTAAAATCTGGACTGGGACATTTGGAACATTGGCAAACAGTGCAGACCCAGATTAGAAGCTACAGAACATGGCATCTGATCAGGGTGTGCACTGTTTGCTTAAATTAACAGGAAGTTAAGGGTTGAATGAAATAGTCTTAAGTCCCTGTTCAGGACCACACTTAAAGACAATCGACCCACCAGCTCTGTCAGTGCTTTGATTAAGACATGCAAACAGGAAGTCAAATGGAACTGTTGGTGTTTTACCCTTTCAATATCACTGGTCATATTGAGACCATGGAAGGCTGATGATGGTAGGATGTTTGTTTGTGTTGAGATTTTACGGCCCAGTCAACCCAATGGGGTCATGTCAAGCGTGGTCAGTTTACCTAACCACAGGTTTACTGGGTAGGCTTAGTCCTCTAAGTGATTAACCAGTATTGTGCACATTCTTTCACCAGAAACTGACAACTGCCCTTCTTGAATCAGCGGAAGGGAGAGAATGACAATAGAAAATATTTCATGATCAATCTCCACGAAAGAATGTTGCCTACCTGGGCGGGGGTTGAACCCGCGACCTCCTGGTCTCCAGTCGGATGGCGCATCCAACTGAACCACGAGGCCAGCTATGGTAGGATAATGATGAAAGGCTCTGTGAAATGAAGTGCTCAGCGTAGTCATGCTGAATTCTGCCTTTAGAGGGATTCTAACCTAGGTCCTCGTGATCAGCAGTCGGGAGCTCAAACGTTAGGACACATATGGTAAGGAGTTAAGTTGTCCCAATATATAGGGTTGATAGGGTACATTTTTTGCTTTGAATACCAGTACAATTTACTTTTTTGGTGGAAAAATACGGAAACTATCAATATAATAGTGCACTTTTTGGCAGGAAGAAAATTTGTCTAATCTTAGAACTATGTCATTACCCTTAAAGCGCCAAGCAAATTTTGTAGCAGACGACAATCTAAAAAGTTTGATTTTTTTTTTTTAATTTTTCAGAGAAAATAAGTCTTGACACTTCATGTGAATCATTTGCTTGGCAGATGATTCACATGAAATGTGAACTTATTTTACCTAAAAAATAAAAATAATAATAAAAAATTCTGCAGATGTGATTGGCGTTTTAAGTGTTAACTGGTGAGAAATTTAATTACAGAAAGTGACATCTGCAAAAAACAATCATTCCAGAAATAATGAGAAAATTGCATTTTTCTATTGATTACTACACACACTTAACCTTTATCACTTTCTGGGCTAATTCAGTGCAATTTATGAATTGACAATATTTTCTTCTTATTTTTTCCCAGAAAACAAATTTCATGCAAACTGTCTCCATTGGAGACAATTTATATGAAAAGTGAAAACCTGTTTTCTGGGAAAAATAAAAATAATTTCAAAATGTCATTTGCTGAATTTTTTTACCCATCATGCTTAACGTTAAAGTTAGCCTTTAGCATGCTCTACGCTAAATCTGTACATGACAAAGGATTTAAGATAAACGCTTTGCATGTTGGGTAAAAGCTAAAATGGACAACATAGTGATATATCACGGCAACATTGATGCGACGTTTTTACGACGTTATGTATTGCTGTTTTCTTTCTTTCTTTTTCTCCGTAAATTATGTAAAAATGTTATATATGCATATGTATGAATGTATGTATGTAAAGTTTGGAGAAAACTGGTGGCGAGATGATAAATCGTCCACTCATGGATCGCTTAGCCGATGCATCTGCACTGAATGCACACTGGATGTTTGCAGTCAGTTCGGAATGCATCGTTGCCATTATTCAGCTCGCGCGTCAGTGTACGCCACCCAATACACGTTATTCGCCATGGGAAACCGGGTCACTTCCTTGTTCTATGCGGATAAAAAGAAAGAATACTTGGGACGGAAGCTTCTATAATAAAACAATAATAAAAACAATTCTACTTACATCAGAAAAATAATCCAGTACTGAATGCGTAAAATTGCATAGTCTGTTTCACTTTTCATTCATAATTTTCTACGTGTTGCACGTGCTTAATATTGCGTTGACAGGTCTCTTAAGGCGTGGCCTGGTTTCGTCATGGCGAAGCGGGCCTCATTAATTGGTTGTCACTGGTCATTGAACACAGGTGACACAGTTTGATATGTACAGGTATTGTGTTGTTAGTCATCAGTTTCAAGGTTTAAGTGCTCACTATCTATCTATCTATCTCTCTGTCTATCATCTATCTATCTATCTATCTATCTATCTATCTATCTATCTATCTATCTATCTATCTATCTATCTATCTATCTATCTATCTATCTATCTATCTATCTATCTATCTATCTATCTATCTATCTATCTATCTATCTATCTATCTATCTATCTATCTATCTATCTATCTATCTATCTATCTATCTATCTATCTATCTATCTATCTATCTACCTGAATAGTTACCAGTTTAATAAATATTATCTATCTATCTATCTATCCGTCTATCTGTCTGTCTATCTATCTATCTATCTATCTATTTATCTATCTATCTATCTGAATAGTTACCAGTTTAATAAATGTTATCTATCTATTTATCTATCTATCTATCTACCTATCTTATACACCAGCAATTCTGCTCCCCCGAGTTACATTGTACATCCACCTGTAATTTGGGTCACTGCAACGAATTGCAATAATTTTTAGAATGTGTCCTAGTTCTTACCCCACAGTTATTATATATATGAAATTACGGTTACCGTCCTGACTGCAACTTTGTATTTCCATTTCCTCTGATGTCATGTTATACTTGACTTTGAGAGAATAAAAGTACTTTGACTTTGACTTGATACTGGATTTTTTTTTTTTTTTTTTTTTTCTTATTTTCCCCAGAAAATGGTTTTTGGAATTTCATCCAAATTGTCTGTTAAGGGTGGGGAATGCTGTTACAGATGTATGATGATGAAAACTTCCAGTGAAAAGCACTGAGTGAATGATGATGGTGAGTAACTTAAGATTTAATGACACATCAACCCATGATGGTCATAAGTACAAAACTCTGCCCTGTCTGCTTATAGATGCATCAGAAATTGTACAATTTCTCAATGAATGGCAAAGGCCCAATATTCAAACTGTGCACAGATTGATATGTCTGAGATAGCACTAAATAACATAAGTATTCAGATAATTATTTTCTTATTTCTCCACGAAAACATATATTGTGTGTACTCATTAGAAGTGCCTCATCGAGGCACTTCTAATGAGAACCCACAATATATGTTTCCATGGAGAATAAGAAAAATATCAGCATTTTAGGATGAAAATAAAGCACCTTATCCCGACCTATAAATTGTGTGTAAACCCCTTTTCCCAAGGCATGACTCATACAATATAAGGAAGATTTCCCAGTTGGTATGAGCTGCAATAAAGAAAAATTACATTTATCTCATATATGCAGAATGAGCATTCAGACTTCGAAAATTCTGCATTTCTATCAGATCAGCATATTTTATATATTACACCACACGATTTTGTAAAATTTATACAGCGAACAGCCCATACCCTAAATGAATGATGTGCATGGGCAGGTCAGTTTGTGTATCTGCTTTTCACAATATAGCAGAGGACTTATAAGGAGTAATTTTGTAAATACTGGCCGACTAATTTTCTGGTTCTCTAAAAAAAATGGTGTGGGTACTCGCTAGACCTGCCTCAATAAGGCAATTTAAATGAGAACCCATCCCCAGTGAAAATGATGTGAAATTTCACCGAGATCTCAGTGGTATCTCACTGAAATCACACTGAAATTTCATTGAAAGAATTTGGCAAAATAACATTTAAATTGGGGACAACATGGGTTCTTTGGAGACAAAAAAAAAACACACACAATTATTACCAGTCATACTCCTGCTTAACCCTTCTCCTGCTGAACCCAAATATACCCTGCCTTTGCAAACAGTGTAGATCCAGATCAGTTGGCTTCTAAGAAGCCAACTGATCTGGATCTGCACAGTGTTTGCCATTCAGTATGTGAATTTATATCAACAGCCTTGATCAAGTAATCTAACTGGCTGACAATTAGAAATTGGTGTGGCTTCTTAATTTATTCAGCAGGACAAGGGTGAAAGAAAATGAATACACCTTAAGATTTTGATGCCATACTTTAAAAAGACAACTTTTGCAGACAGTAACTTACTTCCCAGTGCTTGCAGAATCCTTTCAAAAATCAAAAATGGGGCCTACTCTAAAAGAAGGGAACAAATTATTTCCTTTCAGAGAAACTCCCAGTGGCAAGAAGAAGTAAACGTGTTCATGTTTGATTTTTTTTCTTTGAGTCCTCAATATGGCACACACAAGACATAATGTTGCTGTATGTTTTTTGTTTGTTTTTTTTTTGTTGTTGTTTTTGTTGTTTTTTTTTTTTTGTGTGTGGGGGTGGTGTTGGGTGGAGGCAGGGAATTTGTTTTTTTCAGTTTGTGTGTTGTCCCCCCTAACCCTCCCTTTACCCCACCCCACCCTCTCATCCCCACTCCTATACATGCCACCACCAACCAACACCTAGACTGGTTCCAGTCTCTAGTGACAAAATATTTTTTTCTTATAATCTGTTTAATAATCCAATAAAATAAAACCAAAGTAATATCATCACTTTAAAGGCTGGTCACTAGAGTCTCTAGTGACTAGCCTTAATAGTCATGGTACTTTTTTTTGTTTTGTTTTTTTTTTTATTTGTTTTATTTTAGTGGATTATCAAATAGAATTAAGAGAAAAATATTTAGTCACTGGAGCCTGGAGCCAGTCTAACCAACACTAATTTTTGCTCTTATTCTGCCATGAAAACAAGATATTTTTTATACTTATTGAAACTGCCTCAATAAGGCAAGTCTAGTGGATACCCATAGTATATACTTATTTCTCTTTGGCAACATCTCTAATTCTAATGGATTCCTACTACAGAGGTTTTTTCACTGAAGAATAAACATATGTTGTGGGTATCCATTTGAAATGCTTCACTGAGGAATTTGAAAAAGCAACCTATCTGAGCTGTTAATAAGGTAACTTTATTCTAGTGCAGTGTAATTCTGACTGAGACATATATACAGCCAGATGAGCATATTCCTAGAATCTGCAAAAATAATGATGATGCTTTCAATCATTACTGTCAGGCCAAATAATCTATATCCACAGCTCCAGATACAGAGAAAATTGTGGTGATAATTTTAACCTTTGTCATGCCGAATAAATTAAGATGCCGCACCCACTTCTAATTTGCAATCAATCAGATTACTTGATCCCGGTTGTTGATACAAAGTCATACACTTATTGACAAACAGTCCAGATCCAGATCAGTGTTTGCTAAGGCAGGGCATATTTGGGCTCAGTAAGAATAATTTTTGTAACTTTTGCACCAAACCATATCTTGTGGGTACTAACTGGAATTGCCCAGACAGAGCTCTAGATAAGATGCTGACGTTTTTTTTTTTCTTCAAACAAAAAAATAAGATTAATAAGGGAGGGGGCTGGGGGATGGAGCACCTAAAATAAGAAATCTATTTATCTAAGGTGTCCTTTTTTATCTTAAGCTAAGTTCCAGATTATTAATCCATAAACTATATGTCCCGAAAATACACAATTTTCCAAGTTCACACTTTGATGTGGGACCCACATATGAGTTATGTTTACTATGATGATATTGTGCTTTTCTTTTGCATGGATAGCAGATCAGATACAAAATGACCGGTGGTTAGCAAAAACTGGAAATATACTGTTTGATGCCTTGTTCTTGTGCTTGTTCTCTCCTATCTGGCTTTGTGATCACCCCACTTGGGGAAGAGGTGAGCTGGTCACATGGTTAATCATTCACTTGTATGCTCTGGCTAAAGATGTTTGTGTTCATGTAGATGCTCTTCTTGAGTGTCGGATGTAGACGCAATTTATGATCATGGTACTTCTTAAATTTCTTCATTAATTTTTTACAGAGAAATACGCAAAAAGATCAGCACTATTTTTTGTTGAAAAAAGGGTATTATCTAAGGCTATATTAAAGCTTTGTGACTGAATTGTGCAGATATCATTGCTCCAGATTGACTGACATTTTTCTTATCTCTCCATGAAAACATATGTTGTGGGTACTCATTAGAAGCGCCTCATCGAGGCGCTTCTAATGAGTACCCACAACATATGTTTTTGTGGAGAAATAAGAAAAATATTTACCTGATACCCTGCTCATCAGGATCTATAAGACATATGCAAACTGATCAGGGCCTTTGTTTCCAGTATACATTGTAAGATCCCTTTTGGCATGACACTGTTCACATTATCTGAAAGGTCACAATCAGACAGCCAGGCAATGATTTTCATTAAGTTTCAGACAGAATTTTACAGGCTGTGCCAAGATTGACAAATTTCACCAGGCACTGGGTGGACATGGCTTTCATTCAATAATTTATTGTAAAAATTGTTTATGCTGTTGTTACTCAAACCAAGCCTAGTATTTTATGGAAACTGTCAATTTATCACTAATGACAGAATCCAAACCTGCTGTATATATAATGAACATTTCAGAAAAAAACATTTCTATATCTGATTTGGAAGTTGGGAAATAAAAATTTCATATCTTCTTATTTTGTTGAGTTGTTAAGGTTGTTATTTGGTGATAATTCTGTGATCATTTTTCTTATTTCTCCATAAAAACATTTGTTGCAGGCACTTGATAGACATGGCTCACTAAGGTTCTTAAATCTGAACTCTTTACTAAGTAAAACCTGTGTAAGAGAGCCACCTTCAAGACTGACTTTAAATAGTGGTTGATGTGGAAAAAGTTGTCTGTCTTATAAAGGTATACGTCATGTAATTTTGCAAGCAAAATTACATAGCAAAATTACATGACCTGTACCTTTATAAGACAACCACCTTTCCACATCAACCACTAAGGTCAATTTCAAAGGTGGCTGTCTTACACAGGTTTTACTGTACAAGATGATGTGTCAAAACAAATTGCTGAATCAGTGGCAAACATTGCTGACTTCTATCAGATAGCGCATTTGTGGGCATCTGATCTGGGATAACACTGCTTGCTCAGACCCACCTGTCCAAATACTTAGAATAAATGGTATATGTTTATTTCTTCATGAAAATATATTACTGCATTATCATATAATGGGATGATTCTACTGAAATGCCACATGTTCATGGAGTTTAAGGTGAACAGAAACCCTCCCTCCAAGCACAAGGGAGACAACTCTTAAGTTTCTGCCTCCTTTCTCAAATTTCTAAGAATTATGTCGAAAATGGGCGATTCTGCACACCCGCCCTGCATCCCCCCACGGCTCCCAACCCAGGATTCAAACCTGAAGTTGGGAGCCCTAACCACTCAGCTCACTGGATTCTTTGTGAACAGAAAAACCTCCAAGCAACAAGGAAGACAACTCAAACATCAAAGTATCTGCCACTTTTCTCAAAGGGAGCAACTCTTACTTTCCTTTAAGGGTAGCCCCACTCTTAGATGGTATTCATATATCAAGGCCTCATTTTTGTTTTTTTTTCTGCTAGAATGGCTTCCTTTCATAGACTGCTCTTTCTTTGAAGTGTCCTATTCATCTTAAGGAAATTAAATACACATTCAGGGGACACAACTCCATCAAATCTGTTTTTGTCTCCCTTCTGAAAAGAGGTCTACTCTAAAATGAAAGAATTTACTCCCCTTCTCTAAAAGGAAAAAATTTGCTCCCCCTTCTCTAAAAGGAAAGAATTTGCTCTCAGATTCTTTCCTTTTAGAGTAGGGGAGCAAATTCTACCCTTTCACAGTAGATCCCTAGATCACTTTTCAAAGGGGTCTTAGTGTGTAGAACTGCAAAAGCAAAAAGGAAGTCGCAAATGTTGTCTCCCTTGTAAGAATGGCTGCTATTGGCAGTGAATCAAATCCCCTTTACAAGAAAAAACAACAATATTTGAACCGAATCTTGCAAAAAGAGGCCTAAGAGTATCTGCAGATCAGCCTGAATATCTGCACAGACTGATCAGGGTCTTCACAGTTTACATGGAGGCTGCCTTGATAGTACAGAATTGATTAGCAAAAAGCAAAGGCCCGAGTCAGACCACAGGAGTTTGAGGATTATTCATAAAATAGTGCAAAACTGCCTGTAAAAGCCAAAATGTTTACTACATGAACTTTGTCCGATTAGTTCATTTCTTGGCTTATACAGCCATTTATGACTATTTCATGACTAAATGTCAAACTCTTGTGATCAGACTATACACATCACAGCCATATCCAGATAATATATTTTCTTATTCATTTTTCTTATTTTGTCATGAAAACATAGGCTGAAGTACTCATAAGAAATGCCTTAATGAGGCTTCCAATGAGTTTTTGTAGGAAAATAAGAAAAATATAAATATTTTCAAGCTGTAAAATGAAAAACAAGGTCTTCATTGTACATGCATTAATGCTTTCACACTGGGTAAAATTGTTAGCAGATGACCTTTTGAAATATTTTTCTAATTTTTCCCAGAAAACTGTTGATATTTCAAGACAATTTGCATGAAATGTCAAATCCTGTTTTCTGGGAAAAATAAGAAAAGTATCACCAATTGTCAGCTGCTGAATAAGCCCACAGAGTGGTAAAGGTTAAGGTCTTTTTCTGGGCCCAGTTGTTCAAAGCCTCGTTAGCTTAACGAGCTCGTTAAGGGCCATTTCGTTAACTATTTTAGCGGATTCAATAAACAATTTTCTGAAATTTTTTGCTGAAAAAATGTGAGTAGCTTTTGCACTGCAAAAGCTACTCACATTTTTTCAGCAAAAAATTTCAGAATATTTCCGTATCACTCGATGTAAATTTTAACAAATCGTTAACTAACGACGTCGTTAGCTTAGAACAACTGGGCCCTGGTGTTCACTCACTCTCCTTTGCTCATTTTGTGACTTTTTTTAAAGCATGTTCTCTGGAACCCTGCCCTGGTAATAATCCAACTTACTCTTGTTCCAGGCAGCATGTTTGACAGCGTACTGTGAGGTATGTTTATCGTAAGCTTCCACCAACTTCCTTTCCGATCTGTTGTCTGAAATATACACAAGAACATGCCAGTTACTGCTTTTGCTGTTAAACTATATTATAGTGTCGTAGGAAATATACACAAGAACATGCCAGTAACTGCTTTTCCTGTTACTAGTAAATGGGGGGCACCAATCGAAAAGGCATCTTCGAACATGCACAAAATGTGCAGATTCAGATCATCTTATGCATGTGTAAAGTATCATACCGGCCTCTGCTCTCCATTAATACATTCTGTAGAATCCAATGGATCTGTTAGTGGGTTACGTGAAATCCCCGCACAGTCTGATCTGGGCCTTCATCTGCACAGTCTGATCTGGGTCTTCACTGTCCACATATGCCTGAAGACAAGTTTTTGCATGGAGTGGCCCATATAACAGTGTCACAATCACTGATGGGTATAGACTTAAAACATCAGTGTAGACTCAAATGAGTAGAGCAGTTTGACCAGGCTCTATCCTGTTGTCCTTAATTCCAACAGCAGTGTTTAGAGGTAAGGCTGGCACGATTAATCGGATAATCGATTAATTGATCGATAAATTACACAAAAATGACTATCATTACAGATTTGCTAATAATTGATCATTTAATTTATGTGTTTTGTTACTTTACCGTATTTACCTTTAGTATTCAGACATTTACCTTTGGTATTCAGACACCTCACCATACTTCATCTAAAAATTTAACTTCCAATTTACTACCCAGTGTTGAGTCTAAAATAGCTGGGTGAGTGGCAAACAGTGTAGACCCTGGTGTCTCATCTGGGTCTACACTGTTTGCTCAGGTCTGTCTGAAACAATACATGTAATAAAGTATTGACAGATGATAGGGTCATGCTCAAACAGGTAATATTATGGTCAAATCTTCAGCGATTACTAATCGATTATCAATCGCAATGGCAGGACTGATAATCGATTATCTTTTCAGCTCTGATCAGCCAGCCTTATTTAGAGATATCATAAAATGAACAAATAATAACATAACTCTAGATAAGAGGAATCAGGTGTATTCAATTCTCAGTTCTCCAAGAAAACATATGTTGTGGGTACTCATTAGAAGCGCCTTGTGAGGCACTTCTAATGAGTACCCACAATGAATGCTTTCATGGAGAAACTATTAATCTGCATACTCTTCTTATCTGATTATTTTTTATTATTATTATTATTTAATGGATTTTACGGCCCTTTCAAGAATATTTCACTCATATCAAGCCGATTGTTCATCAAAGGTGGGCGAAAACCGGAGAACCCGGGGAAAAATCACTTGACCATCCATAAGCAGAACTTGGCTTTCCCACATGTGACCCGAGTGAGGCTTGAACCACAGCAGTGAGAAACTTAATGGATTAAGAGTCAACTCTCCTATCCACTTCGGCTATGGGGGCCCAAACAAATTAATCTCGAGCTAGTATATTTTAGTAGTCGGATAGTAAGGTCTGATAAAAGGATGTAGACCCAGATCAAACACGGCAAAATGTGGCAACTGATCAGGGTTTACACTGTATGCCACTCATCCAGCAGTTTTCAGACATACTAACTGGCGGAAAAATGGACATTCTATTTTCAGGACATCCATGGTAAGCGCAGTTAGGATGTCCGAATACTTGGGGTAAATTAAACAGGTCACAGGTTACAGTGTCGGAATTTGGGTAATTACTGTACATATTATACTATAATTAGCATAATGAGGATACAATTCACAGTTCCAGATAAGAGACAATTTTTCCAACTGAAAAGCTATGATATTTTTTTTTTTATTTCTCCATGAAAATGTATGTTGTGGGTACTCATTAGAAGTGCCTTGGCAAGGTGCTTCTAATGAGTACCCACAGCATATATTTTCATGGAGACATAAGAAAAATATTAGGAGGATATCCCCTCTTAACTGAAGCTATGCTAATAAGCATACAAGGAAGGCATTTTGCAGATGTTTTCAGTTCTTTTACACAATATATTCTTCTTTATTACAAGTGTTTGAGTTGAACTTTAACTACCCTGTCAACAATATTTCAGTCATGCCAAGCTTGTCCCAGGAACAGGAAGAGAGGAAGGTGATCATGGAAAAAGTTTCTCGAACTCTGACCGTGTTTTAGAAGTGGCAAAACCCTTCCTGCCAAAAGCCAATGATGACAAGGCCTACCCTCAGTAAGTTTCAGCAGGAGGGCACACCACCCTACCAGACTCGTATTTCTCATAGGCACTTTGGCATTTGCCACTGGGGGGAACAAAACTGTAAATAATACATATACTGCAGAGAATTAAAAAATGAAAAGATTTTCTTCAAATTAAGTAACATTTTGTGAAGCTGTAAGAACTTCAAGAATATGTAGTTCTAAGGCCATTTACATCAAGTGGACTCTTCTATCACCACTCTATGGAGTGGTCTGTTTGCAATATCAGGATGTCTCATTAATTAGTTTTTATCATTACTACGTTTTATAGAAATTCCTGTATTTAATGCAAACAGTGTAGACCCTGATCAGATGCCACAGAATGTGGCATCTGATCTGGGTCTGCACTATTTGCCAATTACCCTTTTGAGGGATTTTTTTTCCCTTTTTTTTCCCAAGCAACATTTAAAGGAACAAGAATTCCGCGGAAGGCGTCATCGCACCTGCTGGCGCAAAAGTCACAGGAGCCACAATCAGAATGTGGTTATTAAATAAGTTTATTTCATTCTTAGCTGTGCTTACTTGGAAAACTGGGTTGAAAAAAATGTAGACAAAGTGCCTAGTAGGGCACATATATTCCAGGCCAGTCCCATTCCCTCTGATGGCTATATCTTCAGCACTGACTTTTCGTATCATACAGCCCAATGATAATGGAACGTTGACGTAAAATGTGTAAAAGTCACTGGAGCATGAAATATAGGTCAAGGTCACAGGTCAAGGTACCTGCTAATTCAGTACATCAAGGAGAAGCACAATGCAAGGTATGGTGGTTGTAGGCCTCATAGTTGAGGAGTTATCAAACATCAACATAAAATGTGTCAAATATAGGTCAAGGTCACTGGGTCAAGGTACCTGCCAAGCCAGTGCAATGAGGTGAAGTACTATGCAAGGTTTAGTGGCTGTAGGTCTTATATTTGAGGAGATACCGAACATCAATATAAAATGTGTCAAAGTCACTGGAGTGCACAATATAGGTCAAGGTCACCAGGTCAAGGTACCTGTCGAGTCAGTACATCGAGAAGAAGTGCTATATAAGGTTTGGTGGTTGAAGGCCTTATAGTTGAGGACATATGGAAGGGTGACGTAAAAGGTGTAAAAGTCAATGGAGCGTGAAATATAGGTCAAGGTCACCCAGTCAAGGTACCTGCAGAGTCCGTACATTGAGGAGAAGCACTATGCAAGGTTTGATGGTTGTAGGCCTTATAGTTGAGGAGATATTGAACGTTGACGTAAAATGTGTAAAAAGGCACTGGAGCGCAAAATATAGGTCAAGGTCACCTGGTCAAGATACCTGCCAAGTCAATACATATAGGAGAAGCACTATGCAAGGTTTGGTGGCTAGAGGTCTTACACTTGAGGAGATCTGGAACGTTGACGTAAATTATGTCAAAGTCACTGCAGCCAAAATATAGGTCAAGGTCACCAGGTCAAGGTATCTGCTAAATCAGTACATTGAGGAGAAACACTTTGCAAGGTTTGATGGTTGAAGGCCTTATAGTTGAGGAGATATCGAACGTCGACGCAAAATATGTCAAAGTCACTGGAGGCAAAATATAGGTCAAGGTCACCGGGTCAAGGTACCTGCCAAGTCTGTACATCTAGGAGAAGCACTATGCAAGGTTTGGTAGTTGTACACCTTATAGTTGAGAAGATCTGGAACGTCAACGTAAATTGTGTCAAAGTCAATGGAGCGCAAAATATAGGTCAAGGTCACTGGGTCAACATATCTGCCAAGTCAGTAGGTAAGGGAGATGTGTCATGCAAGGTATGATGGTTGTTGTAGAATTGTAGTTGATTAGAATACTAACTTTGACGTAAATGTCGAACTTCGACATAACAGAACTGTTAAGAGACGGACGGACAGACGAACGGATGGACAAATGGAAAAGCGGGCACCTATGTCACAAAGTCAGGAGGTCAGCGAGATATTTCATACAAGGTTTGATGGTTGTTTAGTCTTGTAGTTGATTAGAATACTAACTTTGACATAAATGTCGAACTTCGACATAACAGAACTGTTAAGAGACGGACAGACAGACGAACAGACAGACGAATGGAAAAGTGGGCACCTATGTCGCAAAGTCGGGAGGTCAGGGAGATGTTTCATGCAAGGTCTGATGGTTGTTCAGTCTTGTAGTTGATTAAAATACTAACTTTGACATAAATGTCGAACTTCGACATAAATGTTGACAGACAGACGGACGAATGGACAGACATACGGAAAAGCGGACGCCTATGTTGCAAAGTCAGGAGGTCAGGGAGATGTTTCATGCAAGGTTTGATGGTTGTTTAGTCTTGTAGTTGATAAGAATACTAACTTTGACATAAATGTCGAATGTCGACATAAATGTTGACAGACGGACGGACGGACAGACGGACGGACGGAAAATCGGACGCCTATATCGCACCCTGCTACAAGCAGGTGCGATAAAAAAGAAGTACACAAACATGATATTATGCTGTTTGGGGATAAAAATACAGTACCACCTCCAAACAATAGCCACCTCTCGGAACAATTAAACTGGCTCTTGTAGTGAAAGAAATGTTTTTGAAAAATGTCATCTGTTAATTTTCACCTTTAGAAGAGTTAAAGATAACATTTGAAATTTATCTTCTGCAAGAATTTCAAGAAAAAAGGTATTCATGTGGGTTAATATGTCACTTTAAGTTATCTCTTTTTTATGCTAAAATATGCTGACTGTATTTATCCTAAATATTGGAACACTTTAACTCCTTACTAAACATGTCCTTAACCCACTGTAGTCGGGAGACCCTATAAGGGTAATTGGCAAACAGTGCAGATTAGACGCCGCAAATGCAGCATCTGATCAAAACGCGGCATCTGATCAGGGTCTCCACTGTTTGCAAATAGTTCAACCATTTTTCTCTAGAATATCTAAATAGCATAACCTGACATACCTAAAATTCAAATTAAAATCTTCCAATATATAGTGTGGGGTAGTTCATTCAGTCTACAATGGGTTAATGCTTAGTATGCTGGATATAAATTTCAGCAGATGAAATTTTGAAATATTTTTCTTATTTTTCCCAGAAAAAAGACTTTGACATATGCAAATTGTTATGACAATTTACATGAAATGTCAAAGCCTATTTTCTGGAAAAATATTCATTTAAAGAAAAATACCATCAATTTGCTGAATTTGCCCATAGAGTAGTAAAGGTTAGATTTAAGTCCATTTTGGATGAGTGGCAAACAGTGCAGAGCCTGATCAAATAGCTGCATTCTGCAGTGTGAGATGGGTCTATAGTTTGCTCATCAGCTCTGTCTGTCCCAATTCTTAGATTAAATACCAGAACATTTCACTGTAAGTTTAAAATATCTACTTTTTATCTTAAAATATCCTTATATTTTACTATCATAATAACATGTTTAACCCTTGTCCTGCTGAATACATTATGATACCACACCCACCAAATTATCAGCCAATCAGATTACTTGATCCAGATTGTTCTATAAATTTGCATACCTGATGGCAAACAGTGCAGCAGAAGCCAACTGATCTGGATCTACACTGTTTGCAAAACAGTATATATCTAGGTTCAGCAGAACAAGTGTTAAAACTTTTAACCTTTACCACTAACTGGGCTAATTCAGCAGATGACAAACCGATGATATATTTCTTCTTTTTCCCAGAAAAATAATTAGGCTTTGACATCTTAAGCATATTGTCTCCTAAGGTCATGTTGAGCTGGGCAGAAAACAAACTGACACTTTTCCTGGACAGACTTAGCCCTCTAAGCAATTAACCAGTTCTTTCACCAGTAACTGACAACTGCCCTTCTTGAATCAGCGGAAGGGGGAGAATGACCATAGAAATTTTTTCATGGTCAACCTCCATGAAAGTTATGTGGCTGTGCTGGGATTCAAACTAGCAACTAGATTTGCAGTCAGATGCATTACTGACTGCACTAAGGAGCCCGGCTGCACATCGATATTGGAATCAGAAGATAATGAATTACAGAAAATTTTGGTGTTTTTTTGTTTGTTTTTTTCAATAAAACAGGGCTTGACAATATATTCAATGACCTTTTCCACATATTAGTACTATTCTTTTGTTTTTCTTTATAGTATGACATCAGTTTCATACCTCAAGATAAGAGAGAGTGTCAGGAACATATTTTTTTAATTTCTCCATAAAACATATGTTGTGGGTACTCATTAGAAGTGCCTCGGTGAGGTGCTTCTAATGAGTACCCACAACATATGTTTTTGTCAAGAAATAAGGAAAATATCAGTACTTTTCGGTTGAAAAACGCATTTTAGCTGGAGCAAGGAGTTTGTCATACATTACTACCTGTATTCTCACTTTGAGTGATGGTGACAACCATGGGAGATAAAAAATATAGGAGCCACCTAGAAAAAATGTCCTTGTTCACACACTAAGGCATTTAACCCTTGTCCTGCTGAATGAATTAAGATGCCACGCCCATTTCTAATTTTCAGCAAATCAGATTATTTGATCCAGATTGTTGATATAAATTCGCAATCTTAATGGCAAACAGTGCAGATCCAGATCAGTTGGTTTCTTCAGAAGCCAACTGATCTGGATCTACACTGTTTGCAAAGGCAGGACATACCTGGGTTCAGCAGGACTAGGGTTAATATACCTGTACTGTCATTTTACTACATTCCTCAAATGCTCGCATACTTTATTCCATTTTTTTTTTTTTTCTTTATAAGACCAAAAAAAAGGTCTCCAGATTCTCAGCCACCTTTTTAAAATAAAGACATGTGCGAGTGGCTTTTTATTTTTATTTTTCTGATTGGTACACTCTTGGACAATCTGGTTCGTTTGGCAGAACAAAATGGCAACACTTTTACAGAAATTTCTTGAAAAGCAAGTTTTCAATCTCAAACAACACAAGCAGATCATAATTCACTAATTTCTTTGCAAGTATTAGTAAGAATACCATATATACATTTGTGGTCTCACAATGCGGTTAAAAATAATTCTCAGATCCAGTGTCATGCATTTTTTGGGGGTTAAAAAAAACAAGAGGCCCACGGGCCACGATTCGCTCACCTGAGTGACATAGCCACTGCAGACATGCAGATGTTATGCAACATTTATCCAATCCTATCATCGCAACTAATGAAAATATCATCATTTGAGCAGTTCTTAGTTTTGAAGAAGAATATATGGGCCTGACAGTCAATGGAGCATGATCATGAATAAACTATCAATCACATTTCAACAGAAGGATCAATGTTAAATTTGGTGGAAATTGGCTAAGTGGTTTCTGAAGAATCGTGATTTTATACATGTAAACAGCACAGTGGCAGGGACATATTATAAATATAAACCAGATGATGGCCATCTTAGATTTCCAGTCAGAACAATTTTAACTACTGTTGATCTACAAGTCACTTAAATACTTTCAATATAAATGTATATGGCCCACACAAATAGGGAAGCAAATTTGACCTTGGAGGTAAAAAGGTCAAATGTCAACATAAACCATCATTTGAGCAATTTTGGTAGATCTCCTGTCCCCTATAATTTGTGCAAAGATTAGGACCCAGGGCTTATTGGGTTATGGAGAAGAAGATTTTTAAAGGTTTTTACCATATATTGGCATGGCAGCCATTTTGATCAATGGACCATACCCATTTTAGCAATCTTTCATTCTCCTGCCCACGGAGGCTCCGCATGAAATTTGAGCAACACTGGCCCGGAGGCTTCAGAGGAAAAGCCATTTGAAATTATCAACATTTTTTCCATACAAATGTATGGCGCCCATACAAATGCATACAGAAGCAAACTTGACCTCGCAGTAAAAAGGTTAAATGTCAATGTATGACAATTATTTTAGCAACTTTGGTAGACCGCCCGTTCCAGATGATATATGCAAAGATTCAGCCACAAGCCATCCTCGGTTTTGGAAAATAAGATTTTTAAATGTTTTTTCCCATGCAAATGCATAAGGAAGCAACTTGACCTTGCCGTAAAAAGGTCAAATGTCAATGTATGACCATTATTTTAACAACTTTGGTAGACCCCCTGTCCCCGATGATTTATGCAAATATTCAGCCCCAAAGCATCCTCTGTTCTAGAGAAGAAGATTTATAAAGGTTTTTACCATATATGGGCATGGCGCCCATCTTGGTCAATGAACCGTGACCATTTTAGCAATCTTTTGTTCCCCCTACCTAAGGAGGCTCCATATGAAATTTGAGCAAAATTGGCCCAGAGGCTCCAGAGAAAAAGTTGTTTGAAATTCTGAACATTTTTCCCATACAAATGCATAAGGAAGCAAAATTGACCTTAACGTAAAAAGGTCAAATGTCAATGTACGACCATTATTTTAGCAATTTTGGTAGTCCTCTTGTTCCCGAAGATATATGCAAAGATTCAGCCATAAGGCATGCTCGGTTTTGGAGAAGAAGATTTTTAAAGGTTTTTCCCATACAAATGCACAGGGAAGCAAACTTGACCTTGCCGTAAAAAGGTCAAACGTCAACGTACGACAATTCTTTTAGCAATGTTGGTAGACCTCCCGTCCTCGATGATTCCTGCCAAGGTTCAGTCCAAAGGCATTCTCGGTTCTGAAGGAGAAGATTTTTAAAGGTTTTTACCATATATGGGCGTGGCGGCCATCTTGGTCAACGGACCGCGACCATTTTAGCAATTTTTTGTTCCCCCACCCTAAGGAGGCTCCATATGAAATTTGAGCAAAATTGGCCCAGAGGCTCTAGAGGAGAAGTTGTTTGAAATTCTGGTCATTTTTCCCATACAAATGCATAAGGAAGCAAAATTGACCTTAACGTAAAAAGGTCAAATGTCAATGTACGACCATTATTTTAGCCATTTTGGTAGCTCTCCTGTTCCCAAAGATATATGCAAAGATTCAGCCATAAGGCATGCTCGGTTTTGGAGAAGAAGATTTTAAAAGGTTTTTCCCATACAAATGCATAGGGAAGCAAACTTGACCTTGCCGTAAAAAGGTCAAACGTCAACGTTCGACAATTCTTTTAGCAATTTTGGTAGACCTCCCGTCCCCGATGATTCCTGCAAAGGTTCAGCCCCAAGGCATTCTCGGTTCTGGAGAAGAAGATTTTTAAAGGTTTTTACCATATATGGGCGTGGCGGCCATCTTGGTCAACGGACCGCGACCATTTTAGCAATTTTTCGTTCCCCCACCCTAAGGAGGCTCCATATGAAATTTGAGCAAAATTGGCTCAGCGGTTTCAGAGGAGAAGTCGTTTGAAAATGTTAACGGACGGACGCACGGACGGACGGACGCACGGACGGACTGACGGACGGACGGACGGACGACGGACGAAAAGTGATCACAATAGCTCATCCTGAGCAGAGCTCAGGTGAGCTAAAAACCTTTGCAAAAAATTGTATATGTGGGACCATTTGGACCAATGTGATCATGTCTGAGAACCAAACTTTTTTTTTTTTTTTTTTTTTTCATTTGGCCTTACATTGTTTTGGTTTTGGTTTTTTTCTTTTTTTTGCTTTTTACAAAAGCCCTAAATAAACATATATATTTTCTTAGCTCCAGATAAGACATACATCCAGATAAATATTTTTTCTTATTTCTCCACAAAAACATATGTTGTGGGTAATTATTATTACAGTAATATTTTTGTTTTGGTTAAAAAGAAGTGCGTTATCAGCAGCTTTGCTGTATTCACACAAAATATTCTGATTAACATGCCACTGTGATGTGGTTCAAGATCAATCTGCTCCCTGCTCCTCAAGCAGCAATTTGAGCAAGATCTGCTCTGTTTACCACTGAGCAAACATGTTTCACAAACAGTTCCAAATAAGATGGGTGTCAGGAAAATATTTTCCTTATTTCTCCATGAAAACATATGTTGTGGGTACTCATTAGAAGCGCCTCATTGAGGCGCTTCTAGTGAGCACCCACAACATATACTTTTGTGGAGAAATAACAAAAATATCAACAAATTTTGTTCAAAAAAAAAAAAAAGAAGCGCCTTTTCTGGTGCTGTGATTTATTTATTACAGTAACACTGGCAACAAAATCTGCAATCCTCATCAATTGAGACATTCCCTCTAAAGACCAGACTCTAGCATTATGCTCACAATTATACAAACATGATTTATTTTTCCTGTAGAACTGCAGACAGACATGCATTATCCAGGCATTATCTAGCTAAAGTTTAAAACTGTCCAAATTGGTATTCAAACTTGTAATGGATTTGAGACCAAAGTTACCGCCAAATAAAGTCCAGATAAGATGATAATTTTCGCAAAATATTAAGGACATTTTTCGCGACTTCTGTCTCATTCTTGGTTCAGATATAAGAATTCTGTAGAAAATCGTTTTGCACTCAACAGGCAAGTAAGAATTATAATAGAGCTAAGCACCTACCATTCATGTAAAAAATGACCAAGGCACTGGACCATGAACTACAGGTCATGGTCACAAAACCATATCCCACTTAGCGAGGAAATTTATGGCAGGTCTAGTTAATTCAAAATGGAGCTAAATGGTTGGGTTAATGTATGTAAAATATGGCAAAGTCATCAGACAGTGAAATATAGGTCAGGGTCATAAAATGATACTGCAGTGTTTGTGTTCCAGTTAGGGAGAAAGTCTCAGCAAGCGAGAGGTTAGATGATCAAATTAAAAATCAAAGCACTGACAGCACTGGTGGGTAGATTGTTTCTGACTGTAGGCTGGGAAAATGGTCCTAAACGTGGACTTAGGACTGTTTCATTTAACCCTTAACTTCCTGTAATTTAAGCAAACAGTGCAGACCCTGATCTGATGCTGCATTCTGCAGTGTCTGATCTGGGTCTGCACTGTTTGCCCCAGTCCATGTTTTACAGACAACCCTCTTCATTCGGCACTCTGACCACTCAGCGACAAGAATAGCATGGCTATAAATAACCATTATGTGGATTTCGTACAAACTTGTTTCATTGGTCAATGAACAACCTTTAGGATATCGAGGGTTGATCGCAAGTCTGTAGCAAGTCAGATGGTTGTTTTTCCCAATACTTAATCTCCTCACCATGAAGGCGTTATGAAGATTACAACATTTCTTTCTGTAAACAATGGAAATTTAGGTGCCACTGCTCATATGAGCAATGGCACCTAAATTTGCATTGTTTACAAAGGGGTCAAAGTTGCCCCTAAACAAGGGTTTCAAAAATATGTTTTAGTTACTACAGTCTTGCGCTCAACCCTCGAATTATGTTAGTGTACATATACTGTGGCTCAATAATTATTGTAAATGTAACAAATGACCCAATGAAGCCAAATGCTAGGATCCAGTAAAAATTTACAAAGTCATTGGAAATAGGTTATGTTCTTAAAATGATACTGCAATGCTTGAGTCCACTTTAACACTAATACCATGCAAATTCAGCAAATGACAAACTGATGATCTGACACTTCATGCAAATTGTCTCGTTAGGCAACAATTTGCATAAAGTGTCAAATCCTACCTTCTTGTAAAAAAAAAGAAAAATATTTCAAAATCTTGTCTGCTGAAATTTTTACCCAGCATGCAAAGTGTTAACCCTTGTCCTGCTGAATCCGGATATACGCTGCCTTTGCAAACAGTGTAGATCCAGATCAGTTGGCTTCTGAAGAAGCCATCTGATCTGGATCCACACTGTTTGCCATTCAGTATGTGAATTTATATCGACAATCTGGATCAAGTAATCTGATTGGCTGAAAATTAGAAAAGGATGTGGCACCTTAATTTATTCAGCAGGACAAGGGTTAAGGAATTGAAAGAATGCCAAGTAAAATGACTGTGTGTGGTAATCAGTTATTTAGAAATAGACCTAAATACTATGGTTGACACAAATGTTGACATTGGGCAAAATGAATAAATGCACAGACAAGTGAACAGACAGAAAACCACACCCCTCAAATTGGCTTCTAAAAGCAGATCCTATACAAAGAAATTCAATACCTGGAAGAATTTTTTTTTTTTTTTTTAATTTTTGCATCAAAACTTATCTTGTGGGTACTCACAGGAATCACCTCGGCAAAGCTGTTCCAATGAGAATTCACAAGGTTAAGTTGCCAAGGCAATCCCAGTGACATAGCTCCAGATAAGGTTTTTTTGTTGTTGTTTTTCAAACGAAAAGAATTGGAATTTTTCTTATTTCTTTATGAAAACATTATTATAATGTTGTGTGTACTCATTAGAAGTGCCTCACTGAGGCACTTCTAATGAGTACCCACAACATACATTTTTGTGGAGAAAGAAGAAAAATATTATGTGGATACTGCCACTCTCCTGGAGCTATGAGTGAGTATAAACAAGACACTGTAGTTGCTGAAGGGGTTCCACTAAGTAGAACCCACAAGATAAGTTTTGGTATATCATCATCATTATCAACCAACCCAGGGCAACAAGTCAGATCTCTTTGCTGGGTAAATCATGCCATGAGAAAATATACCCTTGTCAGAGGCATATATAATTATACAGAAAGCTAAGGCCAAAAATTAATCTGTGCATGCTCCTGCAGTCTGATCATGGATTTTGGTGTCTATATCCTACAGAAGCTGACAACAGCAAAAATCCAAATCACACTCAGTAGATAGTGTGGATTCAGATGATGGCGGTGATGAGGTCAGGTTTAACAACACATCATTCCATGAGGGTCATTTGCATCAAAATGGTGTAATAACCTGGCTTACTGGTGAACTAGATTTGTCCAGTATTAGACTGAATGAACTCTCCCACACTATAAACTGGAAGAGTCCAATGTCAATTTTAGGTATATCAGGCTATATAGTTTAGATATTCCAAGAGAAAAAAGGTTAAACTATGGGTAAACAGTGGAGACCCAGTGATTTTTTTACCTTTTGGTTCTACTGAGTCCAAGGGACTCACATGATTGATAGTAAATGAGTTTCAGGATAAAATCAAGAATCCTTTACATATTTTCGAGCATATTTTCTATTTTTTTAGTGAGTTTTGGGACTCACATATATAAATTTTGTGAGTCCCAGAGACAAGGTTGTGAGTATATGAAGCGGAACTCGCAGGAAAAAAAATCACTGGAGACCTTTTTCAGACATCTAGACTTTCTGCAGTGTTTGCCAATAATTACCCTTTTTGGGGTTTCCCAACTTAAATGGGATTACAATAACAATGTGTGGCTTCAGGAGCTGGTCCTACCCAGACCAAAAGCACAGCTCCAGATAAGGCACTTTTTTAAACCAGGAAGTGCTGGCATTTTTCTTTTATCTCCACACAACTACAACACTCATGGGTACTCATTTAGTACTCATTAGAAACATCTCAGCCAGATGTGGAGAAATGCGAAAAAATATGGGAATCCCTCTTATCTGGAGACATGCTTAATGATCCCTTTTCCAAAGGAGTTGTTACAGTCCTATTTAACCCTTGTCCTGCTGAATAAATTAAGATGCCATGTCCACTTCTAATTTTCAGCCAATCAGATTATTTGATCTAGGTTGTTGATACAAATTCACATACTGAATGGCAAACAGTCAAGATCCAGATCAGTTGGCTTCTTCAGAAGCCAACTGATCTGGACCTACACTGTTTGCAAAGGCAGGGTATATCCGGGCTCAGCTGGACTAGCCTTTATAACCTTTAATCTGCTGAACTGAAAGAGCAGCAGATGACATTTTGTAGTATTTTTTTTTCCATATTTTTCCAAGAATTTAATAAAGCATGGCATCTCATTTCAAGTTGTCTGCTTTGAATGAAATGTCAAGCCTTTTTTTTTCTGGGAAAATTAAGAAAAATCTTAATGATTTAGATGTCTGCTCATTGTCCCTACAGAGAGCTAAAGTTAAATTTTACAAATATGTATGCTTAGTCAACAAACTTTAAACTGCAACACTTTGTTTCTTGTAAGGAAACTTTATGCAAATTACTATTGAACTTACCAACTTCCTCATTGTGGCTTTAGAAACCATTAAAAACATACTGTCTTTTCTCCCAGATTGCGCTTCTATATTGATTGAGAAAATGCACTTTTAGGGAGTTTCCTGGGCTCAAGATCAGATGTTTTTTAAAACAGAAAGTACTCATATTTTCTTTTTATCTTTCCATAAAACTGTCTTGCAGTGCTCACCGAAACAGCCTCATCAAGGCCTTATTGGAATAGCTTACAGAAACAGATCTGATTAGTAACCACAACACGCATTGTTATGAAAAAAAAAAAAAAAATATTTGAATATTCTTCTTATCTGGAATTATGCAATTTGCAGTATCAGTCACAGCCCCAGATAAGGCGGTTTTGCAACCGAAAAGTATGGAGTTTTCTTATTTCGTGATGAAAACATATTTTGCGGGTGCTCATTAGAAGCGCCTCAGCGAGGGGCTTCTAATGAGTACCCACAACTTATGCTTTTGTCGAGAGATAAGAAAAATATTATGTGGATACCCCTCTAATCTGGAGCTATGGTATCTGTTACAGCAGAATATGCATCAGCCTTTTCAGATAAGAAACATCTTCACTCTCCAAGGCTGCTTTATCAATAATTATGATCCATATGCATAATGCATCATGCATACATTGTAGCTTTAGATAAGACCAGTTTCCAAATAAATATTTTTTCTTATTTCTCCAAAACATGTTGCAGTATAGTTCAAAATAAAAGGGGGTAAACCAAGTACATGTAAGTAAATATTTTTCTTAATTCTCGATGAAAACATATGTTGTGGGTACTCATTAGAAGTGCCTCAGTGAGGCACTTCTAATGAGTACCCACAACATATGTTTTCGTGGAGAAATAAGAAAAATATCAATGAGGCACTTCTAATGAGTACAAACAACGTATGTTTTATGGAGAAATAAGAAATATGTCAATACTTTTTGGATGAAAAAAAAATACATGCCTTTAATATCTATGATACCAAGTGGCTGTACATGTATGATAAGTCGAAGATTCAAACAAATATTTTTTTTATTTCTCCACAAAAATGTACAGTTACGTACTGCATTAAAAGTGCCTTACCAAGCTGCTTCTAAAGAATACCCACAACATACGTTTCTGTGGAAAAATAAGAAAAAACATCAATACTTTTTGGATGAAAAAAGTGCATTATCTGCAGCTATGAATCATATAATAGATGTAAATAAGAGGATTATCCAACCAACAATATTTCTCTTTTTTATCCACAAAAACATATGTTGTGCGTAACTCATTAAAAAGACCTCGCTGATGCACTTCTAATGAAAACCACAACAACTTTTCATACAGAAAAAAGACAAATATCAACAGATTTTGGTTATGAAAAAATGCACATCCGGAATTAATATGCATTATAATCTATATGCACGATTTGCAGACAGAAATATTAAGAACTGATCTATCAGGTAATTCCACTGGAAGCAATATGGATTTGGTGAATTTAGTTGTATCATGATATCAGCATGCCTCATCGTAACCATACTTCCAGATAAGGCACTTTCTCAACCAAAAAGTATTGCTATTTTTCTTATTTTTTTATGAAAACATATGTTGTGGTACTCATCAGAAGCACCTCGGTGAGGCGCTTCTGATGAGTACCCACAACATATGTTTTCATGGAGATATTCGACAAATATTTGTCTGATACCCCATCTTATCTAAAACTATATGAATTCATAGTGTCAAATTTTCCACACAGAACACAGACTTAATTGTTTTCTACTCTCTCCCTCTTTAATGCAGAAGGTATCATTCTGCAAGTTTCTTTTTTCAGAGCTTGAGGCAATAATAGGAGGCAACAGTTTTTGTGATCTGAGCACTAAAACATATTTGACATTTACCAGTCTATGGGCAAATTCAGCAGGCGACAAACTGATGATACATGTACAATTCTTATTTTTCCTAGAAAATAAGCTTTGATATTTCAAGCAAACTATCTCTTTTGGATTCAATTTGCTTAAAATGTCACAGCCAATTTTCAGGGCAAAATAAGAAATATATTTCAAAATGTAGACTGCTGAAATTTTTACCAAGCCTATTAAACATTAAATTTATATTAGTTCCTAAAATATATGTTATGGGTATTAAATATGACTAAAATGCCATCACAAAAGAAGTAAACAGTGGCTTATTCCACAGTCTAAAATGATGTTAGCCCTTGTCATGCTGAATAAATTAAGATGCCATGCCCACATCTAATTTCGAGCCAATCAGATTACTTGATCTGGGTTTTTGATAGAAATTCACATATTAAATGACAAACAGTGCAGATCCAAATCAGTTGGCTTCTTCAGAAGCCAACTGATCTGGATCTACACTGTTTGCTAAGACAGGGCATGTAGTGTTCAGCGTGACAAGGGTTAACATGTTCCCATTGAACCTAATGGAAACATCACCAAGATCAAACTGCAATAATTAACGTCATCAATGTAGTGCGTGCAAAAGGGCGTATTTGATGAAGTCGCATGTAAACATTTACTTCTTGCAACATCTGCTGCAAAACAGTTCTTTGGAAAACCTTGCAACAATGTCAATTTTCCTTTCTGTAACATAATATAGCCGGCCTCGGTGGCTCAGTTGGATGCGCTGTCCGACTGGAGACCAGGAGGTCGTGGCTTCAACCCCCGCCGAGGTCGGCATCATTCTTTCGTAGAGATCGATCATGAAATATTTTCTGCGGTCATTCTCTCCTTTCCGCTGATTCAAGAGGGGCAGTTGTCAGTTTCTGGCTAAAGAATGTGCACAATATTGGTTAACCACTTAGAGGACTAAGCCTGCTCAGTACCACGCTTGACATGACCCCATTGGGTTGACTGGGCTGCAAAACCTCAACACAAACAAACATAATTAGAATCAAGATGATTTTTATTTTTTGTATATTAGCATGACTAACTCATGGTGTTGTCGATAAGATGCGAATATTAATTCATTCTGGCTTCGCTGTTGTGAATTAATACTTCATAATCTGCCCTCCAACACCATGTGTTATTCGCGATAATTCACAGTAGAGAAAAATTATTTCTTAAATACTATTTGTTCTTTTGAATGAGCCACATGTATATAAAGGCTCAGAGAAAAGTTGATTTTTGATGTCTAGTTTAACGACACTTTGTACCAACTACATGTTTTCGTCACACTTCCAATAAGTAGCCCAAATATATGTTTTCATGATGAGGTGAGAAAAATATCCATACTTTTTGGTTTATCAGATGAAATCCACCCTCATCAGATCACTCAAAAAAGCAGGCTAATCAGGGCCTTTCTGTTCACAGTCTGCATAAGGGTCCTTTTTTCCTCTCGAATTGCACATCTAATGTTTTGTTGACCAGCTTCCGCTGAAGCTCTATCATTATTTGTGTCAATACAACAGAAAATTATCGGTCAATCTTACAGAGACTCTTGATTACAATATTTATACTGCACCAATCACAACCGCAGCAGACGACAATTTTTTTTATTATTATTATTTTTCAGAGAAAATAAGTCCTGACATTTCATGTGAATTGTCTGCTTTGCAGACGATTCAATGACATGTCAAGCCTTATTTTCTCTGAAAAATTAAAAAAAAAAAAAAAAATTTAAAAATTAGAATATTGTCTACTACAAATTTTGCCTGGTGCCTTAAGGGTTAATAGTGGGACTGAATACATCTGGTAGATTTTCTGCCGTTTTACAAGGGAGCAACTTTTTGGTCACTTACTGTTTGCTTTCCTGCACACCCATCCCCTTCTGAAAAGGGGTCTAATCTACAAGGAGAGAATTTGCTCCCAAAGAGAGCAAATTCTTTCCTTGTAGAGTAGAACCCTTTTAAGAAGGGTAAACCATTTTCCCCTATAAGTGTATCAATTTGCCACACACGTCCTAAAATTAGGACAAGTCCAGTTTATAACTCATTCCTAATCAAAGCACTGACATCACTAGTGGGTCCACTGTCTCTGAGAGTAGGCTGGGAAAATGGTCCTGAACAGGGACATAAGACTTTTTTCATTTAATACTTAACTTCAAGTAATTTAAGCAAAGAGGGCAGGTCCTGATCAGACACAATTTTCTGCAGCATCTGATGTGGGTCTGCACTGTTTGGCCATGTCCCAGTCTAGGTTTTACCAATAACCCTCTTTACACTGCACTCTTACATCACAGCAACAAGAATAGCGCGGCTAAAAATAACCGTAACTTAGATTTTGTCTAACGTGCTGTTTGATTACACTGGTCAGTGATAATCACATGGACAACTACCTTAAGGAAACTTTGGCATTTGGGTATACTATGGCTTGATTGTAAACAACTGACCCAAAAATTGACAGATGAGTGCAAGCAGTGTTACTAAGACCCAGATTGGACACTGCATTCTGCAGTGTCTGATCTGGATCTACACTGTTTGCTCAGGCATGTCTGTTATAATATTTAAGGTAAATAATGTAGATGGAAAAACTAAGATGCATTTTTCTTATTTCTCCACAACAAAAAGGAAATACATGCTGTGTTACTTATCAGAACTGCCTCACTTCTAAATTCCACATTCAACCTAATTACTGCACTGTGCTCTTAAGATTGATTTTCAAATTTACTGTAAAACCATGTAGAAAAATATCCCCCTAATAAGGGCACACTTTAACCCTTAAAATATCAAGAAAACCTGCATCTGAGAATGTTGTCTGTTTGTCATCTGCTGAATATTCTTGCAAACTTTTCGAACCTATTTTTGCATACAGGCAAACTGTGTGAACCCTGATCAGACTGCTCCAAGAGGAGCAGTCTGATCTGGGTCCACACTGTTTGCAAAAATGACTTTTAAAATCACAAGCAGATGACAAGGCAGACGACAATTGTTGTGATTGGCAGTTTAAGGGTCAAAGAAAGATCAGCAGAGCTAGCTAGGACTTCATGAGGGGCCTATTTATTGATGTGTATGGGATACTTTTTTTCCGATTTTATTTTTAAAAGCATATGTTGTGGGCTTTCATTTGAATTGCCTAAACAAGTTTTCCTTATAAAAGCATATGTTGTTGATATTCATTGGAACTGCTTTGACTTCTTTACAAAAAAAGTAGATAGAAGTGCACAGACTGTAAACTGAAGGCTATGCATTTGACTGATTGATTGATTGATTGATTGATTGATTGAGTTGGGGTTTAACAACATGTCAACCCTTGTGGGTCATTTTGTGTAGTCTCCCAGAGAAAGGGAGAAGAGAGATAGTAGAGGAGATGAAAGAGAGGGACAGGAGAGAAAGGAGAATGAATGAAAGTGAAGAAACTGAAGAAATAAAAACATTCCCTCTCTTAAAATAACCTTAACTGTAAGGATAGCAGGCCTTGCCCAACTGTCAGCCAATATATCAATTAGACGCCCCATTGATGTAAGATACACCAAGCATATCTTACACAGCTCAGATCAGAAGGGTGTATCAGATATCAGACTTTTCTTATTTCTCCAGTGCCCCGTTTATATGCATAAGTTTGCCCCTAGGGGCAAATTTACCCCTAGGGGCAAAATTCATCATGTGAACACATTTACCCCTAGGGGTAATATTTGTCCACGTGGGTAAAATACCCTTGCTATTGGGTAGGGGCAAATATTTGCCCCTAGGGGTAAATCTTGTGAATATATTTGTAATGGTTAAAAATACATACATATCATGTTCATTCTGCCTAATTAATTTTCTTTTTTATCTGATATCTACAAGAACATTTGTTTTCATTTATACCTGTATTAAATCTGGTCAAATTGAACTTTGACTGTTACAAGTATTGTCACAAATGAATCCTGTGAAGAACCATGTTTGTGAAAAGGAATAGAGCCGAGTAGAATTAGCAGGTGTGCAGGCTGATGAAGGGCATGGCTGCTGTGATGTAAAGTAAATTTAGCTATTACAACTCATGTCACAAAATCATCAGGGTTGAGCTTTTCCATGACCCTATAATATATATGTCAGCAGTACTTGTGTGACCTGAATTATCCAGCAGCAACAAGTAATATATCATATCACTGTTTTCCTGTTCCTTGATAATTTCTAATAATTAGTTCTGTTACAAATTGTTTCTGTTTGTTGTTGTTGTTTTTTTTTGTTTTTATTTTTGTTTGTTTTTTTTTTGTTTTTATTTTTGTTTTGTTTTTTTTCTTTTCTTTTCTTTTTTTTCTGGTCCATACAATATAGCTTTAACTGGGAAAATATAAAACATGGTTTACAAAAATATCAACATGATACGTGCTGAACTTGTCTGTGTGCAATATCTGTGCTTTTGCTGCTGCTGCTGTTGATTATTATTGTTGTTGTTATTATTATTATTATTTATTTATGCACATTTACCCCTTCTTTCAATATCCTATATAAACGCAACCGTTTACCCACGTGGGTATTTCACAAGGAGGGGCAAATATTTACCCCTAGGGGTAAATATACCCCTAGGGGTAAACTTAATGCATATAAACGGGGCTCAAGAAAACATATGTTGTGGGTACTTATTGGAAGTGCCTCCCTGAGGCACTTCTAATGAGTACCGACAACATATCAAGTTAAATGTTTTCATGGCAAAATAAAAAAATATCAATACTTTCTGGTTGAAAAAAAGCGCTTTATTTGGCGCTACATGTATGCCTTGTCTAGAGCTATGATTCCTTACTCCAGTTAGGATCACAGGGCACTGTCTGGTGTGGAAAATCAGTCTAATGAGGCAGAATAAAAGACACACCATCACTGCCCAGTCATTCAAAGCCTTTTTAGTTTACAGTAAATGTCCTAAAATTTCGAGCACCTAAATGTCTGACAAAATATGCAAGAAATGGCATGTGCAAACAGTGCAGACCCAGATCAGACTGCTCCAAAGAGCAGTCTGATCCAGGTCTACACTGTTTGCCATTCCCCTAAGCATTTTAAAAGACAGCTGCATTATATAGAAAGCAAAATTTAAGCTAAAACAGTATAGAATAAAGTGTTCAAAATATTAGGACATTTACCATAACCGTTAGCATTTAGGGTAAAAATTTTAACAGATAATATTCTGAAGTACTTGTTTTCTTCTAATTTTTTTTCACAAAATATAGGGTTTAACTTCTCCTTAGGTGATAATTTGTATGAAATCCCAAACCCTATGTTCAGGGAAAAACAAGGAAAAATATCATAATCTGTTGTCTGCTGCATTTACAAATAAAATGCATTAGCTAGCCACCTCTTTTGATCAAAACATACTGATGTTATTGTTTTTTTTAATTTGTTTGATTGTGTTTTAACCCTTAAACACCAATCATAACTGAGCAGAGGACATTTTTTTATTATTATTATTTTTCAGAGAAAACAGGTCTTGATATTTCAAGTGAATTGTCTGCCAAGCAGGCAATTCACATGAAATGTCAGGACTTGTTTTCTCTGAAAAATAAAAGAACAATTTTAAAATGTCGTCTGCTACAAATTTAGTGTGGCGCTTTAAGGGTTAATAAAAAAAAAAAATGAAATAACACAAGGTACTGATACAAATTCTGAGTCCCAATGGGACAATATTCTATCAAAATTAGCTAAATCAAAAACATCAGTACTTCTTGGTCAAATGGAACAACAAAGTACCTTATTTAGAGCAGTGATCTGCTCCCACTGCCACAAAATGACTAACACACTATTCAGGGGACGTTTTTTTTATTAAAATCTTTTAAAGTGTAAAGTTTTTAGTACAGGATAAATCTTTGAGCACTGGGTTAAATAATGTGCAAACATAAGCAAATACAGTTAAATCTTATTACAGTTAATACAATATGTAAATGTAGGATATTCAACTTTCTGAAGTACCGATTCAGAATTTTCAATACTGTGACACCTTCTGACAATGAAACAGAAATTAATTTAAAGTCTCTGAAAGGATTTTGAAAACATGCCTGTGCAAGGGTCATAATTCATATAGGTCCAGATAGATGGAATATTCAGACGATTAATTCTGTTATTTATGCCCCAAAACATAAATTTTATCTTGTAGGTATTCGCTGTAATATGGCCTCGGTGAATTGATTCCAATGGGTATATACAAGACTTGTCTAATGGTGCAAATGCTGCTAAGGACCCTTATGAAACTGCTCTTTTTTGTGCAGTTTAATCAAGTCTACACTAGATGAATAGAATAGAATAAATATTTGTTCCGGCCTGACTGTCCAAATATCAAGTACATGTATAATTAAAATTTCATAGCTCCAGGTAAGAGGGAGTATCAGAAAAAATATTTTTCCTATTTCTCCACTAAAACATATGTTGTAGGAACTCATTAAAAGTGCCTCGCTGATATATGTTTTTTGTGGAAAAACAAGAAAAATATCAACAGTTTTTGGTTGAAAAAGTACTTTAACTGGAGTTATTATGAAATACAGTACCCATAAATGTGAATACACTTCACCTTTCATGGATAATTATTTATGCAAATTTACTGTCATTTCTGGTCATCAACCCTTATCCCGCTGTTTGTAACTATTTTCAGGTTGGGAGGGTAGGTCTACTTGAGAGCATGACAGGATCTACAGAATTGAGGCTCATATATATGCATTCTCTGACAGAGGTCAGGAAATGTGTTGTAACCCATTGTAGTCAGGAGACCCGTCAAAGGGTAACTGGCAAATGAGGCAGACCCAGATCAGACGCCGAAGAATGTGGCATCTGGTCATTGTCTCCACTGTTTGCAAATAGTTTAGCCATTTTTTCTTTCTTTAGAATATGTAAATTTCATAGCCAGCTGTACCTAAAATTGAAATTGGACTCTTCCTCATAATATATAGTGCAGGAAAGTCTATTCAGTCTACAATGGGTTAACACACACCTATATTAGTCCACATTCAATCAGTGACATTTTTCTCAAAAATTAGTCAGATTTCACCATTTTGTGATTGTTGTTCTTATTTCTCCACAAATAAAAAAAAACAAAAACAGATTTTCAGAACAATATAGGGATCAAACATGTTTTTGCATGCATTAACATTCGCCAGGTCCCGAAGGAGGCCTCGGTTTTCAACACCTCAGGGTTCAAATTTAACTTTTTTTCTCACTTGCTAATTTTAGCAAGTGTATGTTTTTGTAACTTGCTAAATCATATTGTCCACTTGCTTATTTTTTTTTTTTTGCTGAGCAGTTAAGATTGCTAGCTTTGATTATTTCATTTGCAAAGTTATATCTATTACTGAAACTATATTATTGTGGACATTTTTCATTATAGCTGTTTATGTTGTTATTCATTTGTTTCTTAATGTAAATCATGCCATATGTTAATTTACCGTTATCTGATATTACTGTACCCCACCATGCAGGGCCCTGGTCTCTTTGCAAAATGTTGAACCCTAGCATAGGCCCATTTTTACATTTAAACTTAAGGGCCTGTTGAAAGAAGGGGCAAGACAGAAAAAGGAAGAAAAGGAAGGGATGAATACAATGACTCATATTGACCTAGTGGTCCGCATTTATTGCATCCCCTTTTTTCCAACCCAACAGACAATGAAAAGTATCTTACAGAAGAGGTCTTATCATGCGACTGATGCCTGCTCACTCTGTAACCATAACTGAACAACCAGATTATCGTCCGTTTTGCTGATTTCTTAATCCAATCCCACACCCAGTTATTTTTCCCCTTTTCTGACTGTTTTGACTCACTGAGGCAGTCTCGGGTTTAGGTTCGAAAAGCTTCAGATCTGTAGCATCCGCAGCTGTCTGTTTTGTGTCTGTTTTGGAGACTTTATTTGCAGAATTATTTGAAATGTTGTTCTGGTCCTCCATATCGCCTGCTTTCCGTTTAATTATAAACTTGTCCATGATTCTGAAGGGCCGTTTTTAATGTCAATTCAACTTTCGATTTTGACACGGACGGAAAATGGGACTCGCAAAGAAAATCAAGTCTTAGATTTTTCAACTCGCATTTTGTGAAATGGGCTCGCATTTTGTGAGTATGCGAGTGCTAAATTTGAACCCTGCACCTCCCAAGGGACCTGGCAAATATTAATGCATTGAAAAACCATGTTCGATCGCTATTATTGCATAAAAATTTAAAACATTTACTACATTTCAGGTTATTTCTTGCACTATATTGTTTCGCCTTTTCACCGATGTCTCGCGAATGCAATTTCCATCGACTATGCTCATTCTGGGGCCAGGCAGTACGCATCTTGTGATGGCAGCAATTCTGTGGCCCCGGTACAAGCATGTTGAAAAATGCAAAGCTGTGCATTAACAGTGCCTGAATTGCCTTGTTAATACATGGCTGTTAATAACATGCGGCACTGCTTTTTATGCAATAATTTAGGTATAATGCAACAGTTTTGCAAGCAGTTACATGTAGATAAAACTGTAATATGAAACTGACTGGAATGAAAAGACATAATCACTACATGACTTGTTTGTTTGTGTTAAAGTTTTACAGCCCAGTCAACCCACTGGGGGTCATATCGAGCGTGGTCAGTTTACCTAACCACACTATTTTCCTGGGCAGGCTTTAGGTCCTCTAAGCAGTCAGCTAGTACTTGTGCATATTCTTTCGTCAGAAACTGACAACTGCCCTTCTTGAATCAGCAGAAGGGTTAGAATGACTGTAGGAAATATTTCATCATCAATCTCCACAAAAGAATGTTGCCGGATCTGGCATGGATCGATCCCGCAACCTCCTGATCTCCAGTCTGACTCACAACTGACTGAGCCACAGAGGTCGGTTTTATCGCCATGACTAGTTTGAAGAATAACACAACTTTTACTGAAGTGTAATATGAGAATTAATTTCAGGTGAAAGCCTTGGAAGTCAGGACTTAACTTGCTACCAATTGTTACCCTAAATATATAATGGCCTGAATAGAAATTAATTTGCCATTCTACTTCTTGATTTTTGACCAGAAAAGTCACTTATAGAAAGCTATAATGACTTGTTCAAATGCAATTTAACTAAACTGTTTATATATGGGTCACACCATGCATAGAACCTGTCTTTGGGCATATGTGGACAGCGATGGCCCAGATCAGCCTGTGCATCCACATACTGATCAGAGACTGCACTGTCCTCTAATAGAATCATTAGGTAGTACAGAAAGTATGAATGGAGAGCAAAGGCCCAGATGTTACTTTGCACATGCTCAGGATATTCTCAATCTGCACAACTTGCACATGTTCAAAGGTAATTTTTTGCTTGATGCAGCCCATATGATATTTAATCCTTGACATGCTGAATAAATTAAGATGCCACACCCACTTCAAATTTTAAGCCAATCAGATTACTTGATCTAGGTTGTTGATACAATTCACATTCTTAATGACAAACAGAGCAGATCCAAATCAGTTGGCTTCTTCAGAAGTCAACTGATCTGGATCAACACTGTTTGCAAAGGCAGGGCATTTCCGGGTTCAGCAGGAAACGGGTTAAGTGACCAATCGAAAGGCATCTCATAAGTTCAATACTGTCATTATAGTCAGATTCCATAGCTTACCTATGTATGCTGGCTTTCTACAATAAATGTCCTAAAATTTCAAACACTTTATTCCATACCTTTTTGGCCTAAATTTTGCTTTTTATGCAGTGATTTCTTGAAATACATATTGGAATGGCAAATCAGACTGCTCCTTCAGGAAATTCTGGTATATTCCATTCAAAAGCAATAAGGTGGTAACTGTTCCACATACATATAATAGGTAGCCATCTTCAATGCATATCATAAAGCAATAAAATACATGAAACGATAATACCCTGCCACTATCATCTGAAAACGAAAAATGGATGGACATACTTTGACACACAGACAGATGGACACATGGATGACCAACATGAAACTATAATATAGTATGGCCAGGCATAATTATACAAACAAATGTGTGAAAAATAAATGTATTTCAAAATAAAAGCATTGCATGAAAAAAAAACAAGACAAAATTATCTCTAATAGTGGCCTCGGTGGCTCAGCTGGATGCGCCGTCCGACTGGAGACCAGAAGGTTGCAGGTTCAACCCCTGCCGAGGTCGGCAACATTCTTTCGTGGAGATTGATCATGAAATATTTTCTACGGTCATTCTCTTCCGCTGATTCAAGAAGGGCAGTTGTCAGTTTCTGGCAAAAGAATGTGCACAATACTGGTTAACCATTTAGAAGACTAAGCCTGCCCAGTAAACGTGTAGTTAGGTAAACTGATCACGTTCGACATGACCCCATTGGGTTGACTGGGCCGTAAAACCTCAACATAAACAAACAAATCTCTAACAGTAGTCATGCAACTGATGTTTACCACACATATATATTTGCGTCTCCCTTTAGACTGGTAAAAGTTTTACCTCAACACCAGAAACATGGCATATGGGAAAAAACAATCTTTTTCACTTCTGTAAATTACTTGATTTATTAAAAATTAATGAAAGTAGACACAAACTACTCATTACTAGAACTTTTTAAAGCAGAAAATAGGCTGAAATACTGTTGCCAAAAAAATGGTTCTGTGAAAATTGAACCATGCTTTATTTCTGTTGTTCAAACTGCGAATAATCGGCGTACCGGTAAACCATTTCACCATTACTTCTAATAAGCAGTTACCTCCCAGGAGTTACGTTTATTATAGTTAACATAATTACATGGACTGCTAATGTTTCAAATCTGTCATAACAAGCAATTAACAACATTCTTTGCAATAACGATTACAATATTTTCTGAATTCATTGCCCAAGAGAGGATGCATTTCAGAGCTCCAAATAAGACACTTTTAGAATCTAAATACAAAATGTTCTATAAGGTAAATGTGCTAAAATTTTGAACACTTCATTTCATACTAATTTGGCCTAAATTTTGCCTTTTATGCAGCTGTTTCTTAACCCATTGTATACTGAAAAGACTTTTCCACACTATATATTGGAAGAGTCCAATTTCAATTTTAGGTACATCCAGCTATGAGATTTACATATTCACAGAGAAAAATGGCTAAACTATTTGCAAACAGTGGAGACCCTGATTAGGCACCACGTTCTGTGGCATCTGATCTGGGTCTGCACTATTTGCCAAATACCCTGTTATGGGTCTCCCAACTACAATGGGTTAAAATACTTAGTGGAATGCAACTAAGTGTACACCCTAATCAGACTGCTCTGAAGGAGCAGTCTAATCTGGGTCTGCACTGTTTGCATCTGCCATTTTGTCAGAGATGGTGGTGTTCAAAATTTTAGGACATTTACCCTATTTTATCTGAATATTCACACAGCTAACCATACTAATCCTAAAATTTATACATAATATATGTAAGGCTGCTTTCTAAGTAAAAAAATGTCTTGTTTCCTAATGAAGTTGGGAGGAGAATTACTATCACCTGCTGAATTCACCACTGGCATGCAAGGAGTTAAATGCTATTGCCTATAAAATCTATAAAGTAAAATGAAAAACACAATTGCTGTATGTGTAAAACATTGGTTCTTAAGAAAAAGTTGCCTTACAATTGCTGTATGTGTAAAACATTGGTTCTTAAAGAAAAATTGCCTTGTGGTAACAGGTGGTTGCTGAGGGGAGAAGATATATCTTCCACCTCAACATTTTTCTAGAAAAGAATATTATTTGACAGTAATCAGTTTATACACAACATATTCTTCCTTTCATTTTTTTTTTCTTTCATTTGACCACCCCTGCAATTTAATATCTGGCTGTCCTTGTTTTAACCCAAAAAATTTGGACAGACAGGCCTGAGCAATGTAGAGCCAGATCAAACTGCAGCATCTGATCAGGGTCTACATTATTCTCCACTCACTCGGCATCAACAGGTAGCAAAAAGAACTTGTTCAAATTTTAGGACAAGTACGGTAAGGAGTTAAGATGTCCCATATTTTGGGTAAATAATTATGAAATAACAAGGACAAATTCTTGCAAAAAGCATCTGCTTTGAATGTCTTTCAGCCCATGGGCCTTTCATTACCACCCTTTTGTTTCGAAGTGACTTAACTAATGTTGAAAGGACAGGGATCAAGTTACAGGGCGACTGGGGCGAAATAGTCGCCCCTGAAATAGTCGCCCCTGAGGACTCTAAGTCGCCCTGGGAAGCCCTGAGGGCGACAAAAACTTCGCCCTCGATTTTTGCAACTTTTGAAAAAGCTAGTACTTGTGCAAAACAAACTTTTTGTCAGGAGAAATTCAGTAAAAATTGAGCAAACATACAAAGGTAAAATTCTTTTGAAAAAAAGTTGTAAGATGTATCAGTAATACCTCAGAATAAGGTCTGATGTAGTTTAACAAGTTTTGGAGGAAAACTGTTTGCCTACTAAGTGACCAAAAGATCGTTTTCGTCAATGTCATTAGTTTTCGTGGGTGTCCGTTTTTTCAAACATGAACCATTTACAAGCTGAAAATGGATCAGAAACAGTATTAAAAATGCTAAAAACTAAGTTTAAAAGTTGACAAACATTTTTGTCAACAAATTTCTTTTTATAATTACTGGTATGTTTATAGCTTACCAAGCCGCAGAGCTTGATGTTTTAACTGGATCTACTGAGATCAATTTCCAAAAAGCTATGGGTCCAGATATGATACATTTGCCCTACTCATGTCTGTGTTTCTGTGGATCATTTAATTGGTTTAGAAGTTGAGAATGAACAGGTCTACAGTAAAAATTGCTTCCTTTTTTATTAATTCCCAAGAAAATGAGGTAAAGCGAGTCAAGAGTCCTTAAGTGTCATGCTTTCAGTAAGGTGATAGGTTAACCAAGTCTTGACTTCTCCCTCATCCTATAAAACTTCTCCCTGTTTTGTCTGGAGGGAGAAGTCACTTCTCCCTAAATGTCTGGGCCAGCTTGACCCCTGAAAGGAGTGTAAAACACCATGCACATCATCATAAAGAATATCTAGCTTGGACAGATTATGTTACTAGGTGGAATATTATTCTTTTGTTAACCCAAGTGTCATGCTGAATAAATCAAGATTCTACGCCCACTTCTAATTTTCAGCCAATAAGATTACTTGATCCAGGTTGCTGATACAAATTCACATACTTACTGGCAAACGGTGCAGATCCAAATCAGTTGGCTTCTCAAACCAACTGATCTGGGTCTACACTGTTTGCGAAGACTGGGCATATCCAGGTTCAACAGGACCAGGGTTAAAGAACTAAGGCCCAAAGTCCTTGAAGAACAGTTGATGTCCTGTAACAAAGAAATAAACTGGAAAGATGATCCCTTACACATCTTGTGATGTACAGCTGCAACTGCAAGAAATGATATGCAGGTCTTAACTTTATGCTTAGCATTCCTGGGTAAAAATTTCATCAGATAACATTTAGAAATATTTTTCTTATTTTTCACAGAGAAAAAAATGCTTTGACATTTCATGCAAATAGTCTCCTATTAAGGAGGCAATTTGCATGCAATGTCAGCCTTAAGAGAAATATTTTAAAATACCATCTTCTGAATTAGCCAAGAGAATGGTAAAGGTTAACAACTTGCAAACAGGCTGGTTCCAGGTCAACATGTGACATCAAAATAAAGTTCATGTTAAAATATTACTATGAGGCCAAGCCACATGTCTAGATGAGTGGCAAACAGTGAAGGCCACCTGCGGAATTCCAAAGGAGAAAATCTATAGGTGAACAGCTGCACTTGAACAAGCTAAACCAAATGAAATAAATGGATGATCAATATGCCCCAATGCAATTTTATGCCAAGTTGGCATAGCAAGAAATTTACATCACACAAAATCTGACAAAAACTGTCAAAGTAGCTATCGAGAATCTAGAAGAAAAATCATTAAAAAAAAAAAACAACAGACAACATATAGTTGTCTTTTATCAATGTTTCCTTGCATAGAAGAATGTGTCCAGGGATTTGACTGTCTTTTATAGAAGAAATTAACCTTTAAATCAGTTTTACCACAGGATCAACAGCAAATTCATAAAAGAGACACTAAAACATTTAAGGGGAACTGATACACTTCAAGGGGAGGCCATTCTAACAAAATGGGATCTGACCTCTTCTGAAAAGGGGTCTACTCTATAAGGTAAGCAAATTCTTTCCTTTTAGCATAGACCCCTTTTCAGAAGAGGTTTGGTTGCAGGAAAGCAAAAAGGAAATCACAAAATTGTCTCCCTTTGCAAAAATGACAGAAAATCTACCATGTTTATACATTCTCCTTCAGCACAATCATTTTTTTCAGCCATTTGTTTTTTCTTTTTTTTTTTGATGCAAAAAAAGTATTTTTGCTTCTAATTTCACTGTGAAAACATAATTATTCTATAGTTACTTATTAAAATTGTCTTCACAAGGCAAATCTAATGAGTTACTATAACCCTCAACATAATTTTTTCAACAACAAAAACATTTATCAACATAAAAATGATGCATTTAATGCATAACTCGGGATAAGGTGTTTTTTTCCGACAAAAAATGTTGATGTTTTTTCTTATTTATGATGATGACGAATTCAGGTTTAACAATGCGTCAACCCATGAGAGTCATTTGCGTCAAAACTATATATCAACTAGTCTTAGGAGTGAAACAGATATAATGATAACATGTCAGTTATGCATAAAAATATAAAATTGGAAGTATTTAACGAAAACACATATTGCGATACTCTATAAAAGTACATACGCTGTGATACTCATTAGAAATTCCTGGTTCAAAAATGTTAATCTGGATGTCTCTTAATAGCACTATGAGTTTATCATGAGAATACGCTGTATTGCAAATAGCTGCATCCCAAGTATGCTAGCTTACTAATTAACCTTTTAATGCTAAGCATGCTGGGTAAAATTTTCAGTAGACAACATACCGAAATATTTTTCTTATTTTTCCATGAAAATAGGCTTTGACAATTCATACAAATTGTCTTTGGAGACAATTTGTATGAATTGTCAAAGCCTACTTTCAATGTCAAATCCTACTTTCTGGAGAAAATAAGAAAAATAATTCAAACTGTTGTCTGCTGAAATTTTAACCCACACGTAAAGCATTAATAGAAAACAACATTTTACAATTCCCTTATTTACCCTAAGTATCTGAACAGACAGAGCGTCTAGACCCAGATCAGATGCAGCTGAAAATGGCATCTGATCAGGGTCTACAGTGTGTGTCACTCATCCAGCAATTTTTATACACATTAACGGGTAGTAAAATGGATATGTTTACACTTCAGATTTGGTTGGTTTGGAGACAATGTCATGCTGAGCTGGTCAGTTTGCCTAACCACACTTTTCCTGGGCAGACTTAGCCCTCTAAACAGTTAACCAGTACTTGTGCACATTCTTCCACCAGAAACTGACAACTGCCCTTCTTGAATCAGTGGAAGCGAGAGAATGGCTACAGAAAATATTTGATGATCAATCTCCACAATTTACCTTTTAGAACAAGTATGGTAACAAGTCAATGTGCCCAACATTGAGGGTAAATTTGGTAACTTGTAATGTGAAAATTTCTGGATTAATTACAGTGAAATTACCCAAAGCAGACTATAAGGATGTGCAAGCTTATTTTTGTCAGACATATACCCTTTTGTCAAGTAAGCAAACTGGCAAAGCAACAGAACTACTGAGTCAGCAAAAATAACAATTCAAGTTCACAAACAGGGCCAATTAAAACCCTTGCCCTGCTGAATAAAGTCAGAAGCCACACCCACTTCCAATTTTCAGTCAGTCAGATTACTTAATCCAGGTTGATGATGACAATTCACATACTTAATGACTAACAGTGCAGATCCAGATCAGTTGGCTTCTGAAGAAGCCAACTGATCTGGATCTACACTGTTAGCAAAGACAGGGCATATCCGGCTTCAGCAGGACCAGGATTAATGCTTTGCGTACATGGTAAAAATTTCAGCTGACAACATTTTGAAATATCTTTCTTATCTTTCCCATTGAAATGAGCTTTGACATTCCATGTAAACTGTTTCCTTAACAAACACTTCACAAATGTGAAAAAGTCAAACCCTATTTTATGAGAAAAATATTGCCAATCAGTGTCATCTGCTAATTTTGCACAGAGCATGCTAAAGGTTTAAATGCAAAATTTGGAGGAGAAAAAAAAAATTCCACATTCTAAACAAAACAAGCATTCCTTCAGAAGAAATGACAATCAGATCAGATGATCCAGAATACGGCAGCTGATCAGGATCTACATTGTTTGTCACTCATCCAGCCATTTTTTGGCACTTCAACAAGTAGCTAAATCGACTTGCATAAAATTTAGGACAAGTGTGGTAAGGAAAGGTATCCAAATAATTACATTAAATAAAGTACCATAATAACCCTAAGTATTGGGACAGACAGGCCTGAGCAAACAGTGTATACCCAGATTAGACGCCGGAGCATCTGATCAGGGTCAATTCTTTGCCCCAAAATGCATCTGATCAGGGTCTACACTGTTTGCCACTAACAAGCAATATAAAAGACACATCAAGATACAGTAAAATGGACTTGTTTAAATTTTAGGACCAGTATGGTAAGGAATTAAGGCAGGGTGGCCACACATTTGTAGCAATCAAATTCCCTGATTTTTCCCTGATTTGATTTGATTTTCCCTGATTAAAAACCTTAATATTATCGCAATGGCCCCTACTTTTAGAAGTCATATACTGATTCAAATGCTGTCAAGTGACATGTTTATACACAATGCTGTCACAATATTCTTAATTAATTTAATGACAGACATTGGGTTTGCAATAAAATGTCCACTTCGGAATGAGAAAAAGAAAAAACAGAATATACAGCAAACAAGTACTCCACCTTTAAGTAGATCTGCAGGTATTTTAAGCATATGGCAGAAAGAAACCACCAGTAGCCACATCTGAACAGCTATAAAATTTGAATATTTTGACCTTACAAAGATAAGCTTTTTTGAAATTCCCTGATTTTTCCCTGATTTTCAGCAAAATTTCAAATTCCCTGATTTTTCCCTGCAGGGATTTTTTTTCGTCATTTTCCCTGTTTTCCCTGTTTTCCAGAGTGTGTGGCCACCCTATAAGGTGTCCCAATATTAAAGGTGAATACGGTATCAAGTTGATAAGTAGAGCATTAAACTTTAATAGAACACAAAACATTCCTAATTAGAATATACAATCACAGAGCTCCAGATAAGAGGGGTATCCACAAAAATATTTTTTCTTATTTCTGCACAAAAACGTATGTTGCGGGTGCTCCTCAGAAGTGCCTCAGTGAGGTGCTTCTGATGAGTACCCACAACATATGTTTTTGTGGAGAAATAAGAGAAATATCAGAACTTTTCAGTTAAAAAGGAACTTTATCTGGAGCTATGAATAACACAGCCCTATGCAAATATAATAAAACTTCAATTTTAGGACTTAATTGTAGTCTTCCCCTACAAAACTTAATGAGCAAACACTAGAAGTTAAAAATTAATGGAAAGTAAACAAAAATGCCTTTCGGGATAAACTTGCCACATATATTCAAGACTGGTGTGAACTTGTGCACTATACATCTTCAATCTTTCACCTTTAACGCCATGGCTGGACTTTGAATTTTTTTTTTTTTTATTATTATTTTTCAATTGATATACACTGCCATATGCCCTTTCAGGCATTCTAAGCTGGGTTAAGAAACCAGTACTACTCAATGTGGTTAAAGTGTCTTGCTCAAGGACACAACACTAGGTGCTTACTGGGATCAAACTTTCAACCGCTCAATCTCGAGTCTGATGCTTCTCCACTGCATCAGAGCGCTCCATTAATGCTGATATGTAAAGCATTAAACTTTAATTTGTGTTATGCATTTTATAAGTCTCAGAAAATAGCAAGTCCTATTTTCTGGGAAAAATAGGATATGACATTTCCTGTGACTAAATGAGTGTATGAAATTCATTAGCCAGGAAGCCTTAATGTTTGCGGAATGGAGTTAAACGTACAGACTTAACAATGTTGACGCCTTAACGCCGCTGCTGAAAAGTGATCCCTATGTCGTGCCTGCTTGCTAAAGCAGTTGCGACAAAAACTGAAAAAAAAGGCTGCACAACAATCTCACCCCTGAGTGTCACCCTCCTTTTTTGGGTTGACTGTTTACAATCGAGCTATGGTATACAAACGCCAAATTTCCTGAAGGCAGTTGTCCACATGATTATCACTGACCAATGTAATCAAACCCCATGTTAGACAAAATCCAGGTAACAGTTATTTTTAGCTGCGCTATTCTTGTCACTGTGACATCATGATAGAGAGTCTGGACTGGGACATTTGGGACACTGGCACCACAGTGCAGACCCAGATCAGATGCTGCAGAATGCTGTACCTGTTCAGGGTCTGCACTGTTTGCTTAAATCACAGGAAGTTAAGGGTTGAAATTATCCCAGTTCAGGACCACTTTCCAAGCCTACATTCAGAGACAAGCAACCCATCAGTGCTGTCAGTGCTTTGATTTTTATTTCTTTTATCATTGTTCTGTTTTAGTCTGTGTATTTACACCAAAATATATACCTCTTATCATTAAGATTATCAGCAATTTGGATTCTTCAAGAAAGCAATAAGAATCAAATTCAACAAAATTTAATGATTTGCACAATTCTAGATAAGATGATTTTTTTTTTTTTCAACCAAAAAGTATTAATGTTTTCTTACTTCTCCATGGACACATATTTTGTGGGCACTCACATGAAGTGCCTATGCGAGGCATCTCTAATGAGTGCCCACAACATATACTTTTGGGGAGAAAAATATTTATCTATCTTTCCTTCTTATCTAGAGCTATGATTTGAACTCTGCAACTGAAGAATAATGCAACAGACTGTCTATAAATGTGTACCTTTTTTTTTTTCCTTACTGGTTCCAAGAAACAAGGACATGGACTCTGACATTTCATGTTAATCATCCCCAAGAAACAATTCACATAAAACACCAAGTCCTAATGAATAGCAGAGAAAATAATTAAAAATTGCATCTACTAATATTTTAACGCTTAGTGCTCTGGGTAAAATTTTCAGCAGAAGACATTTTGAAATATTTTTCTTATTTTCCCCCCAAAACACAATTTGACATTTCATGTAAATTGTCTCATTTTTCTTATTTCCATAAAAACAGGACCTGATATTTCATGCAAATTGTCTCCCATGGACACAATTTGCATGAAATATCAGATCCTGTTTTTTATGGAAAAATAAGAAAAATATCATTAATTTGTCATCTGCTGAATTAGTCCATAAGACAGGTAAAGAGACAGCATTTAAAAAATGCTGATACCTCCCTCCTACAATTACAGGTATGTACCTGATCTGCTCTAAGTACTCAGACAGAGAACCTCAGCAAACAGGGTGGACTCAGATCTGACACTGCAAAATGTTGTGTCTGATCAAGGTCTATGCTGTTTGCCACTCTTCCAGCAATTTTTGACAAGTTTACAGGTCGTAAAATTGACTTGGTCAAAGTCTGGGAAAACATGGTAAGGAGTTAACCCTTAACACTTAGCAAGCTGGGAAAAATTTTCAGCAGACTACATACTGAAATATTTTTCTTATTTTTCCCAGAAAGAGGTTTGACATTTGATGCAAACTGTCTCTGATGGAGACAATTTGCATGAAATATCAAATCCTGTTTTCTGGAAAAAATAAGAAAAATATCAATTTGACAGCTGCTGAATAATACAGCCAAGAGAAATATTCGTTTGAAATATTTCTTTCTATTTTACAGAGAAAAATAAAGCAGCAGACGATTCACATGAAATACTGAGTCTTATTTTCTCTGGAAAAATAATAAAAAAAATTAGAATGTGGTCTGGTACAATTCTGCTTAGTGCCTTAGCTAAGGTGTCCGAATACTTAGAATAAATAGGGTACATGTAGTTCTCAACGAGCCTTTCAATAATCTGATTCTTATCATCTCATACCTGGAAGATCAAACGGAACAGTTACACAAGAGGTGATGATCGGACTGATGAAAGCCTATTTTTTCCCAGGCTCAGAATCAATCACATGATATAACACACCTGGCAAACAGTTTACCCCATTGCAGACCTCTAGATAAGAAACTATTTGGGCCGAGTCACGCGAAAACACGTCTTCGGGTCTATGCAGACAGCGAAGGCCAGATCAGCCTGCGCAGTCTGATCAGGGCCTTCCATAGCTACAGATAAGAGGGGGTATCCACATGATATTTTTCTTATTTCTCCACGAAAACATATGTTGTGGGTACTCATTAGAAGCGCCTCAGCGAGGTGCTTCTAATGAGTACCACAACATATGTTTTTGTGGAGAAATAAGAAAGATATCAGCATTTTTCAGATGATAAAAGCGCCTTATCTGTTGCTATGGCCTTCCCTGTCCACTGACAGAATTATGGTATACTACAGAATGTATGAATGGAGAGAAAAGGCCTGAATGATTGTGCATGTGCAGGATGATCTGAATCTGAACATTCTACGCATCCTCAAAGGTACTTTTTTGCTTGATGCAGCCTGAATTTTTCTTATAAATTCCATAGGTCACAATTAAGATTGTATTCAGGATATGTTTTTTTTTTAATCTTTGCAACACAACGTATCCTGTGAATATGCAATGGAAACCCCTGAAGCCAACTGGCATGACTTTACCCTTTTCACTCAACTCTGCTTTCGGCATCTTTCAGAAAGTCGGTTTTTGCCTGGCGCTTTATACAGAAGAAGAAAATTTGCAAACTTCTGCAAAAACATTTTTCATAACTATCCATGTACAAAAAATTTTTATTCATATTAATTCTATATAATATATTCTATGTAGTAACTTAATCATTTTTCCATAATGCATTTCGTACTTTTCCATTACCATGGCAACCAAATGAAATGGTCAATCTGCAGGATTTTAGCAATTTTAAATTCCCTGCCAAGAAGCATCATTTTTACGAAGTTAGGTACAAATCCTTGTAGTAATTTACGAGAAGATGCCGTTTAGAAGTGTGGACAGCCATATAACAAATCCTTTAACAAGACTGAAACACTGATGTTAACCCTTGTCCTGCTGAATAAATTAAGATGCCACTCCCACTTCTATTTTTCGGCCAATCAGATTGCTCAATCCGGATTATTGCTATAAATTCACATACTTAATGGCAAACAGTGCAGATCCAGATCAGATGGCTTCTTCAGAAGCCATCTGATCTGGATCTTCACTGTTTGCAAAGACAGAGTATATCCGGGTTCAGCAGGACAAGGGTTAAGTAGATTCAAACAGGTGCGTGTATAAAGACAAAAAATAATATTTCTCTAGACACATGCATGTTTGCACATGCATTAAAGAAATGTGGGAGGCATATTTGTATTTCAATTAATTCTGCTCTTCACCCTAAATGTGCTAATCACAACTGCAGCAGACAAGATTTTGATTTGCATCAGAAGATGAAGAATGTGATATCTGATCAGTTCCTACATCATTTACCACTCATACACAGCAATTTATAGGGAAAGGCAATGTAGAAAGACAGTATGCTTATCAAGATAGAACTTTTGAAGCCAAAATGTTTGATATATGTTTGATCAAAAATGACAAGCAAAGAAAAAAGTTATTGGAGTTTAAATATTTGAAAATCAACTCATGGAGGTGGCCATATTTAGGCTTTGTGGCATCACACAGCTCTAAATAAATATACATAATTAAAATAAACATCATACAAATGGATATTTTGTCTTAACCCTTGTCCTGCTGAATAAATTAAGATGCCACACCTTCTTCTAATTTTCAGCCAGTCAGATAACTTGATCTGGATTGTTGCTATAAATTCACATACTTATTGGCAAACAGTGCAGATCCAGATCAGTTGGCTTCTTCAGAAGCCAACTGATCTGGATCTACAGTGTTTGCAAAGGCAGGGTATATCAGGGTTCAGCAAGACTAGGGTTAATATTTCTGATGTTTTCCTAAAGCTGTAAGCAACTTATTTTCTAAAACTAAATGCTAAATGGTTATAAAATAATGCAAAATTTTAAAGTTTACAAATTCTTCAAATCTCAACAAATATTCAAAATGGTGGCGCCAATGTCGGCCCTGTTAAATCCTTCAACCAATAATAACTGTTATTTCCTGACCAATTTGGTCAAACGTGTCATTTTTTTACCGTTTGTTAAGCTCTTCATTGTGAAATAATTATATTTTATGTAAAGGTTGCGTTCCCTTTTAAGCAGACTTGTTGAAATTTTGAACAAGTATGGTAAGGAATTAAGATGTCTGAACTCTGATTATTTAAGATTATTTCAGTAAGGAAAATTTTATAAAACCCTTAAAAGACTGCTAAGGGGGGAGGGGGAGGGGGGAGGGGGGGGGGGATGGATTTTCAGAGAAAATAAGGTTTGGTATTTCATGTCTGCCAAGCAGACAATTCACATGAAATGCCAAGTCTTATTTTCTCGTAATATGAAAAAAAAATTAACTTGCTGTTTGCAAAAATTTAGCTCAGCACTTTAAGGCTTAATGAACAGTATCCCTATTTCACCATCAGCAGGAGAAAGGCTGTCACAGTGATCATAATTTCACACTAAATAAATCAAACCTTCATTAATAATGTTGAAAAAAAATGCAACATGCACTTAATTAACTTCATCCATGAGATTGGTACATTTGTAGCTCTAGATTTGATCTTTTTTCTGCAAAAAAAAAATAAAATAAATATTTTTCTTACCATTATATCTCAAAGCCAACGTTATGCATGGAAAATAGCCTTGTTGAGGCAATTCTAATGAGAACCCTAAACATGTTTCTGTGGTGATATAACAAAAATATTTGTCCCAATACTCCATCTTATCTAGATCCGTACCTGGATCGATGAGACTGTCTCCATACAACTACCATATTTACCGTAAATACCTCCATACCATAACTGTGCCAAAAATTTTAACAAATCCATATTACTATCTGTTATTAGGTCTATAAACTGCAGGATGTTTAGGACACAATATAGACCCTGATCAGATGCTGCATTATGCGGCATCTACTCTGCGTTTGTGGTGTGTGCTCAGGCCCGTCTTGTCTGAATACTTCGTATTATTACGGTAAACACTTGAGCCAGGATTGCTCTTACAATTAGAGAAAGTTATAATACAGTAATTACATTTCAATACCTTCATTAATATTGGTTGCCATAGAAACCAACACATTTAAAATGTATACAATATTATTTTTGTAACATACTTGTTCATAGGAAGTGTTGATTAATGTTTCAACTCCAAGCTCCGCCAATTCTTGATCTGTGACATGTCACAGTAAAACGTAACTTTCGTCCAGATTAACCCATTGTAGACTGAATGGACTCTCCCACACTATATACTTGAAGATTCCAATTTCAATTTTAGGTATGTCCGGCAATAAGATTTGCATATTCCTAAAGAAAAATGGCTAAACTTTTTGCAAACAGTGGAGACCCTGATCAGACACTGCATTCTGCGGCGTCTGATCTAGGTCTGCACTGTTTGCCAATTACCCTTTTACGCATTTCCCGACTACAATAGATTAAGTGATCATCGATAACTAAGGTAATAATCTAGGATAAATTTTGTTGCTTTTGCATCAAAATATATCTTGTGGTTACCCACCGGAATCACTTTGGTAAACCATCAACAAAGTCCGGTAATCGAGTAACCATAAGATAACAAAAGTTAGCTTATTTACCTTACTGATGGTATTGCAAGAGACAGGCTTGGGCAAACAGTGTAGACCCAGATCAGATGCCACAAAATGTGGCATCTGATCAGGGTCTACACTGTTTGCTACATATCCAGCAGCTTTCTGATACTGCAGGTATTATCAAAGTACTGACAGCACTGGTGGGTCCATTGTCTCTGAGTGTAGGCTGGGAAAATGGTCCTGAACGGGGAATTAAGACTTTCATTCAACCCTTAACTTCCTGTGCAGACCTTGATCAGATGCCACATTCTGTGGCATCTGATCTGGGAATGCACTGTTTGCCAAGGTCCCAGTCCAGGTTTTACCAATAATACGCTTAACACTGCATAATGACGTCACAGCAACAAGAATAACAGTAGTATAGGGTGGCACAACACTGCATAATGACGTAACAGCAACAAGAATAACAGTAGTATAGGGTGGCACTCAAAGTGCCACCCTATACTACTAATAACGTTGCTATAAAAGACCGTTACCTGGATTTCGTCTATGCATGGTTTGATTGCATTGGTCAATAATAATCACATGGACAAATACCTTAGGGAAATTTTGGCATTTGTATACTTTGGCTTGACTGTAAATAATCCACCCAAAAATGGAGATGTTCAAAGTTTAGGACTTTAGTATGGTAAGAAATTAAAGGGGTGTCCCAATATTTATAGTAAATATGGTATAGTCTAATCCCCTCTTTATCTGGAACTTCAATATGGTCAACAGCTTGCTGCAGCACAGCTCTAGTTTCGATCAACTCTTGCCATGCTAAAAAAATTAAAAAAGCCACGCCTACTTCTAAGTTGATACAAATTCACATACTTTAATGACAAACAGTGCAAATCTATCCAGATCAGCTGGCTTCTTCAGACCAACTGATCTGTATCTACACTGTTTGCAAAAGTGGGGCAGATCCTAGTTCAGCTGGACCAGGGTTAAGAGCCTTAACTAATGGAATGGGCAATTTATTATAATAAATTCACATCAGTTTTCATAAGAAGGATGAGACCATTGAGGTGGTTTCCAGTAAATACCCAAAACATACAATTTTTTGTGTGTAGTAAGTAAAATATTTTGGTATTTACCATACCTGTCCTAAAATTTGAATAAGCCCATTTTACTATTGTTATAATGAGTTAAACCTGCTGGATAAGTCCCAACCAGAGCAAACCTTGATCAGATTCCAGATTTACACTGTTTGCTCAAGCTTGTATGTCCTAATTTTTAGGACGAATATAGTATTTAACCCATTGTAGACTGAATAGACTCCTCCACACTATATACTGGAAGAGTCCATTTCAAGTTTAGGTACATCCTATGAGATTTAGATAATTATGTCCTACAGAAAAATGGCTAAACTGTTTGCATACAGTGGAGATCCTGATCAGACATCGCATTCTGCCAAGTCTGATCTGGGTCTGCACTGTTAGTACCCTTTTAAGGGTCTCCAGATTTCAGTGGGCTAGATACTCTTCCGTTTAAATTTATCGTAGCTCAAGATAAGGCAATTTTTTTTTTCAACCAAAAAATACCGATAAGAATATCTTATTTCTCCACTAAAACATATGTTGTGGGTACTCATTAGAAGTGCCTCACTGAGGCACTTCTAATGAGTACCCACAACATATGTTTTCATGAAGAAATAAGGAAAATAACTTACTGAATACCCCTCTTTTCTAAAGCTATCATTTATGCTTTTATTTACCCTGAAAAAGTATCTTTTCACTTGTCAAAGCTCGCCTGTAATTAAGGTTTCAAGAATCATGTTGCAAGAATTGGCAGACAATTTGTTGGCTGTAATTTTTCCTGTCAACTACTGAGTAAGAGTTCTGGCATTTAAGGAGATTGGACACCTGGTTAATTCTCTACCATTTTTCACAAGAGAGGTAACTATTGTGACTTCAAGTTTGCTTTCCCACACACCAGATCCTTCTGAAAAGGGGTCTACTCTTAATGGAAAGAATTTGCTCCCAAGGAGAGCAAATTCTTTCCTTTTAGTGTAGACCCTTTTTCAGAAAGGAGTCAAAAGAACTTTGACAGAATTACCTCCCCTGAAAGTGTATCAATTCCCCTTAATTCTAATCTGAATAACGTATAACTAGTAACTTTAACAGAAGACAATTTTCATTTTTACTTCAAATGACAGGTTCCGAGTATGCAACAGCTTCCCATGAAACCACATGTCATGATAAATAGTGTTTTTTTTGCAGTAATACCATATTCACCCTAAATATTTCAACACCTTAATTCCGTATTAAACTTGTCCTAAAATTTGAACAAGTTCATAGCTAGATGAGTGGTAAACAATTTTAATCATTTATTGTATGCTGCTTATATTTACACTAAAATTTGAACAGATTCATTTTTACTGCTGTATGAGTAACAAACTGTGTATACCCTGATCAGATACTGAGATCCTGATCAGATACCATCTGATCTGGGTTGCACTATTTGGTCATGAAGACATAGGGCATATATGGTAGCTTTTTCGAACAAGAACAAGAAATTTGTACTATTCAGATTTTTAAAGAATTTTGATATGAAGTTAATAATTTTGATTGAAATGTATAAAACCCTCTCTGGCATGAAACATTAACTCTCATCCTGCTGAACCAAGTTATGCCCTGCCCCTGCAAACACTGCAGATCAAGATCAGTTGGCTTCTGAAGAAGCCAACTGATCTGGGTCTGCAGTGCTTGGCACTTAGTATGTAAAATTAACAACCTGGATCAAGCAAACTGATTGGCTGACAATTAGAAGTGGGCGTGGCATCTTAATTTATTCAGCATGACAAAGATTAAAGAAAGAACAACCACTCAAAGGGGGAGCAATGTTTTGTTCCCCGACGTTAGTCGAAGGGGACTATAGTAATGGGTTCGTCCATCCGTCCGTAGACACAATCTTGTCTCCACAACTCCTCCTACAGTTTTCAAGGGATTTTGTTGAAACTTTCCAGTTATTGTTCCCATAACCTGAAGATGATCATATTTTATTGAGATCATGCTCGACTGATTTTTACCAGAGTTATAGCCCTTTGGCAATTTTTCAACAGCAAGTCTTGTCTCTGCAACTCCTCTTGCAGTATTCAGTGGATTTTAGTGAAACCTTCCAGTTATTGTTGCCATGACCTGAAGAGGATCATATTATACCAAGGTCACGCTTGACTGACTTTAGTGAAATCTTCCAGTTATTGTTGTCATGACCTGAAGAGGATCATATTATACTGAGGTCATGCTTGACTGCTTCTTATCAGAAGTTCTTGTCTCCACAACTCCTCCTACATTTCTCAAAGGATATTGATGAAACTTTCCAGTTATTGTTTCCATGACCTGAAGATGATCATATTTTATTGAGGTCATGCTAAACTCAAGTTTTTACCAGAGTTATGGTCCTTTGGCAATTTTTTAACAGTAAGTCTTGTCTCTGCAACTCCTCTTGCAGTTTTCAGTGGATTTTAATGAAACCTTCCAGTTATTGTTGCCATGACCTGAAGAGGATCATATTATACCGAGGTCACGCTTGACTGCTTTTTACCAGAGTTATGGCCCTTTGTCAGTTTTAGCCATTTATCAACAGAAGTTCTTGTCTCCGCATTCACCACATACTGACATTTAAAACACTGGGAGACACTTGGCCTGTGGCCTTTTATTCCTTTCAGAGTAGACCCTTTTTTAAAAGGGGACAAAAACAATTTTGACAGCCTTACATCCCCTGAAAGTGTACCCATTCCCTTTTATATTGGCCGAAAGAGTAAAGTGATCAAAGGGTCCAACAAACACAAGGTGCTTTTAATGAGAACTCACATTACATCAACCCGCAGAAATAAGAAAAATATTGGACACATTTTGGTTGGCAGCATCACCTTATCTAGAGCTTTGAGACACTTTAAAATATGCTTTATTTATTTCATATTGCTTTTTTTCCTGAAAGCAATTATTGTTGGCATTTCAAGTGGATCATCAAAAATCTCATTTGAACTGATCCAATTACTAAGTGCTTTAAAATCAAATCCCCAGTTTCATTTTCAGGGAAACTATGAAAACTACAGCTCCAGATAAAAGTTTGAGGACAGTTTCATGTTTTACATCCCTTTCAACATTATTTAAGTCATACTGAGACGATGGAAGGGTGAAAAGGAAAGGCTCAGTGCAATGCAACCAGATAAAGGGAGTACCATATATAATAACCCTATATACACCACAACCTCTTTATAACACTATTGTTGGGGTCCAAAGCATAAACCATGTTAATTAAACAACCGTGTTATATCCAAACAAAAATGTAAAGATTATATAGAAAAATGACCATTTATGGTCATTTTTCTATATAATCTATACATTTTTTGGGAGCCAGCTTTGGACCGTGTAATATCCAATAATGAACCGTGTTATAAAGAGGTCGATGTGTATTAGGAGAGACAGGCATGTGCAAACAGTGTAGAATGTGGAAGCTGATCTGGGTCTACACTGTTTGCCATACACCCAGCAATATTATGTGCAAACAGTGTAGAATGTGGCAGCTGATCTGGGTCTACACTGTTTGCCATACATCCAGCAATATTTCAGACCTATCAATTGGTAGTAGAATGGACTAAAAAATTTAGGGCAAGTATGGTAAATTTGGTGTTCCAATATTCAGAGCAAATACTGTAGTCTTAACCCTTGCCATGCTGAATAAATTAAGCATGGCCACACCCACTACTATTTTCAGCCAATCAGATTTGTTGATCCAGGTTGTTGATACAAATTCACATACTTAAATGCTAACTAATCTGGATCTACACTGTTTGCAAAGGACAGGCATGAAGAAGCCAACTGATCTGGATCTATACTGTTTGCAAAGGCCAGGTGTATCTGGGATCAGCAGGAATAGAGTTAAGGGGAGTGAATGGTCGTGTTCCTTCCTCAGCAAGGCACTTCTAATGAGTTATAAATGATGATGATCATCAGCAGCAGCAGTAGCATGATGGTGATGATGATGATGACTATGATGATGATGATGGCAATGCTGATGATGATGATAATGATGATGATGATGATCTTAGCTTTATAATGCACAGTTCTAAATATAAGACTGCTATCCAACCATATTGCCTATATGCACTATATGCAGAATACTTCTAAACAGAACTCTTGATGATGATGATTTGGTGTTTTACATCTCTTTTAACATTATTTAAGTCATTTGAATCTGATTTCAGTGTTCATTCTGCATATACAAAATCTTCTATAATAGTCTATTCTGTTACTCAAAGTTCCTATAGGATATGGTAAAACCTCCACCTAAATAACCTGAATTAAAAAGCCACCTCTATCAACCTGCCATCTTCAATTTAAAAGGCTATAATAAGATCTTCCTATGAATGACTGTATGAAAAAGGGTATCCTGCATAAGCCAAACTAAAAAACTGCCATCGTCCACTTCCTAAGTAAATGTATATAATATAGCTAAAACTTAGTATATAATTGTAAAAATTTCAGCAAACATTTTGAAATATTTTTTCTTATTTTTTCCCAGAAAACAGTATATATGATTTCATGCAAATTGTCTTTCATGCAAATTTGCATGAAATGTCAAAGCCTATTTTCTGGGAAAACAATTAGAACAAGAGGCCTATGGGTCACTATGCTCGCCAGAGTTAATATGATGATGATGAAGACAACAACAAGGATGGACAATGGACCAAAAAGTTAAAAAAAAAAAGAAAAACAAGAGGCCCACGGGCCACGATTCGCTCACCTGAGTGACAAAGCCACTGCAGACATGCAGATGTTAAGCAACATTTTTCCAATCCTATCATCGCAACTAATGAAAATATCATCATTTGAGCAGTTCTTAGCAGGCTTCAGAGGAAAAGCCATTTGAAATTATCAACTTTTTTCCATAAAAATGTATGGGGCCCATACAAATGCATACAGAAGCAAACTTGACCTCGCCGTAAAAAGGTTAAATGTCAATGTATGAATTATTTTAGCAACTTTGGTAGACCGCCCGTTCCAGATGATATATGCAAAGATTCAGCCACAAGCCATCCTTGGTTTTGGAGAATAAGATTTTTAAATGTTTTTTCCCATGCAAATGCATAAGGAAGCAAACTTGACCTTGCGTAAAAAGGTCAAATGTCAATGTATGACCATTATTTTAGCAATTTTGGTAGACCCCCTGTCCCCGATGATTTATGCGAACATTCAGCCCCAAAGCATCCTCGGTTCTAGAGAAGAAGATTTATAAAGGTTTTTACCATATATGGGCATGGCGCCCATCTTGGTCAACGAGCCGTGACCATTTTAGCAATCTTTTGTCCCCCCTACCTAAGGAGGCTCCATATGAAATTTGAGCAAAATTGGCCCAGAGGCTCCAGAGGAGAAGTTGTTTGAAATTCTGAACATTTTTCCCATACAAATGCATAAGGAAACAAAATTGACCTTATCGTAAAAAGGTCAAATGTCAATGTACGACCATTATTTTAGCAATTTTGGTAGCCCTCCTGTTCCCAAAGATATATGCAAAGATTCAGCCATAAGGCATGCTCGGTTTTGGAGAAGAAGATTTTTAAAGTTTTTCCCATACAAATGCATAGGGAAGCAAACTTGACCTTGCCGTAAAAAGGTCAAAGGTCAACGTACGACAATTCTTTTAGCAATTTTGGTAGACCTCCCGTCCCCGATGATTCCTGCAAAGGTTCAGCCCCAAGGTATTCTCGGTTCTGTAGGAGAAGATTTTTAAAGGTTTTTACCATATATGGGCGTGGCGGCCATCTTGGTCAATGGACCGTGACCATTTTAGCAATTTTTCGTTCCCTCACCCTAAGGAGGCTCCATATGAAATTTGAGCAAAATTGGCCCAGAGGCTCCAGAGGAGAAGTTGTTTGAAATTCTGAACATTTTTCCCATACAAATGCATAAGGAAGCAAAATTGACCTTATCGTAAAAAGGTCAAATGTCAATGTACGACCATTATTTTAGCAATTTTGGTAGCTCTTCTGTTCCCGAAGATATATGCAAAGATTCAGCCATAAGGCATGCTCGGTTTTGGAGAAGAAGATTTTTAAAGTTTTTCCCATACAAATGCATAGGGAAGCAAACTTGACCTTGCCGTAAAAAGATCAAAGGTCAACGTACGACAATTCTTTTAGCAATTTTGGTAGACCTCCCGTCCCCGATGATTCCTGCAAAGGTTCAGCCCCAAGGCATTCTTGGTTCTGTAGGAGAAGATTTTTAAAGGTTTTTACCATATATGGGCGTGGCGGCCATCTTGGTCAATGGACCGTGACCATTTTAGCAATTTTTCGTTCCCCCACCCTAAGGAGGCTCCGTATGAAATTTGAGCAAAATTGGCTCAGCGGTTTCAGAGGAGAAGTCGTTTGAAAATGTTAACGGACGGACGCACGGACGGACGCACGGACGCACGGACGCACGGACGGACGGACGGACGACGGACGAAAAGTGATCACAATAGCTCATCCTGAGCAGAGCTCAGGTGAGCTAAAAAAAGCCATGGATTCGCCTTTTCCCACACAAATGTCTAGGTGACCCTTGACTTGAAATATCAAGGTCAACCAAGGGTCATTGTTGGATAAAATTGATAGGGCTTGAGTCCCCAATGCTTTCAGTCCTGAGAAGAGGATTTTTAAAGGGTTTTTACAGGCTCCAATTGTAATTTGGTTTCAATCTGCTAACAGTTTTAGAGGAGATGTCATTTGAAAGAAGTTAAAAATATTGAATCTGAGGCATCCAGGACAAAGGTCAGTAAATGACCTTGACCTTTTATGACCTTGACTTTTTTAAAAGAACATTAATTTTAGCTGTTTGCATAAATCAACTTTCATGTTACAGGCTACAAAAGAATCAGAATTTAATCTGGTGGCATTAAACTGGCCCCATAAATCCACTGTTTGCCTTTTTTCCCCATACAAAAGCCTAAGTGATTAAATCTGACCTTGTCCTAAAATGGGTCAAGGTCAATCAAAGGTCATCATTTGAACAATTTTAATAGGGTCTGATTTAGTTCCTGAAAAGGTTTTTAAAGGGTTTTTAAAGGGTTTTTACCAAATAAGGGTGTGGCAGCCATCTTGGTCAGGTGACCCAAAACCTTATGAATAAACTTTCATTCCCCCACCCCAAGAGGCTCCACATGTAATTTGGTTTCAATTGGCCTAGTAGTTTTACAGGAGATGCTGTCTGAAAATGTTGACAACGCAGACGATGCAGACGAAGACGATAGACAAGGGACCACTGCCTCATAATAATCCTATAAGCTCCCCTAGACCCTTCAGCTCTCATGAGCTAAAAATATCAGTTTGTTATGGTTTGGTGTTTTACGTCCCTTTCAACTTTACTAAAGTCATATCGAGACAATGCAATGATGATAACGAAAGGCTGTGTGCAATAAAGAACCATACAGTCATGAGCTGAATTCTACCTCTAGCAGGATTCGAACTCAGTAATTTGTGATGTGAAGTCAGCAGCGCAAATCACCCATCAACAACAGGCACCCTCTTCAGGTCATGACAACATGACATGGCACCCAGACCGTTCATGGGTACAGGGAAGAATAAATGATGCACACAAACAGCTGTACCTTGAATCAATTTCAGTTTTGAAAGGAACTTCTGTCCCAATACTTTCAGCATTGATTCCCTGTCTGAAATTCCCATGCTATACCACTCTAAGAAACTCTGTACAGAATCATTAGTACTGGCTGGTCTGAAAGAATATTCAGGGCTATGGATATAGGAATACGCAGAAGTGTTCTGCCATTTCTGTGCAAAAAGTACACTGTAAGTATTCATTAGAACTGCCCATGTGGGGTTATTCCAATGTGAACCCAAAGCACATTTTCTGGTGGAAAAATGAGTAAAAAATTCTGGTAACTATCACCCAAATTACTGACTTAACTGGACATTCTTTTGTTATTTACCTGATATTGATTTTCCAGATCATTAATGCTTTGCATGCTGGGTAAAAAATTCAGCAGACAACAATTTGAAATAATTTTTCTTATTTTTCCCAGAAAATAGTATTTAACATTTCACGCAAATTGTCTCCTCAGGAGACAATTTGCATGAAATGTGAAGTCCTATTTTCTGGGAAAAGTAAGAAAATAATCATCAGTTTGTCGTCTTCTGAAAATTTTACCCAGCATGCAAGCGTTAATGTTTACTCTAACACAGACTGAAATTTGCAGAAAACATTATAAAACTTATTTTCCACCAATAAAACAGAGCTTGATATGTCTTCCACTTCATCTTGCAAGAGATGACTTGACTGATAAAATACTGAGCCAATATTTAAAGAAAGTGCATAAAATATTTCTTGTCTGTCATCTCCTGCCACCGGCAGGGTGAAGGTCAACTTGTCTTTCCAGTAAACATTAATGAACCACTCCATTAATTCTAGATAAAGGTCCTTTTTCAACCAAATCATATTAATGTTTATCTTATTTCTCCAGGATACAGATTGAAATCACCTCCACGAACACCCGCAACATATATTTTCATGGAGAAAAGAAATATACTCATCTGGAGATATATGCTGATGATTCTGTTTGACATTTCTTGGTTTAAAGTATATTTGATTTGATTTGCATGAAATATCAAAACCAATTTTCTAGGAAAAATAAGAAAAATATTTCAATATTTAAATATGCTCACTGCTGAAAATTTTACCCAGAGTGCTAAGCATTAAACATGCATGACATGCAAACAAACAGCAGTAAGTGGTCAGAACAAAAGCATACGGTAAATGTCTTAAAATTTTGAACACTATTTTTGGACTAAATTTTGCTTTTTATGCAGTTATTTTTTTAAAAATACTTAGTGGAATGGCAAACAGCATGGACCCAGAACAGACTGCTCCTTCAGGAGCAATCTGATCCTGGTCTTCACTAGACATTTAATGGAAGCTTATTTAGCTCTTCTCCTTACATTTCTTTCAACATGAATTCAAACATATCAAAGATGATGGGTGATAATGAAAAGCTCTGTGCAATGAACCGCCATAGTCACAAGTTGAACTCGGACTCTAGCAGGATTTGACCGCAGAGGTTTGTTATCCAAAGTCAGGAGTGCTGACAGCTTGGTCACTAGGATGCTTCTGTAAATAGTTGTTTTTATTTTTGTTTTCAACCATAATGTATTGATATTTTTCTTATTCTCTCCACTTCAAGGTCACAGTCTGATGATGGTGCTCGATGAGAACCAAAACTGTCAGTGAACATTCTTATTTGGATAAAAGAATTTTCTTTGTATTAATGATGTTTGTTTGTATTGACTGATTGATTGTATTGGGGTTTAATGACATGCCAACCATTGTGGGTCATTTTGTGTCATCTCCCAGAGAGGATAAGAGAGACAGAAGAGATACTAGAGGAGATGAGAGGGACAGGGAAGAAAGGAAAATGAATGACAGTGAAGATTCAAAAGAAACAAAAACATTCCCCCTCTGCCTTTACCTGCTGCAAAGATAGCAGGCCTTGCCCAACTGTAAGCCAATATCAGTTGGATGTCCTGGTGACGTAAGATACATGTCAATTCTTTGCCTCACCAAACCACCCCACTGTTTGTGTTGAGGTTTTATGGCACAGTCAACCCAATGGGGCCATGTTGAGCACGGTCAGTTTACCTGACCTCACTTTTACTGGGCAGGCTTAGTCCTCTAAAGCGGTTAACCAATATTGTGCACATTCTTTGCCAGAAACTGACAACTGCCCTTCTTGAATCAATGGAAGGGAGATAATGACCGTAGAAAATATTTCATGATCAATCTCCATGACAGAATGTTGCTGACCCGCCGTGGGTCAAACCCGCAACCTCCTTATCACCAGTCTGACATGCATCCAACTGAGCCACTGAGGCCGGTATGAACTCGTTTAAATTTTTGGCTACATACTGTAAGGAGTTTAACGCTAAGGATCTCTAGATTGTCACTGTTCACATGGGAAACTTGATTTTTGCTTAGTGAACCTCAATTAACCCTTAAACTGCCAATCACAACAATTGTTGTCTGCTTTGTCATCTGCTTCTGATTTTAAAAGTCATTTTTGCAAACAGTGTGGACCCAGATCAGACTGCTCCTCTAGGAGCAGTCTGATCAGGGTCTACACTGTTTGCCTGTATGCAAAAATAGGTTTGAAAAGTTTGCAAGAATATTCAGCAAAAGCCATAAACAGATGACATTTTCAGACGGCGATTTTCTTGGCGTTTTAAGGGTTAACCCTTGAATCATCAGTCACATCAGCAGCAGACAATTTCTTTTTGAAAAAAATGTTTCACTTTTCTGAGAAAATAAAGCCTGACATTTCATGCAAATTGGCTCCAATGGAGACAAATTTGCATGAAATGTCAAACCCTGTTTACTGGGAAAAATAAGAAAAATATCACCAATCTATTTTTTGTCATCTACTGAATTAGTCCAGAGAGTGATATAAGTTAAGGGCTAATACAAGTCACAGATATATACAGAGGATTTTTGCATTCTCTCTTGAACCAAGTCTACAGATATTAACCCTTGTCCTGCTGAACCCAGATTTACCCTGCCTTTGAAAACAGTGTAGATCCAGACCAGTTGGCTTCTGAAGAAGCCAACTGATCTGGATCTGCACTGTTTGTCATTCTGTATGTGAATTTATATCAACATTCTGGATTAAGTAAATTGACTGGTTGACAAAAAGAAATGGGTGTGGCATCTTAATTTATTCAACATGACAAGGGTTAAACTCTAGATTAAAAATATTTCCAGGTAAGTAGTTCATATTTCTCCACAAAATGTGTGTTGTGAGTGCTCATTGGCTGGTGACTGGGTGTTTTACATCTCCTTCAACATTATTTAAACCTGCATCTGAAAATGTCGTCTGTTTACGTCATCTGCTGAATATTCTTGCAAACTTTTCAAACCTATTTTTGCATACCAGCAAACAGTGTGGGCCCAGATCAGACTGCTCCTTGAGGAGCAGTCTGATCTGGGTCCACACTATTTGCAAAAATGACTTTTAAAATCACAAGCAGATGAGAAAGCAGATGACATAGTTATGAGCTGAATTCCACCTCAAACCGGATTCAAACCGCTCGGCCAAGCAGATGCTTCAAGAGCTCATTGGAATCATTTCCGCTAGGCCATTCCAATGAGTATCACCACATTTTATTTGTGAGAAACAAGACACAGCAGTTGGTTTAGGCTGATAACAAAGCATCCAATCCAGCAGTCAGGGTAGTCTGGTATCAGTCCTAGATGTTTGAAGACCTTTTAGTCCATGAACTCTCATGTCTTCTAGATCCTCTCTGATACTTTTATACTCTTCAAACATAAGATAATACTCCTCCTTTACAAGTCCTATGCTGATCTCATCATATGAGATCAGCATGAAACTTGTTAAGGAGGAGTATTTGGTGATAATTCTAAGGATAATTTTTCTTACTTCTTCATAAAAGCATATATTGTGGGTACTCATTAGAAGCTCCTAATGAGTGTCCACAGCATAAGCTTTTATGGAGAACTGGATAAACATTATCCTCAGAATTATCAAATACTCCTCTGGCTCAGCCAACAGAGAAAAGTACATTAAGGTAGAGATTTAGTGATTTAGAACAAATATTGTGATTTATGTATGAAGAAAAACAGAATTACATAGTCATGCACTTTAAACGTCTGCAGTCAGGGCGTAACTGTTTTCAGTTACAACTCTTATAATTATTACAAACTACTTTTTATAAGATAAATTACTTTCCTTTCATAAATCAAGTATTTACTTTTCTTGGTTTTGAAACAATAACTGCTTTTTTGTTATGTATCTTGAAAATCCATTAATTTCTCATAAATCACAAGAAATTTGCCAAATGGCTGTGTCGCGACTGTTGGTGGTGTTCAAGAAATGGAGCTAAATGCACAGACTAAACACTGTTCAGCCAGGTGAAAAAGTAGGTCAAGGTCAGTCAAGGTCAGTAAGTCAACGGCAATGGGCAGGGTGCATCATGGCGAATGAGTGTATGAAGTTTTGAGAAGCGGAGCTAAAATTGTTGATGCCGCCGAGGAAATGATCCCAACACCAATGATGCCAGTGAAAAGTGATCCCTATGTTGCTCCTGCTTGCTAAAGCAGATGCAACAAAAATCCTCCAGATGTTTGACTGCATTGTTGTAACTGTTCAGGCTTAATTGTCTCAGACAAGCCTTAAATAGATATCAATCAGAACACTAGGTCTTGTGTATAAATTCCCCCAACCAGGGTTACAAAAGGTTATTGATTTGTCATAAAGTTCAATAATCAGACAATCAGATAAAAAATATCCCATGCCCAGGAAAAAAAAATAAATGCAAACTTTTGTGAAGATTGAAAATCTGAAGTTATAATGTGATTCAGTTATTTTTGTAAACAGCAAATAACTAAAAGAAGTTGACCCTTGCCATGCTAAATAATTTAAGATGCCACACCCACTTCTAATTGTCAGCCAATCAGACTAGCTGATCAAGGTTGTTGATACAAATTCATCCACTGAATGACAAAGAGTGCAGATCCAGGTCAGTTGGCTTCTGAAGCCAACTGATCTGGATCTACACTGTTTGCAAAAGCAGGCTATATCTGGATGCAGCAGGACCAGGGTTAATGTGCGAAACTGCCTAGAGCTTTATGATACCTACATGTAAAAAAAATTCTTGACTAATAAACAAGAATGAAGGTGAAAAATCTATGAATATTGGACAAAAACAAGTCAACAAATCAATCTACTTCAAAATGTAAACACTATTTACATAATCCTCTGCAGCTACTCATTTGTCCTTAGGCTTTATGGTGTCATCACTGTTTTCAATCTGGAAGGTTTAGTAATTTTGGTATTGTGATACTGGGCTGTGGTCAAAACATATCTTCTGGGTACTCAGTGGAATCACCTGAAGGAGGCAGTTTTTTGTTAAATTGTTTATGTTGAGGTATACAGCCAGTCAACCCAATGGGGTAATGCCAAGCACAGTCAGTTTACCTAACCAAAATTTTTACTGGGCAGGCTTAGTTCTCTAAGCGATTAACCAGTATTGTGCACATTCTTTTGCCAGAAACTGACAACTGCCCTTCTTGAATCAGTGGAAGGGAGAGAATGACCGCAGAAAATATTTCATGATCACTCGCCGACCCGGTGGCGGTCAAACCCGCAACCTCCTGATCACAAGTCGGGCACGCATCCAACTGAGCCATGAGGCCGGCATTTTTTTTTTATTGTATAATACCTATGTTTTAATGCAAAAATAAAAAAAAATCTTAACCCTTATCCTGCGGTTTGTGTCATATTACATGCTGATCCATACCGTCACTCATTTATACGCGTGACAAATTACATTTCCCTGAAGTGCCCAAGGTTGATCCCTCTTTGCCCATGTGTGTAATGACACAGATGCAAGCTTGCAAATTGATTGGCTATTAGGGTGGTTTTCCAATGGAAAAAATGATGGTGTGTTTTCTATCTATTCAAAATGGCGATGGCCAGTGAAACAATTTGGTGCTAAATTAAGTTTTAATATCAGCAAAATGGGTTTATTTTCTGGACATAACAAAATAATAACTGTTACATGTCAGTGTAGATGGAATTTCTGTGGGGAAATAAGGAAAATGGCGCCGACAGCAAAGCGACAAACCGGAAGTTCTGTGGTTGCCCAAAGTATTCCTGACTTTCATAGCAGTTTAAGGGTTAAAATATAGCAAGCGTCACAAACGAAGTGAGCTCTACGGTAGAGAATATGACCAAGGCAAAGTACCATACAACTATTTATACTTTCAGCAGAAATCGGTCAGACCAATTTTCTTTCTTTTTCTTCCCGGAAGTTGGCACCGGAAGTTGGCAGGACTGGGGCGGACTTGATTATACCGCCAGCCACACAATTTGGGTCTCACTAATAAGCGTCACAAAGTGACAAGAAACGTGTGTCAATAAGTGTCACGAACATATTTTGCTGATTATTTTTATTATTTATTATTGATTTACCTATAGTTTTTATATACTGATATTCATTCTTTAATGATGCTGTGAAGGACTTTTGAAAAGACTACAGACAGGTCTATGTTCTGCTCACATTTAGGCTTAGCCTATTTTCATATTATGAACTTTAATATTACTTTATCTGGAGCTACGAAACATGTCTTAACCCTTGTCCTGCTGAATAAATTAAGATGCCATGCCCACTTCTAATTTTCAGCCAATCAGGTTACTTTCCAGATCCAGATTGTTGCTATAAATTAGCATACTTGATGGCAAACAGTGCAGATCCAGATCAGTTGGCTTTCAGAAGCCAACTGATCTGGATCTACACTGTTTGCAAAGGCAAGGTATATCCGGGTTCAGCAGGACAAGGGTTATGCAATCTTCTTTTTCTTTCTGATTTTCATCAAAGTTTCACCCATATTGTTTTCCTCAAGATCTGATCAAGGTACGCTTATTTTAAAAGTTGACTATTCACCCTTAAACAAAAGAAAATTACTTAAAGTATCAATCTATTTCATAAATGATGAACTGCCTTGTCAAACCAGTAAGATAATATGGGCTGCATGAAGCAAAAAAGTGCCTTCAAAAATGCACAGATTCAGATCATCCTGCACTCAAGCAAAATATCATCCAGGCCTTTGCTCTCGATTCATACAGTCTGTAGTATGAAATGATTCTGTTAAGACACAGAGGACACTGACCAGACTGCGCAGATGCACAGGCTGATCTGGGCCTTTGCTGTCCGCATATGCCTGAAGACATATTTTGGCATGGCGCAGCCTATATAAGATTACATGTAGTGATAAAAATGCAATTTTTTAACAGCATTTCATGTGTGGGTTTTTTTTTGTTTGTTTGTTTTTGTTTTTTTTGTTTTTTTTGGTTGGAGATTTCCCTTGTTTTTTGTTGTATTTTTTTAATTTTGACTGTTTCTGTTGTTCTTTTTAACCCATTGTAGTCGGGAGACCCGTAAAAGGGTAATTGGCAAACAGTGCAGACCCAGACCAGATGCCGCATTCTGCGGCGTCTGATCAGGGTCTTCACCGTTTGCAAATAGTTTAGCCATTTTTCTCCAGGAATATGCAAATCTCATAGCCGGACGTACCTAAATTTGAAATTGGACTCTTCCAATATATAGTGTGGTAGATTCTATTCAGTATACAATGGGTTAAGAGAATCTGGATTTTCAGTTATTAGGTATGTAACTTCTAAGCTGATTGCAGATGCTCATTAAGACCATTGCTCAAGATAAGACACTTTTTTCAACAATGATGACGTTTTACTTCTTTTTCAACATTATTTTAGCAATACCGAGATGAAGATGATAATGAAAGGCTCTGCGAGATGAAGCGCCATACAGTTATGAGCTGAATTCCTGCGGGATCCGAAACCAGGAATCTTGTGATCCAAAGTTGGGAGCACTAACCACTAAGCCAACCCAACCCTTCTACTTTTTCAACAAAAAAAGGCCCTTATGCCAGATGCCTACAGCAAAGGTCCATATGTGGGTGCGCATCTGTGAAGTCTGATCTGGACATTCTTTGTTCGTTGAAATTTACTATTGAAATTGAATTCTTTAAGCAGACAATGAAGGCCCAGATCAGCCTGCGTGATTATGCAGGCTGATCAGGGCCTGCATTGTCCACAAATTGCATAAGGACCTCTTTCGTGCATTGCATATCATATGTTTTCATGGAGAAATAAGAAAAAATATTTGTGGATACACCTTGTAATCTGGATCAATGACAATTTTTCTGACTTCAAGACAATGATGATGATTTGGTGTTTTACGCCCCTTTGAACATTATTTATCATACAGAGATGACGGATAATGAAAGGATCTGCTCAATTAAGCACCATATAGTCATGAGCTGAATATTGCCTCCTGCGGGATTCCAATCCAAGACCTCACTAGATGCAATCACACTCGAATTTGATCAGTGTAGGCCCTACAGTCCAGGAGATATACACGGGATAAGTATTTTCTGTAATATAGGCCACAGTCAACTAATAGGTCACAGTGACCTATTAATGATAAGCAACATAACAACTTCACTTAGTGTACCCATACACAAAATTTGGTGAAGCTAGGTCAGGAACAGGGAATTTGCACAGGATGTCATAGTTTTTTTTCTATAATGAAGGTCAAATATTGGGTCACAGCAACATAATTATGGTAAGGAAAGCAACATCACTAAATGTACCCTTATATAAAATTTGATGAAGTTAGGCCAATCAGTACAGGCGATTTGCATGCAGATGGTTTTCTTAATGTAGGTAAAAATGTCAAATACAGGATAGATTGACCTACTTTTGATATGTGAGAAACTGTATTCACTAGATGTACAAACACCAAATTTTGTCAGCCCATGACATACAGTACAAGTGCTACACGCATGAGAACACTGCATGGACGGACAGACTGATGACCAGATGGACAGATGAATGCCATCACATAGGCATATACTAAAATATGGAGTGGAGTCATGATGTGGAGTGGAGTGACTTTTTGGATTGATAGCTTGGAGTGGGAGTTTGGTGTGAACTTAGTTGAACCTGGCTCAGGAAAATGCCTGACAGTATTAAATATACCATACATCACCATTCATTGGCAATGACCAGCTACAACAGGGCAGCTAGAGGTCATTCATGTTCAACTTGGATAAAATGACAGGTGGGGTAATCTCTCTGTACTAGGTCTTTCAGCACACATGGGATATTTACATTAGAGACAAGGTAATAGCTAATGATCCAGCTGTCACAAACCAGATGCCAATATGAAAGCTGCAGTCACACAGAGGGCAGAAAAAAAATAGAACCTTATTAATTCTAATAATCTGTTCACAGACAGACACAAAATGCAGCATTGCATATGTTTGCTTATAAACGGCAAAATGCAGCATTGCACATGTTTGCATATAAAGTATTTATTCATATAAGTAAAAATAATATTAAGTGACGATTCAAAATTTTATTCAATAAATTATGGTCTAAAGGGGATGGAACTTGTATCAAGGCTTCTGGTTTTCATTCCAACTATCTTTGGAGTGACAGAGAGGTCACATTGGACTTACTACCTTACCTAACCTAAACATGCTCCTAAAGCAACTTCACTCCAAGGCTCTACTCCAAAGCCTGAGTCCACTCTGTGTTTTAGTATATGCCCATCACATCATAACATCTTGGGTGGAGGAGGTTCTTTAAATGACTCTACAGATTTCATTGGTACTCTGATACTGCTAAGTCATTTTTGTGTTGTTTATCACCTTTCTTTTAATTTGAAAAGAAAGGTAGGTAAACACTGCTTTCTGCTGCAAAGACATTAATTTCTTTACAGTGATCAAAACAAATTCAAATACTGTTTACTTTTTGTCAAAACATTTATCACATACAATTAATCCCAGCAATGATTCTACAATTATAAATCAGCCAATCAATAAAATTATTCTAAAACCTTTCAATCCAGCAAAACTCTAAATAGGACAGGGTATCTGGTAAATATTTTTCTTATTTCTCTATGAAAACATATGTTGTCGGTACTCATTAGAAGCGCCTCGCCGAGGCACTTCTTATGAGTACCCACAACATATGTTTCTGTGAAGAAATAAGAAAAAAAATCAGAACTTTTCAGTTGAAATAATCACTTTATCCAGAGCTATAAATCCAGTACAGCAAGCTTTTAAGAACTAATTAATTAAAATTCTGGTAACAACCAGCACTCAACCAGTGGTGAGATTGTAAACAAATTTCATGTCTGCAATTAATTATTGCAAGAAAAAGAGGATAACTTTTTGTCCTCAAAATGCTATTGTTTTGTTGTTTTTTTTATCTTGACTGGCCTGTCAGGGGAATGGTTACACTTGGTGGATTTTAGGTCATCTGTTATAAGGGAGACAACTTTTGTCACTTCCAACTTATTTTTCCTGCAAATCAGGTCTTTTCTGAGAAGCAATCTACTTTAATTCTTTCCCTGCTAGTTGCGACTTTTGTCATCTGTTGATCACCTTTGCAAACAGTTTGGACCCAGATCAGGCCCGACAAAATGTCAGGCTTGATCTGGATCCAACCTATTTGACACACTGATAGTATTCCTGAAAGATTTTTTTTGAAAAACAATTTAAAAAAAAAAAAAATCCACAGACTACATGCAAGCATGCAAAATTACACAGAATGCAATGAGTTAAAAGGAGAGTCCCATAACTTGGATTAAATTGTTTCCTTTAGAGTAGAACCCTTTCCAAAAGGGAGGACAAATTACTCACAAGAGTTGCCTCCCCTGAAAGTGTACCTTTTCCTATTCAGCACAACTTTGAGACCTATGGGCAAAAAACAAATGCTTTCCACATAAAGGGAATTGAGACACTGTTAAGGGTGGCAACTCTTTCAATATGGTTTGGCTCCCTTCTGGAAAAGGGGTCTACTCTAAAAGGAAGGAATGTGTACCCTTTGGAGCAAATCGTAGAAAATCTACCAAGCATATCAAGTCCCCTTAAGAGAGTCAAACCTAATCTGGGTTTACACGGTTTGCTCAGGCCAGCCTCTCCCCATATTATGGGTAAATTACTGTATTTCATTAAATTTAAAATCTGTACCCATTGTACAATGTCAAATTTCTGTCTTTCAAAACTTTTTTTTTTTTTTTTCAAGTTATATGATTTCACAAACTTGACGCAACACCAAATTTATCTTATAAAACCAGGTTATCAAAGGAATTGAAAGCTTCCAAAATCTGTTAATAATTTATAACTAGTCATATACACAGCAGGAAGATTAGAAAATTTTACACCATAACTCCAGATAAGAGGCTTAGCCAGAAACTCTTCCTTATTTCTTTATGAAAACATATGTTATGGGTACTCATTAGAAGAACCTCACCACAGTAGAGGCAAAATGATTCATTGAAATTGTATCATATCACAATACTTTTTCTGATGACTGATTTTGTATCATATCATGGGGCTAGTATTGCGATACCTGATGATACGCCCAAAAGTACAATTTCAAAAAAAAAATAATAGCTTTAACATATTTCAAGACCATTTTCATAACAAATTACAAAGATCTAAACTGTTACTAAAATACACTGATCACTTATTTGACAAACAGGGGCATCTTACACAGGCATTGTTACACAATAATGAGCCTCTGAGATGGTTTTGAACCTGTTTTTAAGGGTATTAAAACTTTCAAGCTGTGACTAATACATGAAAATAGTATATGATATGAATCATATTGAGAGACAAGTATCGTGATTTGTATCGTGTCTTGAGGTGACTGTATCGTTACAGCCCTACACAAAGGCAATTTTAATGAGTATCCACCATATTGTTTTGTGCTGAAATAAGAAAAATATCAACAATTTTTTTTTTATTTAAAAAAACAACACCTTATCTTGAGCAAAGTCAACATTTCCGTGGAAAACATACAAGCCTAGCTAAACAGATGGAAGTAAAAACCAAAAAGCTAGATGCTAATCAGCCTGCAAATCTGGGCCCAGTTGTTCAAAACTAACGATGTCGTTAGTTAACGATTTTTTAAAATTTACATCGAGTGATACGCAAATATGCTGAAATTTTTTCAGCAAAAAAATATTAGAATATTGTGTATTAAATCCACTAAAACAGTTAACTAAAAGACCCTTAATTAGCTCATTAAGCTAACGACACTTTGAACAACTGGGCCCTGCTCAATGGCTATATATATACTTTCGAGGGATACAACTCTGTAAAATTGTTTTTTCTCCCTTCTGAAAAAGGGATCTATTCTAAAAGATAAAAATTTTGCACCCCTAGTGGGCAAATTCTCTCCTTTTTGAGTTGAGGAAAGCCACAAAAGTTGACTCCCTTGTAAAAATGGTAGAAAATCTACCATGTGTATCAGGTCTCCTTAAACAGTGCCTTCCCTGTTTACCTAACAAAATCAGACCCCGCAGTGTGTAGTGAAGAGGGAATATCTTGAACAGACTGCACAATGCAGCATATTATAAGCCTGTGTGCATATCTCAAGACATTTTTTTTTTTATTTCCAACAAAATGGTATTACGGTAACCCTAGTCCTGCTGAACCGGGATATACCCTGTCCTTACAAACAGTGTAGATCCAGATCAGCTGGCTTCTGAAGAAGCCAACTGATTTGGATCTGCACTGTTTGCCATTAAGTATGTGAATTTGTATGAACAACCTGGATCAAGTAATATGATTGGCTGAAAATTGGAAGTGGGCGTGGCATTTTAATTTATTCAGCATGACAAGGGTTAATATTCTAAGGGTTAATATTCTAACATTTAAAAAACATGCTATGGGTTTTCTAAATCCACATCCAAGCCTATTGTAGAAAAATTACCAACCTTTTCCTAAACATGGCACAATACCAGTGGAATGGTGGAGATTCTGACAAGCCTGCACCTCTGCAGTCTGGTCAGAATTTTCTTTCTTCACTTTACAAATACCTCCAGGTAAGAGGGGTATATACAGATAAATATTTTTCTTATTTCTTTATAACAGCATATGTTGTGGGAACTCATTAGAAGTGCCTTACCAAGGCGCTTCTAATGAGTACCCACAACATATGTTTCCATGGATAAACAAGAAGTATATCAATATGTTTTGGTTGAAAAAAACCGGCCCTTTATCTATAGCTATGGATGAAATTCCAGATTATAAGAATCCATCATGAGTGTCCATGCGGGATAGGAAATCTCACCTGAGGAGTTGGAATTCCAACCAGGGATCAGACATGCTGAGTCCCTGGTTGAAATTCCTACCCTGAGGGTGAGCTTTCCTTATCCTACATGGACTGGCTCATGATCGATTCTTTTTCTCCCACCTTTAAGTTGACTGTTCTTACATGTAAGTGGATTGTTCACATGGTCACATGAGACAGAAGTTTCTCACATGGGCAAAAAAGCGTATCTCATATAGGCAAAGGTGGGAGAAATATATTTTTCTTATTTCTCCATGAAAACATAAACATTATGTTCTGGGTATGCATTACAGATACTCTATAAATAGCTACACTATGCATTCTACATTTTGCATGGGCATCTGTGGCTAGACAGAGCCAATGAATATAGACTGATCATGGTCTGCAAGAGGATCTTTCAACTATCAGCATATTTCTATATTGTAGGAATGTTGTTTTTTTTTCCCAACAACATCAGTAGCTTATTTCTCCATGAAAGCATAATTATGTTGTGGGTTTTCATTAGAAGTGCCTCAGTGAGGCACTTCTAATGAGTACCCACAACATATGTATTCACGAAGACAGAAGAAAAATATCAATATTTTTTTTTGCTGCAAATATGCTTATCAGGATCTACACTACACATTTTACATGACCCTGTGCAAAGCCTTGCTAATGAACACAGACTGGTCTCGGTCTACAAGGGTATCTAAACTATCAGCATATTTCTATGTTGTAGGAATGTTGTTTTTTCCAAACAGCTTCTGTACCAGTCTAAATATAGTAACAGATAATATCAATAAAGCAAGGAAAGCTGTTATTAGTGTCAAGTTGCTATTAATGTCAACCAGTCCAGCAGTTTCTGTTGAATAAATCCAGCCAGCATTAGGACTGACAAAACAATCTTATGATGGTCATACATAGCTCTAGATAAGGAGGGTATTGCGATATATTTTTTTCTTATTTTTCCAAGAAAATGTATGTTGTAGGTATTCATTAGATGCGCATCATCTCTGAGTTGCTTCTAAAGAATATATATAACATATGTTTGCAATGGAGAAACAGAAAATATCAGCATTTTTTGGTTGAAAAAAAAACACAACAACAAACAAAACTGTCTTACCTAGACTAAAATGAATAATAATATAAGTCCAGATATAGTGAGCATTCAGAAATATTTTCTTTCTTCTTTTTTTTTTTTTTCTTTGCATCAAATTACTCACTGGAACTGCCTTGCAGAAGCAATGCTAATGAGTGCCCACAAAGTATTATCCACTTGACATTTGTAACCTCTGAATCCCCTCCTTCACCCCTATCTAGGCAGTGGATAGTAGGGGTAATCTTTAGATTATATTTCTGCATAGCCCCAACAATCCTGGATTAGTGTTACCAGTGGGGCTTTGACTTTGCATCTAAATTAGCTGGGAATATACATGTAAAGCCTTGACAGAATCCAAGGGTTGGGGACAAAGAGTAGGAATTTTACTTCCTTGTGTCTGTCCCAATGATAAGGCTTTCAGCAGGTCTCTGCTGGAGGTAAAGCCATTGCCCCAGCTCCTTCCCAATAGTGGGGGTGGGGTGTGTGGTAATAAATGAACAGTGCATTATTAGGGCTGGGTACCGCCTTTGGAAATTATACCGCGGTACACACCCATGTACCACGGTACGTACTGCGGTATACCTCAGGTGTCAAACTTCAAGTGTTTGTACTTACATTTGCTCAATATTAGTTAAGTTTTATCAGAAATGCCTTTTGGAAATATAATTGTATCTTCTCACTGTCTGCAAACAGCGACCCCCTCCTCTATTACAGTCTGATTTTCCCTTTTTGAGTTCAAAATGATGCCAAATATTATCAGCTTTCGCCCCTTTGTTAGGGATCACCTCGAAGTCAGCCATTTTGCCTTTGCCTTGCATCCAGTCTAAATTTAACGGTGAAATCCCAAAACTGAACCAATCAGCTATAGAATTTTAGGACATTCACTGTACAATACGACTTCAGCTGGCGACATTTGACTTGGTCACAAAAAAGCCATTAAATGAAACATGATATCCTTGACTAAACACCTGATCAGTGTACACTGTGGTCAGTCTCATTAAGGCAGATGTGAGATATGAATCTAAAGGGTTATTGTGACGAATCGGTTATTGCATGTTTTAAATTTCTAACCTGACGGCTCGAAATTTAAAACAATGCAATAACCTATACTTATGTGTTCAGAAAACTATTGTGCAGCCTTATTTTATCTTCCTGTCTACTTATTACAGCTTCAGATTGGAGGGGTATCCACATTTCTTTCTTATTTCTCCTTCAAACTCTATGTTGTGGATACAGCTCAGAAGCACCTCAGTGAGGCACTTTTAACAAGTACCCACGTTTTAATACTCAAATTTCAGCTGAGGACATTTTGAAATATGTTTCTTATTTTTCCCAGAAAACAGGCTTAAAATGACATTTTATGCAAATACTCATTCGAAATGTCTCTAATGAGTACACTCAACATACCATTATTGTGTAAAAGAACGAAATGAATTCCCTAATTTTTGCCATTTGCTTCCTGACCTAGTGCTATGATTAACCCTCAGTGGCTCGAACTATCCATATCTCAAACACATTTTCATGGTCCAAGGCCTTAATAAGCCATTGAGGTTCAACTGTATATACTGTACATGTATGAATATTTTCAGGCAAAAAGATGTTTTGGTTACCTTTTTTTTTTTTCTAAAAAACTGCATTGTGGGTGTCCTTGTTACAATCAAAAGGCCCGCAAAATTTACTTTCTGGAAATACTCATTAAAATGAACTCAGTGAGGTAATTCTACCTAGAATTTCCAACCTACAACATCTATGCCTGGAAACCCTTTTTTACCTGGAGTACTCTACAGCGATTTTTCTTCTCATTTATTTATTTTTTTTTTTTTTTTTTTTCGGATGTTCAGCAGACAGCAGTTATATTTATCGGAAAACAAATTTCCCATAAGAAAACTACATGTAGCAGTATCCCAGAATAAATGTGTGTGCTAAATAAAAAGGAATCTTTCAACTATGGCAACCAGATGAGACCCAGAGCACCCTGCCATCCATGCAGCCTTACTAGAGTCTACTCTACTGGCTAATAATTTGCATACAAAAGTGCATCAGAGATTCTATTCAAACTAGTGAACAGTGTCAGTTGTGTTCAAATGCTGGATATGCTGCCTGTTCTGGGTTATAACTCATATACAACCCTTTAAAATTCAATCTCACTAAAATATCCATTCCTCTAGATAAGTACATTTTTTTTCAATCAAAGTACATTTTTTCAATCAGGAAATATTAAATTTTTCTAAGTTCTCCACAAAAACAAATGTTGTGGTACTCATACAGAGCATCTCACCAAACTTGAAATGAATATAAAGTAACCCACAACATATGTTTTTGTTAAGAAATAAAAACAATACTTATTTGTATACCATTATGTCCAGATAAGGCACTCTTTTCAACGGAAAAATATTGATATTTTTCTTATTTCTCTCGGAAAACATGTTGTGGGTACTCATTAGAAGTGCCTCCATGAGGCACTTCCAATGAGTACCCACAACATATGGTTTCATGGATAAATAAAAAAAATATTATGTGGATACCTTGTCTTATCTGGTGATGAACTATTTCTCTCTTATCTTCAGCTATGATTATTATATCTGAAAATTGAACCACAACTCCAGATAAGAGGAATATCTAGATAAATATTTTTTTCCTTATTTCTTCATGAAAACATATGTTGTGGTACTCATAAGAAGCGCCTTGCTGAGGTGCTTCTAATGAGTACCACAACATAGGTTTTTGTGGAGAAATAAGGAAAATAATATTTTTTATTGAAAAAACATCCTACCTAAGCTATGATTATTATATCTAAAATTGAACTCTTTATCTACAAAACCAAGTAGCTACTTTTACATACAAGTACAAAAGTTGCTGCAAAAAGCAGCATAACGGGAAGCACGGCGCCCAAGAAAAGGCTGAGCTAAAAATATGCACTGTTGCCAGTCTTTATACAGCACGATCAGATTAAAACTGCAAAACAGTTTGCCTGATGTGAAAATCAGGTGTAAATTATTTTTTTTTAAAAAAAGGACAGTTTTTTAAGAGTAATAATTCTGTTAATTTTTTGGTACACTGTAACCTTCATAAACATGGGCTGCTGTACAGAAAGTCTTGTATTGTTCACCAAGTATCACCTTTTCAAATTAAAATATGTACATGTAGTAGTAGGTTTGAAAGAAGAGGAGCTTGGCAGACAGACAATATTATCATTACCCTTCGCTACTGTGATGTGGCGGGCTATAAAAATGAAACCTCATCTTCACAATCAGTACCAGAATAATCATATGTGTAATTGATATATTGCTTTACTTACTACTTCTTCACAAATGGAAGAGATTGATTCGTCATCAGATGCTGAGCTTTGTAATGTTTAAACGGAGACACTTACTGTTAGGTTGCTTATATAGAATCAAGTTCTGGGCCCAGTTGTTGAAAGCTAACGTCCTTAGTTAACGATTCGTTAAAATTTATATCGTATGATACGCAAATATGCTGAAATTTTTTCTGAAAAAATCTGAGTAGCTTTTGCAGCAGAACAGTGCAAAAGCTACTCACATTTTTTTCAGCAAAAAGTATGAAAATACTTCATGTTGAATCTGCTAAAACAGTTAACGAAATGACACTTAACGAGCTCGTTAAGCTAACGATGCTTTGAACAACTGGGCCCTGTAGCTCAAAGTTAACGACGTTGTTAAGAAAATATTAAAATTTTTGTGTTGTGATATGCAAATATATTAACTTTGTGGGGAAAATGTAAGCTTCTTTTTTCAATGCAAAAGCTTCTCACTTTTTTTTTTCTGCAAAAAATATGCGTGTATTTGAATTAACTTTGCTAAAGCAGTTAACAAATTAACACTTTACAAGCTCATTAAGCTAAAATTACATTGAAATTACCAAAAGGCTGGCAACTGTCTGCAATTTATCCAAGCCGCCTACTGATGAATGTCATCATTCTATCACTTACCATGCTTATCTCATCAATTACAACAGTATGAACACCAATAAATTTTCTCCGCAATGAGCCGAATGCATAAGAACTAAGACCAGCATAATTTAAATACCTGTCAACAGGAATATGGAGCAAAGAATGAATAGTTATATATAGAATATATATGCCTAGCTGCTGTCCCAGTCGGTGAGCAACACTTTACAGGTGAAGAACCAAGATGAACTCCTGTGTATAACTGCAAATATGCAACAATGATCTTGAGAAGGTATGATTTACCAACACCAGCACCACCAGTAATAAAAAGTAAAAGCGGTTTATTTCTTCGGCTGGAAAAGTGGTTTTGTACAATTTGTAATGCTCTTTTCTGACAATTAGTTAAACTATTTATAGACAGAGAAAACTCATCATGGGACATGTAACACGCAGACATTTGATGATAGTGCAACAAATCTGCATCAGAGTTGCAACTTATATTTGTATATGACCTTGTTGCGGCAACTGATGAAATGTTCAACCCTATATCAATGTTTGAAGGTACATCTTCTACACCAGATTGTTCCTCAAGCTCAGCCTCAGCAAGACGAATGCGCCTAATACAGTTTTCAACTTGAAGTAAAAAAGAGTTATGCATTTCCACTGAAAAGTCGAGCAGTGAATGTTTCGCATTGAAAGCTGCTTTTGCGCTTGCATATGTACCAACAAGGTCCTGTTCAGAACGAAAAGGTAGCAATAACATAAGCAAAGTAAAGTAGTAACCATCATTGGAAACTGACAAATGAGGAAACCGAATAACAACTGATGACTATCGTTTCCGAACCCAAACATCATACTTTTCTATATAAACTCTTTCCAAGCATCTTGTCTGGGACAGACCAGCTGTAGCTGGACATTTTATATACCAAGAAGCAAAGAAATGTAGAGACACTGTTTCCATGGACTGAGGTCGTGCCATATAGTAATCAATAATATTGTGCATAAATATGTCTGTCTCTGTATCATTCATGGCTTCAATTTCAGCTAATGGTTTTAACATTTTAAATCTTTTGTTCTGAGGCCTGATGTTCAAATAAACAACAGACCGTGAACATTGAATAAGTTTAAGGTGACTAAGACGAAATGCTGCCTCTTGAGCAGAAACCTGTCTGTGTTTTAAAACACATAAACCAATATTCCAAAGACGCTGGAAAACTGTCATTTCTGGGTTTTGGTGAAAAACAGTATTTATTAAATTGCCAAGTGCACACCTCAATTCATCAGGTTCTGATTTACATAAGTAATGACAAACATAATATGCTGCTCCATCAGCATCATTTATGAGCTGTACATCCATATTTGCTCGCCAGTGAAGCAAAATTTGAGGGTTATAAGCATTTATGAAAGCAGAATTTTTTGGCCTATATGTTTCATAAAACTGGCCTCTATTCTTCATAGTCATAACCCTTGAAAGTAATCTGCTTTTTATGCATTCACGTTTCGGAAAACCAAAACGACAGGGGTGTTTTCCTGAATGCATGCAATAGTTGGAATGTGAGTGAGTTTGAAGTTTTTTAACCAGATGATACAATTCAGGATTTTCAGTTTCCAATGGGATATGTGTATGAATGGTATTAGTAATGTATTGCAAAACAGTTTCGCTTGTATTTTCATTAATATCATTAGGCACATTACCAACCCAAAAGAATATGTGATAGTGAGGGGAGCCCCTATTCCGAAATTCCACACGTGCAAAAAAATCCTTGACAATACCTAGAGGTTTCACAGGCCCATGAATTACATATTTCATCAAAGCAGTAAATCGGCGATCAAAATGAATTGCAGTCATTAAGGGATCCTTCCTCATGCTGGAAAAAAATGAGTGCTTCGACACTGCTTCAGCATAAGATAAGTTTTCCAATAGCATGCCCAATTCTGGCCAATGCAAATCGTCTGCTGAAAGAGTCATAAATAAGGTAGGAGGACCCAAGCAGCGAAACATGGCTAAAAGGTCATACAAGGCATTTCGAAAATAAGCAACTGTACCACGAATATTTTTCATGAACATGTATAAGTTCTGAAGAATGTCAGGGTCTGTATTTCTAGACCGAACGTCTGCAGCTGTAGTTGGCAGACCTGGCCCTGTATCAGAGAAGCCTTTACGCATTTTCATGCAAATACCAATATCTTTCTTCAGAAGATGTTTATCGTATGATACAGCAGCATGCAACATATATGAGATATCTCTTCGCCAATAACCATGGCGGTTGTTCAACCGGTATCTGAAGTATAAACTTGGCTGAATGCTTTTTCGTCTTGGGTATGTAAAGCCAAATTTGCCTGAAGGGAAAAGCCATGGGAATGCCTTTTCTTCACCAAATGGCATTTCATATATGGAGACTGGGGTAGCATCATTACGAGGAATTAAAAGTGGGCTAGCTTGACTAGATACTGAAGAACCCAGGTTTGTGTTTCTCAAGGAACTCTGACCTCCTGTCTCAGTGTTACTGCAGTACTCAACAGGAGCAAAAGTTACATGCTCCAAACAGCTAACAGTATCTCTTATAACAGGAAAATCAGTTGAACAAATAGTGCTATCATCAGAATTACAGGAATTTAGATTCAAATCTGCTATTCTTGTGTTTGCATACAGTCTATTATTAGCTTTAAGCCATACAAAACCTCTTACAACTTTAAATGGATCTGTTAAAAAGCACCCCCTTGAACCAATTGTGCTATCAAATTCAAATTGCACCAAGCACACGTTGTCAATACCTGTTATTTCTTCCACGAATGACTCAACATCTCTTGGCATGCCAACTATTAGACCTTTCTCAGCATACTGTCCACCAGGAAGTAAAATGACAGTCATGCAAACTTGAATTCTGGCTAAAAGTTTCTTTTCTAGTGAGCTTAAAGAACTGATTTCATTGGGAATATAGTCTATACCAAGAGCATTTAGTTCGGAGCTCAAAGGAGGAATAGTTCCTTGACATACATATTTATAACAGGTGTGACAAAGTTGTGTAGAAGAATTGAATTTCAAAGCCTGTATAACTGAATTATTTTTACAACCTAAATGCTTGACTTGAGATGAGAAAAGAAATCGGTCACAACATTTGCACCAATACTTAGGTGTGCTACGAATGTATGATTCATAATCTTGGTTAGTTTGGTCAGACATACACACATTGGTATTATCACTGACTGTTGACCTCTGCTGGTCACTAGTACTAATATTACAAACAGCAGCCATATCTGAGCTACACATAGTCAACTCACATGTAACAGAAGACATATTCCTACCATGAAGTTGTGTCTGCTGGCTTGCATACAAATCACCAATTGTCCTGCGATCTTTATCTTTGCATTGCTTTTTATAAGATTTTCCTTTAGGTTTATTTCCAGGCAATGCATGGTATGTATGATCAAATTCATGTATTACACTGTCAACAGCTACATGTGCATCAGTTGGAAGAATGAATGTGTTTATTTCAGCTTCATCACATATCATTTCTTCGGCATGTTCAGTACTCTGTACTGGTTCATTTAAGATGGCACTAACCAACTCTTCTGGGCCACGCAGTTGAACTGGAGATATGTTAAAAATATGATCAGGATAGACTGCAGATAAATACAATGACAAAACATTTACATTATCATAACACAGAAGTATGCTTCTACCTGCTGAATCAATTTGACCCACTGCATTTCGTGAATGCGAGTCGAAAACAAAAAACATGTCATTGCTTCTAAATAAGGCTACTGATCTTCCACCAAAAGTTCCAATAAGCCACGGAGACTGATTGAAAGCCATTTCTAAGACATCTATTACTGTGTGCCCGCCTGCCTCTACAACTGCCGGACGGTTATTAATAGCCCCATGAAAAGTTGAACCCAACCTCTGTTGGTATCTTGCACCAAAAGCAGTAAATTCTAATGGCAAATCTTGATGCCCTAAATAAACAGTGGCATCGCCATCATATCTACTTTGAACGATACTGTTATACAAAGTATCACCTTCAAATACTACAGTATCCAAATGCTGTGATTCTCATGTGGTCACATCTACTTTAAAGCAGGCAAAAACCAAAGCAATTAATGCAATGGCTGTACACTGAGTGCCAAAGGAGGCGCTCAACACAGAAATGCCCAATGAACCCTGATGAATACTTCCCTGCACAAACCTCGAGCAAGGCATCTTATGGAAAACAATACAGACGAGCACGTCTTGCTTTTTTTGTGGGCAAAAAGTGTCTTACCGAGTCTGGTAAAAGGACTAAATAAATGTCACGAATGTGGATACTGCCTACAGAAACGGGCGGTGAAATGGTCATAAAAGTTCCGCTAGGATTGAAAAAAACATTCCTTTTTGTATCGAATTATAGAGCCTCGACAAATATTTTAATGCACGCAAAAATACAACCAACGAAAAAGCAGATACATAGCAACATTTATGTTTATTTACCCAAACTCATGCAGCTTCGATTCATCCAATATGGCGATCCGATCCGCCGATCATTTTTCTGCCGATCATAAATTTTATTTTTGTCATTATATCTAAACTACGATTCAAATGTCCAGTATATCAGTTTTGTATTATCATACATTGCTTAATTAAATATTCGACAAAAGATATTTCTTTTTTCAATGCTTTTGGATTTGATTTTTAAGCAGTTTTCTGTCTTCTAGGGGTATAAAAGCCAAGTCCAGTAAATATAAGAAAATCATAGTTTTCTCAGTAGTGAAGCTAATATATACAGAGATTAGCTCTGTCGCAGAGAATAAATGGTCACTAGAACATTCAGAGCTTCACTACTGAGAAAACTATGATTTTCTTATATTTACTGGATCGGATCGGACTTGGCTTTTATACCCGACCATTTTCTTCAAAGGCACGCGCTGACTGGTTCTCCACATAGAAAAACTAAAACGCGAAATCTTCAAATTAGAACGGGTACCAGCTCCAACCCGATATTTTTCGCCCCGCCACAAAAACCGAAAGGATACTCCTAAAATATCCGGTAAATAAACGCATGTTGGTTATACAAACAGGGAAGTTTGGACCCTGTATTTATCACGTAGCTGAAACATTATTTCTGTCCACAATTTGTAGCACATTAATATATCACAGGACCTTTTATTTAATACAATCGTCATATGTTTTTAAAAAAATGTGAACCGAAAGGTTACGCCGTTTCCGACACACACTAACAGTTACAAAGTAACCACAATATGCCCGGCGCTGATGCGCCGTGCAATAAAAAGCACCCATAGCAGGAGATAAGGAGGGTATCTAGACTGGCTCCAGTCTCCAGTGACTAAGATAAAATAATATAATATTATTAAGGCTGGTCACTAGTGACGCCTTAATAATCATTAGATATAAAAAAATAGATGTGTTTCCACTAACATGCTGAAAAAAAAATTGGGTTGGTAGGTAGTAGAAACATTTTTTTTACTTTTCTATTTTTCCTCTCGAAAAGAACAGGGTGGGGCCTGTACTTTTATGAAAATACAGTTATTTTGTTGAGGGTCGGTGCTTTACTTTTTTATTTTGCTTTTTTACTGATAAAAAAAAGCAGAGTCGGGTGTTTGAAACAGGGTAGGTCGGGTCAGTGGAAACACAGCTATTGTTTTTTTTTATGCCTTATATTATTTTGGTTTTATTTCAGTGGATTATCAAACAGGACTATTAGAATAAATATATAGTCACTTGTGACTGAAGCCTGTCTAGAGGGTATCCTGATAAGCATTAATTTTTTCTTATTTCTCCAATATTTTTAATATTAAGCCATAGGTACTCAACAGAACAGCCTCAGAAAGGCAATTCTAATGAGTGCCCACAGTAAATGTTTCTTGTGTACATTTTTTGGTCGATGAAATATTGGTATTTTTAAATCAGAAATAAAGCATCATTCTTATCAACGACAGCCTTGCAGGCTATTCTTGGGTAAAAAAAAAAAAACAAAAAAAAAAAACTTTTTTTTTCTTATTCTCTACAAAAAAGACAGGATCTGTCCCTTAAAGCACCCATGGTACTTAAAAAAATGACAATATCAACAATATCAACACAATTTTCAAGTCAGTTTACAGGGAGACAGAGGCTTTTCATAATAAATGGAGAATGCAGTAAGTTAAATGGATAAGAATGCGGTAATAGTAAGTGAAATGGATAATAACGCAGAGCCAAGCACAGATCAGTGGAGATAGTGAAAGTCTTGGAAAAAGCTGAACACAAATACAATTTAGCACATCAGACTACAAATGAAAAACTGGGAATCTGAATTCAGAGAATGTGTTGTTTTAGAGAATGGGTTGGTTGAAAAGGTGGTTGTGTTTGAGCTGTGGTTTAAAGTCACTGTCAACAATCTTTCACTTATGTAGTGACAGTGTCTGGATGTGACTGTGGGACTGATGCCCTTCTATTGTGCAGCCAGCCACACTGCTATATATACCAGACACACATACATAATTATACTGAAACATGGAACCAAGGAATGGAATGCTATTATTACCCGTCCCCACTTTTCAAGCTGTGGGGGGCGGGGGTTAAAAAAAGTGGTAGTGCCTCTTGTCAGTGTTTGTTTGTTTGTGTTGAGGTTTTACGGCCCAGTCAACTCAAAGAGGTCATGTCGAGCGCGGTCAGTTTACCTAACCACACATTTACTGGGCAGGCTTAGTCCTCTAAGCGCTTAACCAGTATTGTGCACATTCTTTCGCCAGAAACTGACAACTGCCCTTCTTGAATCAGCGGAAGGGAGAGAATGACCGTAGAAAATATTTCATGATCAATCTCCACGAAAGAATGTTGCCGACCTCGGGGATTGGCTCTTAAGTGGTGACTAAGTCCTCATTAGATGTGCCTCGCAAAGGCTTTGTTTGAGTTAAAGTTTTATGGCCCAGTCAACACTGTCAAGGTCATGTTTAGCAGGTCAGTTAACCTCCTCACACTTTTTCTGGGTGGGCTTAGTCCTCCAAGCGCTTAACCAGTACTTGTGCACATACTTTCACCAGTAACTGACAACTGCCTTTCCTGAATCAGCAGCAGAGATTGACCATGATCAAGTTATGTGGCCAAGCTGGGATTCGAACGTGACCCTGGATCTGCAGTTAGGCGTGCCAGACTGCACAATGGAGCCCAGCCCCACCGAACCACTTCTACAGAGTAGCCGCACCATAATGTGCTTTCTTGGATGCTTAATCCTTGTCCTGCTGAACCTGGATAAACCCTGACTTTGAAAACAGTGTAGATCCAGATCAGTTAGAAGCCAACTGATCTGGAGCTGCACTGTTTGCCATTAAGTATTTAAATTTATATCAACAACCTACATGTAGATCAAGTATTCTGATTGGGTGAAAATTAGAAATGGGTGTGGCATCTTAATTTATTCAGCAGGACAAGGGATAAATCTGGATCCTCCTCATCTGGACATAGCTCAAGATAAGAGTGGGTATCAGGATAATAGTTTTCTTATTTCTCCACAAAAACATATGTTGTGGTATTCATTAGGAGTGCCTCAGCAAGATGCTTCAGTTCTGAATAGTATCCAACATAAGTTTTTGAGAAGAAATAAGAAAATATCAACATTTTTTTTTAGTTGAAAACCTTAGCTGGAGCTATGCTGAAATTTTGCATGCCCTGAGATTCCTGGTAACAGCTGTTGGTGCTAACAGCTGTACATTTCAGCTACCAGAGTTCCAGATGAATTGTTTTTTAAATAAAAAGCTCCAGGTAAGTTACTTTTTTTTCAACCAAAAAATAATGATATTTTTCTTATTTCTCCATAAAAACATATGTTGTGGGAACTCATTGGAAGCGCCTCGGCGAGGCGCTTCCAATGTGTACCCACAACATACAATGTATGTTTTTGAAGAGAAATCAGAAAAATGTAAAGCAGATACTCCTCTTAACTTGAGCAATGTAATACATGAATGAGGATAAGAATTTACCTCCACCAAAATGTGTGTTCTCATTAGAATAGACATAATAAGGTCATTCTTATAAATAGGACATTTTTTTGTCAAGTAATGAAAAAAAATAGTCATCTGCCTATACTCTAAATTTGCTTGTCTAGAACCCAGATTCACTGCTACCAGCTGATTCAAAATGCTGCTGACTGATATTTATAGCTTCTCTGTGCTATTTATTTTCAAGACATTAGAGCTCTGCAGGCAGAATTAGTATACAACTGAACAATTTTTTTTTTTCCTCGCCTCTTTCAACATTATCAAGTCATACTGAGACAATGATAGACTGGCTCCAGTCTCCTGTGACTAAATATTTTTTTCTTATTATCCCGTTTGATAATCCACTAAAATAAAATAAAAAATAATATCATGACTATAAAGGATGGTCTGTAATGTTTTACAGTTCGAAAACTTCATTCCGGGTGAACACTAGGGTAGATGCCCAGGGGGTGGACGCTAGAGTCTGGATATAAGTACACGGACGAACGAACAGATGGATGAATATCCAAAGGATTTAAAGTCAATAGCCACAGTTGGGAAATCACTTTTTCCTATACTATAATATGTGCTGTTATTATTATCATTATTTTTTTGCCTATTACCCACATTATTTAAGGGTATACATGTGCAATAAACATTATCTATTCTAGTCTTTCTGCTGTTTTTAATAGGAAAACATAGCCCCTGATAGGAGAGGATATCCGCATAAAATTTTCCTTATTACATCACAAAAACATACATTGTTGGTACTCATTAGAAGCACCTCAGCAAAATAGTGCCTTTTCTGGAATTATGGATACTTTTCTATGACTTTCTCATAACAATTAATTGCAAAATGTCATCTTTTTAACCCTTGTCCAGCTGAATAAATTAAGATGCCACGCCCATTTCTAATTTTCAGCCAATCAGATTACTTGATCCAGGTTGTTCATACATTATTCACATACTGAATGGCAAACAGTGCAGATCCAGATCAGTTGGCTTCTTCAGAAGCCAACTGATCTGGATCTACACTGTTTGCAAAGGCAGGATATATCCGGGTTCAGCAGGACAGGGGTTAAGCTAATTTGTCAATATACACAAAGCTCCATATTTTGTGCTTGTGTTGAGGTTTTACAGCCCAGTCAACCCAATGGGGTCATGTGGAGCACCGTCAGTTTACCTGAACACACTTTTACTGGGCGAGCCTAGTCCTCTAAGCGGTTAACCAGTATTGTGCACATTCTTTTGCCAGAAACTGACAACTGCCCTTCTTGAATCAGCAGAAGGGAAAGAATGACCGTAGAAAAATATTTCATAATAAATCTCCACAAAAGAATTTTGCCAGCAAGCTGTTAAAATCATCAGTTATAAAAAGGGTACAAGCTAGAAGCTAGAAATATGTAGAACTGTTCTACTAATAATTTAGCATTGCTCTCGGTGTGACGCTTTCGTCCCAGTAGAAAAGTATTTGATATTTTTCTTACTTCTCTGTAAAGATATATGTTGTGGTACTCATTAGAAGCACCTCAATGTATGTTTTCATGAAGAGATGAGAAAAATATTTATCTGATACACTCTCTTAAGCTCTTATTTTCAAGGATTCTGGATAAGGCATTTCTTTCAACAAAAAAGTACTGATGGTTTTCTTATTTCTCCAATCCACAAAAAAAAAAAACAGTTGTGGGTACTCATGAAAAGCATAAAATTATGTTTTTGTGGAGAAAGTTGAAATATTTATCCGGACCCTCCTCTAATCTGGAGCTCTGACAAATTACCTTTCTTAACCTCTCTATCTTATTTTCCACTTTGGCTAAACTCAAATGCTCTCAGTTTGATGGACTCACAAAACTGGATTATGATAAAACTGAACCTCTACATTTTTCACTGGTGATCATAAAGTGGCAATAGATAAAATAATTGTTGGGATTCAACCAAACGAGCAGAGGAGTTGTTAAGGAGGAGAATTTGAAGATAATATTCTCTAGTTCTCCCTATAAACATATGTTGTGGGTACTTATTAGAAGTGCCTCAGTGAGGCACTTCTAATGAGTACCCACAACCTATGTTTTTTTATGGAAAAATAAGAAAAATTTTATCCCAGAATTATCATCAAATACTCCTTAACAACTCCTCTGAAACAAGCCATCTGCACTTTTAGTTAAACCTTAATACCATCAGTGATTGATTTTTATACCTGAGGTTGCAAATGAAAGACTTTCTGCAAGGTAAATAAAATCTATATACAATGTAGTATGTACATGTAGGCTGTCCTTGGAAATGCAGAATACATATAGGAATGAAAATCAGAGCCTCTTCATATAACAACAATGTACATGTAGGTTGCTGGGCTGTATATATGCCTCGAGGCACTGGTAACTTTTTTTTTTTTTTCAAAGATACTGGAATCCGAGGATCCCAAGGAAAGTAAAAATAAAGATCTTTTTCTTAGCTTGTGTTGAGGTTTTACAGCCCAGTCAATCCATTAGGGTCATGTCGAGCGCAGTCAGTTTACCAAATACTTTGGGTAAATACGGTAATATTGGGACTACAAAATTGCTTGACTGTGTGTTTATAGGGGTATCTGGGATAATTAAGTTGAATACGGTTTGCTGAAAAAGACAATCACCAAATCTATCGGTTTAACTTTGCATTTGCTAGCCACAAATGCAGTGTGTATTGATTGACCCCTTTTAATCTGGAAACCCTCCACCCACCCCCCCCCCCCCACCCCAACAAAGAGTAATTAGCAAACAGTGCAGACCCAGATCAGACATTCTGCTACTTGTAACTGACCAGTCCAAAGAGCTGTTGTAGAAGTGCCCACTCGATGTAAATGGGTTTGAATGTTCAATTACTGTATTTACCCTAAGAATTCTGACAGACAGGCCTCAGTAAACTGTGTAGACCCAGATCAGACGTTGCAGAAAAAAATTTTCAACTCATCCAGCAGTTTTAAACACTTTAACAGGTTCTTCAAATGTAAGAACAAGAACAGTATGGAGACAAGCAGCCAGAATATTTAGGGTAAATACGTTAATTCACTTAGGGCAAAATCTTTTCTGTACCAAAATATTTTTCATTGGCAGAAAGTGCTTTTCCATGTTTTGTGAAGATCACTTTTATGATATCAGATACTGTTGTTTATTGTAACCAAACTATTCGGACAAACAGGCCTATGCAAACAGTGTACGCCCAAATCAGACGCTGCAGAGTGCAGCATCTGATCAGGGTCTACGCTATTTGCCCCTTATCTGTCAAATTTAAGGCACATCAACTGGTAGTCAAATAAATTTGTTCTAATGCTTACGTGTCAGGATACACCTGTTTAGGGTAAATGTTTTAGACTGGATCCCTATAACCAAGTTTCATTGCCTTAATTACCAAGTTAATAATTAGCCTGTGTAACAAAATTTCATTTCCATACACTGTTTCTGTCATTTTTACCCCAGATTGCTTGAAATGAAGCACTCAGATGTTAATTGCTTCTCACAGGCCAGAGTAATCTATTTTACAGAAGCTTTCCCTAAAGGCACACTTTATCATTATCTAAATACATCTACCATCTAAAATTAGTATCATAACTTATATATAAATGTCAGATTATACTATTTTTAGCACAATCTGTCCACAATATCACTGTTCAAGATAAGTAAACTATTAAATTTACTCTGAGAAGTGGGACAAATATGCAAGAGTTTTTTATGTTGAGATTTCACGACCCAGTCAACCCAACAGGGTCATGCCAAGCGTGGTCAGTTTACCCAACTACCCTTTTACTGGGCAGACTAAGTCCTCTAAGTGGTTAATCCTGGTCCTGCTGAATCCTGATATACCCTGTCTTTGCAAACAGTGTAGGTCCAGATCAGTTGGCTTACTGATCTGGATCTGCACTGATTGCCATTAAGTATGTGAATTTGTATCAACAATTTGCATCAAGTAATCTGACTGGCTGAAAATTAGAAGTGGGCATGGCATATATATTTATTCAGCATGACAAGGTGAGCCACCAAGGCAGGCATATATGCAAGAGTACACAGTGTAGACCCAGACCAGACAGCGCAGAAAGGGGTGTCCGAACAGGGCCTTACTGTTTGACACTGATCCAGCAGCTTTACATATCAATATGCAGTAAAATGGATGTGTAATGATTTTGTTTGAGGATCAATATAAAATATATTTTGAATACAGTTTGGTTAAAGAAAAAGTACATGTAGATCAAAGGTGTTTGGCCTATAAATACTGTGACATTAACATGAAAAGACCTGTATCAACCAGTAAATCAGATTACTCCTTTTCATTGCTGACAATCATTACTTAACCCTTACAGCACCAAGCAAAATTTGTAGCAGACGACATTCTAAATTATTAGTATTTTTTTTTTTTTTCAGAGAAAACAAGTCTTGACATATTTCATGTGAATGGTCTGCCAAGCAGACGATTCACATGAAATGTCAAGACTTGGTTTCTCTGAAAAATAAAAAAAAATAAAAAAATTGTCGTCTGCTGCAGTTGTGATTGGTGCTTTAAGGATTAATTATACATGTACCTCCAGATAAGGCACTTTGTTTTCCAACTGAAAAGTATTGATATTTTTCTTATTTCTACATGAAAACATACACTGTGGGTATTCATTAGAAGTGTCTCACCAAGGAGTTCCAACTGAGTACCTACAACATGTTTTTGTAGAGAAATGAAAAAATGTTTATCGGGTTACTCCTAATAACTAGGCTAGCACTATGTTTACAACTATTAATATTGCAAGTAATTACACTAAACACAGGTTATATTTTACACAGGTTGACTGTTCCAATAGCTACAGATAAGAGGGGGTATCCACAATATTTTTCTTATTTCTCCAAGAAAACATATGTTGTGGTACTCATTAGAAGCACCTCACCATGGCACTTCTAATGAGTACCCACAACATATGTTTTTGTGGAGAAATAAGAAAAAATATCAGCATTTTTTGGATGAAAAAAGCACCCTATCTGTTGCTATGGACTCACTGTTCCTGTCATGAATTTTCAGCCTTTTCATTAACAGATGGCAGAAGGCTAAATTGCCTTCTACTCCAGCTTGGCTTTCTAACTATTTTAAGCCTCTAAGTAATCTTTTGCAAATAAATAGTTTCTATAATAGCTGCCTCATACTTTACAGATTTTAACCATCAAGACTTAATTTAGCTGCATGTAGACATATGTACGTTCAGGTGAGCTACATGTACATGTAAAACTGCTGTGTTATTCTTGATTATCCATTATTTATAAGACCCCCCTGAGGTACTGATAAATATCATAATAAAATGGCCAAACTAATAGGTCAATTTTTGATCTTCTATTGATAACAAGAGTTAGGATATTTTATCTTGACCTATATAACAATACAAATTAAGATACTATTTAATGCTTAGTATGCTGGACTAGAAATATTTTCCAGCTCTCCCCTGGCTTGACATTAATGAGTTTTGCATGAAATGTCAAATCCTATTTTATTTTTCTCCTCGAGAAAAAAAATTGCAAGAAATGTTAAAGTGTGTTTTCAGAGAAAACTCAAAAAGTATCTGACATCAATTTGTCATCTTCTGAATTCGAACTGAGCATGCTAGAAGTTAAATTAACCACTGTTTAGATCATGGGAACTCAAAAGGGCATTAAAAAAATCAAAAAAGCTTTACACCTATTAGTTTGGCAACAATTATGATAATGATTATGACATTATATACATTTGCTGCTCCAGATAAGGCACATTGTTTTGTTGTTTTTTTTTTTGTTTTTTTTTTTGTTTATACAGTTTTTATGTCTCACAAAATCACATATTGTGGGTACTCATTAGATGTGCCTCAATGAGGCACTTCCAATAAGTACCCACAATATATGTTCATGGAGAAATAAGAAAAATATTTAACAATACCAACCCCTCTCTACCCTCCCACCGCCCCCCCCCCCCCCCCTCACACACACACACTTATCTAGAACTATGCATTAATCCATATAATAAATGGTCAAGGGTTGAAGGCACAAACAATGGGCTGGATTAAAGGTCATGTTTGAGACAACCAATCTGGCTTCATGGAAAATGGCAATCAAGCCACTGAGAAGTAGTAAGCAGGTTGAGATAAGAGGATTATGTAGAAAATATTTCTTTTATTTCTGAATAAATGGCGTGGGTACTTATTAGAAGCGCCTTACCAAGGCACCTTATATAAAGTATCCACGCCATTTCTTTTCTACCAACAACATACATTTATATTTTCTTGGAAAAATAACAAAAATATCCATACTTTTTTGTCAAAAAAAAAAAAAACCTTCTCAACTGAAGCTGTGATAGTATGTATTAAACTAGTGTCAAAGAACAAAAACTTATTTTTGCTGAAGACAAAAATGGAACCAGAACTGTGACACAACCATGGGTACTCCTTTTTTTATTCTGCCATTAGCAATTACTGATTAGTTCTCTACAATATTTCTCCAAGAACACAAAACCTTAATATGGAACAACAGTTTTGTGCCCAGGTCAGAATTTGTATGGGACACTGTGGCTTAAATCCTTTTTTTTTTTTCAAGTGGTCTTAAATTTGCATTTTTAAGGGACACTATGCAACAGACAAAGTTAAGTGTTTATCTGTGCATTGTTTTTGTGAGTGACTATTTTCAGCATTATCAAAATTCCAAATATTTATTAACATAATTCATTTTTACTAGCATTTGGCTAGCAGACTACTAGTACTAATTTTGGATCAACCTTTCAATATCCATAAACATGTACAAAAATCAGGGCTTTCATTAATTAACACCAAACCTGTTTGGAGTCCTGTATTCCTATTTTCAGAGCTGAGATTCCTAGCTTTCTAAGTCATGGAGCAGTAAAAGCCTGCATATCTCTCCAGTCAGAACAGGACCTATGCGTGCAGAATCTACAGATACTGTAGAATATATTGACACATAACAAAGGCCCTTATCAGATTGTGCAGCTTCACAGACATGACAGGATTTTGTGCGAAGAACCTTTTTCTCATGGTGAAACCCATTTGTATTAAGATGATGAATTAACCCTTAAAGCGCCAATCACAACAATTGTCATCTGCTTTGTCATCTGCTTGTGATTTTAAAAGTCATTTCTGCAAACAGTGTGGACCCAGATCAGACTGCTCCTTTAGGAGCAGTCTGATCTGGGTCCACACTGTTTACCTGTATGCAAAAATAGGTTTGAAAAGTTTATAAGAATATTCAGCAGACGACATAAACAGACGACATTTTCAGATGCAGATTTTTTTGGCATTTTAAGGGTTAAAATTATTTCTCCTTGAACTCGAGGTTAATTTATAGCTGGTTTCAGGTACTGTAAATTATAAAAGTTTTATTTAATTAAAGTGATAATTTAGGATGGTTTTAATTACTTTTGCATCAAAGCATCTCGATTTACTCATTGGAATCACCGGGCCGGGACAATGCCAGCTCTACTATGTTGATTCCCAGTGCTACTAGTATGTGGCACGGTTGTGGTCGCCAATCCAAGCAGATCAGTGATTTTTGTCCAGGTACTCCAGTTTCTTCCACCACCGAACTTCAACTTCTGGAGCTTTAACAGTATATGTTTCATGGAGAAATAATAAAATTATCCAAGAGTTATCACTAAATAATCCATAGCTCAGATTAAATACTTTTTAAATAAAAGTGTTCAGAGCACTGATTTGGGTTTTACGACCCTTTCAAGAATATTTCACTTACATTTGTATATCGAGCTGATCGTTCAACAAAGGTGGACAAAAACCGGAGAACCCGGGGAAAAACAACCTGACCATCCGTCAGCAGAGCTTGGCTTTCCCAATGTGACCCGAGCAAGGCTCGAACCACAGCAGTTGAGAAACCTAATGGATCAAGAGTCAACTCTCCTATCCACTAGACTACAGGGGCCCGCTGTTCAGAGCATCGACGTTTTTCTTATTTCTCCATGAAAAAATATATGCTGTCCATACTCATTAAAAGTGCATCACAGAGGCACTTCTCATGAGTGCCCACAACATATTTTCAGGGAGAAATAACAAATATTTAATTGGTTATCCCTTTTTTTTTTCTAGAGCTAAGAAATGCTCCTTTAAGTCCTCTGTTAAAGCTGAGAGAGTTTTTTCTTTTGTTCCTTTTGGTTTATGCAAACTTGCTAAATTCTAAATGTAGCCCCTCACCCAGAGTAGTTAGATATTGTTCTGAACAACTGGGTCATTTGCTCCAGTCTCCTACATGTATACTTAATACTGAAATGATAAACAAAACTTTTGTTTACCTTCAACTTCTGGACCATCTTCAACTTCATAATCATCTTTAAGGAACTCATAAGATGCATCCGATATGTGAACTCTTCCTGGCAGGCCAGTAGATTCCATTGTGTTGGCTAAAGTAACATCATTCGACCACACATCAAACTTGAATCGTCTAGTTCCAACAATACCACAAAGCACTGTACCAGTATGCACACCAACTCTCATATCAACCTGTTCATTATTATCCTCGTCAAATTTTATAATAGCTTCAATCATTCCTAAGCCCATTTCTACACAACACTTTGCGTGATCTGGTCGAGCTTCAGGGCAACCTGAGACACAATAATAACAGTCTCCTAGTGTGCTAATTTTTTCACAACCGGATCTTTGACAAAGATCGTCAAATCTCCCAAACAAATCATTCAGCTGTCCCACTAAAACCTCAGCTGTTTTATTTGAACTCATCTTTGTGAAACCCACTATGTCAGCAAACAAGATGCTAACATTTTCCATTCTGTTCATATTAAAGGGCCGAAAAATGATTTCTCCTTTACCAAGGGCTTTGGTTTTTGAATTCCGCTTCTTTGCTCGCATGTCATCCACTTCTTCATCATCCTTGTCTTCTCTCTGTCTCATTACATCTGCAGCTACAGATGGAGGCATAAGAGAATGAATCATTTTCTCTTTTATTTGTTTTTCAAGTTGAAGATCCTTCCTCGCTATTACAGACTGGCCAATCTTCCAAAATGTACTTCTCTGACGAACTTGCCTCATTGTAAAGATGTGAATTCCCATTAAATGGATACATAAATGCAACAAAACTTTGCCTCCAATGAATATTGGTGTTTGCATATATTCTCTTTGCAGGGCTGTCAAAACTTCAAAAAGGACAGAATAAACAACTCCTATTGAAACAGTTATAAATAAAGGCATTGGTATAACACTGTACATCATTAAAAGGACTTCTACTGTGGCTGTGAAAGCTCCAATAGATGATAAGTCTGACTCATTATATATAAGGGTCAGTAAAACAGAACAACATATCAAACAGGAAACAAAAATTGAGGTAACCAAAGAAACTTTCTTGTAAAATCTTGTGTACGTGAATCCTATAATAATTCCTATCAGAAACAAAAGTATAAGTGTGCCAACTAGGAAATAAGGCCATTGTACACTATCACCTCTAGTGGCTCCGAAAAATACTGCCCAAGCAATGCAAGCAGCTAGAATGTAGAATAAAACATCCTGAAACCGCCTTCGAGTTTGAGGAAAATAGCTTTTCCACTGCTCTTTTTCAAGAATATCAGAGTCAAACTTTGGATTCGGCCACCAACTTCCTGCCCTCTCAAACATGATAGGCAAATCCAAACATCCATTTTTACTTCTCTGACGCATTGGTGAATTTGAAGAAACAGAACCAACCCTCACAGTTTCATTCATGGAGTCTTTTTCAAAATGAACTTTAGGTTCTGGATCTGTACCGTTGTTAGCCTTGGCCATAGCTGCTGTTTGGTTAAGTCTGGGAAAGGCTCCTGATCATGGCTTCTTTTGTATTTATGCAATATACAATAGACCTGTATCACACCAAACTACTGAATATATTATGCAACAGTGGTTTCACATAATCTGGCAAATGATAATTGTTAAAAAAGATAAAAAATAAATTTGTCTCCTCATATATCTCAAATTTGTTCTTAAATTTCACTTCAGAATATATTATTTTTCTAAATTTGACAGCATTTCCATGTCCATGGTAACCCAGTGACACAAATGCTGTCACAAATTAAAATAGTGTTTATCATGGTTACAGTGTTAGTATCTAAGCATATTTCATTCTATTTTCAAATACAACTCTGTCATAAAAGTGACAACAAAAATAAGAGTGTCAGAGCACCTATGTATACGGAAATAATAGAGAATACTGGGATGAACTGGACAAGTGCGAGGTCATTCTGAGCGATTCACCCCGACTTGAAAACACGGAGGACCCCCTTCTTCAGACTGTTAAAAACATTATCCAGAGAATTTACTCGTTGCTAAAGCACAACTTTGAATAAAGCAAGTTATCCAAATGCATTCATTTTAAATCACTGATCGCTTTCAGTAAGAAATCCAATAAGTTTCATTCTCTGATTTCGACGGCTTTCACGCAAGCATAAATTTGACGGAAACTAAACACGATGCCGCAAAGCAATCTGTTAACCTTTGAATGTCGTAACAAAACGTTTATAGAAGTCTCACTGCTCTACTGATTGTGGACTTGATTAAAAGACCGGTAAGCCGTTTTAAATGTTAGTATGGTTCTGTATTTGTTTGACAGTGCCATGTCACCCTGAAAATGTTTATCAGAGACTACCTCAAAGAAACAGAGATACTGGTGAGGCTGGCTATATTCAAGAACGGGTATAGCTATATAGCGAAAGGAACGTCGAGGTATGTGCACTAAAGGAACATCTTACCATATATTTCATTGCTATTATCTCGATTTAATTATCATTTAACATATTTAATATATTTTCATTTAATCATCATGATTTAAATCTAAAAAGTATAAATAGTTTAAGTAACCTTCCTTTCGTGCTGGGAAGCCTACATAAAAGAACTTCGTCGCATTATAATGCGACTGTTAAATCTGAATATATTTAAAATGGCTGTCATTGATGCCGCCATATTGTAGACTTTGTGACGTCACACAGCCCAAATTATATATGCAAAACCATTAAATTATAAAGAGATTTTAAGAATAATTTGGCTACAGATTTTTATAATCTTTTAATTCTAGTGACAAGCAATCATTTCCCTCAAAATAAACCAACATTATGAGAAAAACTACCTTTATGAAACGAATTGTAATTTTTATGAAACCTCATTAAATATTCAAAATGGCGGACAAAAAAGATATCAGCAAATCAGTATCTCTAGTAAGCTATCAAAAAGCAGAACACATACTTGCTGGAGTACCAAAGGGATCACTTCGAGGACAATTACAGTTTATTCTGTGCACCATTGACTCACCCATTTTACATTAAAGTTTGCTTCTTAGATAATGCCACTATGTATATTTCAGGTCCGTCAGTTTCTGCTGTCTGTCATATTCTTAATGTTGGCTTGGTAAATTTCCATATATAGTGCAATGACAATGACATGGAACTCAGTCTTCTAAAACAAGGCACATTCTGTGTATCTTTTTTTTTTTTTTTTTTTTTTTTTTTTTTTTTTCAGAGAAAATAAGGCTTTGCATTCATGTGAATCGTCTGCACATTCATATTCTATCATAATTATTGCATTTCATTATAGAGTTACATGAAATGCCAAGTCTTATTTTCTCTGTGGGCAGACGATTCACATGACTACCAAGCTTTATGTTCTCTGAAAAATAATGATAATAAAAATGTCGTTTGCTCATATTAACGCTAAGTGCTTTAAAGGTTAAATGCAAAGAGCCGCTCCATGAGAAAGGTGTCTTAAGGGTATATGGGAACAATAAAAATCCAGATCAGCTAGCGAAAATATAAGTGAAGATACACAGGAAATGCCACAATCACGAAGCGCAACCCTCCCGAGGCACCAAAGAAGGAGAGATGAGGAACAAATAAGGACAGAACAGAACAGAACAAACGTCACATATGAAACCACAGACGCACAAACAAAGACGAACTGCAACAGAGGAACCGCCTTGAAACGGCGAGTAGGAAAATATGGTGGCATATTTCTGCCACGAGATAGCTAGGTAGCTATCACGTATGGTGGCATATTTCTGCCACGAGATAGCTAGGTAACTATCACGGTACTTTCATTAATTATCTTGATATTTCGAAGTTTCCTGAAAAGATTATCTTAATAGTCTAAAGTTTCCTGGAAATATTATCGCGAAAGTTTACAGTATTATCGCGATATTTTTTGTGTTAGTGCCCAGAGCTGCCATTTATTTTCTGTTATCAATAAATAGAACCGATATCTGAATACCTTCGATTATACTGTTGAAAAATTCACCGAGGGTATTCACTAGCGACTTTTAAGGTAAGGGGCACAAGGAACCAATTGTAGCAGGACTGCTGATTGGTGCAAAAATGCCCGTGGGTAGTTATTTTGTGTAAGGTGACCTGTGATTGGTTAATAATAAAGATGAATTAGACCTCATCATTCTAATTTGAAGAAAATAATGTTTGAGTGTAATTTTCTGATTGTTTCTAAGAAATAAATGTTTCTGTGTGAAACCACAGCCTAACTTCGACCTGTCCTTCCTGCTAGCGACTCTATGGCCCTTGTCAGGGCCGGTGGCATCTTTGAGCAAGTGTGGGATTACATTGGGCATTAGTAATACACACGTTTTGAAGCTCTTTTCTTTTGATCGAATGTTTTAAATTCTGTAACTTACAGACCTTGACCTTTATGCATATCGTCCGTTCAGGCGAGGTAGTACAGGCATGAATTATGCGTGCTCTCCGTTTCAAGCCAAGGTCAGGGTAAAACTAATCCAGATTTTTCAGGTGCTGCCTCTATGTGCCTCTGGTGCCTGGTAGCGTTAAAAATCTGATTGATTGATTGATTGATTGATTTGCTGGTGCCAAACGAAGAAGTGGTGAAATAATAAGTTTCAATTTTTTGACACCTGCCAATTGAAGGGTTGCTACATTCAGCCTTCAAAACGTCCCAGAAAGTGCTGGTGATGGTGGTATTTTTCCTTTTTTATTTGCTAAGCCTGGTCTTTGAATTAAAGCAAAATGTTTAAGCCCAGCCAGACCCTGAAATGAACCCTTAACCACCAAAAAGGGTGGAATTACCATGGAGCTCTATGAAAAAAAATAGTTCACTGTACCCTAAGAGTTTATACTAGGTAATCGCAGTTCTTTTTATGGCTACCTCGCTATCAAAAATTTATCGCGATAATTTTATCTAGATACTAATGTCAGTTTCGAGCAGTACCACGATATTTTGCGTTAAAATATTTTCTGGAAATTAAAAACATATCTAGATAATTGAAGTTATTGCGATAATGTTTTCAGGAAAACTTTTTATTTTCTGGAAAATTAAGAATATTATCGCGATAGCTATCTGGCTACCTCGTGGCAGAAATATGCCACCATAATCACGATACTTTCAATAATTGCGGAATTATGTTCCATAATTATTAATTAAACGGCAACACCAGTCCACAGGTAAATTACCATAGACCAGTCTAGGGAATGTTTCTATATTTAGAGGAGTTTCCCAAGGGGGAATCCGCATATCTAATAATAGGTCATTTTTCATTGGTGGATTAAGATGTGGCCGAGCCACAGCGTCACCACTTTCTTTGTCTTCATTCTTGCGCAGTTTATTGAAGAGTCAACATCTGAGAAACTCTGGAAAAATTTTCACCCACCCACTGCCTCCCTAAATCTTGTCAGTCTTTCAAGGACTGATGACATGGTGACGCTTGTGATTTGACAAGCTTCTCCATGAGAGGTATATGGGCGGTGTTTTTCTCGTTTAAGGTTAACACCAATGTCAATAATGATTAAGACTGAATAGCAGAATTTTGCATTTTTCAATTCAGTCTTTGTAGGATGAAGTTAGTTGTCTTGAGTATGAAGCATATTGTTAGGCTTGTTAACTGTTGGTAATTATAGCCGCAATCAAATGTCGTTTTGACACATATTGCCTCATTCAGATGCTAATCTTCATTTGTAAATAGTGTAAATAGTAAAGTCCGGCAAACATCATTAAACTTTTAACTGGTAAACAATCTCGCCTTTATATCCAATCCTGAGCAAGTTTAATTATCTTGATATTTCGAAGTTTTCTGAAAAGATTATCTTAATAATCTAAAGTGTCCTGGAAATATTATCGCGAAAGTTTACAGTATTATCGCGATATTTTTTATGTTAGTGCCCAGAGCTGCCATTTATTTTCTGTTATCAATAAATAGAACCGATATCGGAATACCTTCATTTATACTGTTGAAAATTCACCGAGGGTATTCACCAGCGACTTTTAAGGTAAGGGGCACAGGGAACCAATTGTGGCAGGACTGCTGATTGGGGCAAAAAAGCCCGGGGGTAGTTATTTTGTGTAAGGCGACCTGTGATTGCTTAATAATAAAGATGAATTAGACCTGATCATTCTGATTTGAAGAAAATAATGTTTGTGTGTAATTTTCTGACTGTTTCAAAGAAATATCATATGTTTCTGTGTGAGTGTTTGCTGGAGCCAAATGAAGAAGTGGTGAAATTGCAAAGTTTCGATTTTTGACACCTGCCAATTGAGGGGTTGCTACATTCAGCCTCCAAAACGTCCCAGAAAGTGTTGGTGATGGTGGTATTTTTCCTTTTTTATTTTGCTGTGCTAAGCCTGGTCTTTGAATTAAAGCAAAATTCAGAAATCCAGCCATACCGTGAAATGAATCCTTAACCACCAAAAAGGGTGGAATTACCATAGAGCTCTATGGAAAAAAAAATAGTTCATTGTACTCTAAGAGTTTATACTAGGCAATCGCAGTTCTATTTATAGCTACCTCGCTATCATGGAAAATTTATCGCGATAATTTTATCTAGATACTAATATCAGTTCCGAGCAGTACCACGAACTTTTGCGTCAAAATATTTTCTGGAAATTAAAAAACATATCTAGATAATTGAAGTTATTGCGATAATGTTTTCAGGATTTTTTTTATTTTCTGGAAAATTAAGAATATTATCGCGATAGCTATCTGGCTGCCTCGTGGCAGAAATATGCCACCATAGGAAAACTCCTGGAAGTCACAATGCCTGATAAGGGCCTCTTTTGCTTGAAATATTCAAAGGGAACCTATACTAAGAAAAACCATTGAAGAATATTATTATTCTATCATAATTATTGCATTCAAGAAAATATGAACCAATGAAAATATGCATGTATTTAATAGAACTGGGTATATGTACTTGTAGTGAATGTTAAATTAAATTCACACTTCTCCAAATGTTATGACCCTCTACAAAATAAAAGTTAACAAACAATTAATATTGGATTAGAACGTGCTTTTCATGATTGCATGCCTCAAAGACTGGTTTCATCATCATTTCAAGGTCTATTACACTATTTGCTCCTTGTAAAGGGGTAGCTGCAGGTCATCCGGGATAGTGCTTCAGTGGTTCTCTATGTGCACTTCTGCAAAATTGGTTGATACAATTATAGAGTTACGAACGTCGTGGCGGCTAAAATTGGCAGCTCCCCATAAGCGATTGGTACGCATGGCGCCGTGCATACCAATGATTTGATTGCTGTTACTCTGAATAAATGTTACAGTACATGGTTCAATGACTATGTCGACTTGAAACAGTTCTATAGGAGTATATTTATTTTCATACAGCCATGTGCAATTTAGTGGGAGATACTTTATCATATTATTTCAGATCCACTACCAATGAAATCACGGGCTGTCATCTGTCACAATTCAACTAAGTAATGCGTGTTTCCAAGCAGCAATACGTAGTTTAAGTCATATCCCTAGCATACGTTTGCAGTTTCGTCGTATTCCGACTACAGATGCAATGAAACTGCACACATCCTTGAATAATGTTTTCCTGTAAGAATTACGGTAAATGTCCTAAAATTTCGTACAATTTATTTCTATACTATTTGGCATAAATTTTGCTTTTTGCGTATGCAGTTGTTTCTTAAAATACTTAATAGAATGGCAAACAGTGTAGACTCTGTTCAGACTGATCCTCAGGCGCAGTCTGATCTGAGTCGTTCATGTTTGCATATGCCAGTTTGTCAGCAACTTTGGTGTTCGAAATTTTAGGACATTTACCGTACCTCCCATTTAGTCCTGGTGGAAATGACATAATGACCATTATTACATCACGGCATAATCTTTGATTTCAGGGTCACGAAACTTTGATCCACATCTATTGCATTTTATCAAGCAAAACAGCGATTAAATCAGTTTAATTACTGACATCAATTGTACCAATCGTGATATTGTTGTTAATTCTGCTTTTAATGAGCTGATAATTTTTCCGGTCGGCACTCATGTTCTCAAACTGGTAGTAGCATAATATATGTACCAACCTATGTTGCAGGTGTTTGCACAGAGTACTACCACTACTCACTGCCCTGCATGTTTCGGGGCCAGTCCTTCACAAGGAGCAAAAAGGTGGCATCGGGCATCAGGATATTGTTACATACTTTGAACTGTTGATACAACGTGTTTGATGCGTGAAAGCAAGGAAAGTGGATTTTAATATGATTTTAACCGTTTGTTAACTTTTGTTAGTAGATGGTTAGGACATTTGGAGAGGCACTGTACTGTAACCAGTGATGCGTGAATTCAATATAACATTCTCTGCAATTGACTCCTCCGTCAGAAGGCTATAACCACGCCCATGCGTAAATCCTTAGACAAACAATATCGTGATACCTGTATTTGTCAATGAAAACTGCATGTGTACCTGTATTTATCAATGGAAAAGTACATAGGTAATATTGTTTGTCTAAGCAATAACATTAACCGTTAACTGGTAAGCTATTTTGGTTGGTCAGGTTTTGGCGTCATTTACTGGTCAGGTGATTTCACGGAGGACTCAATTACACATAGCTTGTACTATTAAAACATGCATATTGAAACGGGTAAACGTTTCATTAATTGACATAACTAATGTAAAGTTTTAATGTCCTTCAATTGTTTCGATGAGTATATATTGTCATTGTTTATTTTAAATGCAATAATGTTCTCAGCAGCACGGATAGTACAGGCTGACATAAATTTATGCTTCTGTGTATAGCACTTGTCGAGATGACACAACCCCACCCCGACTCTCATCCCCTACATTCTCCTTACGAATTCTTAAACAACAAGAAAACTCCCATGGACGAGTAAAATATTTAGATTCGAAACAAACTTACAAAACTGTATTATTGTTAATGCATAAAGCTAAATGCCAGTTGTAGTGTTTTCTGTAGTTTACCGCAGTTTACTGTAGTTATTTATATACCATCTTATATTGTTTACGTCTATAAACTTGAGAGATGATAAATCTGAATCAATAAATGACAGTATAAATACTAAATAATCGCCCATAATTTCCCATGAGTGGATGTCTTATTGGACTGTTTGTGCCGTTACGCATTGCCATGTAGCATGATGGAAAACGTAAAATAATTAAGTACCACGCGGCGGCCGTTAAACGTCTTCCATACTTCACCATAGAGTACTTTATTCTTTCTATGTCCCCGTTTGTGATTATATATGTTTCATTGTGATGTTTCACAGATGAGGTAGAGGACCCCTTTGTGGGCCGAATATACGTTTGTAATTTGAGCTGCATTAGAATTAAGGGCAAGATTTCGCGCGAGTAAAACTGGTTTAAGCACTCCATTCCCCCACCCCCACAGTAATACTTCTAATGACCGTTCCAAGGCGTGTCTTCTGTTGCAGCTCTTCTTTGTTTATACATCCGTGGTGGTTTCAAATGATTCACGATTTGTTCTTCAGCTTACCGTGTTTTGGTGTCCCGAGAAAGCGGTGCTATGTCATTGTGGCATTTCCTGGGTATCTTCACTCATATTTCTTAACTTTCGGACCAACGAGCCTATTTAAAAACATACAGCTCGAGAAAGTGCTAGGACGAATAAGCATGGCTGCAAGCTACGTTGCTGTTCAAGAACACTCTGCTACTTTCTCTTATTTAAAGTGTTCTTTGAAGAAAAGATCCGTTTGTCTCAAAATTTGTGTACCTTTGCTCCATCATCACCAAATACAGTTTCCGTTTTAACCCATGTCATGCTGAATAAATTAAGCTGCCACGCCCACTTCTAATTTTCAGTCAATCAGATTACTTGATCCAGATTGTTGATATAAATTCACATAATGGCAAACAGTGCAGATCCAGATCAGTGGCTTCTTCAGAAGCTACCTGATCTGGACCTACATTGTTTGCAAAGGCAGGATATATCCGGGTCAAGCAGGCAGTTCTTCTCTCTATTGCAGTTCTTCTCTGTTAGTGCATCGGTGGTTTCATATGTGACGTTTCTTTTCTCATGGTATGTTCCTCAACTCTCCTTCTTTTAGTGCCTCGGGAAGGCTGTGCTTCGTGATTGTGGTATTTCCCGGGTATCTGCACTCACTTTTTTTGTGTCCTTACCCGTTTTCTAAGTCAACACGGGAGTTTGAATGTTTAATATACATGTATGCTAAAAGCAGTCTGTCTAAAGTAACTTATCTTCAACCTATCTCTTGACCCAATGGGCGGATCTTTATCAAAGTTACACTCTGATGTATCAAGATTGCTTGTAAACAGCAGCGCCGCCTACAATAGCCCTCGTGCCCTCTTGCACGGGCTTGAGCAGCACCATATTTACCGCGGTTAAAAACCAGATATCGAACATCCCAAAACACTGCATTTAGTTAAGAAAGTCGACTTTAATAACATGAAAAATAACGTTTTACGCAAAATATGAATATCTCACGACATATACTGTTTCCCATACAAATATTTACATTCATGGGTAAGCGAATTCGTCGAAAAAGGCTTGGTAATTTACGCCTTCCTATGTGTTTTACACATTTACGGTATTGTGCCAGGTGCCAGACAGTGACTACGCATACATGTACAATTTTATATGACAAAAGCGTGACACAAACGAAGCATTAATCGTATTTTTGGAGCCTTTTTCAAGCTTTAACATAATACCATGTACGGTTGTATTTTGTAAATTGACTATTAAAAACTGCGTGGGAGGTGCTGGCACCAAGATGGGTAATTCGTGTCACAGAAGAGCGATGACTGAGACTTGTATTGATTCTCTTCTAGAAAAACAACAATCATAATGGAAGCAATAGAACAGCTGTACTGTATCAGTGACAGTCAATATTGACCTTAACCTTTACCACTCTCTGGGCATATTCAGCAGACGACGAATTAAGAATATTTTTTCTTATTCTTTCCAGAAAAAAGGCTTTGATATTTCATGCAAATCCTCATTTGCATGAAATGTCAAAGCCTACTTTTTCTGGGAAAAATAAGAAAACTATTCCAAAATGTCGTCTGCTGAAATTTTAACCAGCATGCTAAGCGTTATAGAGCACATGGGCTGTGGCACTTTTCATGACAAAATCTTTCTTGAGGCATTCGAAAACCGCATATGCCTCGATAAGCACGCCCGTCCGCCGTTTGATCATAACATGCGCAGTTCAGTTTCGTAACTAGCTGTCTCATCAGGATCTACACTGTTACCAATCCTGTTACTGATTTGTGACTGAAACCCCATTTGTAACAATGGATGTGTCCAAATTCAGAGATGGAAGAGTCAAATTAAGAAACTCAGGAATGAAAGGGTTAAGTATCTGTTAATGCTGGGAAGAAATGTCAGAATGAACCAACCATTATAGCATTGCATGAAGGAAACGATTCTTGTATATGTTGATATTCTATAAATATGACGACATATGAGCCTTGGTCAAGCGAAAATGTGCCTTCGGGGCATACGGAGACAGCTGAAGACCAGACCAGACTGCGCGGATGCGCAGTTTGATTAGGGCCTTCGCTGTCCGCTGGCAGAATCATTCGATACTACAGAATGCGCATGTGCAGGATGATGTGAAATCGCACATTTTGCGCATACTCAAAGGCACTTTTTCGCTTGACGCGGACCATATGCTGACTAACATTTTTCTATTAGATGTGGGTTTTGAAATCGCTGCAAAAATGATACCCAAAGCATCAGACGACTGTTTGGGGTTTTATTTGCCAATGGGTGATGTCTGTGTACTGTCTGTGTATTGTAAAACTAACAGAAAATCACAGACTGAAACAGAATAAATGAAAACAAGTTAAAATATTTGCAATAAAACAATAGTTTTCATGCTAACATCAATGTTGAACCCTTAAAACGCACATTTCTGAAGTGACCTATTTTTTATTTTATTTTTGTTCAGATTGTCCCAGTCCAGGGCTTACAGATAACCCTCTTTTCACGGCACTCTGACGTCACAGCGGCTAACGTTGTTTCATCTATGTATTTGTTTGATTTTTATGTTCTCAGAGATGTTGCACTGATAAGTTAGAAACCTTTTCCACTGACCGTTCCAAGGCGGTGCTTCTGCTGTGGTTTACTATTTCTGTCACTGTATGTCTTTGTTTGTATGTCCTGGTGAAATGTTTATTTTGGATAGCCGTTTGGACATTTATTTGGGAAAAACTGTCCTTTTGGCTTTCTGCTTGTAGTTTTTTTTTATTGTGGTGCCGTTGCTTTAAAGACACATTTTTCCTACTTTGGCTAGATCCCCCTCTCATGATCAGCCCCAATATACAGTCCTGATAAGAGAGCGCACATCAAAGGATTATCTTATCTAAGTGAATATGAGGTGATTATAAGGATGTAAAGTCTCCCTCGGTGGGGCCCTATAAGGGGTAATTCATATAATTGAGAAGTATTCAATATGTTACTTTAGGACCAATAAATTCATTTGCAAATTTTGCATTTAATTTGTTAATTTGTGTTGTATCACTTTATTTATTTATTTTTTGATAGATTTTCCAGTTATACAAAAGTGTTGTTTTTTCTTGCATTGTGAAAAAAAAAATACAGATAAACTGAAATAGAAATACAAAAAATTGAAAGTTTATTGATTGATTTATTTATTTATTTATTTATTAAAGTAAATAAGAACACTTCACAAACTGAATCCTAATCCTACTGATGGAGCATTATATAATAAATCTGATAGGAAATTTAAAAAATAATTGTATCCAAAAATGTAAATATTTATTTTCTGCAATTGCACAAACTGAATTTTCTGAAACACAGTTATTTCTACAAACTAGTCTGTATGTTTAACGACGATTCAGATCAGCCTGTACATCTGCACAGTCTGATCAGTCTTCACCACACCCTCTATAAGATATACTGCTTCTTAGCATAGACTGATAAGGCTTCGGAATGCGCAGGCTGATCCAAGTCATCACTGAGGGTACATGTTATATTACAGAAATTAATGTGATTTGTTTCTTTAGTACCTGGCATTTTTATGACACAACATGTTTTCCAGTACTTTCAATAATCAATAATCAATAATCAACCATTCTTTACTGAAACTCGGACCCATCCATGGGTCCGAGACTGAAAGCAATGGGGCATTATTATTACACATTGAACTGCTGGGAAAGAAAGAAGAATAAAGATTTTTTTTCCAGGAAAATGGGATTTGACATTTCAAATCCAATTTTACGGGAAAAATTAGAAAAAAAATCTTATTAATTTGTCATCTGCTGAAACTGCCCATAGCGTGGTAAATGTAATTCTCAAATGTCTGTGCGAAAAGAAAAGTGCTCCAAAATTATGCTTTTCTTGAACAATGTATTTATTTATTACACCCTTTTCAGTGACCATCTTTTAGTTTGACGAAGCTACTAAAATAGTGCTACTGGAAATTTATTCAGATAAGAACCAGATAAAGAGGGCATGTGATGATAAACTAGCATATAGAGGCATAAGTATCCGTATTTCTCCATAAAACATGTTGTGGGTATGTTAGAGGCGATTCTAATGAAAATAACCAACTATAATTTAATCAATAAAAAGAAGAAAAAAAACATTCAGCCTCCAAAACGTCCCAGAAAGTGCTGGTGATGGTGGTATTTTTCCTTTTTTATTTTGCTGTGCTAAGCCTGGTCTTTGAATTAAAGCAAAATTTAGAAGCCCAGCCATACCCTGAAATGAATCCTTAACCACCAAAAAGGGTGGAATTACCATAGAGCTCTATGAAAAAAAAAATAGTTCACCGTACCCTAAGAGTTTATACTATAGAGTTTATAGCACACATCAAAGGATTATCTTATCTAAGTGAATATGAGGTGATTATAAGGATGTAGTCTCCCTCGGTGGGGCCCTATAAGGGGTAATTCATATAATTGAGAAATATTCAATATGTTACTTTAGGACCAATAAATTCATTTACAAATTTTGCATTTAATTTGATAATTTGTGTTGTATTACTTTATTTATTTATTTTTTGATAGATTTTCCAGTTATACATGTATTTATTTATTACACCCTATTCAGTGACTATCTTTTAGTTTGACGAAGCTACTAAAATAGTGCTACTGGAAATTTATTCAGATAAGAACTAGATAAAGAGGGCATGTGATGATAAACTAGCATATAGAGGCATAAGTATCTGTATTTCTCCATAAAACATGTTGTGGGTATTCATCAGAACTGCCTTGGAGAGGCGATTCTAATGAAAATAACCAACTATATTTTAAATAAAAAGAAGAAAAAAATCAAATTATCACCAAATTACCCACCTTATCTGTTTCTCTTTCTTAATCATAAACTTTGCTGATATCAATAATTTCCCCTTATCAGGCCCCTACTTATAAGGGTGGCCAAAGTCACCAAGGATTTCTTATCTTTATCTGCTTATGGTCATTCTGGTGTTATGCAATCCAAATTGTGCCTTTGAGTGCGTCCTTCTTTCCCTTTGGTGTCTTGGACGGAATGCGTTAGGTAATTGTATCGATTCCTGATCAGCGCCTTCTTTTCTATTTATAAATGTATATCTGGATTTCGTACAAACGCGCGGTTTGATTTCATTGGACAATGATAATCACGTGACGCGCGGTTTGATTTTATTGGACAATGATAAGCACGTGGACAACAACCTTAAGGAAATTTTGGTGTATGTACACTTTGGTTCGATTGTAAACAATCGACCTTATAAACTCTAAAATGCTTCCACATACCCACATGGGACTGACAGACTGTGGCTGCTCGCTGCGGGACCTTTTCTTTTCTAGTTGTGCCCAGTTTATTGTCTTATTACTGTGTTTAGTGGGTCATGTATGATATTGTGATCGCCTCGTTGGGGAATATGAGCTGGTTGCTTTGCTTTTCGTTGGTTTGTAACATGTGTGAAGTCCATCGTGCTTTGTTTACTCCTCACTGTGATGTCATTGGTAGGCTACCCAGCTAGCATTCTTTATAAATCTATGGCGGACCGTTATCGGCCCGCTATAGATTTATAAAGAATGCTTACTGGGTATGTTCTGTGATTATGGCTCTTACTGGCCATCTTCAAAGCCTATTTCTGTGAATATATATATATATATATATATATATATATATATATATATATATATATATATATATATATATATATATATATATATATATATATATATATATATATATATATATATATATATATATGTGTGTGTGTGTGTGTGTGTGTGTGTGTGTGTGTGTGTGTGTGTGTGTGTTTTGGGATGTTCGATATATATATAAACTTCAAACAAATTTGAATGTGTCAATAGCATTTTGAAAAAAAAAGTTTAAATTTTATTTATTTGACTAAGAACGAGGATAAGGCGCCCATAAAAGCATAAAACATTCCATGCATTGACAAGTTTTGCTGTTAGTCTTTCCAATCCGCTATTGCTATTGTGGTCCTTCTTCGTTAGTTCAGTCCATTTTCGAGGAGGAAGAGTTGTTTTGTGTTGTCATTTGGGCCGCGACACAGCATTTCCTACAAGACTGCAAGTGTGCCCTGCGGAAACTCAGATCAGCCTGCGCATCCATGCAGGCTGATCAGAGCCTTCGTTGTCAGCCTGAAGATGCTTTGGGTCCATGGCTAACCACAGAAAGCTCTGCGAAGATTCTGATCCGCGCAGGCTGATCTGAGCCTTCGCTGGGCGCACATGCAATCTTGTAGGAAATGTGACCCGACTCATTTCAAATCACTAAACACTTATCCCATTGTATTGAGTGATTGTGACATTTCCTGGTATCTTTGTAGTTTTACAGTAGGTCTGGAAAGTATATACAGTCACCCTCTCTATAACGACACTCGATACAACGACAAAATTCGTTATAATGATAATTTGACCGGCATGAAACCTTCGCTCAAGAGGTGACATTTAATCAGAAAAAATGCAAGAATAAAGGATTTAATGCTTCAAGAAAAATGTGTTGAATATTTGTTAGACTCGCCTCATTCTAACAAATATCCAAAACATATGTTCTATGAGGAAATGAGAATAAAACGAACCCTTTCTTACACATCATTATGCTGCGTTTAAGTATTTTTTACAATAGCAAATTCATTTTAATGACACCATCTTTGAGAAAAAATGCTGTCGTTGTAAAGAAGGGCCACTGTAATTCAAAATAATAAATGATCATCCATAGCCTATATTGCCTACTTAAGCAGGGTTATGATAGTTCTTCTAATAGGCATTCAAATTATCTACCAAACAGTGCTATTAGGTGACGGTAGTTTATTTGATAGGTTTGTTGTAGCTTCATCATGCAGTCGTTGTGTTTGTTTTGATGTTAGATTCTAACCTCTTATTTCTGTAAGTCGATCAAATTGACGTGTCTCTTTGACCTTTGGATTATAATATTTATAAGTATATAATTTCGTTTGATGGAGCCAAATAAAATAATTAAAAAGGTATACATATATATGCCTATAATTGATTCCTCTTGGTGGGTAAGGAGTATTTGAAAGACAGACAGATATAATAACATTACAAGCGGTTCAAATTACACGTACAGAAGGAAGTGAGAAATTCATATAGGTAACGTTTCTAATATCTTTACCCTAACAGATGAAGATTCACATGTTAACAGCCCTGACAGAAATAAACGATTTGAAAGGCGTTGGTGAGTAATTAATTTTCCCAAGAAAGACGCATTTTAGAAAATTTAGAGAGTTTTACAGGCTGGTGCTGTTAACTAGGCTAATATCCGTTACATACAATTTCAGCCTGCCTTCACACGGAGAACAAACACTGACCTCAGAGAAAGGATTCGAGTGGGGCAAATTCTTTCCTTTTAATGTGGACCCCTTTTCAAAAGGAGCTTTGCGTGTAGGAAACCAAACCAGAAGTCAAAAATTATCCCGCTAATTAAAACCGGCTGAAAATCTGCCAGGTGTGCTCAGTCCACTTCAAGTCCAACAGGAATGGTACAGAACAGAATACAAACAGCGATGTGTGTGTGTGTGTGTGTGTGTGTGTGTGTGTGTGTGTGTGTGTGTGTGTGTGTGTGACAGAGAGAGCTCTAAGTCAGACAGTTGGTCAAGCATATTCAGGGCCTTGCCTTATTGAAATTCTAAAACAGACTGACATTTAGCAGGTCTCCATCTTCTAGAACGGTCGGATGTGGTCATAGTAAAGTGTAGTCGATGGCCAGTTGGTGTTCAATGGTTGACATCGAGATGATTAGGAACCTTTTTACTTGGGAATGTCCAGCAACATGGGGTTAAGGGTATGGTCACAGTTAGTCACAGACGTCTTGATGCTATTGTGAAGTCATCGTTTAGATTTCTACAAGGTGCAAATGTTTGTAAAATTCTTAGTACTGAATATATGGAAGCAAAACGCCACATGACATGCATAGCAGAAGGAATCTTAATTTCACGCTCGACATCAAATCCTTGGGATTATAGCATCCCAAGAACGAAACTCTGCTGGAATACGATTGTAAAGACCAAGACAAAACGCGATATTTTTTTTACTGCTTTTCGGATACACCAGAAAAGCAACGTGCACCCGAAAAAAAAACCTTGTGCATTTCATTCTCGTTTTCTACTTTATTAGACGACATGGTGAATTTATTTCATTTTCCAGAGAAAATAAGATTTGATATTACATGTGAATCACGCCAAAAAAGGTAAACGAAAAGTCCAGGGAGTGCCACAATCACAAACCGCAGCCCTTCCCAGACCCCAAGAGGAAGAGGAAACCGACAAATCCAAACAAGCACAAATAGAACAAACGTACGAAAAGCACTAAGATTAGCTCTCTCTTCCCCAAGCGAGGTAATCGCAATACTAAAAGGACTGAAAAACACAAGAACAAAATGACACACGGAAAGACATACAATAAATCACCTCATAGAATAAACCACACAGCAACAAAGAGTAAGACTAACACCGGGACCACCGCCTTAGAACGGTCAGTAGAGTAAACCACCGTGGGGTTTAAAGCACTTTTACAGCTAGCTAACTTTACCCTTGGTCCCGATGCTACTCTTAATACAGAAACACATAAAAATTCGGTTCGCATAAAGGCTCCCAACTCAGTCAATGCATCAAAGCGAAAACATAAAAATCAAATTAATCACTATAATAAACAAGTACTCATGGCTAATTCTACTGTATGCCAGAGTAAATGAAAACCAATAGATGAACCACGGCGGGCCAAGCCAAAGACATTATCGTCAAGCCCCAACCCACTGGTTAAAGTTTTACGAAGAGACCGTCATTGAGTCTGAGGCCCGAACCGCCGTCGTGCAATTAAAGAGTGAAGCATAGCCATCAACAATGATTGGGTTGACAACTAGGCATGCAGCATGCCGCATAATATCCAGGCTATAGCTAATTCTTTTATAACGGTTAATAAGTTTTCTGAATTGCTCCGAAAAGTTAGATTTACCTACCATTTTCTACACTAAGTCACCGTAAAAGTCTGGTTCCGATATACCTTGTTGCAGAAGTGTTTTCAGACTGACGCTATATTTTTCTAACAAGGCACTATGTCTGCGATAAACTTTCGAAAACGCCTTACGAAGTTTAAAATAACGATAGCCCTGCCTAAGACGTTTGGCAGTATGGGTTTTATTACGGTAGTTAAAGTCATTAAGATTTGAAGAAGCTCTGGCGAATCTAATAAGTTGAGATATGTATACCCCATATGAGGTACTCCGGGGGACATCGCCATCAAGAAAAGAGAAATTGATTATATCAAAATCGTCCCGTTTATCATAAATTTTGGTGGAAACTGTACCATTAGATATACATAGACTCAAATCCAAAAAAGGTGCCTCGGTATCGGAAGAATTTGCTCTATTTAATTTAGACCTTATTTTCGCCGAAAATTTGATACAAAAAAAAGTATATTTGGGAATGTTATCTGTTATTATTTTACCTGTCGCTAATGTTTCAGACTATAGGGATCGATGTCCAGAAATAAACATTATAAATATTGTTTGTTCTAGGACAAACTATGGTTATTTTCTTTTTCATTTCTAAGGGAGTGATTATAATCTCTGCAATAAAACTATGGAATTCGTTGACTTAAAAGTTGTTCTCTGATAACATCGCCTTACATGTAACAAAAAATGCCTTTTAAACATCTACGATCCATTTCTATTTGTTCATTCCTCCATATCATTCATATATGATACAAATGACATTGTGTTCATTTCTAAGAATGCAATGACGGTTATGTATAGTAAATAAATAAATCTAAATTTTAATTGAATCACTCAAACAAAAGATGAGGTGTCGGTTAATTTCTTGTGACTTTTATTCACTTTTCAAATTCCGTCTTTATTTATCCACCACCATAATTTTGTTTACTTTTCACACCAACAATGCAATGACACCCAATTTTCCACTTTACTTGAACCAAAATGATTTAATTTTTGAAAAGGAACATCAAGACACTGGCATATACATGTTTATGTCAACTGTCTACTACCTAACAATTTACTTGTCTATCAACAAATCATTTTCAAAATCAATACCTTTTGCACTATTCCATTGACTTATTACAAATTCTGTATCAAAACCTTTGAACTGAATTTAAGGTATTTTCTGTTATTTAGTGTAATATTTTCTATTATTTATTGCAAAAGTTGATAATTATAAGCTACAAATCATAATATTTTTTCTAAACATTTGTAACGATCATTGTCCATATGATTGACCCATCGGAATCTGAATTGGTTAGTAATGGCTCGGATCTAACATGTCTAATAATACCCGGACTTGTCACAAACGGAACTACCAAAATATATTGTCTTGGCTTGATTTTAGCGCAAGTTTACAACTCTATGGTCATTAAAAATGATTTTGGGTAATAACTGATGTTGTAATAAATTGTTTTTAATAGGTTTGGTTGAAAAATGTTAAGTCATAATTGATGAAACTAATGCTATACCATCAATTTGGGTGAATTTCTGATGATATTCTGCTAAAAAGTGCCAAAAATAGCTAAAATGGGTACCTAGGTTTCTTGTTGATGTTCACAAAAACGGTTTGATTTTCCTTAAATTTAATGCTGCAGTGTTAAAGGTAATATATTGAACTATTGCTTTTTGAAAACAAATCTCAGAAATTTTGAGAAATAACTGAAATATGAGCAATTAAATTTCATCGTACAAAATTATGAAAACTCAGCCAAAACATATTTCCAATAAATGCAATACCTGTTACTGTACCATAGTTACTAGTCCAGTGTATATTAGGTCCAAGGTTTCTGTTTTACTAGTTGGGTCCCAGGGTGAAATTGGCCGGCTGTAAAAGTGCTTTAAACCCCGCGGTGGTTTATTCTACTGACCGTTCTAAGGCGGCGGTCCCGGTGTTAGTCTTACTTTTTGTTGTTTTGTGGTTTATTCTACGAGGCGATTTGTTTTAAGTCTTGCTTTGTGTTATTTTGTTATTGTATTTTTCAGTCCTTTTAGCATTGCGATTACCTCGCTTGGGGAAGAGAGAGCTAATCTTATTGGTTTTCGTACGTTTGTTCAATTTGCGCTTGTTTGGTTTTGTCTGTTTCCTCTTCCTCTTGGTGTCTGGGATGGGCTGCGGCTTGTGATTGTGGCACTCCCTGGACTTTTCTCTTACCTTTTTTGAACTTTCGTCAAACGCCCGTAAACTAAAGAACGTGAGAAACAGTCACTGTAGTATTTTTTTTTTAAACAGAGACACTTTTAGCTTACTGTATGTAAATCTATTGTAACAGTGGAGGTGTAATTTTATCGACTTTTAAGTTTGCGTTTAAGCGTTTTTTTTTTGTTTTTTTTTCTTTTTTTTTTTTTCTTTTTTTGTTTTTTTTTTGCTGTTGTTGTTTTTGGTGGTTTTTTTACCTACACAGGCAGAACATCAAAACCAGAAACAGAAAATGAATGGCTGAACAAACCAAGTTACATTCTCTAAGGTCTTCAGTAACTTGCATCACAAACCATACGGGGCTGCTGTTGGATGTTCCAAAGCGGTACTCTTGGTGTCTCAAAAGCCCTAAAATTATTTAAAAAAACAAAACAAAAAAAAAAAACAACAAAAAAACATCGGTCTAGATTTAAAGACCATTCAGATATGATAATTTCATTTTAGGGTTGATCTTTAACCAAAATCAGATGGGTAATTTTATATATCTGCATGTTTTAATAGCCTTCTCAGTACCAGCATACTTACACATAAGTACCCTACGGCAGTGAAACGATTTTTTTTTCTCACATTTTATGACAAGTATGGTAAATGATTAATGTGTCCCAGTATTTACGGTATATATCATAATTTGGTGATAGCTGGCATGCTAATTTTATCTAGATTGATAGTTTCCTTAGGAAAGATTCCTTTTGAGGGGCGGTTGCCATACGACACCAGATTTAATATACCACATTTCGAAAATCCGTTTTCCTGTTACTATCAATCTAATAGCTACCTAACAATAAGTCCCCTGCTAATGCTGATAACCCTAAATTTATTCTTTGTTCTTAGGAGTAATGTAAGCTTCTTGAGTAGCTTGTAGCCTCCGTCTATACTTAACGCGTTTTTCCGGTTCCGGTAATGTCTAGTAGATGTTGGCCAGATTGAATCTATCTGACCTCATCGGGTTTTAAATGACAAAACTGTATCACTGCATACAATGTCTTCATTAAGGCTATTCCACTGATTTATGCATCTCACTGGGAAACTGTTCAATCTCATAGATTTCCGACATGACGGCTTGGTTATTTTAAATATGTGCCCCGTAGTACAGTTATCATTGAATTCATAGAACTTCTGTGGTTGAGGTTTTACGGCCCAGTCAACCCAATGGGGTCATGTCGAACGCGGTCAGTTTACCTAACCACACGTTTACTGGGCAGACTTAGTCCTCTATGCGGTTAATTAGTATTGTGCACATTCTTTCGCCAGAAACTGACAACTGCCCTTAAATTATTGAATCAGCGGGAGAGAATGACCATAGAAAATGTTTCATGATCACTCTCCACGAAAGAATGTTGCCGACCTCGGCAAACCTTTGAAGAAATAAGATTTTAAATTTAGTACAAGTTCAGTTTTCAGATTTTTAACGCTGCCAGGCAACTGAGTCACATAGAGGCAGCGCCTTGAGTACAATATCGGCGAACGAATATAAATACTCCCTTGCAGTTACAGCGTTGGGTAAAATGTATAACCCGAGCCGCGGTCAAACTAAACATCGAAAAGGGGCCGTCGGGTAGCAGATATGACATATGCAACCTTTTAGATTTTTATTTCAATTCCTTATGACCTTTGACACAGGAAAGACGATTTTAACACCGCAAATGGGATATCCAGTATCGAAAATGGTGGCATTGATATGAATTAATAATAAATACTGAACAATGTGGAAGTATTGATATGAATAAAAAAAAAAAAAAAAAGGTAAGAGAAAAGTCCAGGGAGTGCCACAATCACAAACCGCAGCCCTTCCCAGACCCTAAGAGGAAGAGGAAACCGACAAACCCAAACAAGCACAAACCGAACAAACGCACGAAAAGCACCAAGACCAGCCTATGGCTTGCATAAGGACTCAATCAGTGAAACATCACAGAACATGTAAGTCAAATTAACCCTTGTCCTGCTGAACATGGATGTGCCCTGCCTTTGCAAACAATGAAGATCCAGATCAGTTGGCTTTTAAAGAAGCCAACTGATCTGGATCTGCACTGTTTGTCATTCAGTATGAAAATTTATATCAACCAGCTGGATTAAGTAATCTGTTTGGTTGATAGAAATGGGCGTGGTATCATAATTTATTCAGCAAAACAATCTTTAAATCAATGTGACTAAACAAGGATGAGAGCTTATAACAAACAACTCAGACATTGACAGCCAGAGCAGAAGATGATACTGACAGCCTGAGCTGATGAAAACCATTAGTTGAACCAAAGAGGGCCCAAAAAAAGGATATAAAATCAGGTATTAGCCCTCCCTCTATTGCAAGGTTTAAGTTGGCACCATCAAAGAGTGAGACCCGAAAAAAATAGCTATCAACTGGTATGATTGTGTTAAAAACTATATGCATGCAGACTTTTGCATAAAAACCAATAACAACAACATCTGTTATATCCCATCCTTTTATAAAGAGGTTTTTTTTTTTAAATTCTTCTAAACAATAGGATTTCCCAACAACTTTGATTAATTTATAAACTAGCTGGTAGTAAGCCAGAAACCATACGATGCAAATGATTGGTATAACTAAGTTTGTTTTGACATATAAGCCAATTCTTGTCCAATTATAGATGAATGTCAAATGCTGCCTTAGACTGCAGGACAAGGTAATCTGATTTAAATCTTGTTTGGGATGCAATCAGATTTTGTCACTGTATGCTTATAGTGTATTTATAGGTAAAAAAACAACAACAACAACAATGCAACAGATTTAGAGGGATCTTGATCTGAATTTCTGGTGAGATGCCCAGCACACCTCTTTTCTTTTGATGGCATTTGGAGAGATACATTTAACGCTTAGCACACTAGGTAAAATTTTCAGCAGACATATTGAAATATTTTTCTTATTTTTCCCTGAAAATAGGATTTGATAATTCATGCAATTTGTCTCCAAAAATATCATCAATTTGTCATCTGCTGAATTAGCAAAGGAGTGGTAAAGGTTAATTTGGTTTACTTCTAAATAAAATTTTGTAATCAAAAATCTCATCATAAACCACTTGTCTTTTTTTTTTTTGTTTCTGTGCTGTGTTGCTAAATATTTATCTCAACTAAATTTATGAGCAAAACAGTTGTCAGAAAGTGTAGTTCCTGAAGTAAAGTGATCTTCTTGAATAATTATTATGAAACTTTTTGTTTCTCTTTGCTAATATTTAATTACAGATGTTTCAATACTCTATTTAAAGAAAAATATTTGCAGGTTTTGAAACAAAGGAATTCACTGAAAATCTATTACACAAATACCCATGGTATCACTCTTCTTTTTAGCTCACCTGAGCCGAAGGCTCAAGGTGAGGTATTGTGATCACTCACCGTCCGTCGTCGTCGTCGTCGGCGTCGTCATCGTCCGTATGTCCGTCCGTCCACAATCTTTAAACAACATCTCCTCCTAAACCACTGATTGGAATTTGACCAAACTTCACAGGAATGATCCTTGGTTGGTCCTCTTTCAAAGTTGTTCAAATGGTTCCGGTCCGTTGCATATCTAGGTCACAGGAGCTAAAAATAGATTTTTTAACTAAAAACTTCAAAAATCTCCTTGTCAGAAACCACTGGACCGATTTCCATATAATTTTGCAGAAATGTTCCTTTGGTGACCCTCTACCAAGATTGTTCAAGCCGTTTGGATTCGTCAAAAAACATGGCCGCCAGGGGGCGGGGCTTATTTTCCCTATATTATCTATATAGAAAACTTTAAAAAAATCTTCTTGTCAGAAACCACTGGACCGATTTCAATATAATTTTGCAGAAATGTTCCTTTGGTGATCCTCTACCAAGATTGTTCAAGTTATTTGGATTCGTCAAAAAACATGGCCGCCAGGGGGCGGGGCTTATTTTCCCTATATATCTATATAGAAAACTTAAAAAAATCTTCTTGTCAGAAACCACTGGACCGATTTCCATATACTTTTGCAGAAATGTTCCTTTGGTGATCCTCTACCAAGATTGTTCAATCCATTTGGATTCGTCAAAAAACATGGCCGCCAGGGGGCGGGGCTTATTTTCCCTATATGTCTATGTAGAAAACTTTAAAAGTCTTCTTGTCAGAAACCACTGGACCGATTTCAATATACTTTTGCAGGAATGTTCCTTTGATGATCCGCTGCCAAGGTTGTTCAAGCCATTTGGATTCGTCAAAAAACATGGCCGCCAGGGGGCGGGGCTTATTTTCCCTATATATCTGTATAGAAAACTTTAAAAATCTTCTTGTCAGAAACCACTGGACCGATTTCAATATAATTTTGCAGAACTGTTTCTTTGGTGATTTTCTACTAAGATTGTTCAAGCCATTTGGATTCGTCAAAAAACATGGCCGCCAGGGGGCGGGGCTTATTTTCCCTATATATCTATATAGAAAACTTAAAAAATCTTCTTGTCAGAAACCACCAGACCGATTTCAATATAATTTTGCAGAAATGTTCCTTTGGTGATCATCGACCAAGATTGTTCAAGCCATTAGGATTTGTCAAAAAACATGGCCGCCAGGGGGCGGGGCTTTTTTTTCCCTATATATCTATATAGAAAACTTAGAAAATCTTTATGTCTGAAACCACTGGACCGATTTCCATATAATTTTGCAGAAATGTTCCTTTGGTGACTCTCTACCAAGATTGTTCAAGCCATTTGGATTTGTCAAAAAACATGGCCGCCAGGGGGCGGGGCTCATTTTCCCTATATATCTATATAGAAAACTTAAAAAATTCTTATTGTCAGAAACCACTGGACCAATTGCTATATAATTTTGCATAAATATTCCTTTGTGATTCTGTACCAAGATTGTTCAAGCCATTTGGATTGTCAAAAAACATGGCTGCAAGGGGGTGGGGCTTATTTTCCCTATATATCTTTATAGAAAACTTGAAAAATCTTCTTGTCAGAAACCACCAGACCGATTTCAATATAATTTTGCAGAAATGTTCCTTTGGTGATCCTCGACCAAGATTGTTCAAGCCATTTGGATTTGTCAAAAAACATGGCCGCCAGGGGGCGGGGCTTTTTTTCCCTATATATCTATATAGAAAACTTAAAAAATCTTCTTGTCTGAAACCACTGGACCGATTTCCATATAATTTTGCAGAAATGTTCCTTTGGTGACTCTCTACCAAGATTGTTCAAGCCATTTGGATTTGTCAAAAAACATTGCCGCCAGGGGGCGGGGCTCATTTTCCCTATATATCTATATAGAAAACTTAAAAAATTCTTATTGTCAGAAACCACTGGACCAATTGCTATATAATTTTGCATAAATATTCCTTTGTGATTCTGTACCAAGATTGTTCAAGCCATTTGGATTGTCAAAAAACATGGCTGCAAGGGGGTGGGGCTTATTTTCCCTATATATCTTTATAGAAAACTTGAAAAATCTTCTTGTCAGAAACCACTGGACCACTGGACCAATTTCATTATAACTTGGCAAAAATGTTTCCATGGTGACCCTGTACCAAGATTGTTCAAGTAATCGTGATTCGTCAAAACATGGCCGCTAGGGGGCGGGGCTTATTTTCCCTATGTATCTATATAAAAAACTTTAAAAATTTTCTTTTAAGAAACCGTTGGACCGAGTTCAATGTAACTTGGCAGGAATGTTGCTTTGGTGACCCTCTACCAAGATTGTTCAAGCCTTCATGATACATCAAAAAACATGGCCCCCAGTGGGTGGGGCTTATTTTCCATATATATCTGTATAGAAAACTTCTTGTCAAATACCTCCTGACTGATTTCAATATTGCTTTAGTAACCCTCTACCAAGAATGTTCAAGCAATCCTGATTTGTCAAAAAACATGACTGCTAGGGGGTGGGGCTTATTTTCCCTATAGATCTAAATAGAAAACTTTAAAAATCTTCTTGTCAGAAACCACTGAACTGATTTTAATTTAACTTGGCAGGAATGTTCCTTTGGTTACCCTCTACCAAGTTTCTTCACGCTGTCATGATTCATCAAAAAAAAAAAAAAAAAAAAAAAAAAAAAAATGGCCCTTAGGGGAATGTTGCTTTGGTGACCCTCTACCAAGATTGTTCAAGCCTTCATGATACATAAAAAAACATGGCCCCCAGGGGGTGGGGCTTATTTTCCATATATATCTGTATAGAAAACTTTAAAATTCTTCTTGTCAAATACCTCCTGACTGATTTCAATATTGCTTTAGTAACCCTCTACCAAGAATGTTCAAGCAATCCTGATTTGTCAAAAAACATGACTGCTAGGGGATGGGACTTATTTTCCCTATAGATCTAAATAGAAAACTTTAAAAATCTTCTTGTCAGAAACCACTGAACTGATTTTAATTTAACTTGGCAAGAATGTTCCTTTGGTTACCCTCTACCAAGTTTCTTAACGCTGTCATGATTCATCAAAAAAAAAAAAAAAAAAAAAAAAAAAAAAAAAAAAAATGGCCCTTAGGGGGTTGGGCTTTATAGCGATATAAAACACTTTAAAAATCTTTTTGTCAGAAACCACTGGACCAATTTCAAAATAACTTGGCAGAAATGTTCCCTTTCAAGATTAAGTCAAGTCATGATGTGTTAAAAAGAAAAAAACATGGCCTTGTGTGTTTGGGGGGAGGGGTGGGGGGGTGGGGGTGGCGGCAGGGTTGTAAAATCTATACATAAATCTTAGAGCAGTGAACTTGGCTGAATCTTCAACAGTAAGTATGCAAATCTGTTTGATCAGGTGAGCGATATAGGACCATCATGGTCCTCTTGTTTATCATTTACAGCTGTTTTCTAAAATCAGGTTGGAGGTTGGGGGTGTAATAGGGAAGCAGAAAACATTCATTCTTATATATAAAAAAAAAAAATAGTGAATAAAATGCAACTGTTGCATGGATAGGTATAAAAAAAAGTCGTTGGGTCTATTGTTTACAATCGAGCCAAATTATACATATACCAAAATTTTCTTATGGTTGTTGTCCACGTGATTATCATTGACCAATGAAATCAAACTGAGGGTTTGTACAAAATGTGGGTAACGGGTATTTATAGCTGCTCTAGTCGTGTCCCTGTGACATCAGAGTGTCATGTACAGAGGGTTATCTGTAATACTTGGACTGGGACATTGGCAAACAGTGCAGACCCAGATCAGATGCCGCAGAATGCGGCATCTGATCATGGTCTGCATTGTTTGCTTACATTACAGGAAGTTAAGGGTTAAAGAAACGGTCTTCAATCCTCTTTCAGGACCATTTTCCCAGCCAACACTCAGAGACAATCGACCCACCAGTGCTGTAAGTGCTTTGATTTTATCATGACACAATTTTGCAACTTCTTTGATAAAGTGCCAGGCAAAATCTGGATTTACGATGCATGTTAACAAGACCAAATTTACCCTTCATATTTGAATACACCCTAGTAAACAGCAGTAGACCTAAAGGGTCTGTTTGATCAAGGTCTACACAGACATTCTTTAAACTCATTTTAGATGCATCAACAAGTAGTCAAACTGATTTGTTTGTGTTGTTTTACGGCCCAGGCAACCCAATGGGGTCATGTCGAGCGCGGTCAGTTTTACCTAACCACACGTTTACTGGGCAGGCTTAGTCCTCTAAACGGTTAACCACTATTGTGCACATTCTTTCGCCAGAAACTGACAACTGCCCTTCTTGAATCAGCGGAAGGGAGAGAATGACCGTAGAAAATATTTCATGATCAATCTCCACGAAAGAATGTTGCCGACCTCGGCGGGGGTTGAACCCGCGACCTCCTGGTCTCCAGTCGGACGACGCACCCAACTGAGCCACCGAGGCCGGCTAGTCAAACTGATATTCAGTGCTTAGCATGCTGGAAAAAAATTACAGCAGACAACATATTGAAATAATTATCTTATTTTACCCAAATAACAGGGGTCTCTGGGCAAATCCAGCAGATGACAAACTGATATTTTCTTATTTTCCCAGAAAACAGACTTTGACATTTCATGCAAATTGACTCCTAAGCAGAAAACTTACATGAAATGTCAAGGGGTAAAGGAACTTTAGAGGAAGTGCAATTGGGAGCTATGGTGTCCACATGTTTTGCAATATTATAACATTGATAAATCAAAGTACTAATAGCCCTGGTGGGTCGATTGTCTTTGAGTGTAGGATGGGAAAATGGTCCTGAACGGAGATTTAAGACAGTTTCATTTAACCCTTAATTTACTGTAATTCAAGCAAACAGTGCAGACTCTAATCAGATGTTGAATTCTGTGGCATCTGATCTGGGTCTTCATTGTTTTTTGTCAATGTCCAAAACGCCCCAGTCCAGTTTTTACAGATCTGACATCAGCGATAAGAATAACACGGCTATAAATACACATTACCTAGATTTCCTCTAACATGCGGATTGATGCGGTCAATGATGATCATGTGGACAACTACCTTAAGGAAATTCGGGTGTTTGTATACTATGGCTTTATTGTAAACAATGGACCCAAAAAGCTGCAGCCTGCTGATTGATTCATAAATAATGGCTGTTTTTTACTGATATGCAGGACAATTTACTATGTAATGTAGGGAATAGAATGGCCCCAACTAAATATTTATTCTTACAATCCTGTACCCTAAAAATTAAATTTATGGCCAAAAATTAGTCTGACCTATACAATTTACAATAGTAAAGAGAATTGTTGGAGTTTTTGTCTTAGAAAATACGTTTTACTTTTCATTGCTGAATTTAAATTACTGATGTTTCACAAAAATATTGTGAAAATTTTAGAAAAAAATGAACAAGCAAAACTTATTGAAAATCTGCCTACAAGTTACCTATCCTACAGATTTCTGTTAAATTTAATTTTTAATTGCATCCATTTTTACTATAGAAAAAAGTGAAAATATCTTTAAAAAAAACAATGACTAGAATAAAACTTTTTGTAGATAGGTAGTTACAACAAATGGTTTTGCATTAAATCGTGACAAAAGTTTGCAAATTTACTTCTCTGTATTATGCCAAAGGAAAAACAACTTTCTGAAAGATGTCAACAGTATAGTAATCTTGTGTAACAGTAAATACCATTATTTGAGAATCAGTCAGTAAAGAGATGTCATATTGTTTATAAAAAGAAACAATATTCAAGTCATGAAGCATTTGTATTATTTATATTTGTTATATATTATTAAGCCATACACACGTATGTGGACCACACCATGTGAAAAATAGCTTTGAGTATTATGCGGACAGCGAAAGTCCAGATCAGCATCTGCACAGTCTGATCAGGACATTCTCCATCTGTCAACAGAATACTACAGAATGTATGAATGGAAAGCAAAGGCCAAGTGTGCATGTGAAGGATGATCTGAATATGCGCATTTTGCACAGGTTCTAGGGCATGTTGTCACTTGATGCAACCCATATGATATATACATACAGTCTCATCATCATATGGGACAAGAGTCCACAGTAATAACACATAAATATTAAGTTTGTTTTATTACAATAAGCAACAATTAGAACTTGGGATATCTACAGTAATTCCATGAAATGGATCACAGCATCTTTTACATATCTGTAATGCCTACTTATTATTTAGCTATGAATGGAATTGTAGTACACATTATATATCTATACCCCACAGGTCTATCAAAATGCATAGGTTAATTAGAACAATTACCTATAGTATTTGTTTTTTGAATGCTGAGACTAAAACCTTGGTGATACTTTTGTGTGTATCATAAAATCCTTTTCCATACGACAGTGTTATGATGCTTTCCTAGTATTATATAAAATCCATTTCCACCTAGTGCAGACCTGTGATGTTATTCCTGGTATTATTTTTGCATATGAATTATGAATAGTGTCCTAAAATTTCAAACACTTTATTTCAAACTAGTTTGTTTAAAAGTTTGCTTTTTATGCAGATGTTTCTTAAAATATTGAAAAGAATGGCAAACAATGTAGACCCTGATCAGACTGCACCTTCAGGAGCAGTCTGATCAGGGTCTATACTGTTTGCATTATGCAATTTTGTCAGAAACTTGGGTGTTTGAAATTTTAGGACATTTACCGTAACATTTTCTCCACCTAGCATAGTCCTATCATGATATCTCTAGTATCATTTTCATCAATGCGGTAAAATCCCTGGTATTATTTTGCACATGTAGTAAAATACCTTTCAACCAGGTGCAGCCCTGTGATGCTATCTGTACCATTATTTTCAGCATGGGCAGTAAAATCCCTGTCTTCCCAACAGCCCTAATATTCTATTCCTGGTATCATTTTCTGCATGTGCAGTAAAATCCCTTTCCACCTGGCATAGCCCTATGATGACGGTATTTTGTTTACCCAGGCAGTAAAACCCTTGGTATTATTTTTGCACAGTGATGCCTTTCTACCTGGCAGTCCTATGATGTTATCCCTGGTATCATCTCTGCATATGTTGTAAAATCCCTTTCCAACATGCCATAAAATCCCTGGTATTATTGTGTCACATGAAATAAAACACTTTCTACCTAGCACAAGAGGCCTATGATACTTTTCCTGGTATTATTTTCTGCTTGTGTACTAAATCATTGTCACCTGGCATAGTCATTTAGTGATATACCTGGTATTATTTTTGCACATGCAGCAAAATGACCCGAGGGAAAATTAAACAGAAAAATTATTAAAATACATCTGGGAGGGTTGTTGCATGCTCAAGCTCAGGCTTACTCCAATAATGCCCCTCATCCGGCACAAACGTTTGGATGAGGGGTCATTATTTTCGTTAGCCTTCAGCATATCGCATGTAACAACAGCATCTTTAAATCCAGGCAACAAAAAGAAAAAAAAATGAAATTCCCTAAAAACCAAATAAGTAGAATGTATAACTACATATGTTTTAATACAACCACCACCATATATAGACCAAATCAAATTATACTTATAACTGCATCAGAAAACAATATATTCCTAGGTGTTGTTTCTCTAAAGTAAAACTTGTAAAAGTTCTTCGCTGAAGACCAATCTGCAGTCTTTAAGATGTCTTTAAGAGAACAACCCTGCAATAAAGCTGCTGAAACAGCTGCAGATCTATAAGAATGGGCTTTGAACATATCTACATCTATACCTGACAAGGAAAGAACGTCTTTCAGCCAACGGGCAACAGTACTAGATTTAACAGGCTTAAATGAACAATATGATAATCTCTTAAATTTTTTGTTCTGTCAATATAGGAAATAAGAGTATGCATAGCACACAGATTTTCGTTGTCAAAATGACAAATCTCTAAGGAAAAACTTTTCCCTTGCTTTGAGGATTTTAATAAATTATTGAAGTGAAACACTATTTTTGAGCTCATAACAGTCATACACTGTATATTCATAGAGACTAAAGTCTGAGCTCTCGGAGCGGTGGATAAAGCAATTAACGCCACAGTTTTCAAAGTCAGCATTTTTAGAGATAGTTCATCAAGAGGAAAAAGGGTATACAAAAAGGTAAGAACCTTAGACACATCCCATGTAAACTGATATCTCGGCTTGGGTGGAATAACATTAAACAATCCTTTCATAAATCTGGATATCAAAGTGGAATTTTTACACCATAGGTTGTCAAAGAAAGTCAAAGTTTGCAACAATATGGATTTGTGTGTATTAATCAGTGAAAATGACTTACCTTCTAGACGAAGATAATTTATACAGGAAATTACTACCTCTTCAGTCGTAATAACGGGATTGACACACCGCAACAAACAACAAAAATTCCACTGTTTCCATGCACTAGCATACTGCTTTCTTGTTCCTTCTTTCCATGAACTGATGATGATCTCAGATGCAGAAGCTGGAATTCCCTGACTTTGGAGCTGTTTCCTGATATGATGACAGCGACCATCGTCAACTCTTTTGCCATAGGATGTTCTTGACTGTTGTGTGGTAATGTTAAAAGGTCTCTGTGATGAGGCAGTCTAATTGGTAAAGAAACAAGGTTAGAAATAACCATGGGAAATCAGATTTGAGATCTCCAAAAAGGGATGATCAATAAAGCTTTGTCTACTTTATCAGAAATTACCATTGTAACCACTTTGCTCACTAAATTAAAAGGGCAAAAAAACATAAGGTGAAAACTGACGCCAAGAAAAAGAAAATGCATCATTTCTATATGCTCCTACTTCTGGAAACCATGAAACAAAGGCTGTTTATTTAATCGACTTCCAAACAGATCCACATCTGGGAGAAAACACTGAGAACATAATCGCTCAAATAGCTCTCTTTTCAACAGCCACTCCGTGGAATCAGAAAAATGTCTAGAGAGGTAGTCCGCATGAACGTTGGAAAATCCCGAAATGTGCACAGCTGAAATATAAATATTTCGCTGTATACACCAATTCCAGATATTACATGCGAGACTGTCCATGTCCAAAAAGGTCATACCTCCCATATCATTGATATATTTCACTGCTGAAACATTATCACACTGGAACTCAATATGCTGATTCTTAATAGAAGGGTAAATAGACTGCAAAGCAAAAAATATTGCTAGTAATTCCAAATAATTAATAGAAAAATGTAGCTCGTGTAGACCATCTACCATTAGTAGATACATGTATGGCCCCCAACCTAGAAATGAGGCATCTGTTCTGCAAATAATTTCTACATTGACTGGTCTAATTTTCTTTCCATTTTTCTTACTAACATTACTGGCCCACCATAGTAGTTCTTGCTTACTGTTTTCTGACAAAATTACTGAATTTTCAAAATTCCAAGAACCCTTTAAGGCAAAAACCTTGTCTCTTTCAAGAATTCTATAATGAATTGGCCCTTCAAGTACTGCGTAAAAAGCATTGACCACAAGACCAATAAATGAAGCCAGTAAACGAGCAGTAATATAATCTTTTCCTAACAGCAGTTTTGCAAAATCTATTATTTTTTGCACCTTTTCTTCTGGCAACATGACAACAAAATTGACAGAATCTATAATGAAGCCAAAAAACATAATTCTCTGAACAGGAACTATGACTGATTTTTCCCTATTTATGGTAGATCCTAAGGATTCTAGAACACTGATTATAGTTCTTGTGTTTTTTAAACAAACTTGAAAATTTTTGTCCATGTTCAAAGAATGGTCAATATAATATGCACAACGGATACACTGCTGTCGAAACCAGGCATATATAGGCTTTAAAAGCTTAGTAAAAATCCGCGGAGCTGAGGATAAACCGAAAGGGAGACATTTAAAGTGGAACAATTGACCGTTCCACATAAACTTAAGAAATTTTTTTGAAAATTTTCATTTATTGGTCCTGAAAAGTATGCTTCTTGTAGATCAATACTACAAAAGAAATCCTGCTCCTGAATAAGCTCCAAAACTACTTTGAAAGTCTCTTGTTTAAAATGCTCATAATGATCAAAACAATTTAAATACCGTAAATTTATAATTGGTCTGTACTTCCCATTCGGTTTCGGTACAATGGAAATGTTTGACACAAACTGTCCTGATTCAAACTTGGAATGTTCAATAGCTCCCTTTTTTAAAAGTCTGAAATTTCATTATCAATTATCTGTCTTTGCTCGTCAGAAAAAGATATTTCTTTTGGTATTGTAAACTGAAATGGTAACATTTCAAAATCAATGCAGTAACCTGCTACTGTTTGTAAAATCAATGGAACTGAAGTGTATTTTTTCCATGTATCTATCAAAAACTTCAATTTGCCAACAGCACTCACCTTTTCAAGAGTTAATTCTCTTCGTTTGGGGAAGAAGCCATAGTTGCTGTGGGCTGCCTTTTGCCTCTTACAGGAGCAAAACCTCTCGGCATTCCTCTGAAGGAACCTCCATAGGCATAATTTTGTTGATTACCATAGTTCTGGTAATTGGGATATCCATATGCCGGAATTGGTATATCCATATGCCGGATAAGGCTGAAACCTCTAATACCCTCTGTGGCCTCTAAAATTACCACGCCCTCTAACGGGTCTATTATTGAAAATGCTATAGTTTTCCTTGGCAACTGAGATACCAGTGTCACAGTTTTTTATGTCTCTTGCTATATCATCGCCAAATAAGTTTGTTGTTATAGGCATGTTAATATTGCATAGATTTGAATATTTCTTTTTTAACTGAGGCCGGATCATGTATCTTCGCCTAAGCGATAAATTGAATTGAACTTGACCCATAAGGGTGATAATATTTGTAATGAGATCCTTGGCTTCAGAATTTGAGGAAATTTGATATTTAACAATATCAGCAAACTAAATAACAGAAGTCATTCCAGCTGCTACCATATTTTGTATATCAGAAAAGGCTTTATCATAACCCTGGGTTCTTTTATTTAGAATTTTCCATATTTCATTATTAACCCTGGGTGCAGCTAATTTTTCACAATTTCCTGGCAATCTACATTTTTCTACCAACAAATCTGTTACACAGGGAGACGTACAGGCGGTGTTGATAAGATTGGCAAGAGACTGAGAAATTGCGGGGCCTTTTTCTGGCTGTTTTAACTTAGGAAGATCCCAGTCAATGTCATTATCAAACACAGTTTCCATAGAAACTCTAGAAAAACCTGGTTGCAAATTTCCATCAAAAAGAGCCGCCCTTAAATTATTAGAAATAGCTTTGGGCTGTAAAGGTGGTCTCTTGGGCTGATTATAAACTGGGACTGAATCCAGCTCCCCTTCTGAGTCAGCATTTGTCTATATGCAAATTATTCTGAGAATCACCAAAAATAGTCTCAATATCCTCCTCCTCAGCAAAAGGTAACTGCTGAGGTATAACCCCCAATAACTGTCTTAATCTATCAATATCCTCCGACGAAATTCTATTTATAAGGCCAGAAATTGAAAGAGAGTTATCAGTGTCCTAAATTAAATTATTGTCGGAAATAGGTGCTGTCGACGACATGCTCTGCTTATTACCTTTAGTTTTGGGTTGTTTGGGATTTTTCTTGGCCATCTTCGATGTGCCCTTTTGTTTTTCTTTTTGTTTTGTAATTATTTCAATGTCTTTTTGTCGTTCACGAGGTAATTCCTCAGAAGCAAACCCGGAAAAGGATTCGTCCGGGTCCGTTAAGAGAACTTCGTCCCCTTCCGTTATAATGCCAATAATAAATACGCTTGGACTTCGTCCTAAGCTGGCAATAGAAAGAACACTAAAATGTCAAAAAAACAGAAACCTAAAATACAATTCAATTTCAGAAATATCACTGTACTCACTGAGCATCTTCGTAGCAATGCGCTGTAGAAATATGGTCAGCTGTTTTGTATTTCCGGTTTATATATCCTGAGTCACATGATCAAGTCAACTTTACTTGTTTAAAAGAGCGTCACGTAGCTATAGTCGCAGTGGAATGCTGTTGTTACATGCGATATGCTGAAGGCTAACGAAAATAATCCCTTTCTACCTGGCACAGGCCTATGATGTTATCTCTGGTATTATTTTCAGCATGTGTAGTAAAATCCTTTTCCATCTGGCACAACAGGCCTCTTAAGCTATCCCTGGTATTGTTTTCAGCATGTGTAGTAAAATCCTTTTCCATCTGGTGCAACAGGCCTATGATGCTATCCCTGGTATTGTTTTCAGCATGTGTAGTAAAATCCTTTTCCATCTGGTGCAACAGGCCTATGATGCTATCCCTGGTATTGTTTTCAGCATGTGTAGTAAAATCCTTTTCCATCTGGCACAACAGGCTTCTGATGCTATCCCTGGTATTGTTTTCAGCATGTGTAGTAAAATCGTTTTCCATCTGGCACAACAGGCCTATGATGCTATCCCTGGTATTGTTTTCTGCATGTGTAGTAAAATCGTTTTCCATCTGGCACAACAGGCCTTTAATGCTATCCCTGGTATTGTTTTCTGCATGTGTAGTAAAATCCCTTTCCATCTGGCACAACAGGCTTCTGATGCTATCCCTGGTATTGTTTTCTGCATGTGTAGTAAAATCGTTTTCCATCTGGCACAACAGGCCTATGATGCTATCCCTGGTATTGTTTTCTGCATGTGTAGTAAAATCCCTTTCCATCTGGCACAACAGGCCTCTTATGCTATCCCTGGTATTGTTTTCTGCATGTGTAGTAAAATCCCTTTCCATCTGGCACAACAGGCCTCTGATGCTATCCCTGGTATTGTTTTCTGCATGTGTAGTAAAATCCTTTTCCATCTGGTACAACAGGCTTCTGATGCTATCCCTGGTATTGTTTTCTGCATGTGTAGTAAAATCCCTTTCCATCTGGCACAACAGGCCTCTGATGCTATCCCTGGTATTGTTTTCTGCATGTGTAGTAAAATCCCTTTCCATCTGGCACAACAGGCCTCTGATGCTATCCCTGGTATTGTTTTCTGCATGTGTAGTAAAATCCCTTTCCATCTGGCACAACAGGCCTCTGATGCTATCCCTGGTATTGTTTTCTGCATGTGTAGTAAAATCCCTTTCCATCTGGCACAACAGGCTTCTGATGCTATCCCTGGGATTGTTTTCTGCATGTGTAGTAAAATCCCTTTCCATCTGGCACAACAGGCCTCTGATGCTATACCTGGTATTGTTTTCTGCATGTGTAGTAAAATCCCTTTCCATCTGGCACAACAGGCTTCTGATGCTATCCCTGGTATTATTTTCTGCATGTGTAGTACAATCCCTTCCCAACTAACATTGGCCTGTAATGCTATCCCTGGTATTATTTTCTGCATGTGTAGTACAATCCCTTCCCAACTGACATTGGCCTGTAATGATATAACTGGTATTATTTTCTGCATGTGTAGTACAATCCCTTCCCAACTAACATTGGCCTGTAATGCTATCCCTGGTATTATTTTCTGCATGTGTAGTACAATCCCTTCCCAACTGACATTGGCCTGTAATGATATAACTGGTATTATTTTCTGCATGTGTAGTACAATCCCTTCCCAACTAACATTGGCCTGTAATGCTATCCCTGGTATTATTTTCTGCATGTGTAGTACAATCCCTTCCCAACTAACATTGGCCTGTAATGCTATCCCTGGTATTATTTTCTGCATGTGTAGTACAATCCCTTCCCAACTGACATTGGCCTGTAATGATATAACTGGTATTATTTTCTACATGTTAGTACAATCCCTTCCCAACTGACATTGGCCTGTAATGATATACCTGGTATTATTTTCTACATGTTAGTACAATCCCTTCCCAACTGACATTGGCCTGTAATGATATACCTGGTATTATTTTCTGCATGTGTAGTACAATCCCTTCCCAACTAACATTGGCCTGTAATGATATACCTGGTATTATTTTCTGCATGTGTAGTACAATCCCTTCCCAACTAACATTGGCCTGTAATGCTATCCCTGGTATTATTTTCTACATGTTAGTACAATCCCTTCCCAACTGACATTGGCCTGTAATGATATACCTGGTATTATTTTCTACATGTTAGTAAAATCCCCTCCCAACTGACATTGGCCTGTAATGATATACCTGGTATTATTTTCTACATGTGTAGTACAATCCTGGTATTATTTTTGCACATGCAGTAAAATCCTTCCATCTGGCATAACAGTCCTATGGTGCTTTACCTGGTATTATTTTCTGCACTATAAAATCCTTGTCCACCTGGCATATATAGAGGGTTGAGCGCAAGACTGGCATAAGTCAGATGGTTGTTTTTCCCCAAACTTAATCTCCTCACCATGAAGGCGTAATGAAGATTACAACATTTCTTTCTGTAAACAATGAAAATTTAGGTGCCATTGCTCGTATGAGCAATGGCACCTAAATTTGCATTGTTTACAAAGGGGTCCAAGTTGCCCCTAAACAAGGGTTTCAAAAATATGTTTGAGTTACCATAGTCTTGCGCTCAACCCTCGAATTATTATAGCACTATGATAATATACCGGTATTGCTGCCATTTTTACCATGGGAAAAAGTGAAAATATTTAATTTTTTAAAGACCAATGGATAGAATAAAAATATTTAAAATATTTGTGCATAGGTAGTTACAACAAATTGTTTTGCATTAAATTATGACAAAAATTTGCAAATTTACTGCGTAAAAGCACCGAGCTAAAAAGGACTTTCTGAAAGATGCTGAAATCCGAGTAGATAAAAAGATTATCTAGATAAATATTTTTCTTATATCTCCATGAAAATATTTATTGTGGGTACTTATTAGAAGCGCCTCACTAAACACTTCTAATGAGCTTCCATAACATATGCTTTCATGGAGAAGTTAGAAAAATATCAAATCTTTCTGGCTGACAAATACATCATATCTAGAGTTTCACATTTAAGGGTGATGGATACACTTTCAGGGGAGGCAAATCTTTTTTTTGCCTCCCTCCTGAAAAGGGGACTACTTTAAAAGGAAAGAATTTTTTTTCCTTTTACAATAGACCCCTTTTAAAAAGGGATCTGAAGTGCTGTGAAGCAAACAAGAAGTCATAAAAGTTGTCTCCCCTGTAAAAATGGCAGAAAATCTACCATGTGTATTGAGTCCATTTAAGTGGTTAAGATTCTATAAGCAATCATTGAAGACACTGATCAGAACCGATAGATGCAATGGTTTTCCTTGATCAATGTGGAGTGCATGTTATGAGGTAAAATATGTGAAGATACCAGGAAATGCCACAAACATGATGCACAGCCTTATAGAACACTGGAGGAAGAAGAGATGAGCTTGAATAATTTTTTTACACCTTTATACAAATATTCAAAGATGACATTTTAAAACATTTTATTCTTCAGAAAACAGGGCTTGACATTTTGTGTAAATCATCTCCTAACTCAGATAATTTTTATAAAATGTCATGCCCTGTTTTGAGAGAAAATGATGCAAAATATCACTTCATTTGTGTTTTGCTAATTTGAGTGCCACAAAGTGCACAATGAGTTAATTAGACCTGTATTGCAAATTGCTGTCAATACAATCTGTTTTATTGTCAAGTACAAAATTATCAATTGATGAAATGAGATTCTGACAACATTTGCTGCTAATGAATAAACTAATTAACATGTAACTGCTGAATTTAAATAGCACATCAGATGAAGCTTTATTTGTTTTTTAGGAAAATAAGATTTGACATATCATTCAAACTTTCTGCTAGAAACTTGAATGAAATATGTCTGTTTTCTATTAAAAATAAGAAAAATGTCACTTACTGGGCACTCATCTGCTCATTTTGCCTTAAGAGTGGCAAAGGTGAATTTTTTGTATCTACATGACCTAATCATTAAGCCTGGTCCTGCTGAACCCTGATATGCCCCACCTTTGCAAACAGTGTAGATCCAGATCGGATGGCTTCTGAAGAAGCCAACTGATCTGGATCTGCACTGTTTGCCATTCAGTATGTGAATTTGTATCAACAACATGGATCAAACAATCTGATTGGCTGATAGTTAGAAGTGGGTGTGGCATCTTGATTTATTCAGCATGACAAGGGTTAGCATTGTATACAAACACTGAATTCTCTGATCAACAGGAATTGGGGTGGCCTGGGGTACTGGACAATGGTAGTTTATCACTGAACCTGGACAGTGGCTACACAAGCTGAAATTGACCAGCTAGAATATATAACAGACCATGCTGCACAAGTTTAGAAACACCAATGTAGGCAGCCAGATTAAAATTTTAGGACAAGAAATTACCTGTATGTCGCAACTGCTGGTGGTGTTCAAGAAATAGATCTAAAAGCACAGGCTAAACATTGTTCAGCCAAGCCTGAAAAGTAGGTCAAGGTCAGTAAGAGTCGATGGAAGTTGGCAGGGTGCATCATGGTGGATGTGTTTATGAAGTTTCATTAGCATAGCCTTCATGTTTCAGAAAGGGAGCTAAACACACAGACTTACCATTGTTGATGCCGATAATGAGGACCACGACAACAGCCAATGACGATGCTGGAAAGTGATACCTATGTCACTCCTGCTTGCTAAAGCAGTTGTGACAAAAACTGTGGTAAGGTATAAAGGTGTCTGAATATTGAAAGTAAAATACTGAATAGCATGTAATGTTGCTGACTGGTCTTGTGATCAGTTGTATCAAGAGAAGGGGTCTTTAGGCCATATGCACAGAGGGAAAGACCAGACCAACCTGTGTACCTGCAATCAGGACATTCATTTCATTATCATCTCACACAGCTCTAGATAAGAGGATATCAAGAAAAGCATTACTTCTCCACAAAGATATATACTCCACAGCAAAAGAAATGCATTTTTTTTCTCTTTCGTTTTACCTCATTAAAATTATATTTTACTTTTACTTAATAAACTGATTTGCCTATGCATGGCTTATGGTTTTGCAGCTTTTAGTTTCAAAATGCTATTTGTCAAAATATTTATGCTGAGTTTTGTCAGAAAAAAATTAAAATAATAAAATTCTTGCAGAATGTACCAATTTTTATTTCCATTGTGCTGCTTGTGGAATCATCATGATGTAACAAACACGAAAATGGTGTAAAACATTAGAAAATTTGACTCTAATGCAGTTTTATTGCCCATGCAAAAATTTGTATTTTCTGAAATTTGTCAAAATTTTTGAAAATCATCTAAATTATCACTTGTAAGAAAAATATGGTACTTTGGGTATAATAACACGTAAGGTTATGGACAAATGGATCATTTAAAATAAGTTTTTTGGTTTGAAATTCGTCTGTGTTTTGCTCACTTCCTTTTTGGTATTTGCACATTAAAGGCTGATAAAAAGAAGTTTTTAATGGCAAAATCCTGTCTCTCAAAACACTATACTTATAAGACTGCACTTCATGATAAAGATGCAGATGAATTTTATTTAATTCTGTTCAGTGGCTTCACAGATTCAGCACCCCCAAGTTCATGTCGTGTTTGCAATATTTTTAAGCATATAAAGAGTTACATCCCTTTAGTAGCCTGCTCAATTTTATTGTGACCACTTACCCTTGAATTCAACCTGAACTGGAGATTGGCTCAGATTCCTTTCATAGCAAAATACACAAGATTAACTTGACAACATAGCTTACATTGCAGCATTTGCATAAAGTGTCATAACTTAGTTTGTGACAAGTTAGGGATGCTGAAAATTCCTGGTGCTGTTTTGAGATATAATTAAAGGTGCTGATAAAGGCAGCACAACTTTTGGTGAATTAACCTATCAAAAAGTGTGATTTTTTACTTTGATCCTTTGGTTCTTTACATGCTCGTTATGTATGACTAAACAGACACAGTTTCAATACTTCTGCAACAAAGCTACTCAATGCATCAGTAATGCATTCAATATTTTGTCATTACCAGCATATTTCATTTTTATGACATCAAATGCCAAAATGGAACAAATATGCGCTGTTTTTGCATTCGAGTATATGTTGTGGGTACTCATTAGAGGCACCTCAATGAGGGTCTGACATTATAGGAGACAATTCACATAAAATATCAAGTCCTATTTTCTGTTAAAAAAATCATTTGTAATCTGCTAGATTCACCTTCAGCATGCAAAGAGTAAATAACTACGAAATTATACACTAATTTATAAAACTACAAAAGAAATTGACAGATATGAAGTAAATATACAGTTTTAAGCCTTAGTACTGTGGGTAATATTTTCTGCAGCTGACAATTTGAAATATTTTCCTTATTTCCTCCCCCACCCCCCCCCCCCCACCCCCAACACCCCCCCTCCCCCTCAAAAAAAACAGGATTTGACATTTCATGCAATGGAGACAATTTGTATGAAATGTCAAAATCTGTTTTCTGGGAAAAATAAGGAAACTATTACTAAGTTGTTGTCTGCTGAATTTTTTACCCAGCATGCAAAGTGTTATTTATCTAAATTTAAGAAAAAGAAATGATTAATTTACATTGCTTCAGACCTAGAATAATAACAACATAGTGATTATGAATAAAACTATAAAACGTAACTAAAATGAATATAGTCAGCTGCGATTGCTCAAAATAAGAGGAGTATCCTGGGCCCAGTTGTTCAAAGCATCGTTAGATTAACGAGCTCATTAGTGGTCAAAATGTTAACTGTCATAGTAAGTACAATATCTAATTCACAGGTATTTTTGTTGAAAAAATGTGAGTAGCCTTTGCAAATGCAAAAGCTATTCACATTTTTTCAGCAAAATTATCAGTGTATATGCCATATTTAATGATCAAAGTTTTAATGATACGTTAACTAACGACAGTGTTAGTTTTGAACAACTGGGCCCAGATATATATTTTTTGTCTTATTTCTCATCAAAACACATCTTGTGGGTATCCATTTGAATGACTTCAGTGAGCTAATTCTTATAAGTACCAGAACATGTTTTGTGGATAAATAAAAACAAGTACATTGTATTCTGCAGAAGGCTGTGTTGTACCAGCTGGCACAATCATGTCTATATTATAAACAACTTAAAAATTCATTTAAAAAATGACATCATTGGACTGTAATATATAGGTCATGCTCCTGAAACAATACCAAAGTGTAAAAAGCCCTGTTAGTGAGGAAATGTATGCCAGATTTGATAACCGTAGGTCATATGGTTAATCAGAAATGGAACTAAATGCTAGGGTTGATGCAAAAAGTGACAAAATCATGAGACTGTGAAATATAGGTCTGCACCATAAAATGGTGATACAGTGTGTGAGTCCTTGTATGAGATGAAGTGTATGCCAGGTTTGATGACAGTAGTTCATATAGTTAATCAGAAATGGAGCTAAATGCTACAGATGTCACAAAAAAATGACAAAGTCATTTGACTGTGAAATTTAGGTCAGGGCCATAAAACTATATGTTCAGAAAGCACTAAGCACATGCCAAGTTAGATGACTGTAGATGTTACAGCTAATAAGAAATGGAACTTAACACAAAAAAAATGACATAAAAAAATGCAAAGTCATTAGACCATAAAAAGTAGATCATCGCCATAAAATAATGCTCCATTGTTTGAGTCCTTGTTAGGGAGAAAGTGTATGCTTAGTAAGATGTTCATATTGTAAAAGTTATTCAGAATAGTTATTTAGAAAAGAACTTGAATGCTAGGGCGACTGCAATTCGACATAAAAATGGCAAAGTCGTTAGACCATGAAAAATAGGTTATGGTCATAAAATGATGCCCTAGCTATTGTTTGTGCCCTTGTTAGAGAAAAAAAATGTATGCCAAGTACTATGATTGTATGTGTAATAGTGATTCAGAAATGGAACTGAATGCTTGGGTGGTCACAAATGTTGTCATTCCCCATAACATCAAAATCTCAGGAGATGACACCTGTAGATATAACTATTCCATACGTTTCTTTGTCCTTTCCCACAACAGAAATCTATTGAGAGTAGACTCCTGTATATATAGAACTCATTTACATTTTACTTTATCATTCCATCAATATCAAAATCTCATGAGATGATTCCTGTGCAGTGTCAGGCTGTGTATAGAATTCTTTTACACTTTACTTTGTCATTTCCCTCAATATCTAAGTCTCATGAGATGACCCCTGTATACAGAATTCTTTTACACTTTACTTTGTCATTTCCCTCAACATCAAAATCTGATGAGATGACCTCTGTATTTAGAACTCTTACACTTCATTTTGTCATTTTCCTCAACATCTAAGTCTCATGAGATGACCCCTGTATATAGAACTCTTTTACACTTTACTTTGTCATTTTCCACAACACAAAAATCTCATGAGATGACCCCTAAATATGGATTTTTTACACTTTACTTTGTCATTTCCCTCAAAATCAAAATATCACGAGATGACCCCTGTGTATAGAACTCCTTTACACTTTACTTTGTCATTTTCCTCAACATCTAAGTCTCATGAGATGACCCCTGTATATAGAACTATTTTACACTTTACTTTGTCATTTTCTTCAACATCTAAGTCTCATGAGATGACCCCTGTGTATAGAACTCCTTTACACTTTACTTTGTAATTTTCCTCAACATCTAAGTCTCATGAGATGACCCCTGTATAGAGAACTCTTTTACATTACAACTTGTCATTTTCCTTAATATCTAAGACTCATGAGATAACCCCTGTATACAGAAGTCTTTTACACTTTACTTTGTCATTTTCCTCAACACAAAAATCTCATGAGATGATCCCTGTATATGGATTTTTTTACACTTTACTTTGTCATTTCCCTCAAAACTCTTTTGCACTTCATTTTGTCATTTTCCTCATCATCAAAATCACATGAGATGAACCCATACATGCCATATCTCACACTGTGAGATAAAATCTCACAGAATTTGGCCCATCTGGAAGGCAATTCCCATAAAAAAATAAAATTTCACAGAATTTTCAGACCTTTTTGCAACAGATTTTATGAAGAAATAAACATACAACACACACTGTTGTGGTTTTCACATGCTTCTTACATGAAAGAAAAAGACATAAGACTGTATTGGGGGAGCGCCAAAGTGATGTTTAAGAAAATCTCACAGAATTTTGTCAAATCTCCCTTAAAATTTGGCCTTATCTCACAGATTTTTGTCAAGAGCTTATGGCATATATGTGAACCCTGTATATAGAACTATTTTACACTTCACTTTGTCATTTTTCTCAGAATCAAAATCTCATGAGATAACCCCTGTATATAGAATCATTTTACATTTTTCTTTTGTCATTTCCCACATCAAAATCCCATGAGATGACCTCTTTATAGAACCCTTTTATTCTTTACTTTGTTATTTCCCATAACATCAAAGGCAAACTACCAACTGCAGCTGCTGTAAGGCAAATAAATCATTAGGCTAAAACACGAATTGCAAAGAAATAAACTTGGAAAACAGAAACTTTCAATTAACTGAAGACCATCATCCATATTACAAGCCAGATCAAGAAGAAAGGGTCCTTATGGCAAAGACAGACAATGAAAAACATATAAGCCTGCACTAGGTCATGATCTTACTTTTGCATACAGAATAAATGGACACTGTAGAATATATATTGACAAATAGCAAAGGCACTGATCAGTTTAAATAGATGCATAAGTTGATCTGGGCTTTTTTGGTTCCCATATGATATAAGGGCCCTTTTCTCACACCAATGCTCATAGTTTCTGTAAGGTGTAAGCTACTCCTGCCTGCCTGTCACATATGCCATAATATCTTTGTCAAGGTGAGTGAAATGCTGTCAGCTAGATGAAAATAAACACCATTACAAAATAACAACAGAAACAATGTACATGTACCACATTTAACGTAAATTTTCTAACATACATGCCTATGCAAACAGTGTAGACCCAGATTAACCCTAGTTCTGCTGAACATGAATATGTCTTGCCTTTGCAAACAGTGTAGTTCCATATCAGTTGGCTTCTGAGCCAACTGATCTGGATATGCACTGTTTGCCATTACGTATGTGAATTTATATGAACAGTCTGGATCAAGTAATCTGATTGGTTGAAAATTAGAAATATGTGTGACATCTTTATTCAGCAGGACAAGGATTAAATTGCTCCTAAAGGGCAGGGTCTGGACTTTTTGCTATTTAATTAAGTCCTGGAAAAATAATACTATTGACCATTCCAAGGCGGTACTTCTGCTGCAATTCTTCTTTAAGATAGAAGCATTCAAATTGTTAGTGCTCCTGACCTCAGATCATGAGGTCCGGGTTTGAATCCAACTGAAGGCACAATTCGGTTCATGACTGTATGGCACCTATCTATCATCTAAATATGAGTTAAATAATGTTGAATGGGACATAAAACATCAAATCATCATCACATCACTTTGAAAGATCCATGTCTGTTTTTTAGCTCACCTGAGCAAAAGCTCAGGGTGAGCTATTGTGATCACCCTCTGTCTGACGTCGTCCATCGTCCGTCGTCAACAATTAGGTTGCTAACACTCTAGAGGCCACAGTTTTGACCCAATCTTGATGAGACTTGCTGAGAATGTTTGCCTCTATGAAATCTAGGTCAAGTTCAATACTAGGTCACTGGGGGTCAAAAACTAGGTCACCAAGTCAACCAAAGGAAAAACTTGTAAACACATAGAGGTCACATTTTTGAAGTTATCATCATGAATATTGCTCAAAATGTTTGCCTTGATGATTTCTAGGTCAAGTTCGAAACTTGGTCACTTGGGATCAAAAACTAGGTCACCAGGCCAAATCAAAGGAAAACCTTGTTATCTTGCTTAATATGTTGTCTTGATGATTTCTAGGTTAAGTTTGGAACTGGGTCACAAAAACTAGGTCACCAGGCTAAATCAAAGGAAAACCTTGTTAACACTCTAGCAGTCACATTTTTGAAGCAATCATCGTGAATCTTGCTTCATATGTTTGTCTTGATGGAACTTGGTCACTTGGAGTCATAAACTAGGTCACCAGGCCAAATCAAAGGAAAATCTTGTCAAAACTAGCAGTCATATTTTTGAAGCAACCATCATGAATCTTGCTCAAAATATTTGTCTTGATGATTTCTAGGTCAAGTTCAAAATTGGGTCACTTGGGGTCAAAATTTAGGTCACTGGGCCAAATCAAAGGAAAACCTTGACTCTAGCGGTCACATTTTTGATGCAATTATCATGAATCTTGCTCAAAATATTTGTCTTGATGATTTCTAGGTCAAGTTCAAAACTGGGTCATGGGGTCAAAAACTAGGTCACTGGGCCAAATCAAAGGAAAACCTTGTTAACACTCTAGCTGTCACATTTTTGAAGCAATCATCATGAATCTTGCTCAAAATATTTGTCTTGATGATTTCTAGGTCAGGTTCAAAACTGGGTCACTTGGGGTAAAAAACTGGGTCACTGGGCCAAATCGTCAGAAAACCTTGTTAACACTCTAGCTGTCACATTTTTGAAGCAATCATCATGAATAATGCTAAAAATGTTTGTCTTGATGATTTATAGGTCAAGTACAAAACTGGGTCACTTGGGGTCAAAAACTTGGTCATCGAGTCAAATCAAAGGAAAACCTTGTTAACATTCTAGAGGTCACATTTTTGAAGCATTCATCATGAATCTTGCTCAAAATGTTTGTCTTGATGAAGTTTGGAACTGTGTCACCTATGACCTATATTTCATGATCCAGTGACTTTCTTAAGTTTTTACATTTAGGTCAGTTTCTCAGTAACTATGGGTCCAACAGAGTTGTGTTTGGCACTTGTGAAGTGTTTGTGTTTAGGTTAGTTTCCCAGTAACTATTGCTCCTACAGCCAGTGATACTTAGCTCATGCATGTATCTTAGCATGGCCTCTTGAGTGCAATCATCTATATTTGACCTTGACCTCTATTTCACAATCCATTAGACATGCTACATTGTCTTTCTTGTTAATATAATCATCATGTGTTTGCCTTGATCAGTTCTAGGTCAGGGTCTCTAAGTGCTATAATACTCAGGTGAGCGTTACAGGGTCATCATTGCCCTCTTGTCTATATTTTACATTTTGCCTTTTGTCTCATGGATTTACATTAACCCATTTTGTAGTCTGGAAACCCCTAATTGGCAAACAGTGAAGACCCAGTTCAGACAACACAGAACAAGGCATTTGATCCGTGTCTCCACTGTTTGCAAATGGTTTAGCTATTTTTCTCTAGGAATATCTAAATGTAATAGCCTAAAATTGAAATTGGACTTTTCCAATATATAGTGTGGGAGAGTCTATTCAGTTTACAATGGGTTAATGGATTAATACTCTATCTATTCAATGAGCAGTTTCCAAATAACTGGGGTAACTATGGAAGAAATATATTATTGCCAGCAACAGAACCAAATAACCATAACCTTTTCACCTCTGCGTTTCTGAAATGGGCTCATCCATCTCTGAATATGGACAAATCCATTGTTGCAAATAGGGGTTTCAGTCAAAAACCAGTAAAGGATGGCAAATAGTGTAGATCCTGATGAGATGGCTCATTATGAGCTGTTATCTGGATCTGCACTGTTTGCAAAGACATATTGTATTCAGGGGCAGATCCAGGATGATTTCTGAGTGGGGGTGGGGGGTCGATTTGATCAAATAACTGTACTTACTCCACATATTTGGACAGACAGGCTAGTGCAAACAGTGTAGTTCCAGATCAGGGGCCAAAGAACACATTCTGTGGCATCTGATCAGGTTCTAAATGCTTTGCCACTCACCCACCAATTTTACACACATTCACAGGTAGTAAAGCTGGCCTTGGTGGCTCAGTTGGATGCACCGTCTGACTGGAGACCAGGAGGTCACGGGTTCAACTCGGCAACATTCTTTCGTGGAGATTGATCATGAAATATTTTCTACAGTCATTCTCTCCCTTCCGCTGATTCAAGAAGGGCAGTTGTCAGTTTCTGGCGAAAGAATGTGCACAATACTGGTTAACCGCTGGGAGGACTAAGTCTGCCCAGTAAACGTGTGGTTAGGTATACTGACCGCGTTCGACATGACCCCATTGGGTTGACTGGGCCGTAAAACCTCAACACAAACAAACAAAAACAAACAGGTAGTAAAATGAGCTTGTTGAAGAGAAGTATATGAATAAAGAGTGAGAATATATGTACTTAGGGCAAATGTAGCACATGTATCCCAAAATTTTGAAATCTATCCCAAAATTTTGCATGAAAATGAAATTTTGAGTCAGAGGGAGGTTCGACTGAACTTATAAACCTCCTCTGAATCCACCCCTGTTGGTCTACAGGGATGAAAAGGTTAACCAAATATCAGCTGGTAACAAGTGAGTTATTTTTCCCTGAAAAATACCATGTTTTCTCTCAATATTCAGATTCCTTGTCTCCTTTGAATAAAATTGGAACAAGACCATTTTACTACCTGTTGATGTGTCTAGACTGTTAGAGACAGGTGAACAGTTTAGAGTCTCATCAGATGCTGCCTTTTGCAGCATCATTCTGGGTCTACACACGCTCAAGCACATCTGTCCGAATACTCAGAGTAAATACAGTAACCAAACTTGTCATTTGAATCACTGGAAAACATGATCTGAATGAAGACCATTTTAAAGGTATTCCATGGAGCCTGAACAAAAGCCTATTAATGTTGCAGAATGCCACATCTGATCTGGGTCAACACTGTTTGCCACTCATCAAGCAGTTTTTAGAAGTATCAAAGGTAGTTAATGAATTGTTCAAATTTTAGGATGTGTCCGGTAAGACATTAACCTTTACCACTCTCTGGGCTAATTCAGCAGATGACAACTGATGATATTTTTCTTATTTTTCAAAAAAAAAAAAAAACCCAAAAACAGGATTCGACATAAAATACATGCAAATTATTTGCATGAAATGTCAAAACCTATTTTCTGAGAAAATAAGAAAAATATTTCAAAATATTGTCTGCTGAAAATTTTACCCAGAGTGCTAAGTTTTAAGGTACAAAATTTAAAAAATTGTGTCTGCTGATATTTAAATTCTGCATGATAAATGTCAAAGCAGACATCAAATGCCTTACAGGATCCAAATATAGAAATCAAATAAATAAATTCCTCTTTGGCATGTTACATTGACAAGGCTGCCATTGGAACTGAGATTTCTTCTCTGGGAATGTACTTCATTTTTTGCTGCTTTCAGTTTGCAAGTCTTTTTTTTTTCCATACCGCTTCTACCATGTTTAACCTAAATACATCACAATCTCTTCATAATGCTATTGCTGGAATCCAAAGCAAAATCATTTTTGTTTGGATACAACACTTTTGGGGTCCACCTTTAAACCATCTTATATCTGAAACTGTCTTAAAACGAGGTTTCAGTGTATTGGGACCTCTTGAATCCTTGCCATACTTGTCCTAAAACTTGATCAAATCCGTCTGACTACCTGTTGATGTGTTTTAAAAAATGCTGGATGAATGGCTAATAGTGTTGCAGCCAGTCAGATTGCCACATTCTGCAGTGTCTAATCAGGTCTACACTGTTTGCTTAGGCCTCTCTGTCCCAATACTTAGGCTAATTACAGTACTTTTTAAAGTACCAGTTTTTAGATTGTGAAATTTTTTGTATTTCCTCTTCAGGTTTTGGAACTAGGATCCCAGGTATATTTCAAAACACTTCACTGCATTTTAATAGCTAATATTTATATGTTTAGTGCTGTCTCTTTAACATAAAGGTGAAGTAAACTTAGAATCCTGCATTTTAGCCCTAATTTTATGTTTTTGGGTTAAATTTGACACAAAAACTGCAAAAAAAAATATTTTTCCATTTTTTTTTATTTAAATGAAGCATTACATTCTTATGCATTTAATTTCTCAAGAATAATGTCAAAACATTCTTGCCAAGGTGGGTATAAGGTAGAGACAAAGAATATTGCTTGTGAACATCAGCCAATAGCTTTCTTTGTTTACTGACATTATAATGCTATTGGAAGCATATTCTCTTGATGTAATGTGGAGGTTCAGCCTTCTGGCTGTTCTAAATCTGACATTAAGCAAATTTTATCCTGTGCATTTAATAGTATGTACATTTCCCGTTAGGTAGAACACTATAAAAAAATTGGATGAATAAAATAATACGGTAACTGTCCTAAAATTTCGAACACTTTATTCTCTACTATTCTGGCCTAAGTTTTGCTTCTTATGCACTTGTTTCTTAAAGCACTTAGTGGAATGGCAAACAGTGTAGACCCTGATCAGACTCTCCTTCAGGAGCAGTCTGATCTGGGTCTGCACTGTTTGCATATATCATTTTATCAGACACTTTGGTGTTTGAATTTTTAGGACATTTACCGTATTGCAAGTTCCCCTTATTGAGCCCTCCATTGATAAGCACCACCGCTGATAAGCATTGGTCATTCAGCTACTGAGCACAGACAAAGAAAGTGCTAGTGAAAATGGATATCCTAAAAATATTAGCATGTTTTAGGAATGAGGAAAACCCTGAAATGGGAGATTTAAAGGGAATTCCAATGTGCACCTTGAGTAGGCAGGAAATTCTGGACAAAGCCAAAAAGATCAAATTTGACATTTTAGAAACATGCAGTTTAGGAGCGATAGATCCGGTTCGAGAAACCCTTGTGAAGTTATTTTATTTTGCCATAAAACATAAGGAAGTAGAAAAAGGGAAGGAGAAGGAAATTGCGAAAGTTGAGACCAGTGGAAAGAAAAGACAAGCCGGGCTGATGAAAAACAAACTAGGCTGTTTTAATGTCTCCAAAAAGTCTATATATTATGTTTTTCATCATCACAAGCAAGCTTAACATTTGAATAGCAAGCTAAATGATACTCATTTATTTTGTACAAACAGATTTTCAAATCACCAAGATATTTGAGCTTGAAATATATGCAGTCATATACACTGACCACTGAAGTCATCTTGTAACATGGACAAAAAGACTGAAATGTGCAACTATAAAAAATGCAGCATTAGGATTGGTATAGATACAAAGCAGATATTTGATGAACCATGTGATATAAATGGCCCTCCACCACTTTTCTATGTGCACTGTATTTAGGTGGGTTAAAGCTTTGAAAGCTGGAAAATTGATTGTCAAAGATGACAGGTGATCTAGAGATCTTCACTGTCAGATCAGAGGCCCTTTCCTATTCAGTAATATATTTATGCTACAGTATCCAATGATTGTACAAGCAGACAGTGAAGACCCTGATCTGACTAAGCAAAAACACTGCATGATTTGGGTCTTCACTGTTTGCATGAGACAAGGCCTTTTCCCATGTTACAGCTCTTTTTTCTTTCTAGCCCTAGGAAACAGATCGAGGGTTGAGCGCAAGACTGGCGTAAGTCAGATGGTTGTTTTTCCCCAAACCTAATCTCCTCACCATGAAGGCGTTATGAAGATTACAACATTTCTTTCTGTAAACAATGAAAATTTAGGTGCCATTGCTCGTATGAGCAATGGCACCTAAATTTGCATTGTTTACAAAGGGGTCCAAGTTGCCCCTAAACAAGGGTTTCAAAAATATGTTTGAGTTACCATAGTCTTGCACTCAACCCTCGAGATATGAGCCAGCACACGACAAAACCTACAGTAAGACCTGTGCTGCCGGCAAAGATTCAGATCAGTCTGTATGTTCACTTAGTTTGACAAGGGTTCTTGTTCATCCCTCTTTGGAAAGCCCAGATACTGTAGAAGGCACATGTGATCAGCAAAGACTCTGATCAGACTGCGCGGATGCGCAGTCTGATCTGTCTTTGCTGGTCGCTCAAGTCCTTTTGCAAGTTTTTCCATGCCCTGGCTCATATTTTATTCAAATCATCTCAAAAGAAGACACTATAAATGAGTCATGCCACCCCATGAGAAATGCTGCCTCAGGAGCATTTGTGAACAGTGAAGACTCAGATCAGCCAGCACAGCTATACAGTCTGATTAAGATCTTTGTTGTATGTCATTACATTCTACAGTACCCAATAATTCCGCAAACAGATTGTGAAGGCCCTGATCTGACTGCACAGAAGTGCAGGCTGATCCAGACCTTCACTGTCTGCATATGCTTCACAGACACCTTTTCCAACAGCCCAGCTCAAATGTAATATGTCCTATCTTTAAAGAGTAACATAAGAAACAGAAACTTAACCCTGGTCCTGCTGAACTCGGATGTGTCCTGCGTTTGCAAACAGTGTAGATCAAGATCAGTTGGCTTCTGAAGAAGCCAACTGATCTGGATCTACACTGTTTGACATTAAGTATGCAAATTTGTATCAAAAGACTAGATCAAGTAATTTGATTGGCTGACAATAAGAAGTGGGTGTGGCATCTTAATTTATTCAACATGACAAGTGTTAAGAACCATATTTTAAAATTTTCTCTAACATTTCAATTCAACATGCTAGAAGCTAATTTCCCCCAAGAATTGTACATAAAGTACACATACTTGGAAATCTTTTTCTTCATTTAACAGTGAAATCTCCAGTGTTTGATTGTGTCACTTCACGTTTAAAAGGCATACAAAGAACTAGTGAAATCTACAATCAGTCTGAGTCAGTGAAGTAGCATCACAGATTCTGCTGTTTGCTGTGTTTCCTGACAGAGTTGATGAACAAACATAACCATCCAAGCTACTCTGGGCCCACAGTTGTTGATTTAAGCCCTTTTAAAAAGGAAAGTGGCATAATTACTGTTTGCATGCCACAGCAGGAAACTGATCAATATGTTGTACGGGCCTTGCCATAAGAAACCGGCACAAACCCATATTAGAATACCAAGGCCAAGGCTCATCTTTGTAAATGCCAAATCCGATCCAGACCTTTGCCAGTTATAATTCTGTATCTGCAAAATTCAAGTATTTGTCACAAACAACATCAAGTACCGGCTAGATTGCACGGAGGCACAGATTGGCCAGGTTGTTGCCGTAAGCATGCTGATGCAAAGCATGCTTTCCCATGACATGGAATATAACAGAAACTTGATAGCATCATAACAGTTTAATTGATTTCCCCATTGGAGATTCACAAACTGCAAACTAATTGCAATGTATAAAAACAACATTGACATTTGAGATAACTTAACCTTTAACCTACAGAATTTAAATATCAGCAGACAACACTCTAATTTTTTTTTTAATTTTCCCAGAAAACAGGGTTTGGCATTTTATTCAAATTGTTTCCAGAGGAGACAATCTGAATAAAATGCTCAACCCTTTTTTTTTGGAAAAATGAGAAAAAATATCATTTGTATGTCATCTGCTGATTTCGTTGTTAGCACGCTCACAGCCAAATTGCCTCTTCTCCAACTTCAATTAAAGATGCTAACAAACACATTATTTTGAGATATTTTGAATCTCCTGGGTTTGACAGTGTTATAACCATTGCATTCTGGGTACAATTAACCCTTGCCAAGCTGAATAAATCAAGATGTCCAACCCAATGCTAATTTTCAGCCAATCAGATCACTTGATCCAGGCTGTTGATACAAATTCACATACTTACTGACAAACATTGTAGATCCAAATCAATTGGCTTCTTCAGAAGCAAACATCTGGATCTACACTGTTTGCAAAGGCAGCACATATTCGGGTTCAGCAGGGCCAGGGCTAAACTTAAATTGAGTTCTCAATTTCTACTTAAGGCAGTGCAGTTTAGAAAAAAAGGCTTTTTCTAAAAGAAACGAAATAAGTATTTTAAATCTGGTAGTATTCTTCTGGTGTTTGTTATATTTAAATCAATATATTAAGGTAAACTACAGAAAATGAGAGCTGTACTTTTATAAATAAAACCTGCCATAATAAGTAGTGACATGGAAATGCTCTCTCTAAGTACATTGAATCATAAATTCAACAGACAATTTCTCAGATCAGCCTCGGTAAATATGATACAGATTCCATTTCTCAGATCAGCTTTGGTAAATGTCATTAACCCCATTTCTCAGGTTAACCTGCCTCGGTGGCTCAATTGGATGCGCCGTCCGACTGGAGACCAGGAGGTCACGGGTTCAACCCTAGCCGAGATCGGCAACATTCTTTCCTGGAGATTGATCATGAAATATTTTCTACGGTCATTCTCTCCCTTCCACTGATTCAAGAAGGGCAGTTGTCAGTTTCTGGCAAAAGAATGTGCACAATACTGGTTAACCGCTTAGAGGACTAAGCCTGCCCAGTAAACGTGTGGTTAGGTAAACTGACCGGGCTCGACATGACCCCATTGGGTTGACTGGGCCATAAAACCTCAACACAAACAAACAGGTTAAACTTGGCTAATATGATACAATGTCTCAGGTCAGCCTTGGTAAATATGATCTTGACTCCATTTCTCAGATCAGCACTGGAAAATGTAATTAAGCCTATTTCTCAGATGCTAACAGCCTTGGCTTATATAAAACAGACAGTGTCTCAGCTCAGCCTTCAAAAGTATGATCTTGACTTCATTTTTCAGATCAGCCTTGTGAAATGTGATTAACCCCATTTCTCAGATTAGCCTTGGCTAATAAGGTCCAATTTCTCAGATCAGCCTTAGAAAATTTCTCAGATCAGCCTTAGAAAATATGATCTTGACTCCATTTCTCAGATCAGCATTGAAAAATGTGATACAGACCACATAGCCTTTGCAAATGTGATACTGACTCTATTTCTTAGGTCTGTGACAGAAATGTCATACAGACTCGCCCTTATGAAAAAGAATCTGTGCCGTAATGTCACCACAAAGCAGCGGCATGGTTGCAGCAAAGAAATACTGTGCCGCTAAACTTTGCCGATCATTGCCGCTAATGGCGATGCTCTGGCAAAGTACCTTGCCAGCAGGGGGGAGTTTGCCAAAACTTCGCCAAAAGATATTGGGGATCAAGGAGCTTGCCAAAACTTTGCTAGAGAGTCTTCTTTTTTGAGGTAGTCTGCCAGAGATTTGCCATTATCTCTGAATCTGATGATTACTAGAGATTATTTCATGCCACTCAGTTGTTTATTTGGAATTTCAAAATTTATTTGACAAAGATAATTACATGTATACTGGAAGCAGCAGACCACCTCAATATTAATAATTATATTCAAATAAAAACATTCTGAAATGGGGTTAAAGGATCCATTTCTTAACCCATTGTAGGCTGAATTGACTCTCCCATACTATATACTGGAAGAGTCCAATTTCAATTTTATCTAGCCGGGCTATGAATTTTAGATATTCCTATAGAAAAATGGCCAAACCATTAGCAAAGAGTGGAGACCCTGATCTGATGCCTTATTCTGTGGCATCTGATCTGGGTCTGCACTGTTTGCCAATTACCCTATTAGGGGTCTCCAGACTATAATGGGTTAATTCTGCCTCACCAAAACCAGTTTTACAGGATCCTAATTATTACTTTAGGTCCCAACATTATTTGAATCACATAGAACTGTTCACAAAGATGTATCCTATGCTGGGATTTGTAGCACAGTCAGTAGCGTATCTGACCTCAGATCTAGGGGCACAAGTCTGAATCCCAGCTAAGCAACATAACATTTGTGGAGATAGATCAAGAAATAATTTCTATGGTCATTCTCCCCCATTCCACTGTCTACAGATACTCCAAAGTCTGAGTTTCTCATGGCCCGACATGTACATGAGAATATTGTACTGACCTTCTGTTGGAAAATTCTATTATGTCTAGTACCTTACAGCACCGAACTATAGACATGAAGTCGTAAAAAAATAACAAGGTATATTCCAAACCAGCTTGAGCAACTGGACAGTCTACTCAGGATTGTCTATTGTTCCCTGTATATGTTCTCCAAGATCCCTATTTTGTATAGACGACCAGCAAAGACTGACCATACAACAAGTATGTGTGGTCTGGTCTGGTTCTTTGCCAGTTCATATATCTAAAGTGCATTGTTTGCTGACTTCAAGACCATAAAAACTGGAACAGTACTGTCATATTTACCATACATATTGGGACAGACAGGCCTGATCAAACAGTGTAGACCCAGATCAGATGCTGCTAAATGCAGCATCTGATCTGGGTCTACGCTGTTTGTCACCCATCTAGAAATTCTAGGTAGTAAAATGAATTGGTTCAAATTTTAGGGCAAGTATGGTAAGGCATTAAGGTGTCTAATATTTAGGGTAAATATTCATACAGTATTCCAGACTTATTATCCCTTAGAGGTTGTAATTAGCACAATTCAGAGAAAGCAATTGCAACATTTTGTTCAAAAAAAGAACAAAAGATTAATTTACCTTAGAACTGTCTAGTCAAAATCAGCAAACAGCAAATCAGTTGTAGAGTTCTTATTATCCTCAGAAAACAGCACCTGACATTTATTCAAATCATCTCCAAAGTAGATGATTTAAATAAACTGTCCAGTCCTAATTTCTGGGGAAAATAAAACAAATAATTTAACATGTCACCTGCTCAGATATAAATTCAGGAGGGTACAGGTTAAAGCAATAAGAGCTGGAAATCAAGTAGGTTTTATTTCCCCAAACCAAAATAAAAGTCTGCATATTCTAACCATTACGGAGACATAAAATTGATTGGGACCAAGGAAACCCTAAAATATGCCAGTGACATCCTTTCATCCTTAAAATGTTGAATTTAAATATTTCAGCCTTAAAACACTGAGTTAAAGTATTAGCACATGACATTTTGAGCTCCATCTTTCTTATTTTTTTTTTCCAGAAAAGAGGGTTTGACATTTTATGAGAAATGTCTTCTTTGGAAAGGATTTTATGAAATGTCAAATCTTTCTTTTTTTCTGAAAAATATCTGAACTTTCTTACTTTTCCCAGAGGTAATTGACTGATTCTACCATTCTAAAATAAAAATAAAAAACCTGGGCCCAGTTGTTCAGAGCGTCGTTAGCTTAACGAGCTCGTTAAGGGTCATTTCGTTAACTGTTTTAGCAGATTCAATATACAATTTTCTGATATTTTTTGCTGAAAAATGTGAGTTGCTTTTGCACTGCAAAAGCTACTCACATTTTTTCAGCAAAAAATTTCAGCATATTTGCATATCACTCGATGTAAATTTTAACGAGTCATTAACTAACGACATCGTTAGCTTTGAACAACTGGGCCCTGGTTGCCTTTGGAAACAAGTCTGACAAATAGATTCAACAAGATAAAATGGATACAAAGTGGATATATACAAGTAAAACATTACACTTTAATACTCAAAGAGATGATGTAAAATTGTTAGAGAAATTTGCCGAATGGCAATGTCATGACTGCTGGTGGTGTTCAAGGTGTTCAAGAAACAGAACTAAACAGACTAAACTTTGTTCAGTCATGTGTGTAAAGAAGGTCAAGGTCAGTAACAGTTGATGGCAATGGGCAGGGTACAGCATGGTGAATTTGTGAGCCCAGAAGCCTTGATGTTTGAGAAATGGAGCTAAACGTTAACATTGTTGACAGTGATAATGCCCACGCCAATTACAATGCCTGAAAAAGATACCTAAAATGCTCCTGCTCCCTAAACAACTGTGTTGTATCCAAACAAAAATGTACATATTATATAGAAAAACGAGCATAACTTTTTCTATATAACCAATACATTTTGTGTACAAAAAATGTATAGGTTATATAGCAAAATGGTCATTTTTCCATATAATCTATATATTTTTTGTTTGGATTCAACACTTTTGAGGTCCACCTTTAACTGTCATATCCGAAACCATCTTAGAATGAACTGTCTTATAAAGAAGTTCCAGCGTATATGGATTGCAAAATAAATGCGTAATACTTTTGGTTTTGTAACCAAGTTCAATTATCATGATATCAACATTATAGGCATTATATCGTCAATACAGACAGGACAAATGGCACGTTTCTAAGACTATTGCCAGAAAATAAATATCTAGTTTAATGTTCTAAATGTTCCAAGAGGAAAAAAAGGAAACAAAAAACTAAACACAAGAGCTGTCCTACAAACGGGTAGCTGGCCTGTCTGTCAAATGTGCAATTATTGTAAATTTACCAATATTTTAATGTAAATTTCTCCAAGTGTGACATTGACCTCAGGGTCACTAAGGAAGGGTAGGGCCTGTATTGTATCTAACATCAGTCCAAGTAAGAACTTAACCCTTCTCATGCTGAATAAATTAAGATGCCATACCCACTTATAATTGTCAGATTACTTGATCCAGGTTGTTGATACAAATTCACATACTGAATGACAAACAGTGCAGATGCAGATCAGTTGGCTTCTTCAGAAGCCAACTGATCTGGATCTACATTGTTTGCAAAGGCAGGGCATATCCTGGACCAGCAGGAGCAGTGTTAATATACCCAAGTATGTCTTCAGAAAATATTAACTAGTGGAACATAATATTTCTAAGTCTGTGACCTTAACCTTAGTGTCATTGTGGAAGACAGGAATACAGTGGAAAAACTTTTAACAAGTACAAAATGTATCTATATGAAACCATAACATCATGCTCTGCCTATGACTTTTACCTTCATATCACTAAGGGGGTTGGGGCTTGCACTGAACAAACCTTGGAATAGAACCTGAAATCTCTCTAAGTATCAACTAAATCCATCTAGGCATTCTGGAGATATAGTTCTTCAAAAAAAGGTCAAATGTAAAACTTAAACATTAGTGTCACTGAGTGGGGTGAGCTTGCACTAATCAAAACTTTATCTAACATCAATCTCAGTATGAACTAAATACATTCAGACATTCAGAAGATGTGGTTCTTTATTAATTTGGATGTAAAACTTTCACATTATAAAACATAATGCAAACATTCTGAGTACAATCAACATCACTGAGTGAGTAGGGCTTGACTTAAACAACACTTTGGATGGACTGATATCTAAACAAAGCCCAAGCATAAACTATACCGAAATTTGAGCGCAAGACTATAGTAACTTAAACATATTTTTGAAACCCTTATTTAGGGGCAACTTGGACCCCTTTGTAAACAATGCAAATTTAGGTGCCATTGCTCATACGAGCAATGGCACCTAAATTTTCATTGTTTACAGAAAGAAATGTTGTAATCTTCATAACGCCTTCATGGTGAGGAGATTAGGTTTGGGGAAAAACAACCATCTGACTTACGCTAGTCTTGCGCTCAACCCTCGATACATTTCCAGGCAGATAGCTCATGAATGTAAAAAATTAACTGCTGACTTGCATGTCCTATGATACATTTTCTTACATTCTGACTCATTTGTCCAAAGAAGGTAAGTTAACTATTAAAGTGCCAAACAAACAATATTCTTTTTTCACTGCCATTTTCAGAGAAAAATAAGGCTTGACATTTCATGTAAATTGTCTGCCTAGACAATTTACAAGAAATTTCAAGCCTTATTTTCTTCAAAACAAACGCATATTAAAAATGTCTTCTACTGGAGTTGTGTTTGGCACTTTATGGGTTAATGGAAACTAGTTGTTTTAACTTTTAACCTTTAGAGCATTGAATTTAAATATTTGCAGTTGACATTTAAAAACCTTTTTTTCAAGGAAACATGTTTTGATCATTCATATGACTCCACAACACAGGAGACAACTGTAATGTCAAATCCAGTTTTCCAGGAAAATAAAGAAAAAAGAAACAAATTTGTCTTCAGATAATTTCATGATAAGCATTCTGAGGGTTGAAAGCTTTTCTTGTGTTTCCAAGGTTAATGAAAGCTTTCCATCAATTCATTCTTAGTCATCAACTTTCTTCTTCCAGGTTTATCAGAAGCTTGGATGAGTTCAGATTTTTATAGCCTTGAAACACTAAAATTGCTACAGGAAATCAGAAAAGACAAAAATATTACAAATGTCAATAAATGTAACTTTTGTCAATGTAAGCCTAACGCTTTAAGCTTGCTGGGTAAAAAATTCAGCAGAAGATGTTTTGAAATATTTTTCCCAGAAAAAAAGGCTTTAATGCGGGGAAAAAATTTCAGCAGACAACATTTTTAAACATTTTCTTATTTTTTATCCAGAAAATAGGTTTGACATTTCATGCAAACTGTCTCCTAAGGAAACAATTTGCATGAAATGTCAAAATCTATTTTCTGTAAAAATAATATATAAATAAAAAATAACAATTTGTCATCTGAATCTTGCCAGAGCTAGGCAAAGGTTAAACTGTAGTCATGACGACAGGGAAATCAATGGGTCTTCTGCTTCACAGGAAGTAATGCAACAAGAGTTGTCAAGTCTTGAAAGTGTACTATAATAAAAGTTACATTATTTTATGCCAAGAAATGGCCATGTTTTAACCTTTACCGCTCTTTGTGCGAATTCAGCGGATGACAGACTTGATATTTTCCTTAAATATCTTTTCCTAGAAAATGGGATATCACATTTCAAGCAATTTGTCTCCAGTGGAGACAATTTGCATAAAATGTGAAATCCTGTTTTGGGGAAAAAAAAAGAAAAAAAATATTTCAGTCTGTTGTCTGTTGAAAATTTTAAGCATTAATTATAAGATGAAAAATCTAAAAACTTTCCTGGCCCTCATAAAAAAATATAAATGAAGTTACCCATGACAGGCCACAATCACAAAGCACAGTCTTCCAAAAAAGAAGGGAAGAGTAACGTAACAGATCATTGTAATAACTGACATATGAACAAACAATTGCAACAGAGGAACCACCTTGTAAATTAACCCTTGTCATGCTGAATAAATTAAGATGCCATGCCTACTTCTAATTTTCAGCCAATCATATTACTTGATCCGGATTGTTGCTATAAATTCACATACTTAATGGCAAACAGTGCAGATCGAGATCAGTTGGCTTCTTCAGAAATGTCAGAAATACGAAGCCTTACTTTCTCTGAAAGATAATACAATTTCTACACATGTATATTTCAGACTGTCTTCTGCTACAATTTTGAATGACCCTTTAAAGGTTAATTTTGATTCTTCATGTATGTCAAAATCTTGAAATCCAACAGAATTGAGCCGAGCCTCAGCATTTCCTACAAGACTGCATGTGCACCCAGTGAAGACAGATCAGCCTGCACATCCGCACAGTCTGATCAAATTTTTGTAGGGCACTCTGTGGGTAGCCAAGGATCAAAAGCCTATTCAGATGCACAGCAATGACTCTGATTAACCTTCTGGGATGCGCAGGCTAATCTGTGTCTTTGCTGGGTGCACATGCAATCTTGTAGGAAGTGCTGTACCCTAGACTGGCTCCAGTCTCCAGTGACTAAATATTTTCTCATAATTCTGTTTGATAATCCAATAAAATAAAAACCCCAAAAATATCATGACTATAAAGGCTGGTCACTAGTGACCAGCCTTTACGGTCATGATATTATTTTGGCTTTATTTTAGTGGGTTTTTAACCAGATTATTAGAAAAAACAGTTAGTCACTGGAGACTGGAGCCAGTCTAGCTGTACCCCAGCTCATTTGTAAATAAATAATTGATAGTCAGAAGTATGCTGTTCAGGATTACAACAAAGATCAGCCAATCAACACTTCTGATTATTCCTTAGACGTAGAATTATGGTATACCTTAACTTCAGGTCCAAAATTTTAACAAATGAAATGGGGAATCTAAAATCATCTAAAATGAAGTTTTATGTCTGTTCATTAGAGATAAAGTCAAATTAAATCTTCTCTATATTATGGATAAAAATAAGAACATATCATTCATTTATCAGCTGCTGAATTTGTCCAGATAGAGTTAAAAATTAATGGTGCAAGCATCTAGGAAAATTTCTAACCACTCCAAAATGATGCTGTGGACCTGCACAGAGAAAGGAGACTCCACACTCTTCATATTTTCTGAAAAAAAAAAAAATCCTCCTCCACTCCCCACCTCTACTCTCAAACGAAAATTGTCTGGAATTCTAGAATTTTTCACCTGTGCAGTTTTGGAACTAGTCTTAAATTCCAGGATTATTATTTATTCAATGGGCTTTTTTTCTGTAAAGCTTAGCATGCTGGGTGAAATTTCAGTTGACATTCTGATATATATATTTTCTTCTTTTCCCCAGAAAACAACTTTTGACATTTCATGCAGACAATTTGCACTAATTGTCAAACCCTATTTTCAAGGGGAAAAATGAAAAATTCCACCAATTTTCACCATTAGCTCAGAGAGTGCTAACTGTTAAGAGAGAATCTTGACTCATTCATCATACATAAAAAGACTGACTTCATTAGAAACTGTCACAGATTTAGATGAAATGCTGTAAAAAAAACTAACAAAAAACAAAAACTAAAATGTCTGTCCTCTCTGAAAATGTCACATTCCTAGAGAAAACTGTCATATAAATCTAGGAGTTTTTAAAATAAATTTTACAAAGATCCAGAAAAAAAACCCAAAAAACAAAAACATTTCAAAAGGCCAGCCATCCTGAAACCCAGGATAGAATGTGCATTCATGGCCATACTATACCATCTACTATATCTAACCTAAAATATACCCTATTCAACCTACTTACCGCACAAAACCCATATATGCACACAGTAAAGCAATTGCATAATCTTCAAATTACAGCCAGTGTACTTTTTGTCTACTTCTTTATAAAGGCACATGTTGTGGGCACCCATTTCAATTCAAATGAATACCTGCATCGACAAGTTGATGCCAATTAAATGAGTACTCACAATATATGCTTTTCAACAAAATCAGAAAAAAAAAACACACACACAAAAACATCACATAAGCATCATTTGATGAGTCCTTCACTCATCGTTTTTTTTTTTGTTTTTTTTTTAAGTGTACCTTTAGTATAGGTAGGTACATATTTTACCACAAGTTTTCCGAGCATGTTTGAAAAACCTAAGTGCACAGTGCGGTAATTAGCTCTAATATGGTATGCATTTACACAGATCTGAGCAATACCATATTTATAAAAAAAAACAAAAATGGGACAGACAGGCCTCAGCAAACAGTGTGGACCCACTAGGACCAGATTCTACATTGTTTGCCACTCATCCAGCAAATCTGATGATTCATAAAAAATGTTTCATTTTCTTGGAAAAATAAAACAAAAAAAGAAAAAAAAATTGTCTGCTGCTGTTTTGACTGGTGCTTTAACCTTTACCACTCTCCAGGCAGATTCAACAGACAAAAAATTGATATTTATCTTAATTTCCTCAGAAAATAGATTTAGACATTTCATGCTAATTGCCTCCTGAGGAGACAATTTTCATAAAGTGTCAAAGTCTTTTTTCTACAAAAAATAAAAATAAAAAAAAAAATAAATAAAAATGTTTTCTGCTGAAATTTTTATGCACTCTTAAAGCACCAATCACAACTGCAGCAGACGACAATTTTGATTTTCTTTTTATTGTTCAGAGACAATTTCGATGAAATAGCAAAACTTGTTTTCTGGAAAAATAAGAAAAAATATTTCAAAATGTTGGCCATTTATCCCATAAAAGGGACATTGGTAAACAGTAAAGACCGCAGAATGCAGCGTCTGATCAGGGTCTACACTGTTTGCATTAAATACAGTTATTTCTTTAAAACATGGTAAAAGTTAAAACTAACCAGACACCCCTTCTATTGGAAATGGACTGGTCCAAAGAGTTAAGGTAGAAGAGTCTACTCAGCATAAATGGGTTAATGGTTAAAATATTCCTCTGATCTGGAGATATGTAATACAGGAACAAATATGGTAAATCAAGAGAAGCATCAGAGGCTGATTAGAGAAGAAGAATGACAGAGATTACAATGTGCTATCAATAAAGCCTTGACCTTGAACACCCACTAGGCGAAATCAGCAGAAGGCTAACAAGCAATATTTTTATCCCAGAAAATAGGGCTTGACATTTCATGCAAATCTCCAGATGATTTGCATAAAATGTCAAGCCCTATTTTCTGCTAACAACAGTACAGACATTTTTTAATGTGGTCTGCTGGTATTTAAATTCAGCAGGTTAAATGTTAATATACAATGAATAATCTGTCCAGACGTTTCTATATTTGGGTTCCTGCATTGAAAAATGTAAAAAGATAGATCAGACCTGCTTGAACATTCAAATAGCCAGTCGTAGTCTTCAAAGATCTCTTTTCAGATTTTTACATGATCTACATATTTTCTTATGTCAACAAAAAGGCCTTGACTAGGACACATTGGCATGCAGGCTGACCTAAGTTTTCACTGTGCAAGTACACTTTATTGTTCCTTTTCCCATGCTGGGTCCTATTATTATTTTATAAATCAATAGACCGGCTACCAGTTGGTAGATATTTCAACGATATCATACATAAATGATTATTTCTGTCATGCATCGAAATCACTCGTCAACTTGTGTGTCCAAGATTCTGTTCATTATACTTGACATAAAAGTTACATCACATGACAGATGGATCAGTTTTTCGTGACAGCGCCTGGATAGATATTCATATATGTGATTGGCTGACTGGTAGGACTCATGTTATGATTTTGAAGGGTAAAAGATAGCTCTACTGGTAAAAATGAAACCTGGTTCTGGACTGCAATAAAAAATCAATTAAACTATTTTGGTAAAAGTTGTTTTAGTAGGTCAAGCTGACTGCTTGCTATTGTGCTATGTTCATTCTAAACAGTTTCAGTTTGTTCAACTTTCGTTAGCACTGACCTGCTTGAAAACTAGGAAAGTGAGACAATCATTGCCATGATTCAACAAACCAAATTAGTACATTCACTTGGAATAAGCAAACAGAGAATATAAGTGTCATGATTCAACAAATCAAATCAGCATAAATTGACGTGGAATAAAGCATGATTTAGAAAATAATTATCATGACTGAACAAATCGCATCAGCACAAATTCACATGGAATAGACAAACAGAGAATATGTGTCATGGTTTTACAAATCCAATCAGCACAAATTCACTTGGAATAGACAAATTCAGAAAATAATTGTCATGATTCAACAAATAAAATTAGCACAAATTCACTTCGAATAGGCATATTTAGAAACTAATTGTCATGACTGAACAAATCCAATCAGCCTAAATTCACTTGGAATTGGCATATTTTGAAAATAATTGTCATGATTGAACAAATCGAATCAGCACAAATTCACTTGGAATAAGCAAACAGAAAATATAAGTGTCATGATCCAACAAATGAAATTAGCACAAATTCACTTGGAGTAGGCAAATTTAGAAAATAATTGACATGATTAACAAATCAAATCAGCCTAAATTCACTTGGAATCAGCAATCAGAGAATATGTGTTATGATTCAACCAATCAAATCAGCTCAAATTCACTTGGAATAAGCATGATTTTAAAAAACAAGAATTCCGCGGAAGGCGTCATCGCACCTGCTGGGGCAAAAGTCACAGGAGCTACAATCAGAACGTGGTTATTAAATAAGTTTATTTCATTCTTAGCAGTGTTTACTTGGAAAACTGGGTTGAAAAAAATGTAGACAATGTGCCTAGTGGGGCACATATATTCCAGGCCAGTCCCATTCCCTCTAATGGCTATATCTTCAGCACTGACTTTTCGTATCATACAACCCAATGATAATGGAACGTTGACGTAAAATGTGTAAAAGTCACTGGAGCATGAAATATAGGTCAAGGTCATGGGTCAAGGTACCTGCTAATTCAGTACATCAAGGAGAAGCACAGTGCAAGGTATGGTGGTTGTAGGCCTTATAGTTGAGGAGTTATCAAACATCAACGTAAAATGTGTCAAATATAGGTCAAGGTCACCGGGTCAAGGTACCTGCCAAGCCAGTGCGATGAGGTGAAGCACTATGCAAGGTTTAGTGGTTGTAGGCCTTATATTTGAGGAGATACCGAACATCAACATAAAATGTGTCAAAGTCACTGGAGTGCACAATATAGGTCAAGGTCACCAGGTCAAGGTACCTGCTGAGTCAGTACATGGAGAAGAAGTGCTATATAAGGTTTGGTGGTTGAAGGCCTTACAGTTGAGGACATATGAAAGGGTGACTTAAAAGATGTAAAAGTCAATGGAGCGCGAAATATAGGTCAACGTCACCCAGTGAAGGTACCTGCGGAGTCCGTACATTGAGGAGAAGCACTATGCAAGGTTTGATGGTTGTAGGCCTTACAGTTGAGGAGATATTGAACGTTGACGTAAAATGTGTAAAAGGCACTGGAGCGCAAAATATAGGTCAAGGTCACTGGGTCAAGATACCTGCTGAGTCAGTACATCTAGGAGAAGCACTATGCAAGGTTTGGTGGCTAGAGGTCTTACACTTGAGGAGATCTGGAACATTGACGTAAATTATGTCAAAGTCACTGCAGCCAAAATATAGGTCAAGGTCACCAGGTCAAGGTATCTGCCAAGTCAGTACATTGAGAAGAAGCACTTTGCAAGGTTTGATGGTTGTAGGCCTTATAGTCGAGGAGATATCGAACGTCGACGCAAAATATGTCAAAGTCACTGGAGCGCAAAATATAGGTCAAGGTCACCAGGTCAAGGTACCTGCCAGGTCAGTACATCTAGGAGAAGCATTATGCAAGGTTTGGTAGTTGTACGCCTTATAGTTGAGAAGATCTGGAACGTCAACGTAAATTGTGTCAAAGTCAACGGAGCGCAAAATATAGGTCAAGGTCACTGGGTCAACATACCTGCCAAGTCAGGAGGTCAGGGAGATGTGTCATGCAAAGTATGATGGTTGTTGTAGAATTGTAGTTGATCAGAATACTAACTTCGACGTAAATGTTGAACTTCGACATAACAGAACTGTTAACAGACAGACGGACGGATGAACGGACAGACGAATGGAAAAGCGGGCACCTATGTCGCAAAGTCGGGAGGTCAGGGAGATGTTTCATACAAGGTTTGATGGTTGTTTAATTTTGTAGTTGATTAGAATACTAACTTTGACATAAATGTCGAACTTCGACATAACAGAACTGTTAACAGATGGACAGACAGACGGATGAACAGACAGACGAATGGAAAAGTGGGCACCTATGTCGCAAAGTCAGGAGGTCAGGGAGATGTTTCATGCAAGGTTTGATGGTTGTTTAGTCTTGTAGTTGATTAAAATACTAACTTTGACATAAATGTCGAACTTCGACATAAATGTTGACAGACGGACGGACGAATGGACAGACATACGGAAAAGCGCACGCCTATGTCGCAAAGTCAGGAGGTCAGGGAGATGTTTCATGCAAGGTTTGATGGTTGTTTAGTCTTGTAGTTGATTAGAATACTAACTTTGACATAAATGTCGAACGTCGACATAAATGTTGACAGACGGACGGACGGACGGAAAATCGGACGCCTATATCGCACCCTGCTACAAGCAGGTGCGATAATAATTGTCATGATTGAACAAATCAAATCAGCATTAATTCACTTCGAAAAGGCAAACAGAAAATATGTGTCATGATTCAACAAATCAAATCAGCAAAAACTCAGTTGAAATGGGCATATTTAGAAAATAAAATTGTCATGACTGAACAAATCAAATCAGCACAAATTCACTAGGAATAGGCGAATATAGAAAATAATTGTCATACTTGAACAATTCAAATCAGCATAAATTTACTGAGAAAATAATCGTCATATTTGATCAATTCAAATCAGCACAACTTCACCTGGAATAGGCAAATTCAGAAAATAAATTGTCACAATTCAACAAATCAAATCAGCACAAAATCACTTGGGATAAGTAAATTTGAGAAAATAATTGTCATACTTGAACAAATCAAGTCAGCACAAATTCACCTGGAATAGACAAATTCAGAAAATAATTGTCATGATTCAACAAATCAAACCAGCACAAATACACTTGGAATACCAGTAAGCAAATTGAGAATAGAATTTTCATGATTCAACAATTAAATCAGCACAAATTCACTTGGAATAAGCAAACTGAGAAAATAACCGTCATGATCCAACAAATCAAATCAGCACAAATTCACTTGGAATAGGCATAATACATGTATTATTTAGATTGAGAAAATAATTATCATGATTAACTCTTGCAGTTGAAATGCAACATTATCTGGAATGGTATAAAAATAGATCACTTAAAATTTAGCTGACATGACTGGCTGAATCACTAATTTGTTTTGTTGAGTTGCACATTACCCCTTATGTGACTGAATGTCCAGCTGAAATACTAGTTTTTATAACTGCTTACTGGCTACTGGCTTGCAACCGAAAGTTATGGTACATTCTGGGAGACAATTTCAGGTAATGGATACCCTTTCAGTGAAGTATCTTTGTCTAAACTGGTTTGTGCCCTTCTGAAAAAGGTCTACTTTAAAAGGAAAGAATTTGCTCCCATAGGGAGCAAATTCTTTCCTTTTAGATTAGACATCTTTTAGAAAGGGATTGCTTTGTAGGAAAGCAAACAGGAAGTTATTAAAGTTGTCTCACTTGTGAAAAATGTCAGAAAATTAACAAACTTTATCCACTTCCCTTAACTCTTGCCATGCTGAATAAATTAAGATGCCACGTCCACTTCTAACTCTCAGCCAAATTACTTCATCCAGGCTGTGGATACAAATCACATACTAAATGACAAACAGTGCAGATCCAGATCAGTTGGCTTCTTCAGAGAAGCCAACTGACCTGGATCTGCACTGTTTGCAAAGGCAGGTCATATCCAGGCTCACCAGGACAAGGATTAATCCTACATGGAGCATCAATCTGCCGGAAGTACTATGCAATAGGCAGGTTTGTCTGTCTATAATTGATATGCAGAGCTATGATGATGGAGAATTCCATTCCTTAGAGGATAGCTCACTTTATATGCTTATTGCATCTCTGCTGGCTTGGCATATCCTACAGCAGAGGTGTTGAAATAATCTTTAACCCTTCTCTTGCTGAGCACGACATGCCCGGTCTTAGCAAACAGTGTAGATCCAGATCAGTTGGCTTCTGAAGAAGCCAACTGATCTGGATCTGCACTGTTTGTCATTAAATACATGAATTTCTATCAAAAATCCGGATCAAGTAATCTGATTGGCTGGAAATTAGACGTGGGCGTGGCATCTTAATTTATTCAGCATGAGAAGGGTTAATACACTTTGGGCAAATTCAGCAGGCAGCTAACTGGTCCTTGGCTCATACTTATGATGTATCATATGAGCTGCAGCATAAGAAAACACACATTCTGACATGCACGCCCAAAGAGGACTTAAATCAGCCTGCACACCTTCAGTCTGAATAGTCTACAGGAAGAAATGCTGCACCATTGGCTATCAATAATGTGACCAGTGGAGAGTCTGATCAGACTGCACAAATGCCCAGGCTGATCTGAATCTTCGCTAGACACACGTCCAAATGTACGCTTTCTAGCATTGTCGCTGATCTGAATATACCACAGGGATGTGCACACAAGACATACAGAAACACACATTAACCCATTGTAGACTGAATAGACTCCTCTCCCACACTATATATTGGAAGACTCCAATTTCAATTTTAGGTATGTCCGGCTATGAGATTTACATATTCCTAGAGAAAAATGGCTAAACTACGAGGGCGAGTCAATAAAAAACCTAACTTATTTCTGGGTAAGATCGATCTCTTCTTTTTCCATGTAATTGCCCTCTAAAATGATGCACTTGGACCAACAGTGCTCCAGAGCCATCAGCCCAGAACTGAAGAAGCCAGGGTCCTTGTCTCTGACCTACTCCTCAACTGCCGCCACGACTTCTTCGTTGGACCGGAAATGACGTCCACGGATATCCTTTTTCAAGTTTGGGAATAGGAAATAGTCACTAGGAGTTAAGTCCGGAGAATAGGCGGGGTGCGGTATTAGCTCGTACCCATTCCGCTCAACAGCATCCATTGCAATTTTGCAAGTGTGGACTCTCGCATTGTCCTGTTGGAGCAAAATCCCTTTGGAGAGTTACCTTGGCGTTTTTCACGGATCACAGCTCTCAATTGGTCGAGCAAATTTGCATAATACACAACTGTTATTGTACTTTTCTTTGCTAGAAAGTCCAACATAATAACGCCTTGTGCATCCCAAAAGACAGTTGCCATCACCTTGCCAGCAGAGGGTTGCGTTTTGAACTTCTTTGGCCTCGGAGACCCCGGCCCTACACTCTGGCATCTTTGAGCTTTATTCTCTGGCTCATAATAATGGACCCAGGTCTCATCTACAGTCACCAGATGTGAAAGGAAATCATCTTCCTTTGACCTAAACCGCTTCAACAATGCACTGTATACTGATGCTCTGGTTGCCATTTGCTTGTCGCTAAGGGATTTTGGGACCCAACGGGCTGTTAGCTTGTGCATACCCAAGCGATCATGTAACATTGTTGAAACGCTACCATGTGAAATGTGTAATGCATTCGCTATTTCTTCCACCTTAATTCGCCTATCAGAGTACACCAGATCCTGTACTTTGTTACACATTCCTTCATCGGTGGCATCTGATGGGCGTCCAAACCTGGTTTTGTCTTCTAAAGACATTCTACTGCGTTTGAATTCCCCAACCCAGAATTTAACATGCATACGATGGTGCAGAAGACCCATAAACATAGGTCAACTCGCAATGTATTTCCTGACCTGTTTTCCCTTTCAAATACAAGTACCAAATTACAGCATGGTATTCAGCTTTTGACGAAAAGCTTACTTTTGCATCGCTAGCCATGTTTGACATTCAATATCTTGTGGGTGAATGATACAACAAGGGTGCAATTTTGCCCTTGGGCCTAAAACATGTATTGAAACAAGGTATGAAAATCATGGGTGTCTCGGTCAATTGGAAATGGGATAGGCTGGTTACTTATTGACTTACCCTTGTATTTGCAAACAGTGGAGACCCTGATCAGAAGCCGCTTTCTGCATCATCTGATCTAGGTCTGCACTGTCTGCCAAGTACCCTTTTATGGGTCTCCTGACTAAAATGGGTTAAAGGCTAGCATATTCTCTATCATATGGCGGGGTAGGACAGAGTCATATCACAAGAAAATGTACCCTGTGCTCGGGCTGCAATAATCACTTGGGTATGTGAGGCCAGGTTGTGTCTGTCTGTTACTCAAGTCAAAATTAGAGACTCGAGCCCATGAAATGGGGGCAGTAACTGTGTGGAAGCATGAAGTAGTGTCTATGTTCTGATAGTATTATTTCTGCAAATACAGTTTTGGTTTGATCTGATTGTTAGAATGTATATATATTTTTATTTTCAGATTACAAAAATCTAGCACTTCAGTCTGGATAAAAATTTCAGCATTGTGAAATATTTTTCTTCATTTTGCCAGAAAATGCTTTCACATTTCATGCAAACTGCTTCTTTCATGCAATTTGCATGAAATGTCAAAACCTATTTTCTGAGAAAAATAAAAAAAATTATCAGTTTGTTGTCTGCTCTGCTGAATATGCCCAGAGTGATAAAGGTTAATTAGTATTTTGGTGAAATACTAGCCATATGCCGCCATTTTAACAGAACATATTTTGTTATTTTCAGTGTTTGGAAGTGTGAGTATTTGAGTCCAGGTGGAGTAGACCAACTCATGAGCTTGAGTAATTTGTCTCATAACCTTCCCAACACTATCCTGTATACAATTCTGGAGCTTTCTAGAATTTATGGTGAATGGATAAACCAGATAGATTTACTAATTTATAAAGGGAGACACCTTCTGCAGACATGAAGTTGCTTCTTTAGTATTTGAAACATTTAAAATATGGGGACTACTCTTTAAGGAAAGAATTTGCTCCCAGAGGGCGCAAATTCTTTTGCTTTAAGAGCAGCCTCCAATGAAAAGGGAGGCAAATATTTACATGTAAGAGTTGCTTCTCTTGAAGATATAGTTATTCCCCTTAAAATGTAAACACACTATTCACTTGGTCTCACCTTCAGTTCTGCAAAGGTCCATGCTGCCTCTGACAGTTCATTTCTTGACATTCTAAAAACTTCAGACATCTACATGTTGGCATTTCAGTTGATTTTCACCCACACTGGCTCATAATAAATCAAAGCTTAGTCATGGACCATAAAATTTAAAGAGAGATAACAATCAATCCATCATTTTTATAATGACAGTTCATGCCTTCTTCTATATACCAATTAATTTAATAAATGTCAACAAGCTGTTATATCTATTATAAAATCCCACATCTTAAGTTCTTTTTATGGATTAATAATATTCAAGTCTTAAAATTTTGAGACAAAATTGTATATTAAAATTTATTACATAGCACACTTTGGGCAGATTCAGCAGATAACACTTTGAAATATTTTTCCTTTTTTCCCAGACACCAGGATTTGACATTTCATGCAAATTGTCTTGCATGAAATGTTAAATTCTATTTTCTGGGGAAATAAAGAAAAACATTTCAAAATGTTATCTGCTGCAATTATTACCTAGCATGCAAAGCTTTAAAATTTATAGGCATAAAACTGCATATGAATTCCATTTATGGTGCTTTATACGATTTATGTATCTTAATGTTTAGCATGCTGAGTAAAATTTTCAACAGACGATATGTTGAAATAATTTTCTTATTTACCCCCTCCTCTCCCAACACGCCCCCCCCCCCCCCCCCCCCCCCACCACCACCACCACCACGCAAAACAGGTGGTAACAGTTCATGCAAGGAAACAATTTGTATTTTATGTCATATCTTATTTTCTGGGAAAATAAGAAAAATATCATCAGTTTGTTGTCTGCTGAATCTGACAAGAGAGAGGTAAAGGTTAAATATTAGGACAGACAGATAAGCCTAAACAAATACAGTAACCCAGATCAAATGGGCAGTCTGATCAAGGTCTGCCATTCAGTCAGTATTTTTTTAGCATGCTAAATAAAGATGCCATGCCCACTTATAATTTTCAGCCAATGAGATTACAGTCAAACCTGTCTTAAAGGCCACCTGTATTAAGTAATCACCTTTATTAAGAGGCCATATTTTGGATCCCTTAAAAGTTAATTTTAACCCTTGTCCTGCTGATTAAATTAAGATGCCATGCCCATTTTTAACTTTCAGCCAATCAGATTACTTGATCCAGATAGTTGATATACAGTCGAACCTCGTTATCTCGAACTCGCTTATTTCGAATCACCGCTTATCTCGAAGTGAAAATCTGGTCCCTGTTTTAACATGCAACTATGACAACAGGTAACAAAATAATGTGGAAAAGAGGAGAAATTGCTCTTAAGGAGCAATTTCTCCTCTTTTCCAAATTATTTTATATATATATTTCTAACTTCAGGAGTCAAATTACATATTCATTTGTTAAATGTGATTGTTCAATTTACTGTTTTCCTCACTCTCTCAACTCTGATATGTCGAGGTATGGATATCTCGAAGTATTTCAGTGAGTCCCTTGGAATTCGAGATAACGAGAGTCGACTGTAAATTCACAAACTTAATAGCAAACAGTGCAGATGCAGATCAGTTGGCTTCTTCAGAAGACAACTGATCTGGATCTACAATGTTTGCACAGGCAGGGATTATCTGGGTTCAGCAGGGCCATGGTTAAAACACATGACTAGGCAGTCAAAACACATGACTAGGCAGTCAAATAGAGCTGTACAAATTTTAGGATGAGTATAGTAAGAAGTTAACGCAGTCAACACTCAATATCACTGATGTCATATGTCCATGAGGCACTTCTAATGAGTACCCATAAAATACAGTGAACCCTCGTTACAACGACATCATTTGTTCCAAAAGATGTTGCCATTAAAATGAATTTTCTGTTGTAAAGAATCCTTAATGGACAGGATGATATGAAAGAAAGGCATTGTTTTATTCTTATTTCCTCAGTCGCCTCAGTTAGGGGATTCTAACAAATATCAAAAACATATGGTGCCTGAAGTTTTAATGCTATATTCTTGCATAATTTCTAACTAATTGTCACCTCTTGAGTGAAGGTTTCGTGACATTCAAATTGTCATTATAACGAACTTTGTCGTTGTATCGAGTGTCGGTATAAAGAGGGTTGACTGTATTTTTTTTAGGGATTAATGGAGAAAAGTTTCTCAGGACTATCATCAAAATACTCCTCCTTAACAACTCCCTTGAACTCATTAACCCTGGTCCTGCTGCACCCTGCCTTTGCAAAATGTGTAGATCAGATCCTGATCTGAATCTGTACTGTTTGTCATTAAATATGTGGATGTATCAACAACCTGGATCAAGTAATCTGATTGGCTGAAAATTAGAAGTGGGCATGGCATCTCAATTTATTCAGCATGGCAAGGGTTAATCATGGGTATTGCCTACACAGGTAAACATGGTATTTATGCCATATTTATGTTGATATTTCTATTTCGTCTCCCAAATTTAGCTCGCCTGGCTCAGACGACACTTCAGCTGTTTTCAGTTTTGTGTGTGTGTTCATTGCTCTCAATGGTCAATCCTGTTGAATGTATTTATAGGTTAACTCTTGTCCTGCTGAATGAATTAAGAAGCCATGCCCACTTTTGATTTTCAGCCAATCAGATTACTGGATTTTGATACAAATTCACATACTTAATGACAAAAAGTGCAGATCCAGATCAGTTGGCTTCTTCAGAAGCCAACTGATCTGGATCTACACTGTTTGCAAAGGCAGGGTATATCTGGATTCAGCAGGACAAGGGTTAACAAGGCCACAGTAAACTAACGATCCTTGTCACTAGTCAGGTAAACATTCTTGATCTTGGCAGAGCCATAATCACCCTTGCTGAGCCATACTGCCTCTTGTATCACTAGTCAACAATAAGCCATTATTGGTAGTTGCTATTTTATGGTCTGTGAATACAAACACAAAGCAGAAATTATGATAAGATCATAAAATGACTGACCTATAAAAAGCATGGTCCATAAACAGCTTTTGTATGTCTTAGTTTTAAATATTTGATGAAAACTGACTTGATATCAAATAATGAAATTACACAGAATGACCCCATATTTTTATTTACATATTTTGTATATATATCTCATAATCTGGATACTCTTCTTAGCTAGAGCTATGAAATCCTTGTCCCAGGACAAGTAAATGGAAATTGCTTACTTGTTCTCCAGGAAATGGAACAAGTAATTTGGACAAGTCAGGAATGGTATTTCCATTGCACTGTTGTTGATCATTCCAAGCAGTATTTCTGCTGCAGCCTCTCTTCGTTTTGCTGGTTCTGTTTTTGTTAAAGTTCTGTTTTGGGATGTTGTTTTGTGTCATTTAGAACTTATTGAGTGCATCAGGAGGGCTATTCCATGATTGTGGCCTTTCCCAAAATTGGCTGAGTTGAGGTTTATGGCCCAGTCAACCCATTTGGGTCATGTCAAGCCTGTCAGTTTACCCTAACCACACTTTTCCTGGGCAAGCTTAGTCATCTAAGCAGTTTATCAGTACTCCCATTCCTTGAAAACTTTCCGCTTCGCTGCAATGGCTTTTTCCATAAGCTCATTCAACCACCAGGTTTCCTGATGCCAATGGTGGGGCCGAATTGTGCCACAAACCTCCTCACTTCTCTTGAGCTGACTGAGAGGGATTGCAGAGAGTGGAAGCTCTCAGCTATCAACACTCATGATAGACACACCTAGATATCTGGTGTGTGATCTGCCATCTACCTAGCAAGCCAGCTACCTGGAAGGGGGCCCACTGATGTGGATGTTGCCCCTGTACCAGCATGTTAATCAAAAATTGGGGGATGATGATGGTGATGATGAAAGTCTATTTTTTATATTGCTTTTCTGAGAAAATAAGATGACATTTCATGTGAATTGTTTGCTGTGTGAATTGTCTGCCTAGCAGACAATTCACATGAAATCTCAAGCCTTATTTCTCTGAAAAATAGCACAATATCATCTGCTGCAGTTGTGATTGGCCCTTTACGGGTTTAAATATACATTCAGAGGACCATGAAGCAGACTGGCAATCAGACAATCCTGAATAACATTTCAAAAAGGCAAAAAGAGATCTCGGGAGAAATGTTCCATACACGTTCAAGAAGAAGAAAAAACAACACTAATATTTTATCTTGAAAGTCATATCTTACTTATAACCCTGTATACTGTACAATAATCAGCAAGCTTTACAATAAATGTTGTAACTAAGCATAACTTGTAAAAAAACTTTAAAAAGCAAACAATATCAAAACATGTCATTAATAAAAATGATAAACAGAACTCTGGAAAACAAAGTGTGTAGTACTATATAGGTCTTAAATACAGGTTAATTAATTATACAGGATCTAATGGTTTATTATCATATGAACTGCACTGTGAGAAAATGGACCTTAATGCTTACTGTTCTGGGTAAATTTACAGCAGACGACATTTTGAAATATTTTTTGACGAAGCCAGTTAAAATCATTCGCCGATCCATGAATGTAAATATCTGTATGGAAGACTGTAGGTGCCTTGAGATGACGATAAATATCATAAAACAGTCATTTTTGACAAATGCTTTTATTCAGCTTTCATTGTATGAATCTTTAAACATCTTTACAATATTATCTTCAAGTTCACGCAAAAATCAAGTTTTGAAAGTCAAAGAAAACCTTCTCTCTTTAGAATATCAGTTTGATAGAACTAATTATGTACATTGCACCAAGTTGCTTTCCTAAGAAAAGAAAAACAGGGTTAGCTATTTAAAGAGCTTTGCAAGTCATCCTTTGGCATGATTAAATAATTAATGCAGGGGCATGTAATGAAGTTTCAAAGAGCTAAATCGAAGTGCATTTCTTCCCATTTATCTCTGTTTAACATGAACAATCAGAATGAAGTCGGTGGCTTTGGACGTTGTCAAGGTATGTTTGTGAGCATTAGGTGTTAACCCTTAAAGCGCCAAACAAAATTTACAGCAGACGTCATTCTAAAAAAAAATTTTTTCTTAGAAAATAAGCCTTGAATGCTTGGCAGACGATTCACATGAAATGTCAAGACTTATTTTCTATGAAAAAAAAGTCTGCTGCAGTAGTGATTGGCACTTTAAGAGTTAAGATGCACCATAATTTGGATAATTTGTGTTACCTCATCTTAGTCATCCATGAGTTCTTACCCTGCTCGAATAGCCCCAGCACCTACAAAAATTGCAAAACTTACCTACTATTTTTCATCACTTATCCTTTTTTTTGAAGATGTTTCGCGTTCTTATTTTTCCCAGAAAACAGGATTTGACATTTCATGCAAATTGTCTCCAATGGAGACAATTTGCATGAAATGTCAAATCCTGTTTTCTGAGACAAATAAGAATATTATCATCAATATTTTGTCTACTGAATTTGTCGAAAGAGTGGAAAAGGTTAAAGGACTTGTGCTCCTAGTATGTACTCAGATTAGCCTGCATGTCTGTGTGATTCACACAGTCTTCACTGCCCATATATATAATGATTCAGTGTTTCACCTATCTTTCAACATTATTAAAATTATATCAAAATGACACAAGAATTCCGCGGAAGGCGTCATCGCACCTGCTGGCGCAAAAGTCACAGGAGCCTCAATCAGAATGTGGTTATTAAATAAGTTTATTTCATTCTTAGCGGTACTTACTTGGAAAACTGGGTTGAAAAAAATGTAGACAAACTGCCTAGCGGGGCACATATATTCCAGGCTAGTCCCATTCCCTCTAATGGCTATATCTTCAGCACTGACTTTTCGTATCATACAGCCCCATGATAATGGAACGTTGACGTAAAATGTGTAAAAGTCACTGGAGCATGAAATATAGGTCAAGGTCACGGGTCAAGGTACCACCTAATTCAGTACATCAAAGAGAAGCACAATGCAAGGTATGGTGGTTGTAGGCCTTATAGTTGAGGAGTTATCAAACATCAACGTAAAGTGTGTCAAATATAGGTCAAGGTCACTGGGTTAAGGTACCTGCCAAGCCAGGGCAATGAGGTGAAGCACTATGCAAGGTTTAGTGGTTGTAGGTCTTATATTTGAGGAGATACCGAACATCAATATAAAATGTGTCAAAGTCACTGGAGTGCATAATATAGGTCAAGGTCACCAGGTCAAGGTACCTGTCGAGTCAGTACATCGAGAAGAAGTGCTATATAAGGTTTGGTGGTTGAAGGCCTTACAGTTGAGGACGTATGGAAGGGTGACGTAAAAGGTGTAAAAGTCAATGGAGCGTGAAATATAGGTCAAGGTCACCAAGTCAAGGTACCTGCAGAGTCCGTACATTGAGAAGCACTATGCAAGGTTTGATGGTTGTAGGCCTTATAGTTGTGGAGATATTGAACGTTGACGTAAAATGTGTAAAAGGCACTGGAGCTCAAAATATAGGTCAAGGTCACCGGGTCAAGATACCTGCCAAGTCAGTACATATAGGAGAAGCACTATGCAAGGTTTGGTGGCTAGAGGTCTTACACTTGAGGAGATCTGGAACGTTGATGTAAATTATGTCAAAGTCACTGCAGCCAAAATATAGGTCAAGGTCACCAGGTCAAGGTATCTGCTAAGTCAGTACATTGAGGAGAAGCACTTTGCAAGGTTTGATGGTTGTAGGCCTTATAGTTGAGGAGATATCGAACGTCGACACAAAATATGTCAAAGTCACTGGAGCGCAAAATATAGGTCAAGGTCACCGGGTCAAGGTACCTGCCAAGTCTGTACATCTAGAAGAAGCACTATGCAAGGTTTGGTAGTTGTATGCCTTATAGTTGAGAAGATCTGGAATGTCAACGTAAATTGTGTCAAAGTCAATGGAGTGCAAAATATAGGTCAAGGTTACTGGGTCAACATATCTGCCAAGTCAGGAGGTCTGGGAGATGTGTCATGCAAGGAATGATGGTTGTTGTAGAATTGTAGTTGATTAGAATACTAACTTTGACGTAAATGTCGAACTTCGACATAACAGAACTGTTAAGAGACAGACGGACGGACGAACGGACAGACAAATGGAAAAGCGGGCACCTATGTCACAAAGTCAGGAGGTCAGGGAGATATTTCATACAAGGTTTGATGGTTGTTTAGTCTTGTAGTTGATTAGAATACTAACTTTGACATAAATGTCGAACGTCGACATAAATGTTGACAGACGGACGGACGGACGGACTGACGAACAGACAGACGAATGGAAAAGTGGGCACCTGTGTCGCAAAGTCGGGAGGTCAGGGAGATGTTTCATGCAAGGTTTGATGGTTGTTTAGTCTTGTAGTTGATTAAAATACTAACTTTGACATAAATGTCGAACGTCGACATAAGTGTTGACAGACGGACGGACGAATGGACAGACATACGGAAAAGCGGACGCCTATGTTGCAAAATCAGGAGGTCAGGGAGATGTTTCATGTAAGGTTTGATGGTTGTTTAGTCTTGTAGTTGATTAGAATACTAACTTTGACATAAATGTCGAACGTCGACATAAATGTTGACAGACGGACGGACGGACTGACGGACGGACGGACGGACAGAAAATCGGACGCCTATATCGCACCCTGCTACAAGCAGGTGCGATAAAAATGGTGATAACGTAACAATGCAATGATGTGCCATGAGCAGAATTCCACTTCTATGGAAATTTATACCCAGGAGCTTGTGATCCACAGTCCAGGGCCAAGTTGTTCAAAATTTAACAAAGTTCTTAGCTAACATGACATTAAAATTTCTATCTTGAAATATGGCAAATACATTATTTTTTGCTGAAAAAATGTGAGCAGCTTTTGCACTGCAAAAGCTACTCACATTTTTGCAGCAAAAGTATGAATGTTTGTCATTAACAAGCTCGTTAAGCTCACAATGCTTTGAGCTACTGGGACCAGAGTGCTAACCACTCAACCATGCAGGTGCTTGGAAGAAGTGTTGGATTCTTGGCTATCTACAGAGCAACCTGACAAGAATGATCAGTCTGCACAAGCCTGATCTTAGTCTTTGCTGGGCATACATGTTCAAAATACACTTTCCCACACTGTAGTTCAAAATAAAGACATAGATAGCCTGCTCCATCCTCCAATTTGAAGATTAACCCTTGCCATGCTAAATAAATTAAGAAGCCACATCCACTTCTTATTTTCAGCCAATCAGATTACTTGATCTAGGCTGTTGATATAAATTCAAATACTTAATGACAAATAGTGCAGATACAGATCAGTTGGCTTCTTCAGAAGCTAACAGATCTGGATCTTCACTGTTTGCAAAGGCAGGGGCATATCTGGGATCAGCAGGACTTGGGTTAAACAAGTAGAAAGTGGAACTCATCAGCTATATATGCAGTCTAATCAAATTAAGCAAATGAGGAGGTATCCTACCATATTCTACACTAAATTTCTAGACAGACCTTCCCAGCAAATAGTGTAGACTCAGATCCTAAGCAGAAGTCAGGATCTGAAATGTCTGCAATTCATCCATTAATTTTTAAACACACTAGCACATGACCCATTTGCAAAAGAGATAAGCTTAGCTTATATGTATACAAGTATTAAACAAGCATTTTGTCATTAAATTTCACAATACTATACATGCTGATCTTAACTTTAAAAAAATGGCGAATGCTAATATTTAAATTCAGTTAGTAGTAAAAAAATTTTGCTCTAATTAGCCACAGATTTAAATCTTATATAAACTGTAAAATCAATCACGGCAGTAGAACTGAACCTTGACAGTGATTGTGCTATATGCTACCAGGTAGCAACAATAGCTATCTGGGGTGTGTATTTTTTCCAGTGATTGTACAAACTGTAGCTGTTCTGCTTGCTTAGTTGTGAACGATAACCAATCAGACAGCAAAAAAAATCTGGCTTCTTTTAGATTTACAGTCTATTTTAAAACAGACTTGTCCAAAATTTTGGATGAGTAAAATGAAGAGTTACCATGTAAACAGTGAGTTTAAGTTCAATTGGTTCTCAAGATCTACAGAAAAAGAAGACCCTGGTCAAACACAGCATATTCTGGGCCCAGCTGTTCAAAGCATCGTTAGCTTTACAAGTCGTTAAGGGTCATTTCGTTAACTGTTTTAGCAGATTCAACATACAATATTCTGATATTTTTTGCTGAAAAAATGTGAGTAGGCAAAAGCTACTCACATTTTTTCAGCAAAAAATTTCAGCATATTTGCGTATCACTTGATGTAAATTTTAACGAATTGTTAACTACCAACATCGTTAGCTTCGAACAGCTGGGCCCTGATCTTATTCTCCCAGTCTGCAAAAAGACCATGACTTATCTTCTGAAATATTCATAAATAAAGCTGTTGCTAAAGACAGACAATTAATTAATATAGACAAATCTCCATTAATATGCCAATTGTCTTAAATATGCCATTTAAAAGATAAGAAAAAGTGGCCTTCGAATGCAGGTGACTGCAGATTAGAGGTGACTTTAAGACACTTGAAGAGAGTAAGCTGATCATCCCAGTCAACAATACTTCAATCTATTGAGACACTGTCTCTGAATGTGTGGGACTTTTACCCAGCCTGAGACAAATGACAAACTCATGTGCTTCAGACACACCAGGCAGCAAGGTCCATTTCTGCTATAAGATATACTTTTGCTTGTTGCGAAATGTAGCTAAAACAATGGACAGTTATTTGATTATAATCATGTCTTCCACACTTCTCAACCACCTGCTCTCATCCTGTAAAAATACTTAACCCTTCTCTTGCTAATCACGACATGCCCTGTCTTAGCAAACAGTGCAGATCCAGACCAACTGATCTGGATCTGCACTGTTTGTCATTAAATATGTGAATTTCTATCAAAAACCTGGATCAAGTAATCTGATTGGCTGAAAATTAGAAGTGGGCGGGGCATCTTAATTTATTCAGCATGAGAAGGGTTAAAGGCAATTTGGTACACTCAGTAGGTTTTCTGCCACTTTTTTTTTTTTTTTTACATGGGAAACAACTTCCATGATATCTTGTTTGCTCTCCTGCAAGACACTTCTGAAAAGGGGTCTACCATAAAGGAAAGAATTTGCTCCTTTTAGGGTAGAATACTTTTCAAAAGGGAGGCAAAACTTTTGAAATGTACCTCCCTTGAAAGTGTTTCCATTACCCTTAAAAACAAACACCATTGTCTGAAAATTTTGCCAGCAGTCTGAAGTTTTTGTACAGTTCTACAAATGTTTTTATTTGGAAGGGGAAATAGATTAACATTCCCTGAAAAGACCATTCACCCTTTTTCTCAATCTCTGATGAAGAGGATGTGACCCCATTTCCCCAACCTTAGCTACTATTTTAATATGGACTCATTCCATAATTTCAAAAGCACAACAGGCTAATAAATATAACTCTAGATATTTCATTTGACAGGCCTGACCAACCAGTGAAGGCCCTGATCAAACTTCCGCAGTTCAACCAGGATCTACACTATCATTCCATCACAACATTTTAGACACCTCATAAGGTTAAGTACAGTAAAGAGTTAAGGTGTCCAAGTATTTAGGGTAAATACAATATTTTCAGGGCTTTAGAAAGCAAGGTTTACAGATAAGTAATTTTCTATTTCTAAAAAAAAAAAAAAAAAAAATGTACCTGGGTACTCAGTGAGGTGCTTCTAACAAAGTTACAGTACGACAATATATATGTTTTTGGTTTTTGAGAAGAAACAAGAAAGATATCAGTGTACAGAAAACACAGACCCTGATATAAATATATATATATATATATATATATGTTTTTTTATTTATTTATGTATTTATTCATCTTTTTTTTTCTTTTCTTTTTTTTTTTCTTAAGTGCCTTAAGTCAATTAAAAAAATATGTGTGTTTAGGATAACATGTTAGAAAAAAAGGTATGGCAGGTAGGGATTCTTTTTTTTTTTTTTTTTTTTTTTATTTACATTTTTTTTTATGTAGAATTACTCCATAATTATCAAATATATTTGGACTTTGCACATGCTTCACATAAAATTTTACTAAGTCTGTTTGGCTATCCTTAGATGTGTCTAAAAGTACTGATAGAATAGCAAACAGTATAAACCCTGATCAAACTGCTCTTGTATGAGCAGTCTGACCTGGGTATAGACTGTTTGCTCAGACCTACTTGTCCAAATATTTAGCATAAATACTTTATCCAAGTAAAATGGGTAAAAAATTGCCAGGTTTCACCAGGAAAATTAGGTAGGGTAGAGTTACCCTAACAAATATTTCTTATTTGGCCCTATCTACAGCTATGTATTTCATCAAAATATGAAGTCTGTTGTCTCCTATAGTGGTCAACCTCATAAAAGTAAAACTTTGGCATCTTTTACCATTCTACTCTGTCTGCTGCATAGGAAACTGTAATTACCCTAAGTATTGGGACACCTTAAGGGGAATGGATACACTTTCAAGGGAGGTGACTCTTTCAAAATTCTTTTGACTTCCTTTTGAAAAGAGGTCTACTCTAAAAGGAAAACATTTGCTCCCTGTAGGAGCAAATTCTTTCCTTTTACAGTAGATCTCTTTTCAGATGATAGGTCTAAATAATTTTGACAGAGTTACTTCATATGAAAGTGGATTATTTTCTACAATATCACATTTTTGTCATCAAAGTCTCTTAAAATAAAAAGGTGCACACAATAACATATTGCACTGAAATAAGCAGAACACAATACACGCAAATATTTACCAGTTCATTTGGAATATGACAGTCTTAACCCATTTTAGACTGAATAAACTCTCCCTACACTATAATACATTGAAAGAGTCCAATGTCAATTTTAGCTATACATATATCAGACTATGTGATTTAGATTTTCATAGAGAAAAATGGCTAAACTAACTGCAAACTGTGGAGACCCTGATCAGATGCTGCATTCTGCAGTGTCTGATCTGAGTCTGCACTGTTTGCCAATTCCCTTTTTGGGGTCTCAGGACTAAAATGGGTTAATGTATGACAACATTGCATTCACTATTATCACAACAGTTTACAGTGATAGTGTTCACAGTCCAAGATGATTAACCAGATTGCTGGACTGTGAACAACTGTTCACAGTCATTCACTGTCAGGAGGTAAAATATGACATGATAACTGTCTGTTCAACTGTTCTGTCTGCTTAGAGGCTCCTGGACAGTAGCTGCATCAAATAAAACATATGAGCTTATGGTATACCAAATTTACCCTATGTACTGGTATGGACTATCACGATTAAACCATGCAGACCCAGATCAGACACTGCAAAACACTGACAGAGTGATCAACAGTCTAGACCCAGATCAGACACTGCATTCTGCAGTGTCTGATCTGGGTCTAGACTGTTTACCCTAATCCAGCATTATTTTAGACACATCCATAGTCAGTAAAATAGACTGTTCCAATTTTAGAACAAGTATGGTAAGGAGTTCAAATCTTAGGGTAAACAGGTACAGTATATAGAGTCAAACCAACCAAGCACCTAGCGGAAAGCCAAAAAGTGGCTGCTTAAGACAGGCACTTGCTTAATACAGGTAAATTTACACTTATTGGGTTTTAAAAGGAACCCAAACTGTGGCCTCTTAAGAGAGGTTATTGCTTAATACAGTTGGCCTTTAAGACAGGTTTGACTGTGTTGATATGGTAGTGGGCACACCAAAGCAGTCTACAATTCATCAATATAGAATTATGTTAACTCATGTCATGCTGAATAAATTAAGATGCCACACCCACTTCTAATTTTCAGCCGATCAGATTATTTGATCCTGGTTGTTGATACAATTTCACATACTTAATGATAAACAGTGCAGATCCAGATCAGTCAGCCAACTGATCTGGATCTACACTGTTTGCAAAAGCAGGACATATCCAGGTTCAGCAGGACAAGGGTTAACCTTTAAAAATTGTAGCCAATGACATTTTAAAATACAGAGATTCACATGAAATATCAAGACTTGTTTTCTCTGAAAAATAATAAAAAAAAATAATCAAAACTGTCATCAGCTGCAGTTATGATTGGTGCTTTAAGGGTTAAATATTGCAGGGTATAGTAGCTAAGAGCAGTAGCTTTGACACCTTTGCCAGGGAACAGAGATTGAACTATACTTTAACATCCCAGTCAACAATATTTCAGTCATGCAGCAATGTTACCAATGAATTACAGTGGACTTTAATCAGACCAGATTCAATGACAGACTTGTCCAACAGTAAGTTACTAACAGCTCTGAAACAGAGGCACTAGGCAGCCCATCTCTTTTGCCAGCCCCAATGTGCAGAGGAATGAACTGAACTTTTCTTCGCAGATTCCATAAACTCACTTTTTTACTTTTAATGGATCACATTTTTGAGCACCAATATTTCCAAGTATGACATACTTTAATGATACACTTGAAAGCCTATACAGATTATTAGTAGCCTTATGAGAATATTGACATATAAATTCACAGATATATATACATGAAAAATCAGATGCTGTCATAACTGCAGCTGACAACATTTATTTGTTTGTTTTATTCATTTTTCAGAGGAAATAAGGCTTGACCTTTTGCATGAAATGTCTACCTAGCAGATGATTCATATGAAAGGCCAAGTCTTATTTTTTCTGAAAAATAACACAAATTTTATTTAGAATGTCGTATGCTACAATTTTGCTTAACGCTAGCAGGGGTAAAATAGTTTATACCCAAATCTGCAGACATTCTGTCAAATGTACCACTGTCAAAGATCAGGGTCACTCTCTTATGATCTACTATTAATTAGGTAAGTGATCAAGGTCAAAGTTCAAGGTCACTATTTTATGATCTATTATTAATTAGGTAAGTGATCTGTTCTCAAGCTTTCAACATTTTTTCTTGTATTTATCATTTTGCATGGTTCATTCATCTTATGACAATAATAATCACAGCAGAAGATGATGTAGCTCAGTGGTTCAAGGATAGAGGTCAAGGTCACTGTGGCATGCTGACCTCCCACACAATCAGGTGACTTCTTTCACCTTTACTCAGGGATGGCTTCTTCTCATCATCTTCTACCACCTCCTGTACTGTCTCTTCATCTCCGTCACCTGGAAAAATAAAAGTATTCCATAGAGAAAATCACTTTCAGTATTTACCCTAAATATTGTGATACATTAACTCCACACTGCACTTGCCTAAGTTTGCAGCAATTCCATTTGACTACCTGTTTATGTGTCAAAAACAGTTGGATAAGTACAAAACAGTGTAAGCCCTGATCAGATGTTGCATAATTTTCTTCAGTTGTCCACAATAAAAGTATGTTGTAGGTATTCACTAAGCGCCTTGCCAAGGCACCCACAAAAAAATAAGATACAATCAACTCTCATTATCTCAACTTCGCTTATCTCGAATAACCACTTATCTCGAAATGAAAATCTGATCCCTGTTTTAGCATGGAAATCTAACAACAAGTAACAAAATATTGTGGAAAAGAGGAGAAATTGCTCCTCAGGAGCAATTTCTCCTCTTTTCCACAATATTTTCAATATATCTCTAACTTCAGGAGTCAAATTACATATTTATTTGTGAAATGTGGTTTTTCCATTTATTTTTGCCTCAATTTTGCAAATCTGATATGTAGAAGTATGGATACCTGGACCACAAAGTATTTCAGAGAGTCCGTTTGACCTTAAGCTAACAAGAGTCGACTATGTTTTCAAATATCCCAGAATTAGCAAACTGATCAGCATCAGTAATCTTAAAGAGGACTGGATACACTTGGTGGATTTTCAGCCAAGTTTAACAAGGCTTTTCTGCATACCTTTATCAGAAAGGAGGCAAAAAACTTTTGACAGTGTTGCCTCTACTGAAAGAGTATCAATTTCCCTAACCCATTAAAGACTGAATTAGCTCTCCCTCACTATATATTGGAAGAGTCCATTTTTTATTTTAGGTATGTCAGGCTATATGATATAGATTTTCCTAAAGAAAAATGGTTGAACTATTTGCAAACAGTGGAGACCGTGATCAGACGCTGCATTCTGTGATGTCTGATCTGGGTCTGCACTGTTTGCCAGTTACTTGTTTAGTGTTCTCCAGTCTTCAATGGGTTAAAACTTTCCACACTATGGGCAGATTCAGCAGACGACAAACTAATGATATTTTTCTTATTTTTTCACAAAAATGGAATCTTACACTTCATGCAAATCAACTCCTAGGGAGACAATTTGCATGAAGTGTGAAATCCTATTTTCAAGGAAATATAAGAAAAATATTTCAAAATGTCGTCTGCTGAAAATTCTTCCCAGCATGCAAAGTGTTAAAGGGTTATGGTGTCTGAATATTTTGTCCTGCTTATAATAGGTAGAATACTCTTGCTCTTGAGGCAAATAAAAATAAATTTTATGCCTTTAAATTTTTTTCATCTTTTCTAGTGTGTGTTTCTTTTTTATTATTTTTTTATCCTTTTTTTTAAGCTGGCAAAATTTTGTATGCTGTCACTTCAATTGAATTGACTGCCATATCGCCAGATAAGTCACTATTTTTTTTTTCATCCAAAAAATATGGAATTTTTTCTTATTTCTCTTTGAAAACATATGTAATGGGTACCCGTTAGAAGCTCCTTGCTAAGGCAGTACCCACAACACACATTTGAAAAATAATTTTCTGGATTCTCGTCTTATTTGGTTATGAATGGCCATTAAGAAACAATATGGATACAAGAAAGAATAAACACACACTGAGCTGAGGTACCATAATGTGTTGTCATACAGAAATAAATATCATCTTGTAACATAAGATAATTTTTTAGGTGATCATTTGGAATAGTTTTGTTATTTTTGCATCAAATAAAATCTACAATGCAGGCATAAAAAAACAAAAATTGGAATCTTGGTTTTAACAAGTCTAAAAACTATCTTGTTTTGGTGAAAAAATTACAAAAACAAATTTCTGAATACTTCCTTTATCTGAATCTCTGTCATCTGCATTCTTGTCTTGTTTAGTTGCAGTCTTGGATTTAATGAGATTTTAAGCTGTAGTTATCCTCAATTTAGAAAAAAAGCAAAGACTGACTTTTATCATGAATTAGATAAATTTCAAAGCTGTAAAAAGGTTATTGCCTGAAGCTGTGTTCAAGACGATAAAATCACAGCCTTTAAATTGTAGAACAAGGAGACTTGATATATTTGGTAGGTTTTCTGTCATTGTTTATAAAAAAACAACTTTTGTGACTTCCTGTTTGCTCTTCTGCGCACCAAGTTCCTTTTGAAAAGGGGTCTACTCTAAAAGGAAAGAATTTGTTCCCATAGGGAACATATTCTTTCGTTTTAGAGTTGCCCTATTTAGGAAGCAAATTCTTTCCTTTTAGAGTAGACCCCTTTTCATGAGGGAGGTAAAATAGTTTTGACAGCATTGCTTCCCTTAATAGTGTATCCATCCCTATTAAGGTTGAAAATATTCTTTTTTTTTATTTACTGCAAAGCTTTAGAAATTGGCACTATGAAACCTCTTCCTCCTAAAGCAAGCCTTGCTATCCTACTTTTTCATGTTATGTTTATACGGAAACATGGCTTGTCTTTAATGAAACTGGCATTTAGTTTGACAAATTCTATAGCTATATCTAAATCTAATAATATTCAGAGCCAGTATCTCTCGGAGGATCTAACAGTATGTCTGGCAGTATAGTGGGATGACAGTATAGTGGAATGATGACAGTATAGTGGAATGATGACAGTATAGTGGAATGATGACTATAGTGGGATGACAGTATAGTGGAATGATGACAGTATAGTGGAATGATGACAGTATAGTGGAATGATGACAGTATAGTAGAATGATGACAGTATAGTGGAATGATGGACAAGGCAAATCTGGTATGCTCTCCATTTTTATTAAATATTCGGACACCTTAACTTTTTACCAGACTTGTCAAAAACCTTTGGGCATGTCCATTTTATGATCTGTTGATGTGTTTAACCCTTATATGCTGAATAAATTAAGAAGCCACATCCAATTTTAATTGTCAGCCAATCAGATTATTTGATCCAGATTTTTTTTATTTAAATGCATAATATGCTGAATGATAAACAGTGCAGATCCAGATCAGTTGGCTTCTGAATAAGCCAACTGATCTGGATCTACACTGTTTGCAAAGGCTGGGTATATCTGGATTTAGCAATAGCAGAGTTAAAAGCTGCTAAATGACTGAAAAGGGGATAGACCCATGGATGGTCAAAAGGTACTTTTTTTTTTCTCAAATTAATAATTCCATATTTACTCTAAATATTTAGACACCTTATCTCCTTGAATTAAACCATATTCAATCTAATTACTGCACTGTGTGCTTACATTTTTTCAAAATTACTGGGAAAACTTGTAGTAAACTAAGTATCCATCAACTAAAAGTATGCTTTAAAAACAAGAGGCCCACAGGCCACGGTTCGCTCACCTGAGTGACATAGCCCCTGCAGACATGCAGATGTTATGCAACATTTTTCTAATCCTATCATCGCAACTAGTGAAAATATCATCATTTGAGCAGTTCTTAGTTTTGAAGAAGAATATATGGGTCTGACAGTCAATGGAGCATTATCATTTGAATAAACTATCAATCACATTTCAACAGAAGGATCAATGTGAAATTTGGTGGAAATTGGCTAAGTGGTTCCTGAAGAATCATGATTTTATACATGTAAACAGCACAGTGGCAGGGAAATATAATAAATATAAACCAGATGATGGCCATCTCAGATTTCGAATCGGAACAATTTTAACTACTGTTGATCTACAAGTCACTTCGATACTTTCAATATTAATGTATATGGCCCATACAAATGGGGAAGTAAATTTGACCTTGGAGGTAAAAAGTTCAAATGTCAACACAGAACCATCATTTTAGCAATTTTGGTAGATCTCCTGTCCCCCATAATTTGTGCAAAGATTAGGGCCCAGGGCTTATTTGGTTATGGAGAAGAAGATTTTTAAAGGTTTTTACCATATATGGGCATGGCAGTCATTTTGATCAATGGACCATGCCCATTTTAGCAATCTTTCATTCTCCAGCCCAAGGAGGCTCCGCATGAAATTTAAGCAATACTGGCCCGGAGGCTTCAGAGGAAAAGCCATCTGAAATTATCAACATTTTTTCCATACAAATGTATGGGGCCCATACAAATGCATACAGAAGCAAATTTGACCTCGCCGTAAAAAGGTTAAATGTCAATGTATGATATTTATTTTAGCAACTTTGGTAGACCGCCCGTTCCAAATGATATATGCAAAGATTCAGCCACAAGCCATCCTCGGTTTTGGAAAATAAGATGTTTAAATGTTTTTTCCCATATAAATGCATAGGGAAGCAAACTTGACCTTGCCATAAAAAGGTCAAATGTCAATGTACGACCATTATTTTAGCAACTTTAGTAGAGCCCCTGTCCCCAATGATTTATGCAAAGAAAAAGGTCAAACGTCAACGTACCACAATTCTTTTAGCAATTTTGGTAGACCTCCCGTCCCTGATGATTCCTGCAAAGGTTCAGCCCCAAGGAATTCTGGGTTCTGGAGAAGAAGATTTTAAAAGTTTTTACCATATATGGGCATGGCGGCCATCTTGGTCAACGGACCGCGACCATTTTAGCAATTTTTCGTTCCCCCACCCTAAAGAGGTCCATATGAAATTTGACCCAAATTGGCTCAGCGGTTTCAGAGGAAAAGTCGTTTGAAAATGTTAATGGACGGACGGACGCACGGACGGACGGACGAAGGATGAAAAGTGATCACAATAGCTCATCCTGAGTAGAGCTCAGGTGAGCTAACAAGATCAGCAAATGGCTTATCTAATGGTTTTTATGCGGTGTTTTTGTGTTTTTATTTTTCTGATTTTCTGGGTCTACACTATTTGATGAAGCCTGTCTGTCCAAATACTTGGGGTAAATCTGGTAAGAACTATTTTTTGTTAGTTTTCTCAGAAAATAGGACAGGCATTTCATGTGAACTGCCTCCTAAGGAGACCAGGCCCCCTAACAGTCTCTCTTAAAAATAAAGGCTTTTTATAAAGGCTATTTTCAGCCAAATAAAGGTTTTTCAGATTAAATTTTGTACAAAGTAAAGAGCATTTAATGGTTAAATTTCTTGGCAGTTCCCAAGCAAAGAAATCCGCGCCATCGCCTCTCAAGCAAAATAGGAAGAAAAATTGCAGAGAAAATCTGATATTTTCATCTTTAAATGGTAATGACAATATTAACTTGCATTTCTGTCTAGAAACATATGAATCTAAGTAACAGAACTACAATTTGTTGTTACCAAATGCTACATATTTGCTCGGTCCTTCTCTTGCATTTACAAATTGCCAAATATAAAGGTTTTCTCATCAAAATACAGGTTTTTAAAGGTTTTTCAGCCAAATTAAAGGTTTTAAAGGATTTCAACAAAATTAAAGGTTTTTAAAGGTTTTAAAGGTTCCCCTAGGGGCCCTGGGAGACAATCAAAATGTCAAAACCCATTTTCTGGGAATATAAGACAGAATATTCTAAAGTGTCATCTGCTGCTATATATGGGGAATTGATACTCTCCAGAGGAGGCAATTCTCTCAAAATTGTTTTGCCCCTTCTGAAAATGGTTCTAAAAGGAAACAATCTGATCCCCAAAGGAACAAATTCTTTCTTTATAGAGAACACCCCTTTTCAGAAGGTGCTGGGTGCGCAGAATAGTCAAACAGGAAGTCACAAAGGTCATCCACCAAAGACTTCCAGTCCCCCAAAGTCCAAACAGATTAATGTTACTGACACGATTACATACCTATTCTGAAGTCAACATAGCCTTCTCCACCTGACAAGACCAGTCTTGTTTCTGCCATTTCTTTCATCTCTTCGGAATCCTGTGAAGCTGCACTGATTCCTCCTCTCTTCTTACCTGCAAATATACAAAACATATCCATGGTAACTTGATGTTAGATCAGGTGACCTGAATGTTTTTCTTTTCTTATTTTGCACCAGGGTACTCATTGGAATTGCCTCACACAAAAACATATCGTATTCACCCTAATTACCGCACTGTGTACTTAAGTTTTTTTTCAAAATTACTGGAAAAAACTGTAGTAAAATATCTTCCTAATAAGGGCATGCTTTAAAGGAATATCAGCAGATGACTTCCTGAGGGGCATATTTAATGATGCTTATGTAACATGTGTTCTGATTTTCTTCTGATTTTCTTATAAAAGCATACATTGCGGGTAATCCTTTGTATTACCCCACGAGTTTATAAAAGCATATGTTGTGGGCACTCATTTGAATTGCCTCAACTTGTTGAGGCAATTCAAATGAGTACCCACAACATATGCTTTTATAAAAGAACCAGATAAAATTATAGTGGTTGTAACCTGAAGCCTACAAAATTGCTTGACTGTGCACTTATAGGAGCATTTCAGTAATTAGGGCGAATAGGGTATCTTGTGGGTACTCACTAGAACTGCCATTCCACTGAGTACCTACAAGGTAAGTTTTTGGTGCAAAAAATAACAAAAATTATCCTAGATTACAGTCTCAATTTTAACCCTTGTCCTGCTGAATAAATTAAGATACCACACCCACTTCTAAATGTCAGCCAATCAGATTCCTTGATCCAGATTGTTGATATAAATTCACATACTAAATGGCAAACAGTGCAGATTCAGATCAGTTGGCTTCTTCAGACACCTCTAGATCTACACTGTTTGCAAAGGCAAGGGTAATATGGGTTCAGCAGGACAAGGGTTAACTTGTGTCTGGAGCTATAGTGGTGACATCTCACTAGCATAATCCTGGGTGGGTGGTAAGGTGGTCTGCCTTCCTGCTGAAATTTTAACATTTCTTAGGGTAAATATAGTAATATCAAAATTTGTAGTGTCACTAGGGAGCAAGTAATAACATTATGTGCAGAGAAATTCTGCAGACTCTTCAATTTTCCTTTTGTATCTTTTTTACAGTAACCCTTTGACCCTAAAATTGTCTAAAATCATCTACAAAAGATATATTTTGGAAGCTTTAGTGTCAATCTGGAATAAACTGATATGAAATGAATGAAGTGAAAATGACAGGAAATCAATGAAATTAAGTCTTCAAACAAAAGTCCTTGTTTGTAATAAGGCTTAGTTATCTTCCTGGGAGGTTGATCCTCTCAAGAGATGAAAAGGTGAAGCAGCAACTTTAGGGTGAACTGACCCACTTTCAGGGGAGGCAATTCTGTCAAAATTGATTTTGACCCCTTCTGAAAAGGGGTCTACTCTAAAAGGAAAGAATTTGCTCCCACACAGTGCTAATTCTTTCCTTATAGAGTAGACCCTTTTTCAGAAGGGGCTTTATGTGTAGGAAACAAACAGGAAGTCACAAAAGTTGCCTCCCTTGTCAAAATTGCAGAAAATTTACCGAGTTAATCTAGTCCCCTTAAAGGTCAATTATACTAAGCAACTGGTCATCATAAAAACAGCAACATAGAAAAAAAAGAAGCAAAAACTAGGAGGCCAATTGTCATCCTATGTCTGAAGCATGTCAGAAATATTAGAACCATTCGCATTATTTTTCCATCATGTTCACATTGCAGCAATATGATTTTTACAGGAAAGTAGACTGGCTTCAGTCTATTGACTTAAACAATGACTGCATAAAAATGCATTACTTGTACTTATAGAATCAAATGAAACTAAATTTTTCTTTTCTGATACTCAAATCAATAGTGACTGGTCTCTATAATCATGATAATATATTGGTTTTATTTTAGAGGATGTATCAAACAGGCTTATAAGAATAAATATTTAGTCACTAGAGACTGGAGCCAGTCTAACAGGAAAGATAAGATGTGCAAAATGATTCAATGTAAATAAACCACTAGCTCTAATGTAGTCATTAATTAACAATATCAGACTTTCAAGAATAGGACTAGGTCCCATGATGTGTTATTTTGCCAACAATATGGACAGACCATCTACCAGTGTATCATGTGTGAAAGGATGTAACAAGGTCAAAACTAGTCACATGGCATGCACATCTTCAGTCCACAGATAAAAAAAAATTCAGAATTTCAAGCAAATCCTATAAAAACTAAAAAATACGACATCTTTCCTATTTCTGAACCATTTTTTTATCAAATTTGCACCAAGATACATGTTTTCTTGAGCTGAATATTTAGCAGTTAGAGGGTCTTTCCCTTTGAGGTAAATATGGTATAAACCATTTATGATTAAACCAGGGCATGATAAAACCTGCAATAAGACCCCTGTGGCCAGCAAAATTTAACCCTTGTCCTGCTGAATAAATTAAGAAGCCACATCCATTTCTAATTTTCAGCCGATCAGATTACTTGATGAAGGTTTTTGATATAGATTCACATACTTAATGGCAAACAGTGCATAATCCTTCTTCAGAAGCCAACTGATCTGGATCCACACTGTTTGCAAAGGCAGGGTTCAGCAGGACAAGGGTTAAGATCGGCCTGCACATCCACCCAGTATGGCAAGGGTTGTCATTCATCCCTCTTTGGATAGCCTGGAAGGTGTAGAAGGCAACTGCGATTAGCGAAGACTCTGATCAGACCGTGCCAGTGCACAGGCTGATTTGTCTTCGCTGATCGCAAAAGTCTTATCCTAGGTTTTGACATGGCTGGCTCAAACTGCAATGTCCAACAACAGGTATACTACACAACACATGTATCTGCTGGTCTGGGATTTCATTTCTCATATGTAAAAAGGTAAACTTTCTCACCATGTGCTCATATTTACAGCTGTATCATGCACAGGTTAATTAATAAGTCATTCTCCAAATTGTTTTTTGATTCTGTATGAAGAGGATGTAACAGGTAAATAAAAACCAATTAGCAGTTCTGTCAGAACTCATAGCTCCAGATAAGGCCTTTTTTTTTTTTACCAAAGTATCAATCTTTTTCTTATTTCTTCATGAAAACATCTTCATAAAAAAAAACGTTGTGGTGCTCATGGAAGTCATTGGTAGTGTACTTCTAAGGAATACAACAATGTATGCATTATGTTGAAAAAAATTTAAAAAAAAATATTTATCAAGATACATATCTGTTCTATAGCTAAGCCTGGAAAATGTCTAAATATATTATAGTACTTAACCTAACAACAAGTCATATAAAATGTAAATGATACAAAAAAAAAGAAAACAAAATCTGGATATGTATTCTGACAGCAGTCCATCAGAAATAAATAAAGTCCAGGATAAAAAAAAAATGAAATAAAAAAAATTCTCTTTTGATATTAAATAGCAAAACTATAGCTGCACAAGAAAAAAAAAAAAAAAAAACGGTCAAAGGTACTTGATTTGTCTTTATTCCAGGATTAAAGACAGAAGGTATTCTCAGAGGAATTGTAGCTCTACTGGATATGGAAGAGCGAGGTGGGAAGAGGTTGGATGGGCATACAGGAGCAGTGAGAAGATAAGGTGGTGTGGGGTGCAAACTGCAAAGCAGTTATTATGAGTACTGGCTGTGGGGTCATATAGTGTGTTATTGCAAGAAATGATTAACCCTTGTTCTGCTGAATAAATTGAGATGCCACACCTACATTTAATTTTAAGCCAATCAGATTGCTTGATCTGGATTGTTGCTATAAATTAACATACTTAATGGCCAACTGATCTGGATCTACACTGTTTATCCGGGTTCAGCAGGACCAGGGTTAATGTCTTTGAATGGTGGACTCAAGCATAGTGGAAATGATTTTTCCTTATTAGTACCAGAATATAAGGCCTCACATTTCCTGTGAACTTTTCCAAGAAGATTTGCATGAAATTACAAGCCCAATATATACCAAGAAAGATAAGTTAGCGGGTGAGTTGTTCAGATTTTATGATGCATCAACACAAAGGAGGCCATATTGTGCTGGAAAAAATAAGAAGAATATCGCTCATTTGTTAACCTTTGTCATACTGAATAAATTAAGATGCCACACCCACTTTTAATTTTCAGCCAATGAGATTACTTAATCCAGATTGTTGATATAAATTCACAGACTGAATGTCAAACAGTGCAGCTCCAGATAGAAGCCAACTACACTGTTTGCAAAGGCGGGACATATCCAGGTTCAGCAGGACAAGGGTTAAATGTTAATTTCATCTTCAGTAAGGTTATGAAAGAGGAAAAAGTCATAGTTGCACCTAAAAGGAGATATCCAGTATCCTGACAAATACTTTGGTTGGTTGGTTTGGAGTTTAATAGCCCAGTCAACTGAATTCTGCATCTAGCAGGATTTGATCAGGGAACTTGTGATCTGAAGCATTAACCACTCGGCCACCCGCACACTTCAAGGAGTATTACTCTTTACAATGTGTTATGGACAGTCATAAAAATTGTCCCTACTTAGGCATTTCTAGCAAATACCCACAATATATACACACTTACACAGTTTACAAGGGACAACCAAAAAGTTATCGGCCCCTGTACTTTGGGCATGACCAAGAGCAGAAATTGTACCATTATTGCTCAATATAATCTCCCTTTGCCTTGATGCACTTTCTCCAATGCTGTTCCAGTTTGCTTATCCTTTCAAAATAGAAGCCTTCTTCCTGGTCCCCCAAGTACTCATCCACAGCACCTATGATGCCTTCATTGCTTCCAAAATTCCTAAAATGAAGGTTAGTTTTCAGATTTGGAGACAGAAGCCCTTAGGGACTAAATCTAGAGAATACAGGGTGATGAGGAAGGATCTCCAAGCTGCAGTCATAGCAGCCATAGCAACTTCAGAGGTGTGAACTGGTGCATTATCTTGCAAGAGCAGAACACCTCGAGTCAACTTTCCTCTTCTTTTCTTCACAATATCTTGACACAGGCGCCTTAGTAGACTGGCTCAATCCCATCTCACTGATATCTGAATCAGCATATTTTACAAAAATCCTATCTTTTGGAATGTCTTTCTCTCTGATTTGGCTGATCAGTTTCAGACAAGTAAGCGAAATGATATGTGTAGAAAAATAGTCAAGGAGGAATACTTTACCTTTGTTTGATTAGAAAAGTAAAACTCATAGCATGGGGCCAGGCTACCACCTTAGTTCTTCTGCATAATATGCACAATTTATCCTGTGACCTTCCACAAGATAATCCACCATGATAATTTTTTTTTTTGATTTGGGTTTTACGGCCCTTTTAAGAATATTTCACTTATTTCAAGCCGATTGTTCATCAAAGGTGGGCGAAAACTGGAGAACCCAGGGAAAAAACCACCTGACCATCCGTAAGCAGAACTTGGCTTTCCCACATGTGACTTGAGCGAGGCTGGAACCACAGCAGTGAGAAACCTAATTAAGAGTCAACTCTCCTATCCATTAAGCTACGGGGACCCGCTTCCACCATGATAACGCCCTGACTATTCCAAAAGATAGAGGCTATCACCTTCCCTGCTGGGGACCCATCTAGCTGAGACCTTGGACATCCTTAAGATATTGGTCAAGATAGACTGAACTGCCCCAAAACTTATGCCTATTTGTATAGCTATATCACTCAGGCTCCTTCTCCTGTCACACATGATCAGACTGCACAACGTTTTTGTCTGTAGTAGCCTCTTTAGGGCACCAGGACCGTTCATAATCCTCCACACTCTCCCTCCCTCCCTCTCCTAAATTCAGCAGCCCATTTCTTCTCTGTGCTGTAAGAAGGAGACTCATCCCCAAGGGTTTTAATGAAGTTGTCATGAATTTCCTTCAGGGACATGCCCTTCTTACAGAAGTACTTCATGACTGCTCTAATTTCAACTTTGTCCATTTTTTCAGTTTAACACACCCTTCTTCTGTTTGCAGCCAATTCCTACTGAAATCAATAGCTTTGAAATTTTATTCTTTCCACTAAAGAAGTTGAATAAGATAAAATTATCAGCTGATTAGGGTTTTATTTCAATTTATTTATTCTAAGAATATTGGGCCAAAAACTTGTTGATCGTACCTCCTAATTGGAAAGAAAACCCGATCTCTTCTCTTATTAACCTCAAAAAGTTAATAAACAAGGATGAATATCAAATTCAAATTCAAATTTTGTCTTTCAAAAACCAAATCTGTCAGACTGCATTATCTGGTATCCATCCACAGCCAAACAGTCTGAGAATTCTCAGTACTTTCACCCATAAATTAACAACGCCATTTCAGTAGACAACATTTTGAGATGTTTTTTCTTCTTATTTTTTTTTCTTATTTTTTCCAGGAAATAGGTTTTGACCTTTCATGCAAATTTCTCCTTAGTCATTTAGTATGTGAATGTGTATAAACAACCTAGATCAAGCAAACTGATTGGCTAACAATTAGAAGTGGGTGTGCCATCTTAATTTATTCAGGATGACAAGGATTAATTACACTGTACAGGGCCAGACAGATTGTAAAGTCATGCCATGGGATCAGTTTCAAAACAAGCACAAATTAACACCAAACTGATAAAAAATACAAGTTATTTCAAAACATGGTCATGTAGTGGTATCACGGGCAGACCTTTACACAAGAATTTTTGCCCTTGGAAGGCAGGTCCAGTGGGGTGGAGTGGGGCTTGCAGTGGGGTCAAATTTTAGAAACCTTTTGCCGGGCATGTAGTATATCAAATCCACTAGAATGCTGATAATTTCAAGTTTTTGATCTGCCAAGGTGTTTTTTTTACTATATATTTAACCTCTCAACAACATTCACCTCTCTACAACAGCCAGGTTTGCAGCTTCCTAAGGCTGGCTGTTGTAGGGAGGTTGCATTGTCGGGACTCATTAAAAGCATCACAGCCACAAGCTACATTTCAGTGGAAGAATAAGAAACATATCAATATTTTTGCTAGAAAAAAGTGCACAATATTAACCCTTGTCCTGCTGAATAAATTAAGAAGCCACACCCATTTCTAATTTCCAGCCAATCAGATTACTTGATCAAGGTTGTTGATATAGATTCATATACTTCATGGCAAACAGTGCCGATCCAGATCTGTTGTCTTCTTCAGAAGCCAAATGACCTGGATCTACACTGTTTGCAATGGCATGGTATATCAGGGTTCAGCAGGACAAGGGTTAACCCTTGTCATGCTGAATAAATTAAGATGCCATGCCCCTTTATAATTTTCAGCCAAACAGATAACTTGATCCAAACTGCTGATATAAATTCACATACCTAATGACAAACAGTGCAGATCCAGATCAGTTTACTTCTTCAGAAGCCAACTGATCTGGACCTACACTGTTTGCAATGGTAAGGCATATCTGGGTTCAGCAGGACTAGGGTTAAACTCCACAGTTTCAGCAAAACTTTCCTTATCAGTTAAGATGTTGAAACTCAGGCTCTCATTATTGACAGATTTACCCTTAAAGCAGCAAACAAAATTGTTGCAGTCGACATTCAAATTTTTAATTCATTACTTGTTTTCAAAGAAAGTAAGACTTGACATTTCATCTGAACTGTCTGCTAGGCTTTACCTCTGAAAAAATATAAAACAATAAAAAGATTCCAGAATGCTGTCTGCTCAGTTGCGATTAAGGGTTAACCTTAACAACTCTCTTGGCTAATTCAGCAAAGCACAAACTGATGATATTTTTTCCTATTTCTTTTTTCTCCAGAAAACAGGATTTGAGATTTAATGCAAACTTTCTCCAATGGAGACAATTTGCATGAAATGTTAGATCCTGTTTTCTGGAAAAAGAAATAAGAAAAATATTACAAAATGTTGTCTGCTGAAATTTTACCCAGAGTGCCTTGCGTTTAAAGATGTTTGTTCTCCTGATGCTAATTTTCTGTGATAAAATAGAACAAATCAATTGTTATTTTGGGCATCAGACAAGATGAAAACTGACATACTAAACTTCTTCTAAGCCATGCGATATCTGTCCAGGAAATTTGCAATTGTAAGAGAGAAATCCCCAAAACAACAAGCTTTAACTATTATTACTGCCCAAAAGGATCTAATCCATCATCTGAATATATGATATACACATACCAGTATTCTTGTTGGCCACGTCAAGCAAAGACGTGTCATCAAACATGCACAAAAGTGACCAAATTCAGATATCCCACGCATACACACTCATCAGGGCATTATTTGCTCTCTACTGATGTATTCTATAGTGTCAAATGGTTCTGTTAACCCTTCTTTTGATGAATACAACATGCCCTGTCGTAGCAAATAGTGTAGATCCAGATCAGTTGGCTTCTGAAGAAGCCAACTGATCTGGATCAGCACTGTTTGTCATTAAATATGGGAATTTCTATCAAAAATCTGGATCAAGTAATCTGATTGGCTGGAAATTAGAAGTGGGCGTGGCATCTTAATTTATTCAGCAAGGCAAGAGTTAATGGACAGTGAAGGCCCTGACCTGCCTGTGTGGATGTGCAGGCTGATCTGGGGCTTAGCTGTCTGCATATGCCCGAAGACACATTTTTGCATGGCATGGCTCATATGAAAGCACTATATTTATCCTAAATATCTGAACAGGCATGCTGACAAACAATAAAGATGCTGATCAAACTGCTCATAATGAGCCATTTGATCAAGGTCAATACTGTTTGCAATTCACACAGCACAAATCTCCCAACCAGTATCTAACATCCATCCAAGTACCTACAAGAGGTTGCCACATATTGGCCAAAGTCCTCTGCCACACAAAATTTTAGCAAGGGCAGATAATTCAAATATCAAGCAGGCAAGTATTTCTTGATTGTGACACATATTATCTCATCAGGTTTTGTATGTGTGTGAGGTTTCATGAAAATATTCCAAAGGGTTAATGAGCCTCACCCCAGATATTATGTGTGAAGGAACCACAGACAAACAGACTAACGGACAAACAGACTGACAGACTCCTATTATGTATTATAAATGTTCCCTGCTTCACTATCTGCAGGGGACAAACTAAATCTATCCAGGCATTCAGGAGACATATATCTTTAAAAACTTTAATGTAAAACTTTGAAATTTAGAATGTGAGAAATTCGGTACAGGCTGTGATCTTGACCTCAAGTTCACTGAGGATCTTGACCTCAAGGTCACTGAGAAGGATGGGGCTTATAGTGAACAAAACTCTGGACCAGTATCTAACCTTAGTTCAAAATAAACTAAATTTTTTCAGCCCAATTGTTCAAAACTTCAAGAAGTTGTTAGCTAATGTTACCTTAAAATTTCTGTCTTGAAATATGGCAAATAAATTGATATGTTTTGCTGAAAAAATGTGAGTAGCTTTTGCATTGCAAAAGCTACTCACATTTTTGCAGCAAAAATGTCAATGTATTTGAAAATACCTTAGCTACAACAGTTAACGAGTTTGTCATTAACGAGCTTGTTAAGCTAACAATGCTTTGAACAAGTGGGCCCTTTTAAAATCTTTAATATAAAACTTTAACATTTGTGGTGGCCAACATAGAAGATAACATAAGAGGAAGGGTATAAATAATTCTTCCAGCACTTTAATTATAGACAAGCTTAAACGGAGGCATATATAGAAACCACTGTTCCAGATATAGTCTGATCTTTAATCAAACATCATTAAAGACAAAACAATGTGACAAATGTGCGGGAGAAGATACCTTCTGAAGTATTTTTTTTTTTCTGAGTCAGATGGGGATACCCACATAATATTTTTCTAATTTCTCCATGAAACATATGTTGTGGGTACTCATTAGAAGACCTTTGGCAAGACACTTCTATTGAGTGCCACAACACGTTTTTGTGGAGAAATAAAATATCAGTACTTTTCGGTGAAAAAATGCCATATGTGGAGCTATGATGTATGTTCATTGACCTTGCTGGCACCTTTTCTGGGGTTAAAAAACATTATTTGACCCTTACATCATGATAACATATCTATATAATTTTGACTCCCTTAAACCCCACTCTTATATAGTAAAACTGGGGTTTACAGGGGTATACATTATTTTTCTTATTTCTGCTGAAAAACACAGATTGTGGGTACTCATTAGAATTGCCTCTGTGAGGCATTTCTAACGAGTACCCACAATCTATGTTTTGAGCAGAAATATGAAAAATATCAGAATTTTTATCTGAAAACTTCCAGTTTTTGCTGGTGAAATTATCAATATATTTGAATAGGTGTGTTTTCCTAGTGCTTGTAAGCAAAATGGGTTCTTACAGCATATGCTATCAGTGATGATCCAAACAATGATCACCCTGATCAGCATGTACACCTTCACAGTCAGGGATTTGGGATTCACCAAGGCATTCTATAGCATTCTGAACAGCTATATGCAGAAGGTGAAGAGTGTGCTCATGTACAGACTGTTCTCACTTTCACTATATTCATATGCTGTAAGCGCTTGTATTGCATGGTGGGACTGTTTTGTAACTAACAGAGGACTTGTTAACCGTTGTCCTGCTGAATAAATTAAGATGCCATGCCCATTTCTAATGTTCAGCCAATCAGATTACTTGATCCAGATTGTTGATATAAATCCACATACATGTACTTAATGGCAAACAGTGCAGATCCAGATCAGTTGGCTTCTTCAGAAGCCAACTGATCTGGATCTACACTGTTTGCAAAGGCAGGACATATCCGGGTTCAGCAGGATCAGGGTTAAAGAGTATTGGATCATGCACCTTGGCTAGGCATTTCTAATGAGTACCCACAACAAATATTTTTTATGGAGAACTGCTGGAAATTTTCCCAGGCTTATCATCAAACACTCCTCTTTTTACCAGTCCTCTGAATTAAATTACATAAAATTCACACCATAATGGAACTTGGCAGATTCGCTATACACTCTTATTGATTAAATTAATTTTCAAGCTTTTCCCTTTCTCCATTCCCAAGTTTGATGAAAGTGAACTTGACAAAGAAGTCATAATTTTAGCCAAACCATGGGAAAAGTTGCATTATATGTCGCATCATGATAAAAATGAACCTATCATTGGGCATTTGGGGATTGTTAATGCTCTGACCAGACTGTGAGCAGCTGCAATCTACCGTATTAATCCGCCTAAAAATCCAGACCCGTCTTATAATCGAGGTCTTTGGCCATATCGGTATTTTCGGCAAAGTCCGGTGGTGCCACGTGGTCACGGAAAATGCCGATCTTCGAAACCGGTAGAAGGATATAATGTTTACCTTCGTCCCTTGATAGAAATAGCAGCAAGGTAATTTTTTAGGTAAAGTACCGAATTTTTCTGTGTATTACTCGCACCCGTGTATAACACGCACTGAATATTTGCTAAATAGTTTTGAAATAAAAAAAAAGATGTTCCTATGTAAAACACAAAGAATTTATCCGTGCATTATTTACTAAGTTACCAGATACTAAGTGTGTCAAATTTCACTAGGATTGAGTTGAAAATGGCCGAATTCGGAAGGTTTAGAGTAGAAACAGGCCGAATTTACGATAATGCTAACTGAATTTTCATTGTGCAGCTCTGTTACCATGGGCCTCAGGCAACTTGATGTAGTGTAGGCAGTTCTTTGCTTCCCCACTGCAGACGCTATGACAATAAAAATGTAGTTATTTCTTTTGTGTTCTCATAATTCACACCTTCTTTGTGTCACTTTCTTAACTGAGACGTGAAATTATCAACTCAGTGCCTCAGGGCAATGCAAACAACAACTAAAGTCGACTAGTTGTCATTCTGACTGCCAATTAACCAATTAAGTGCACAGATGTATGCTGGTAGTTTTTTTTTTTTTTTTTTTTTTTTCTTTATCATAAACATTGTTTATTTCAAACAATTTTTTTGGTAAGTTGGAAGAAAAGTTAAAAAAAAAAAAAAAAAAAAAAAGATAAACATATGGTAAGAAAATAAAAGATAAAATGCAAATGACCGATCTACCTACCTCAAAAGCCCAGTTGGTTTTGTTTATTATCAATAATTTTAATAATTGCAAAAAATTAAATACTTTTTTATTTTTTCAATGTATGATCGTTTGTGCCAATATTTATGTTCTACCAAATTTATTTCCTATTTTGAACTACAATAAATCAGTTGTGCAGGCTGATTTATTCAAGTTACGGTGTGAGACTTGTCAAAGTCCGGTAATCAATACAGATTCATATGCATATGCCTGTTTGAGTAGTTTCCCTTTGAAGAGATCACATGATCAGCAAAATAAAAAAGCGTAAACAAAAAGAGCATGGACATGAAAAGGATATCAAATTACTGCAAATCAGATGGAGTTGCTTGTTTTGAGCTGACAGAACCAAGGTATGGGTGAGATAGGTATAAAAAATCATGAATATCTCATAGCAATCATTCTATTTCGCATTTTTACCGGGCGATCGTGAATGTCCTGAGTTTTCGCGACCGATTATCTTGGCGATTTCTGTCCCGATTTTGGTGTTCCTATAAATAATACACATCGGATTTTTGTAAACGTTTTCTGGGTAAATAAGGTGCGTGTTATACACAGTTAAATACGGTATGCATGCTTGTAAGTGGTGTTGGAAGTTTTTTTAATTGTACTTTAGGATTTTCTGAGTGGCAGGGAATATCTCCGACAGGCGACTTTTTTTAACCCATCTTATAATTAAGTAAAAGCAAAATCCTGCCTGGAAAGGGCCCAAAAACAGCCCCCGTCTTATAAACGAATCGTCTTATAGGCGGATTAATACGGTAGTTAGGGCATGAGCGGTTCACTTTTTAATACTTTGCATGTTGGGTAATTTCAGTAGATCATATTTTGAAGTTTTTTCTTAATTTTTCCTAGAAAATGAACTTTGACATTTCATGCAAGTTGTCTTCTAAGGATTGTGTAATCATTAAATGACTTTTCTGAAACTGCAAGACCATTTTTCACCACATATTTCTCTCACTGGGTATATACAAATACATGTATATATATATAACACACTTGTACTGCCTTGCTGTACAAGCTGGCTTTTATATTGATGCAGTAGAGTGTAGGACTGAGTACAGTGGACCAGGTTTGATTCCCAGTCAGGGAAAAATGTTATTTCCATTTTTTCACCTGTAACATTTGGCATCCACCATAAATAACCAACATGTGAGCATAAAACTCCTGGGTCTCATTTAATGTGATTCTCTGACTCCTAGAAATTCAGGGTCAAATTTCAATTTGGAGGGGAAGAATGTCACCGGGTATATGTATATAACAAACTTACTGCCTTGCAGTACAAGCCGGCTTTTATAGCAATGTGGTAGAGACTGTAGGACTTAAAGAGTCCAGTGGACCTGGTTCGATCCCTGCACATGGAAAAATGTTATTTCCATTTTTTCACCTGCAATATTTCATTTTGAGCTTTCTGTTGAAGTGGGGCTGAGAGTTTGTTCCAATGGTCTTATTCCTCCACTGATCAAGATGGTCATCATGTCCATATATTATGGTAAAAACACACTGAAAAATCTAAACCAAGAAAGCTTTAAGACTATTGGTACGTAGCATCAAAGAAATGAGGTCCAGTGTGTTCGAATGATGATCGCAGGTTGACTTTTGCTCTTTTATAGATGACCCACTATTTGGATTAATGGCTGTGGCAGTATGGAAAAATGTTGCATGGCATCTGCAGACATGCAATGGCTGTATCACCTACATGCCTCTTGTTTACCAGGGAGACTGCTTTTTTTTTTTGAATACCCAATTGTTTCTTGCATACCCAGCCCTTCTGAAAAAGGTGTCTACTCAAAAAGGACAGAACTGGCTCCCCATGAGAGCAAGTTCCTTCTTTTTTCGAATAGACCCTTTTATCAGAAGAGAGGCTAAAACATTTTTGACAGTCATCTCAAGTGAAAACATATCCATTTCCCCTTAATGCTGAGCACTCTGGATAAAATTTTAAGCAGACGATATATTGAAATATTTTTCTTTTTTTTCCCAGAAAACACTGGAGACAGTTTGCATAAAATGTCAAATCCAATTTTCTGGGAAAAAATAAGAAAAAATATTACCAATTTGTTGTCTACTAAATTAGCCTAGAGACTGGCAAAGGTTAAATCTCTGCCCTTTCCCTGGAAAATTGATCAGATGAATGAAATTGATTATATAACGCTGAGTTACTTCCTAACTATAGCATCATTGGACCGTCCTGTTGCGGACTTTAATCAAAGGACTGAAAGAAGACGAAATTAGCAATTAGATTCAATCAGTTCATTCCTCTGATCAGGAAGATCCAAGAGTAGCACTTTAATTAAGTTTATATCGAGTTTATTAAATATTCATTGATTGACGGTTAGAATATAGAGCTTATTTCTTACTTTGTACAGACAGGACCTTAACACTTAGCAAGCTATGGGCAAATTCAGCAGACGAAGAATCAATCATATTTTTCATATTTTTTTTCCCAGAAACTAGCCTTTGACATTTCATACAAATTGTCTCCTAGGCAGACAATTTGCATGAAATGTCAAATACTAGTTTCTGGGAAAAATAAGTAAAATAATTCAAAATGTCATCTGTGATTTACCCAGCATGTTAAGCGTTAAACAAATTTAGATTCCTGGAGTTGAAAATTATGACTGATTCCCTACAAGTTAATACAATGTAACTGTGCAAATATTAGCGGTGTACTTAACTAACCTTTTGTACTCTCTGAACAGACAACTTAACCCTAGTCCTGCTGAACCTGGGTATGTCCTGCTTTTGCAAACAGTGTAGATCCAGATCAGTTGGCTTCTGAAGCCAACTGATTTGGATCTGCACTGTTTGCCAAAAAGTATGTGAATTTATATCAACAATCTGGATCAAGTAATCTGACTGGCAGAAATTTCGAAAAGGGCATGGCATCTTAATTTATTCAGCAGGACAAGGGTTAAGATAAATTGTGATATACAGTTCACTCTCATTATCTCAAGCTCCAAGGGACCAGAATTTTTAGTTTGAGATAACAGGAGCTTGAGATAACGGGCAGAAATACAAACAACATAAAGCAAACCTAAACCATAGTTATTTAATCCTGATGTCACCGGGTATAGGTATATGATACACTTGTACTGCCTTGTGGTACATGCCGGCTTTTATAGCGACATGGTAGAGTGTAGGACTTTGAGTCCAATGGCCCAGGCTTCTATCTGCATCTGCACTGTTTGGCATTAAGAATGTGAATTTGTATTAACAAACTGGATCAAGTAATCTGATTGGCTGAAAATTAGAAGTGGGCATGGCATCTTAATTTATTCAGCATGACAAGGGTTAAAAGTTAGTTTGACTTAAGCAACTTAAGTTTGAATTATCAGTGTTTGAGATAATGAGAGTCAACTGAACGTTCTTATATTTTCCTAGAAAACAGGATTTGAATTTTAATGCAAACTGTCTGTCAAGCTCTGTTATTCTGAACTAGACCATGAAGTGAGCATGTGCTCACTAATACCCCTGGCCATGGCCATGAGTGAAAATACACAACAAGATGACAAAGGGATATAACTCGAATAAACCTGGAAGCGCCTATTTTCATATCACACTTATAGTGCATAAAGGTGTGTGAGTAAAATATTTTCTTTCCCACAATACAACTAGTCATACTTGTCATGTGTACAAAATTTCAAGTTTCTAGGTAAAGTAGTTCGGGAGATATCTTTGACACAAAATTGACACAAAATAAATGCATATCAAAATAACAATATATAAAAAAGGGATAAACCTGTAATAAACCTGGCCCTGAAGCCCCTGTTTTCATATCACATGTGTAGTGCATAAAGGTGTATGTGTAAAATAAATTTCATTAAAATCTGAAAACTGGTATAGAAATTATTAAGAAAAATACAAAATTTAATAGCAAGAACAACAAAGGGAAATAACCCTAAGGGACCTGGCCCATGGCCCTTATTTTCTTTCCCACAATACAACTAGTCATACTTGTCATGTGTACAAAATTTCAAGTTTGTAGGTAAAACAGTTTGGGAGATATCTTTGACACAAAATTAAGAAAAATACAAAATTTAATAGCAAGAACAACAAAGGGAAACTAGATCGGGCAGTCGATTGCACGCCGTCGCAAATCCCCACGCTTCTGGCAGAAATTGCCCTTGTACCACACAGCATAGTTTTAAACAACCAGGCAAAATTCTACTTGTATGTTATTCTACTCATCATTCCCTTCAATTTGATATGCCACATGACCATGTTGTGAGAAACTTAATTTTTGACCCTGCCCATTCAGTATGTTTTACATCTATCACTACTGAGCATATGTGCACATTTTCACATAAGGATCTTTAAAATTGACTTTGAAATTGGAAATTGTTAATATTTGACCTTTTGACTCCTCCCCAGGGCCCCTGGGGGTGGGGCAAAAAATAAACGGGCTCTTGCATGCCCCACTTGTGTAAGCAAGCCACTCACCAAATTTGGTTGGATTCTGTCCAGCGGTTTGGGAGGAGATAACATAACGGACAGACAGACGGACAGATGGATGAACTGATAGACGAACGGAGGGGATAACGATATCCCCGACGCTTTTTCTAAAAAGCGTGGGGATAATAACTCAAAGGGACCTGGCCCCATGGCCCTTATTTTCTTTCCCACAATACAACTAGTCATACTTGTCATGTGTACAAAATTTCAAGTTTCTAGATAGAGTAGTTCCTGAGATATCTTTGCACAAAAGAAATGTTAACAGACAGACTGACAGACAGACAGACTGACAGACACGACTGACAGACACACAGAAAAGACAAAAACTATATACCCCTATTGCATACTTCCTATGCCGGGGGTATAATAATAGCAGAATTATCTTAAACCTTATCCTGTGGATAAAGTATCTTATTACGCGCTGACACAAACCATCTCTTACTGCTATGCACATCATATTACGTTTCCTTGGAGTATCAAAGGTTAAACCCTGTTAACATACAGATGTATGCATGCAATTTGATTGGCTGATAGGGTGATTTCTTGCTTATAATCATTTTTATCACGTGATATGGCTAAAATTAATAATAATATTAATTGGTATTTCAATGAAAACTTTGATAGTGGATTTTTTTTCCAATTCAAAATAGTGCCAGCTGTTGAAACTGCAATTTGGTGCCAATTTTAATGGCCATTATAGTGAAAATATTGGCAAAATGGGTTTATTTTCTGGACATAATAAATTAGTTATTAATAGATGACATTATAAATGCATTTAGACAGAATTTTAGAAGCAAAATATGGAAAATGGTGCAAATACCAGAGCAACAAACCTTAAGTTGAGGTGCTGGTACGTAATCGCTCTTCTATTTTAAAGTACAGTCAAACCTGTGTTAGTGGTCACCTCTATTAAGCAGCCAACCTGTATTAAGCAGCCAGAGGAATGTTGCCCAAAAATTCATAGATTTATATATTTGAACTGTATTAAGCAGCCACCTGCCTTCAGCAGCCACATTTTAAGCTTCCCATGGGTGGCTGCTTAAGACAGGTTTGACTGTACTGTATTGATGTTGAATAAGTTGAAAATTAGCACAGTGGTGAAATATGGAAAATGGAGCTGATACTGGAATGACAAACCTGACATTACGTGGCTCAGCTATGGCCAAGTTGGGATGCTGGTATGAAATCGCTTTCTAAGCACCACATTAGTGTTGAATAAGTCTTATCATACCATGTTTTGTGCACATGTGATAATGCATGAAAGCCAGTGAGTGCATTATCACACGTACATGCGCAGAACCATGGTATAAACTCACATTTGTATGCATGTAGATCATCTACATCCATGATATTCCATGCTGAATGCTGGGAAATTTGTCTTCTACCATATGTGATAAATTGAAAATTAGCACAGTGGTGAAATAGGGAAAACAGTGCCAATATCAGAGCGACAAATCTTAAGTTCAGTGGATTGGGTATGGCCAAATCAGGGTGTTGGCAGAAAATCACTTTATAGGCACCCATATGCTAACTAACTAATTACCAGAGAATATAGTAAAAATATGATTACTTATGCACTATATATATATATATATATATATATATATATATATATATATATATATATATATATATATATATATATATATATATATATATGTATCTTTTCTTTTTTTTTTTTTATGCATTATAACGAGGCCATGAAACACAGATGTCATATTTTTTTTTTTAGCTTTTCTTCCTATTTTTTTTCCCTATTTCAAAAGTAAATTCACATTTTTATAAAAAAAAAAAATATGTTCTCCAGAAGCAGCAGACACTAACAAAGAATTTTATATAGGTTTCATATGCCTATCTTTAAACATCCTATTTTACTGAATTTGTCAGTCCCACCTTTGAAAGAAATATTAAAGCTTGGAACATCTTATTTTGCTTGATTCATGCTTAAAGCCTATTACTGACAAGTGTGCATGGTCGTCAGATTAATCTATTTTTCACAGGAAACAGGTTTTGACATTCCATGCAAATTGTCTCCAATTGAGACAATTTGCATGGAAAGTCAAATCCTGTTTTGGGGGAAAAAATAAGAAAAACATTAACATTTTGTCATCTGCTAAATCAGAGTGGTATCATTAACCCTTCTCTTGCCGGAATTAAAATGAATCAGGCCTGTAAGAGGGGGTACCTCTACTTGAGAAGTCATTACCCCCTGAATTTTACCTCGATTTTCATGAAATTTTCACGTATAATTTGCCGATCCTAGGTGGCCATTTTACCGGAGAAAGAATGGTCACGTGACTAGAAAGTCACGTGACAGTCATGTGTAAACCGGGAACCGTTTAAGACACTTAAAAAAAAAAAAAAAAAAAAATAATAATTACAAGAGCCCAGCGCCTACTGTGTACTATTGTGAATGAAACGAGTGACATACATAGGTTCTACTGTTATTCCTACTTATTCCTCACTGGAAATGATTCAGGTGTTATGGGCTTTTTTTCCAGAAAAGCCTGATCAATCTGTTGAAGTGAGTGCTGAAATTAATGGCAGCTTGAAATTTGGTATTCTCGGTCGTTTTTAGTGTGGGTAAAATCCAGCACCTGACTATCTAATGAAAAGTGGCGTGTTTGTATGAAAGTAGGTTCACTCCTGTATGAGAACACTTGCTCTGAATGGTTGCATGTGGTATATTGTAAGTATGACGGGCTTTTGAGCTGGCAGACCCCGCCAGCGCGACTATTGTCGCGAAAGGCAAGATAAGGGTTAACTATAAAAAAATATAAAATGTGGTTTTGCATTTTTTGTGTCGAATACAACCCCAAAACGTCAAATTCGGGCTAACTTTTTGGGTTTTAATTTTTTTCCGGCTTTCTGTTAACCCTTCTCTTGCCGAAATTAAAATGAATCAGGCCTGTAAGAGGGGGTACCTCTACTTGAGAAGTCATTACCCCCTGAATTTTACCTCGATTTTCATGAAATTTTCACGTATAATTTGCCGATCCTAGGTGGCCATTTTACCGGAGAAAGAATGGTCACGTGACTAGAAAGTCACTTGACAGTCATGTGTAAACCGGGAACCGTTTAAGACACTTAAAAAAAAAAAAAAAAAAAAATAATTACAAGAGCCCAGCGCCTACTGTGTACTATTGTGAATGAAACGAGTGACATACATAGGTTCTACTGTTATTCCTACTTATTCCTCACTGGAAATGATTCAGGTGTTATGGGCTTTTTTTCCAGAAAAGCCTGATCAATCTGTTGAAGTGAGTGCTGAAATTAATGGCAGCTTGAAATTTGGTATTCTCGGTCGTTTTTAGAGTGGGTAAAATCCAGCACCTGACTATCTAATGAAAAGTGGCGTGTTTGTATGAAAGTAGGTTCACTCCTGTATGAGAACACTTGCTCTGAATGGTTGCATGTGGTATATTGTAAGTATGACGGGCTTTTGAGCTGGCAGACCCCGCCAGCGCGACTATTGTCGCGAAAGGCAAGATAAGGGTTAAACAAGTCCTTCCTTACCTGAGGATATGTTTATTGTTCAATTAAACATAATTTCGAACAGTCTTTGAAATACCTATTCCTGCTTTCAAAAGCAGAAAAGTATTTTTTAATATATTACTTGCTAGGTTTTGACTACAGCAGTCTGAACCGTAGCTTCCTGTGTCCATTCTAAGTTATTGCCTTTGCGTGTTTATGCAAGATGTCGCTGATGAAATAAATCTGATGTCTCGCACCATTAGCTCAGTGACAGTGTTTGGCTGGCCGATATGTAGATTAGCTTGATTGAATCATGATGAAGAGTCTCATTCTAGGATTATAGGATTCCACTTGTGACAGCTTGTAAAGCACAATCTTGTTTGTTAAAACTTGGCCCATTTAAAATTCACAGAATATGGTAATGTCCTAAAATTTTGAACACTTTATTCCATACTTTTTTTCCACACTTTGAATTTTATTGTTTTATGCTAAAATTGAATTTTAGAAAAGGGTGGAATGGCAAACATTGTTGATCCTGATCAGACTGCTCCTTAACTTTGAGCAGTCTGATCTGGGTCCACTCTGTTTGCACAAGCTATTTTGTCAGAAAAGTCTATGAAATTTTAGGACAATTACCATGTCATTGGAGGAAAGCCAATATAGTTTGAATTTGGCCTGGCATTTAACACACAGAAAATCTTGCCAACTTCTTTTGTGGTAAAATGTCCAAAAAATTATTTAGTGATTATGGAAATAATCCTAAGTATTGGAACAGACACGCCAGAGCAAACAGTATAGAACAGATCAGATGCCACAGAATGAGGCATCTGATCAGGGTCTAATTGTTTGTCACTTGCCATGCTGAATAAATTAAGATGCCACACCCACTTACATGGGCTGTGTGCCTAGGCAAAAAGTGCCTCTGAACATGAGCAAAATGAGCAGATTCAGATCATCCTGCGCATGCGCAGAGTTTCATCCTGGCCTTCGCTTTTCATTCACACATTCTGTAGTATCCAATTATTCTGTTAGTGGACAGTGAAGGCCCTGATCAGACTGCACAGATGCGCAGGCTGATCTGGGCCTTTGCTGTCCACATATGTCTGAAGACACGTTTTTGCATGGCCTGACCCATAGCTTCCATTCCTTGGCACTGTCTGCATCAGAGAAACTGAGAATGTGTTTGGGACTTGCTATAGGATTTTCCCATCCTGTATACTCTAAATATTCAGGCACCTTAACTCCTTACCATACTTGTTCTGAATAATGAACAGGTCCATTTCAAAACCTACTGTTGTGTCTAAAAACTGCCAGACCAGATGAATAGCCAACAGTGTAGACCCTGATCAGATGCCAAAGTCAAACAAAGTAGACCAAGAAGTTTGAACTGCTTCTAAAGCACTGTCTGAATTTCAACCTGTACTGTTCTAACATTGTCAGGTAGCCACTTGAATATTCAAGTTTTAGGATCAGAAGAGGACATTTTTTTTTATAATTTTTCAGAGACAATAAGGCTTGACATTTCATGGGAATCATCTGATTCATTTTTGATATTTTTGTAGAAAATAATTCTTGAAATTTCATGTGAATTGTCTGCTTGTCAGACAATTCACATGAAATGTCAAGACTTATTTTCTAAGAAAAAAAAAGATATAGTTAAAAGTTTCATCTGCTGCAGTTGTGATTGGTGCTCTAAGGGTTAAAAAGTCTCTTGATGCTTATGATAATTTCAATATACGGAATAGAAAAAATTCTGACAAAATAAATTCTGTACATGCTGTATCCTTCAAGGGCAAGGAATACACCACAAAAATGAAAACAGCAGGCTCTATTTTACAGAAAACCTATTAACCCTTAAAGCGCCAAGAAAACCTGCATCTGAAAATGTTGTCTGTTTATGTCGTCTGCTGAATATTCTTGCAAACTTTTCAAACCTATTTTTTGCATACCAGCAAACAGTGTGGACCCTGATCAGACTGCTCCTGAAGAAGCAGTCTGATCTGGGTCCACACTGTTTGCAAAAATGACTCTTAGAATTACAAGCAGATGACAAAGCAGATGACAATTGTTGTGATTGGCAGTTTAAGGCTTAAAGATGTCCAGGAAGAGCTACATGCAGCCACAGAATATTGCCTACCAATGACATCAAGAGGAATACCCAAGCTATACCGTTAAAATTTTGGTACCGGATTCTGGTACTGGATTTTCTCTGCCACATCAATTGAGAACCTGACAAACTGCAAACAAAATGTTTATTTCCAGTTTGGTTTGAGGGCATGTGCTGTACCATAGAGCTTGCTCGCGCATGCCTTTGGCCTGGGCCTCTGCCAAATGTGGCATGCGGCAGCGAGCTCGCTAAAAATGGCAGCTGGTCTCCCACCATGGTGGGAATTTAAACTCTGGTTAAGGGTTTTACCCAATTATATCAATTTGACCAAGATAAAATTTGGCTGGGCTATAGATACATCTTCACCTGTTGAATTGACAGGAAGTAACCTGTCATCTGGCAAGTGTAAATATTAGACAGAGCAGACGAATAAGATGGGTATGAAAACACATGAGCTGTCCCCCAACTCATTGTGGAAATGAGACAAGAGGGTTTCAAACAGAGCCAGAATGCAAATGTCATTGGAAAAAGTCAGAGTACAGAAGGTTTCAAAGTTTCTGAGAAGCTTTGAAGCAAGGGGGAATATAGAAAATCAGCCAAGAACGGGTCACCATAGAAAACTGAACTTTCGGTCAGAGCATAAACTTTGGCATATGATTTGGGGTAACAGAAGGCAATCACTGATAGATACCACCAGTGATTTGAGTAGTAGAGTAGCAGTGCCAGTTAGCAAGAGAACAATTCTGAGACATTAACATCTTGGGTACAATAATTGGAAAAAAAGGGTGGCACTCACTGTCAGATAGTCAACCAGAAAAAAACACAGTACTTGGTGTAGGACTGCAATAAGGTGGAATATTGACACACACTGGTGGAAGGTAATTTTTAGTAGTAATTGAGACTGATAATCATGTCTCTGTCTGGCAAAAAAAGGGAGAAAATTGGTTACCTCAGTGTCTTGGAACACATCTCAGCCATGCAAGGCCACATCGGAAAGTTTCAGTCATGATTTAGGGGTGTTTGACTTATATGGGATAGGGACTTTGGCTTTAATTGATGGAATTATGAACAGTGAAAAGTATACTTCAGTGGAAGACAAAAGTACTTCTGGTTATCACAAAACATTTACTTAGATAGGCCCTACATGTTCCCCTGCCATGAGTCTCGGCACTCAAGAGCATGGTAAGAGGAGAATGAAATCAACTGTTTACCCTGGCCAGCACTATCACAAGACATTAACATCATTGAAAATATATGGCTTCTCATCAGAATTCATCTACAATGCTGAGCACATAACATTTCAAACAGAGACCAAATTTTCAGAGCCATTTAGAGATTTTGGAGTTTATTCTATTGTATCACATCAGATGACTGTATCAGGCAAGGAAGAGTCCATTTCAGAAACTCCAGGGTGAAAGGGTTAATGTAACAAGATTATGCTGGCTGAATGCTGAACTCTCCAAGGCATGAATAAAATAAATGAAAATTATGGACAAGTATTGTGAGGACAATAACTGGGGTAATTTGCAAGCTCATTTGAATTTCAGATTGATCCGTTAGGATGCTTCGCACAAATTAATGGGCAATATCTACATCAATACCATACTAAGGTATTTATCATAAATACTGAGACATAATGCCTTGCCAAACAGCATAGATCCAGAGCAAACTGCTCCTAAAGGAGCTGTCTGATATGGGTCTGCACTGTTTGTAACTGGCCAGCAATTTTTCGATAATTCACCAGGTAGCTAAATGGTCTTATTCAAGTTTTAGGGTGAGTATGGTACAAATTTACAGGTCCAAATATTTTCAGTAGCTATGGTAATGGAGAATGTCTTCACCTTCAGCATGCCAAAGACAAAATCACTCATGACAAATGAGTCATTTTTTTTCTTATTGTTCCAGAAAAGGGGAATTATTTTATTTGAATAATCTTTTTTTCTGAATTGAGGTGATATAAATCAAATGCCATGACCTAAATTCTGATAAAAACTAAGAAAAACGGAGATGACCCAAAAGCATCATTAGCGGAAAAAATGAGAAAAAAACATTTTAATGTGTGTGTGAGTGTGTGTGTGTGTGCACATGCATGCATGTGTGTGTGTGTGTGAGCCAAGATGATGAAAAGATAAAAGGAGTAACATTAGACTGGCTCCAGTCTCCAGTGACTAAATAATTTCTCATAATCCTGTTTGATAATCCACTAAAATAAAACCAAAAAAAATATCATGACTATAAAGGCTGGTCACTACAGACTCCAGTGACCAGCCTTTATAGTCATGATATTATTTTGGTTTTATTTTAGTGGATTAATAAACAGATTATAAGAAAAAAAAAACAGTTAGTCACTGGAGACTGGAGCCAGTCTAGAGTAACATTTGCATAGAGACAAACTCATCTGAAATTTAATTTATCTTGGTGACAAAATCTGAACTGAAGGTTTTCTTTGAGTTGGAGTTTTCCATCCCAGTCAACACTGTTAAGGTCATGTTAAGCTGGTCAGGAAACCTACTCGCACTTTTTTCCTGGGCATGCTTAGTCCTCTTAGTGCTTAACCAGTACTTGTGCACACACTTTTGCCAGTAAATGATGATGCATTTCTTCAATCAGCAGAATGACCTTGAAAATATTCTGTGATTAATCTCCGCAAAAGTTATGTAGCTGAGCTGGGATTTGAACTAGACATGCTACCAACTGTGCTATGGAGCCTAGCTCAACTGAATGTACATTAAAATGACAACCCAGGTCAGCCCGCCCTCATAATGGGCCTATCAGGGCCTATGCAGATTCATCATAAGTCCCTTAACCTTTAAAGTGCCAATCACAACTGCAGAAGACAACATTCTGGGCCCAGTTGTTCAAAGCTAACGATGTCGTTAGTTAACGATTCGTTAAAATTTACATCGAGTGATATGCAAATATACTGAAATTTTTTGCTGAAAAAATGTGAGTAGCTTGCAAAAGCTACTCACATTTTTTCAGCAAAAAATATCAGAATATTGTATATTGAATCCACTAAAATAGTTAACGAAATGACCCTTAACGAGCTCGTTAAGCTAACAACACTTTGAACAACCGGGCCCTGAAATAATGTTTTTTGTTTTTTAGAGAAAATAAGATTTACTTTGAAAATCAAATACTGCTCAAGTAGGTGCTAGGGGTGTATGAAGCCTCACAAACTACAATGCTGTATATGAAGAGACTTAATAAAACCGAGTCTCTGATCTTTGTTCTTTTGTGTGCAAAGGCAACCTTTTAGATTTTTATATTGATATTTCATGCTAATTGAAGGCAGACAATTCACATTAATCTCAATCCTTATTTTCTCTGGATTAAATAATGTTAGACATTATGAACCCTATATTTTCTTTAAAAAGAAATAAAAAAAAAAAAGTTTAGAGTATCATCTGCTACATATTCCTCAAACATAAACATTTTATTATCCAAGAAAAGTTTAATAAATTGATATATGGTATTATTACAATCATAAAATATGGCAGCTGACAGCCTATTAAATTTCAGTTAGTCTCTCATTCTTGAAATGAAATGATTTTTTTTTTTATCATAGCAATAGCAGGAATGTGTTAAGGTTCCTTAACTCAATAGTATGCTCATGCATATTCAACAGCTTCTGACACAATTTCCATATACTCCTGACTGCTACATTCTTATCCATTTAGCATTCATTTCACATGTCAGCATAAAAAGAACACCCCTTTTGCTACAGCTTAACCTTTAACATTTTATGGGCATTGTCTCATTAAGAAACAAAGAGGCAATTCACATTAACCTTTGTCATGTTGAATAAATTAAGATGCCACACCCACTTCTGTCAGCCAATCAGACAGCTTGATTAGGCTGTTGATACAAATTCACATACTGAATGACAAACAGTGCAGATCCAGATCAAGCCAACTGATCTGCATCTACACTGTTTGAAAAGGCAGTTCAGCAGGTCCAGGTTTAATATTATATTTGGGAAAAATATGAAAAAGAAAGAAAAATGTTGTTTGCTGCAATTTAAGTCAGCAGGTTAAAGGTTAAATCAATATGGAAACTTACAGGGAAGTGGATGTTTGAATCAAATTTATCTTCTTATAAGATATTGGGAAAATATTTCATTCAAATGGAAGTTTGTATAATAATTTATAACCATAGGAAATTTCTTGGCAGATTGTTTTTTATCGGAAACTGAAAAGGAAATGCATATACATTGATTCCAACACAACACAAAACAATAATATGTACCAAAAACATAAATGAAGTTCATTTTAACCTTACTCTAATGATTATTATTAACCCTGGTCCTGCTGAACCTGGATATACCCTGCCTTTGCAAACAGTGCAGATCCAGATCAGTTGGCTTCTGAAGAAGCCAACTGATCTGGATCTGCACTGTTTGTCATTAAGTATTTGAATTTGTATAAACAACCTGGATCAAGTACATTGTAATTTGATTGGCTGGAAATTAGAAGTGGGTGTGGCATCTTAATTTACTCAGCATGACAAGGGTTAAAGCAGAGAACTTGTTAAAGAGGAGTATTTGGTGTTAATTCTCAGCAAATTTTTCTTATTTCTCCATAAAAACATCTGTTGAGGTACTCATTAGAGGTGCCTCAGCAAAGACACATCAGCAAAGCACTTCTAATTAGTACCCACAACAAACATTTTTATGGAAAAATTTAGAATACTATCCCAGAATTATCATAAAATACTCCTCCATAACAGGTCCTTTATTAACCTTTACCACTCTCTGGGCTAATTTAGCTGACAACAAATTGACAATATTTTTCTGACTTTTTCCCAGAAACAGGATTTGACATTTGTTTGTTTGTGTTGAGGTTTTAGGGCCCAGTCAACCCAGTGGGGTCATGTCGAGCGCGGTCAGTTTACCTAACCACACGTTTACTTGGCAGGCTTAGTCCTCTAAGCGGTTAACCAGTAGTGTGCACATTCTTTCGCCAGAAACTGACAACTGCCCTTCTTGAATCAGCGGAAGGGAGAGAATGACCGTAGAAAATATTTCATGATCAATCTCCACGAAAGAATGTTGCCGACCTCGGCGGGGGTCGAACCCGCGACCTCCTGGTCTCCAGTCGGACGGCGCATCCAACTGAGCCACCGAGGCCGGCAAAGGAGACAATTTGTGTGAAATGTCAAATCCTGTTTTCTGGGAAAAATAAAAAAAAATATTGGAAACAAACTGCATGAAATATCAAAACCAGTTTTCTGGGAAAATAAGAAAAATATTTCAAACTGCAGTCTGCTGAAAATTTTACCCAGAGTGCTAAGTGTTAAATTAACTGTATTTGTACATATAAGCATCAGAGAGGCAGCATTAATAACACCAGCTTGACATTACATAAACTATCATGGAATTATAATCATTTTGCATGTTACAGACTGCTCTCTGCTGATACAATCATCTCACCGCCACCCCATATGGTGCATACAATTTATATGTTAAACATTTAAAGACGGTTACATGAAATTGCAATCAATAAAACAGCAATAAGCAAGGGAAAATTAGTAATACAAACTGAATATAAATACACTTCTATAAAAGAAAAGATGCAATATGCACTAACTAAAACTAAAATAGCCCTTAACCTTTACCACTCTCTGGGTTAATTCAGCAGATGACAAATTGATATTTTTCTTATTTTTTCCCAAAAATCAGGATTTAACATTTCATGCAAATTGTCTCAATTTGCATGAAATGTCAAATCCTGTTTTCTGGGAAAAATCTGAAAAATATTTTGCTATGTTATCTGGTGAAAATTTTACCCTGAGCAGCAATAAAGCTCCAAAGAAAATTTGTAGTAGACAACATTCTAATTTTTTTTTTTTTTTTCATTTTTCAAAGAAAACAAGAACTGTCAATAAGCAGTGCTTATTAGATACTCCTGTGCAGAAACCAAAATGTAACACACAGACGGACAGGACATACAATGTGAAAGCAGTTTACTCCCCCACCCCCACCCCAAAAGCTACTCACATTTTTTCAGCAAAAATATTAGCATATATGCCATATTTAGTAAAGTTTAAACGATATGTTGAGTAACGACATCATTAGTTTCGAACAACTGGGCCCTGAAGTGCAGCATTTTATCAAAAACATTTTTACTGCAAAGCTTTGAAGTGTTCTCCACTATACTGAACACATTTTTATTTTTATTCAGTCATGAAATGTTAAAAGTCTTATTTCGGTATCTGTTTGAGATACTTGTACAGTGAACACGTTACAATGACAGCATTTGTTGCCATTAAAATGAATTTGCTGTTGTAAAGAATCCTTAATGGACAGAATAATATGTGAGGAAGATCTTGTTTTATTCTTATTTCCTTATAGAACATATTTTTTTGGATATTTGTTAGAATCGCCTCAGTGAGGCAATTCTAACAAATATCCAAAACATATGTTGCTTGGAGGGTTACTGCAATATTCCTGCATAATTTCTCATTAATTGTCACCTCTTGAGCGAATGTTTCTTGGCATTCAAATTGTCATTATAACGAATTTTGTTGTTCTATCAAGTGTTGGTATAAATTACCGGCCTCAATTGCTCAGTTGGATGCGCCGTCCGACTGGAGACCAGGAGGTCGCGGGTTCAACCCCTGCCGAGGTCGGCAACATTCTTTTGTGGAGATTGATCATGAAATATTTTCTACGGTCATTCTCTCCCTTCCGCTGATTCAAGAAGGGCAGTTGTCAGTTTCTGGCAAAAGAATGTGCACTATACTGGTTAACGGCTTAAAGACTACGCCTGCCCAGTAAATGTGTGGTTAGGTAAACTGACCACACTCGACATGACCCCATTGGGTTGACTGGGCCATAAAACCTCGACACAAACAAAATTGTCGGTATAAAGAGGGTTGACTGTATATAGCACTGCTAAAAGAATGTCTGGACTTATATTTCTTCCCAGAGAGCATTTTCTTAAGGCTTGGAATCTGATTGGTGAGTATTGTTTGTGTTGAGGTTTTACGGCCCAGTCAACCCAATGGGGTCATGTCGAGCGCGGTCAGTTTACCTAGCCACACGTTTACTGGGCAGGCTTAGTCCTCTAAGCGGTTAACCAGTATTGTGCACATTCTTTCGCCAGAAACTGACAACTGCCCTTCTTGAATCAGCGGAAGGGAGAGAATGACCGTAGAAAATATTTCATGATCAATCTCCACGAAAGAATGTTGCCGACCTCGGCGGGGGTTGAACCCGGGACCTCCTGGTCTCCAGTCGGACGCCGCATCCAACTGAGCCACCGAGGCCGGCGATTGGTGAGTAAGGCAAATGGATAATCACTAAGCCTGGAATCAGGCCCGGAGAGTATGGCAGCTGTTAAATCACCAAACCAATGAGTGTGCAGGCTAGAAGCATATAACAAGTTCATCAGCTTACATGCCAATAACTGATTATCATATTAGCCATTCCATTAAAGCGCTTGAAGAGAAACAACCACTTGCATTCTTTCAGCCCTGCAGACCAAAATCCTTTGCAAACAGCATAAATCCTGATGAGATGGCTTGTAATGGGTCATATCATCAGGATCTACATCGTTTACACATCTGGTTCTGAATTTTGATTGGCACACCTATTTGCAACCATGGGTGCATCCAATTTTAAAGGTGGAAGAGTCAAATTCAGAAACTCAGGGATGAAAGAGTTAACTGAGTAGCACATGAGTGATGCCATGCAGGCCATTAACCCTTGTCCTGCTGCCCGGACATACTCTGCCTTTGCAAACAGTGTAGATCCAGATCAGTTGGCTTCTGAAGAAGCACTGTTTGCTATTTAGTATGTGAATTTATAGCAAAATCCGGATCAAGTAATCCGACTGGCTGAAAATTAGAAGTGGGCATGACATCTTTATTTATTCAGCAGGACAAGGGTTAAAGAGAAACCATCTTGCTAGTAGACAAGCATATTATCAGATTAGAGAAAGAGAATGTTAAAACTGCTTTTAGAAATATCCCTAGCTGAACTAAGAAACAATAGTAAGAAAACCAACATAACAAATGTGTATGTTTGCAATTTGATCAGGGTTCCTAGATTTCACTTCAAATTCATCATGAAAACATACCTATATAATTTTGACCCCCTTAAACCACACTTGACCCCCTTAAACCCCACTTTTATATAGTAAAACTGGGGTTTACAGGGGTATACATTAGTTTTCTTATTTCTACTCAAAAACATAGATTGTGGGTACTCATTTGAACTGCCTCAGTGAGGACCCACAATCTATGTTTTGAGCAGAAATATGAAAAATATCAGAATTTTTATCTGAAAACTTTCAGTTTTTGGTGTTGAAATTTTCATTATATTTGAATAGGTGTGTTTTCATAATGTGTACAGTCATTGTAAGATGTATACAAGAGCCACAACCCTGCCCAGACTGCACAAAAATACAGGATGGTTTAGATCATCACTGTTCACAGATTACATTAACACTTTGCATGCTGGATAAAAATTTCAGCAGCCAACATTTTAAAATATTTTTCTTATTTTTCCCAGAAAATAGTCTTTGATATTTCATGCAAATTGTCTCCTAATGAGACAATTTGCATGAAATATCAAAGACCATTTTCTGAGAAAAATAATAATAATATCATCAGTTTGTCGTCTGCTGATCTAGCTCAGAGAGTGGTAAAGATTATAATGTTGGTTTTCAAAGACTGTTCCTCCTCTCTACAAGACAGTTATTTAGAAAGCAGGAAGCATAGTGTGCATACCTTTTTGGGGTTTGGGTAACTTTGGAGACAATACTACAAAACATTAATGAACAAATATGATGTGCAACATGTAAAATTGGCCCTCAGACCATATGCAATGAGTGAAGGCACAGAACAGCCTGTGCATTCAAACAATCTAATCAGGGCTTCTTTTGTTTGTCAATTTACTCTGCAGTACCCCTTGATTCTAAAGGAAGATGGAGAAGGCCTGGTCAGACTGACATGGCATGCTGTCTAGGCCATCACTGCCCACATATTGAATAAGAGCCCTTTTGCAGTGTTGCACATCACATATAATAAATATACTACCAAGACAACAGTTACACAACATTCACTGAGCCAGTGCATGACAAAACCTACAATAACACTTGTGCGACCAGCAAACACTCTGATCAGCCTGTGCATCCGCACAGTCTCATCAGTCTTTGCTGATCACATGTGCCTTCTACAGCCTCCGGCTATCCAAAGAGGGATAAACGAGAACCCTACTAGTGGGCAGATGTACAGGCTGATCTAAGTCTTCTGGTTACACAGGTCTTGTCGTGGGCAGGCTCCATTAAAATTACTCATAGACATGCAAATTACAAACAAGTTTCTAGACCTTATTTACTCAAAATGTTCAGACAAACATGTCTGAGCAGAAAAAAAAAAGGCTCAGATCAAACTGCTTCTTTGTTATTATGACTACTTGGTAATGATGCTGAACTGTGCTGAATGAAAACTGTCCAGACCCTGATCAAATTGTTCCTAAGGAGCAAAGCAGTTTGATCTGTGTCTAGACTGTTTGCTCAGGCAAGTCTGTCTAAAAATTTTCGGGAAAAACACAGTAAATATGGGTTAACAGGGGTGTGGGGGTGGGGGTGGGGGGGCTACACTGTTTGCTAAACATCCAGCAAGATTTTGGACACATCAACAGGTAATAAAATGGACTTTTCCAAATTTTAGGACAAGCATGGTTACAAAAGAGTTAAGGTGTCTTAGGGTAAATATGGTATGTTTCTTTTTCGGTTCTCACCGTGCCTTTATTGCATATTTACTTATTTAGACAAAGTCAGGGCTTTCTCTAAGGTCACATTTACATTTGACTAAAAGTCTGATCAAGATTGGAATTTACTTCAAAGCTCCTTGTCTCTCAACAAAAGTAAGCAGTCTTGCAGAAAATTCCAATCAGAACAAATTTTTTGTGTAATGCCAATGCAGCCTTAAGTTGAAATTGCTCTAAGCACTTAGAAATTTGGGCTGCAGTGTGAGAAAATGTATCTTATGCCATGTAAGCCCAGCAAAGACACTGATCAACCAGCACATCCAAGCAAGACAGATGAAGAAACCTTAGACACTTATCTATCCACCTGATGCCCAGCAGTCTGTGCTCAAATTATGTGAATGCACAGGTTGACCTGTGTCTCCCCTGGGCTTGCATGCCAAAAAGTCCATTTATATTTCAAGTTTCAAGTCCTCATTCTGTTAACTGAAGCTGAGGTAGACATGAAGAGTGATCAATTTCATTACTCATCTGGGTGTGTAATATGATAACAAGACAATTTTGTAATATACTTAGCAATTTTAGAGAGCATAAATTTATCAAAAGCAATGAATGAAGCAAAAGGCTCATTCACACATTAAAAGGTTCTTTCTTACCTTTAACTTTAAGGTCACAGACTACTTAATCTCACAGGACACAAGTTATAGTTCTATATCAATGTAGTGCCATAATGAAGACTTCCAGATTTTTTTTTCCACTTTCTGGGGTCTTTGTTTTTTTTGTTTTGATGCCAGAATTGGTCAAAATAAAAAATTCAGGCAATTCTGCAGGAGACAGAGATATGGGTAAAACTGTAGGTCTTGAGTGATTGCTTTGAATATGAAATTAGAAAGTCACCTTGAAAACATCTTGCCTTTACATCAGTTGAGACCTGTTGAACAATATGGCATCAGTCAAGTACCTAGTGTTTACCCTTTGAACTGAAAAAAATCTATGGGCTTCAGAATGTATGCAGAAATGTATGTTGTGTATGGAAAAATCAATGGTAGTCTCTATCCATCATCTATTTTAGACTGAATAAACTCTCCCAACCCGCACCCCCAACCTGCACACTATATATTAGATGAGTCGAATTTCAATTTTAGGTATGTCAGGCTCTGTGATTTAGATATTTCTAGAGAAAAATGGCTAAACTATCGGCAAACAGTGGAGACCCTGATCAGATGCCTCATTCTGCGGCATCTGATCTGGGTCTGCACTGTTTGCCAGTTACCCTTTAGGTGGTCTCTAGACTAAACTCGGTTAAAGAATCTCACCACAATAATGCTGATGTGGCAGGCAAGTCTTATAAAAAATACACTACAATCTTTGTAAAGACACACGGCAATGAAAGCAATAATTGGCACTGTGGAGATATTAAAACTGAACCATATTTCAGGTCAGGTTCAGTCATTTCTGTAAATAAATAATACTGTTGTATTCTATGGCAAGGGAGACTAGTTTTGCAACTTTCTGTTTTGCTTTCCCTTCTGGAATGGGTTCTATTCTTAACCCTTGTCCTGCTGAACCCGGATATACCCTGCCTTTGCAAACAGTGTAGATCCAGATCAGTTGGCTTCTGAAGAAGCCAACTGATCTGGATCTGCACTGTCTGTCATTACAAATTTCTAAATTTCTATCAAAAACCTGGATGAAGTAATCTGATTGACTGGAAATTAGATGTGGGTGTGGCATCTTAATTTATTCAGCAGGACAAGGGTTAAAAGAAAGACTTTGTTTCCAATGTAATAATAAGATACAAGGATTACTTTTAATTTTTATTCACTGGCAGATCCTTTGGAGACATTTGCATGAAAGGTCAAAGACTATTTTCTGAGAATATTAAGAGAAAGATTTCAAAATGTTGGCTGCTGAATATTTTACCCAGCATGCTAAATGTTAAATCTTGCCATGCTGAATAAATTAAGATGCCACACCCACTTCTAATTTTCAGCCAATCAGATTACTAGATCTAGATTTCAGATACCAATTCACATACTTAATGACATTATAGTGAAGATCCAGATCAGTTGGCTCTCTTCAGAAGCCAACTGATCTAAATCTCACTGTTTGCAAATGCAGGGCATATCTGGATTCAGCAGGACCAGAGTTAAGAAAGTCCCAGAATGATAAGGATACCATCTCTTACACTAGTAAAGTAGAGCTAAAAAGTACAACTGAAATGCTTCAAGAAGAAATGAAAGTAGTTCTGACACTGATTACTTGCTGTAACTCGTCTTCCTTGATGTATCTTACATAACAATCTTTAGAGCTCACCAAACAGTTCCTGACAGTGATTACTTGTTACAGTTTGTCTTAATAAGAATCCATAGACTGATTAAATGGGAAAATTTGGGGGCAGAACATCTAATTATTCATACTGGCATATTTATCAAATATACATTCTTTACGTTATGTTTCATGTCAAAATCTAAGCAATCAAGTGCTGTAATATTTTTTAGCAGCAAATACTGTACATGAAATTTTTCATAACTGGCAGACTTATTTTAGCAAAGATACTGGGTCACAAAAAAAACAACTCATTTTCCTTCTATATTCATTAACTCTTTACAAACTTAACAAAATATGTCAGCAGGTGACATTCTGAAACAATTATATACAGTGTATTTCTCTTAGAAAAGTTGGCTTGACTATTCATGCAAATTGGCAAACCATTACGAAAACATGCCTATTCAAATATATTGAAAATTTTACCATCAAAAAAAAAAATGAAAATTTTAAGATAAAAATTCTGATATTTTTCATATTTCTGCTCAAAACATAGATTGTGGGTACTCATTAGAACTGCCTCGATGAGGCAGTTCTATCAGGTACCCACAATCTACCTTTTTAAGCAGAAATAAGAAAAATACCCCCTGTAAACCCCAGTTTTACTATATAAAAGTGGGGTTTAAGGGGGTCAACATTATATAGGCATGTTTTCCTGATGCTCTGTTTTCTAAGGAGACCATTTGCATGTCAAGATCTATTTTATCTATGTTTCATAAAACAAATGATTTGTTCTCTACAGCTCTAACAAAGGGATAGTTTTAAACAATCTATGGTCACAAAACAAATTAAATGGAAGTTTTATATTTTTAGGATTTTTGGCCATCAAAATTTTATCGCTTACATTCAAAACATGAGGATATGTCTAATTGTGTTTTGACATATAACATTGTAGGTATGTATAATATACTGCATGTTTCATTAGAAAGAGCAAATAAATAGAAATCAAAATTTTAATCAATTTGATAAACAAAGTAAGCTGTATTTTTAAACCACCCTCCTGAATATGAAATGCTTGTGTTTTCATTTATCAGTTAAGATTGTCCAAATTTTTAATCAAAACTGCGGCTGTGTAGAAGTTCCTTTACTTGTAGGAAAAATATTGAACTTATGGTGTTGTATCTTTATTTACTGCACCTTTTACCTTGGGCCAATTACAGTTTAAGTTAGCTGAAAAAGTTTGAAATATGATAAAAAGACAAGACAAGAGTCCTAAAAGATCAGTTTGCAAACTTTTTGATAGCCCCTCATATTTTTTTTTTTTAACTCAGATTCAGAATATCCAAGAAGTCTACACTACCAATATCATTTTTCACCCAACCTATCAAGGATTTGATGGCTAGGATAAAATACCATTGCAGTCTCAAATCCCAAGGAGGAATTTCTAAACATTAAGTCACAAGTCATAGCTCCAGCTAAGAGTGACTATCCCCCAATGTCGATTCCACATAATATTTTTCTACAAAGAAAACATATGTTATAGGTACTCTCTAGAAGCACCTCAGTGCTTCTACTGAGTACCCACAACATAAGTTTCTGTGGAGAAATAACACATAATGCCAGTACTTTTTAGTTGAAAAAAGTGCCTTATTTGGAGCCATGACAAGTGCTAAATTTTTTTATGAAAAAGTTATAAATAATATTCTCAAACAGCTATTTGTTAGTCTGTATGTCAACAATACACAGACCAAAACAGTTCAAACATGCCAAACACAGTTATAATAAAATCAGAATCAAGAAATGCACACCAGACATACATGGATTTCAATTCAACACCATTCAAACAGCAAAATCAGGATGATCATGGCGCCTTTTACTTTCACAGCAAAATCACCAAAAGAAATTTTACTTGACCTTTACTGCTCAAAGGGTTAATTCAGTAGATGACAAATTCATGATATTTTTCTTATTTTTCCCAGAAAACAGGTTCTGACATTTCATGCAAATTGTCTATAAAGATATACACCACAACCTCTCTATCACACGGCTCGTTATAAAACAGTTTTGGATATAACACGGTTCAAAGATGGATCCCAAAAATGTATAGATTATATTGAAAAATGACCATAAATGGTCATTTTTCAATATAATCTATACATTTTTGTTTGGATATAACACGGTTGTTTCACTGACACGGTTTATGCTATGGACCCCAACAATAGTGTTATAAAGAGGTTGTGGTGTATAGAGAAAAAAAAAAATGGGAATGAAAAACCACTTCGAAATACATGATAATATCAAGATATGCAAAGTTCACTTAGCAGGAGTCATCTGTAAAATAGATAAACATTTACATCTCTATATATTTTTCTATATAATCTAAACATTATTGTTTGGATAAAACATGGCTCTTTAGCCAACAAGGTCTTTGCTATTAAAAAATGACCATAAGGCCAGAGAAAATTAATTATTAGATTCTCATCCCCACCCGCCTCTAAAAAATCTGACCAAATAAAAAATTTTGAGGTGAAAAACTTTTTCAGACACAACTGGACTTTTGCTGAAAACAGATTTTATATCACTTTTAAGAACAGCAAATGAATTATTGTTATGAAAAGAGTATTAAAATAAGATTTTCTTCTTTTTGTATATGGTAATTAGTGTCAGTTATCTTGTTTTGAATAAACAAGAGGGCCATATTGCTAACATTTTGAGCTAGATTCATGAGATGATGGTTCCAAAAATGTGACCACTAGAGTGTTAACAAGGTTTTCTGTTGATTTGTCCCAGTGACCTAGTTTTTTACCCCAAGTGACCCAGTTTCGAACTTGACCTAGAAATCATCAAGACAAACATTTTATGCAAGATTCATGATGATTGATTAAAAATATGTGACCTCTAGAGCGTTAACAAGGTCTTCCTTTGATATGGCCTGGTGACCTAGTTTTTTTTCCCTCAAGTGATCCAGTTTTGAACTTGACCTAGAACTTATCACGACACATTTTGAGCAAGATTTATGATGAATGCTTCAAAAATGTGACCGCTAGAGTGTTAACAAGGTTTTCCTTTGATTTGGTCTGGTGACCTAGTTTTTGATCCCAAGTGACCCAGTTTCAGGCTTGACCTAGAAATCATCAAAACAAATATTTTGAGCAAGAATCATGATAATTGCTTGAAAAATGTGACCTCTAGAGTGTTAACAATATTTTCCTTTTATTTGACCTGGTGACCTAGTTTTTTGACCCCAAATAACCCAGTTTTGTACTTGGCCTAGATTTCATAGGGGCAAACAATCTGAGCAAGTTTCATCAAGACTGGGTAAAAACTGTGGCCTCTAGAGTGTTAACAAACCAATTGTTGACGATGGACGACTGAAGACGGATGACGACAGACAGACGGTGATCACAATAGCTCACCCTGAGCTTTGCTCAGGTGAGCTAAAAATAAAAAATAAAATCCACTCACCCCCTCCATTTTTCTAAAATCTGGATGAGAATCTAACAATTAATTTTCTCTGGCCTAAATAGTCATTTTTATATATAATTTATACATTTTTTGTATGGCTACATCACAGTTGTTTAACTAATATCATTTTTGCTTTGGATGCCTGGAGCAATAGTCTTATTTTTGCACCAAAGCGTATTTCATTGGATATACCGAGGAATCACCTAACTGAGATGATTCAACTACTCTAGTGAATATTATGTTTTTGGTGCAAAAATAACAAAACTGTTCCTAAATTGTAGCCTAAAGAAGCCAGCATTTCAGGATTTTTAACCTTTAGCTAAGTTCTTATGATGACATTTTAAAATATTGGTGCTTTATTTTTATTGTTGCTTTATTTTTCTATGAAATTATGACATGACATTTCATTTCTACTATATTTTGTGAGATAATTCAATGAAATTTCAAGCCTGTGCAGTCTGATCTGAGTCTTGACTGAGCATGTTCTGCATAGCCAAGGATTCAAGGTGTCTTCAGATAGACAACAAAGTCTCTAATGATCAAACTGCACCAATGTGCAGGCTGATCTTAGTCATTATCCATATATAAAGGTATAGTTTCTTACACTGCCATTCACTTTTTGGTTTCTGTTACAATGCTTAGAATAAGGCTTGACATTCATGTGAATTGTCTGCCTAGCAGATAATTCACATGAAATGTCAAACTTTATTTTCTCTGAACAAATGATAAAAAAAATATTTCGAAATGTTGTCCGCTACAATTTTGCTTGGCACTTTAAGGGTTAAGCAGTAATTGACCTTTCTCCACAAAGAAATCTACAAAAGAATTAGTGGCTGATTATGGCTTAGACTGATGGAACAGAGCCTAATAGCTTTATTCAATAAAACTCATCAGCAAGGCTAATTCCGCATTACCAAATTTCTACTGTCAACAAGTTTATTGCAAAGCATATATCAGGGAGAAAGACTACTTCCAAGTAAGTGATTCCTAAAATGCCACTGCGTCTGGAGGAGTCATAGATCTGTCTATACAAGCTTTATTAGAACTAGAACGCCTTAAATGGTCCTGAAAATCTATTAGATTTCTGCTCCTTACTTTTACGTATGTGAACTTTCACCCAATTCTAAGTTTGAAAAGCAATAAGATTTTAAGCTCCTTGGTTTTATGTACATGAACTTTCACCTAATTCTAAGTCTGAAAACCTATTAGATTTCAGCTTCTTAGTTTTATGTATATGAACTTTCACCTAATTCTAAGTCTAAAAACCTATTAGATTTCAGCTCCTTCGTTTTATGTATGTGAACTTTCATCTAATTCTAAGTCTAAAAACCTAACAGATTTCTGCTCCTTAGTTTATGTATGTGAACTTTCACCTAATTCTAAGCCTAAAAACCTATTAGATTTCTGCTCCTTAGTTTATGTATGTGAACTTTCATCTAATTCTAAGTCCAAAAACCTAACAGATTTCTGCTCCTTAGGTTATGTATGTGAACTTTCACCTAATTCTACGTATAAAAACCTATTAGATTTCTGCTCCTTAGTTTATGTATGTGAACTTTCATCTAATTCTAAGTTTGAAAAGCTATTAGATTTCTGTTCCTTAGTTTTATGTATGTGAACTTTCACCTACTTGTACATCTGAAAATCTACTTCTGCTCCTTAATTTATGTATGTGAACTTTCACCAAATTTTAAGTCTGAAAACCTACTAGGATTTCTGCTCCTAGGTTCTGTATATGTGAACATTCACCTAGTTCTATATAGCTGTTAACCCATACAGTGAATGGATACACTTGGCAGATTTTCCACCATTTTTGACAAGGGAGACAACATCTGCGAGTTCCTGTTTGTTTTGCTGTACACCAATCACATTCTTAAAAGGGGTCTACTCTAAAAGGAAAGAATTTGCTCCCCTTGAGAGCAAATTCTTTCCTTTCAGAGCAGACCCATTTTCAGAGGGGAGTCAAAACAATTTTGACAATGTTGCCTCCCCCTGAAAGTGTATCCATTCCCCTTAAAATCCCAATTAAACATTCTAAACTAGTGTTGTTTTTTTTTTTTAGAGAGAGAATTATGTACTTGTAGCAAGTGGGGGAAGGGGGCATGTTAGTATTTCTTCTGTTTCTCCATTGTTATTCAAATTTTCTTTGCTCCTCCTCCATTACTTTTCTTCTTCTTATCTACTAGCTCTTCTGATATTTTCTTCTTTTTTCTGGGAGAGGACACAAAATGGACCCCTCATCCAAGCATCTGTGGTGGATGAGGGGCATTATTGAAGCAAGCCAGAGGTGAGCATGTATGAACCCTCCCCTGTCTCAGTCTCCCTCCCATTTTATTTGGTTTCAACAAAATGGCTGTCTTTAAATTATAATTTACACACATGCAGGTCATTATCGAATCAGCTGATTTTGACACTTGATATAAATAGAGCTGAGTTTGACTAGTGGAACGAATTGCTCTATCATACATGTGAAGCCAAAGGCTTGTGCAAAATAATGACCAATAAGGGTTGATATGTCAAACAAGTACTCAAACATATTTTGGATGTTATCAGCTGCTGTTGTGCGGATGTTAACAAATTAAAATTATAGAATTGTTTCTGATCAACAACTTGAAAACAGTGCTTAATAGTTACCATGCTGGGTAATAATTGCAGCAGACAATATTTTGAATTGTTTGTGTTGAGGTTTTGCAGCCCAGTCAACCCAATGGGGTCATGTCGAGCGCGGTCAGTTTACCTAGCCACACGTTTACTTGGCAGGCTAAGTCCTCTAAGCGGTTAACCAGTATTGTGCACATTCTTTCGCCAGAAACTGAAAACTGCCCTTCTTGAATCAGCGGAAGTGAGAGAATGACCGCAGAAAATATTTCATGATCAAGAATGTTGCTGACCTCGGCGGGGGTTGAACCCGCGACCTCCTGGTCTTCAGTCGGACTGCACATCCAACTGAGCCACCGAGGCCCAATATTTTGAATTATTTTCCGAAATACAGGCTTTGACATTTCATGCAAATCTGCATGAAATGCGAAAGCCTATTTTCCATAGAAAAATACGAAAAATATCCTCAGTTTGTTGCCTGCTGAATTTGCTCACTGAGTGGTATTCATATTCATGCAAAGCTCTCCTAAGGAGACTGCATGAAGTGTCAAGCACTGTCTGCTGGGAACAACATGCAAATATTTCATTTTTTGTTTTATAATTTAGCATGCAAATCGATAAGTATGCCATAAATCTGCAAACAGGCTGGAAATAGCTGTAATCAAGCACCATAGAAACAATAATCCTGAGAGAATAAATGTCAGTACACTTGTGTGACTGTTCCCTTATGTGAACTTGTCAATATGTGTGAACTCTCTGTCATAACTCTAATAAAGATGCTTTTTTAACCCTTATCATGCTGAATATATTAAGAAGCCACTTCTAATTTTCAGCCAATCACATTACTTGATCCAGGTTGTTGATACAAATTCACATACTTAATGGCAAACAGTACAGATCCAGATCAGTTGGCTTCATCAGAAGGCAAGTGATCTGGATCTATACTGTTTGCAAAGGAAGGGTATATTCGGGTTCAGCAGGACACAGGTTAACACTTAGCATGTTGGGTAAAAATTTCATGAGAAATAATTATGAAATATTTTTCCCAGAAAACAGAATATGAAAACTGTCTATTTGTCCCAGAAAGTTTGACACAAATGACTCTCATGGGTTGATGCATCATAATACCTAAACTCATCATCATTTCCCAGAAAATAAGAATAGACATTTTGTGCAAACTGTCTCCTAAGGTAGACAATTTGCATGAAATGTCTAATCATATTTTCTGAGAAAAATAAAAAAATATCATAAATTTGACATCTGTTGAATTTATACATAGTAAGCTGAGTGTTAAGACTTTTGTCTTAGTACTGATTTTTTTTTTTTTTTAATTCTCCACAAAAAATTCTGTTTAACACATCTAAATTCTTGGTAAAAAGGCAGTTACCTGATTTAATTTTCAGGCAAACTTAAAGTATCCTTTTTTATGTACTCTTTTCTTACCTAAAAAGTTCTATTAACATTGACAGAATATTGTTCTAAATGATGACATTTCAATTCCTTTTACTTTTTTTTCTAAGAAAATAAGGCTTGAAATTTCATGTGAATTTTTTTCAAGACAAGACAATTCACACAATATACAAAGCCTTATTTTTTCTGATATTTTGTTGTTTCAGGATGTTGTCTGCAACAATTTTGAAGGGAACTTTTGAGATTACCCCATTGTGGCCTGGAGAGCCCTAAAAGGGTAATTGGCTAACAGGGCAGACCCAGATCAGACATTCTGCGGCATCTGATCAGGGTATGCACCGTTTGTCAATAATTTAGCTACTTTTCTTCTAGGAATATCGAAATCAAATAGCCTGGCATACCTAAAATTGGACTCTTCAAATATACAGAGTAGGGAGAGTCTATTCAGTCTAAAATGGGTAAATGCTAAGTACTAGAAACCCATCTGCTACTGACTTTTGAAATGTTCTTTGGATTGGTAACAGACAATTAATTAATTGGCAGGACTGAAAAGGTAACAGACAATTAATTAATCAGCAAGACTTGAAAGATAAGAGCAAAATATAGTCAAGTGCTTTGACAAATTTGTCTGGTACCAGAGTTATCATGGCTATGATCTCTTTCATCTTGAAACAATTTTCTTTTAAAATCAATTAACAGAAATAGGTATGACATATTTTAGCATTCTCAGGAGATTATTAGCAGACAGTGAATATATGATTTTTTTTTTTTTTGCACAAAAGTAGAACTCTGCTATGATTTCTTTTTTTCAGAAAATATTGCCCATATCATTCTTGTCACCCCAAAGGAGTTGACAATTTATTTCAAAGTCAAGCTCTGTTTTCTCAGAATAATTGGGATAATCAGAATGACCTTTTAATTAAGCCCTATTTATGTGCAAAATAAGACAATAATTTAAACCTTTAGCACAATCTAGATGAAATGGCAAGATGGCAAATGAATAACATTTTTTCTTATTTTTGTAAAAACATATGTACATGTATAAAGCTTCATATTTTATTGAAAATGTCAAGCCAAATGTTTTGTAAAAAAAAAACAACATAAAATGTTGTCTTCAGTAGATGGTATCTGACCTTTATCACCCTCTGGGTGCAAGACAAGAAAGTTTAATTATTTTCTTATTTTTCCCATAATTTCCCACATTTCATTGAAAATGTCAAGCCTAAATTTCTGTAAAAAAATATGTATAAAAATGCCATCTGCTGCGATTTAAATTCTGTAAGTCGTATCCGACCTTAATCACCCTCTGGGCTAATTCAGCAGACAACAAATTTTAATTCTTTTCTTATTTTTCTGAGAAAAAAGGGTTTGACATCCTGTCAAACCCTGTTTTCTGGAGGGATGGGGGTGGGGTGGGGTGTGTGTGTGTGTGTGTGTGGGGGGGGGGGGGGGGGGGGAGGAAGGGGGAAAGGAAAAATATTTCTAGTTGTCATCTGAAATTTTAGCCAGCATGCTGAGTAATTAATATGGTTGTTGATTTCAAATTCAGCAGACTAACCTTAACATTAACACTCTGAGGAAAAAAAACAGCAGGCAACTTTAAACATTTTTCTTATTTTTCCTAGAAAACAGCTTTTAAAATTTCATGCAAATTGTCTCCCATGGATTGAGACAATTAGCATGAAATGTCAAAACCTGTTTTCTGTGAAAAATAAGAAAAACACCATCATATTGTCGTCTGCTGAATTAGCTAAAAGAGTGATGAAGGTTAAAAGATGTGCAAACGAACCTGTCAAATGAAGGAATCTAAAATGATTAATGATGCATTATCTTCTAACGAGTTTCATCATGTAAAAATGTGTCTTATGGCAATTCCATGTCAATGGACCAATGGCCAAGAACAGCCAGTGCAACATGCAATATGATTAATGCTTAGCTTTCTGGGGTAAACTTTTCAGCAGATGATATATTGAAATATTTTTTCTTATTCTTCCTATAAAACAGAATCTGACATTTCATGCAGATTGTCTCCAATGGAGACAAATTGCATGAAATGTCAAATCCTGTTTTCTGGGAAAAAATAAGAAAAATATCACCAGTTGATCGTCTGCTGAACTAGAACAAGGGTCCAGAGGGTCACGAATACCCCCGGCAGGTGCCATTTCTTAATCATAAAATATTTTTAAGTCAATGTCAATGATATAAGGCAAAATCAATGGACCATGAAATATAGCTCACTGACCCACATATAGTTTACAAGGTCAACCTCTGAGTGACACTGATCTATCATCCCAAGTGCAACTTTTCTGGAGTAAATAGTCTTCAAGACATGAAGCAAAATTGCTAGACCATAAAATATAGGTCACTGACCTACATATACTTGAGAGATCAATCTGATGTGTCACATTGATCCATTAGACCAACTATGATGTTAATCCATTAAATAATCTAGAAGATATTAAGCAAAATTACTAGACCATGAAATATATGCTGATTTATATTTACTTTGAGGCTAAAGTTTAGGTCTCACTGTGTCATTATCTGAAAATATGACACTTAGGCATCGAATAGTGGGAGATATAAGACAAAATCACTGAACTATGAAATATAGGTCACAAAGACCTACATTTATTTTGGGGTAAAATGCTGTGTCATACTGGCCCATAATCCCAAACTATGACAATCATACATTAAGTTGTCTTCAAGCTGTAACATAAAATCACTGGATCATGAAATATAGTTCACAGTGACCTACATTTACTTTTAGGTCAACTGACAGATCATACTGATTCATAATCCCAAATAATGATGTTCATACATCAAATATAAGGCAAACCATTGGACCTTGAAATATAGGTCAAGGAGACCTACATTTACTATGATGTCAATCGTGGTGTCACACAGAACCAATATCCCAAGTATCGCATTAATCCATGAAATGGTCAAAGATATAAGGCAAAATCGCTCTAGCATAAAAATTAGGCCACAATGACCTTGACCTTAATATTCTGAATGCTGATATAATAAACATGTCTGATGCCCATTCTTCTTTATTAAGAAGTTGTTTGTATAAACAAACTTCAATATACTAATTTATTGAGGTGTCCTTGATTTTGATCTCTAGCCCTGCCCCGGGGCATGACCCTGGGGTCCATAGATGTAGAACGGAAGAGAACCCTCCCACGTACCCCCATACCAAATCTGAATAGATTCTGATAAGTGGCTGTAGAGAAAATATGTAATTTAAAGACTTCAAGTATCATGTATGGATGGACTGAAGGAAGGACAAATGGACAGAACTGATGAAAACTATATACCCCTTTGGCATACTTTGTATGCCGGGGTATAATTAGCCCAGAGAGTGGTAAAGGTTAAGGTCATCCACTTTTATAGTGATTCTATAGGATCCATACCCTATTTAGAAAGACAGCTCTGAGCAGTGCAGACCCTGACAAGATGCAGCTAATGCAGCTCTGGTCAGGGGTCTATCACTTTTTTAGACACATCAACAGGAAGTAAAATGAACTTATTAGGAGTTAAGGTGTCCAAACATTTAACCTTTACAAATCCAAATTCAGCAGATGACAAAGTGATGATATGTTTCTTCTTTTTCCCAGAAAACGGGCTCAGACATTTCATGCAAATTGTCCCCTTAGGAGTTCATGAAATGTTAAAGCCTGTTTTCTGGGAAAAATAAGAAAAATATTCCAAATGTCATGTACTATAAGTTATAACCCGGCATGCTAAGCATTTAAAGGCAGCTACGGTATGCCTCAACAAATCAAAGAACAGATGGCAGTTTTTTGTGTAGGATTTGCAGAGGATGATGTTCCTTGTTTTGTTGTTTCTGCTGTTGTTGACACAATTATTGACACAAAACTGGTCTAGATAAGGCAAATTTTCAACCTGTAATATAATGTTATTAGATGAAAGTTTTCATACTGGCTCTTTTACAGGTCCAAGGGAAGCTGTATTGTCCTGAGGATTGCTGTATTGGCGGAGGCTTCATTCAAGTAGATATTTCCTTATTTTTCCACATAAAAGATGTTCTGGCTACACATTAGAAGGGCCTGGTCTCACAGCATATGCTTTTATGGAGAAATAAACAGAAAATATTTGTGGATAATCCTTTATCTGGAGCTATTTTGACACAGTGGAAAACTATTCAGCGATTGTTGGGTACTGAACTGGCCATCAGTGATGATACCACTGGAAGTCAGTGACATTACTAGTTTCCATAAACCAAGAAGAAAACAGATAAATCAGGTAGCAACAACTGTTTCTGGCAGTTCTATCAGCCCGCCACTGCTGTTTTATACAAATCCACAGCAGTGGTAATATCCGCTCATAGCTCTGTCCTCAATTCATGGAAAGTAATTTGGAAAAGAAGATACTGTCCTACAAATCACTGCAATAACGTTTTTCCGGGGAATTGTTAAGGAGGATTACTTGGTGTTAATTCAAGGATAATTTTTTTTTATTTGTCCATAGAAAAATATGTTGAGGGTACTCATTTGGAGCACCTCTAATGAGTACCCCTAACATACTCTTTTATGGAGAATTGGAGAAAATTATCCCAATATTTTCAAGGAATACTTCTCCTTAACCCTTATCCTGCTGATTAACTTACTTAGCCACGCCCATTTCTGACTATCAGCCAATCAGATTACATCATATAATGTTTTAGTTGAAATTCACAAACTGAATGACAAACAGTGTAGATCCTGATCAGATAGCTTCTTCAGAAGCCATCTGATCTGGATCTACACTGTTTGCAAAGGTAGGGGTTGTCGTGAACAGCAGGATAAGGGTTAACCTTAGTCCTGCTGAACCCTGCCCTGCCTTTGCAAATAATGTAGATCAAGAGCCAACCGATTTTGATCTTCACTGTTTGTCATTAAGTATGTGAATCTGTATCAACAACTTGGATCAAGTAATCTGATTGGCTAAAAATTAGAAGTGGGCAGGGCATCTTAATTATTTCAGCATGGCAAGGGTTAACAACTCTTCTAGAACTTCTTTCCCTGGTATAATTTATGCTTAGTTCTAGACAAGGAGTAGCCAGATTAGTAATATTCTTATTTTTGCATGAAAATATACAATTGAATTTTGTTTACTCAAACATCTTTGGACCATGAAAATTTGTTGGAGACATGGGAAACTTTAGCCACTCAGGGTTAATCATAGTACCAGGTCAGGAAGCAAGTGGGGATTATTTAGGGAAATATTTTTGATCTTCTATACAAAAACAGTCTGTTATGCGAAATCATTAGAGTTGAGTCACCTCATCGAGGCGAATCTAATGCGTGCACACAACATACAGTTTCATGATAGAATAAGAATATTTCCCCCAAAATCCAGTTTGTTTTCTTGAGCTATCAGAAGAATTTTGTAGGGACTCAAAAATAAGTTTGAATCAGCCATGGTAAACAAGCCATCAGTGTTCGAGCTATTGAGGTTGGTCTGTATATCGTGGGTACTCATCAGAAGCACCTTTTTGGAGAAGTAAGAAAAATAACAATACTTTTTGGTACAATGTTGAACCTAGATATATCTTGCCTTTGCAAACAGTGTAGATCCAGATCAGTTGGCTTCTGATCTGGATCTGCACTGTTTGCCATTTAGTATGTGAATTTATAGCAACTATTCAGATCAAGAAACCTGATTGGCTTAAAATTAGAAATGGGCGTGGCATCCTAATTTATTCAGCATGACAAGAGTTAAAAGACATTACCTAGAGAAATAAATTTATGCCTCTAGAAAACAATAATGTTGGAGATAAATACCAACACTTTTCTTGTTTCTCAATGAAAACATGTTATGGGGTCTCATTAGAATAATTAGGGATCCCATCAGAATGATCATTCTACTGATATCCAAGCATATTTGTTATCAAGGTGAAATAAGAAAAATATCTACCAATGATGAGACGATGAGTTCAGGTTTAACGATGCGTCAACCCAGTAGGGTCATTTGCATCAAAATGGTATATTAATTTTGTTTTGTAGTGCAATATCCACTTGAATGAACCAATTATTTGGTGCCTTAGTAATTACAGTGTTAAGAAAATGCATTTCCTGGAAATCTGCAGTATCATCACAATTTGCATAATTGAATGCTGAAATTACAACAATCTTAAACCTAGTCCTGCTGAACCCAGATAAGTCCTTCCTTTGCAAAAAGTGGAGATCTAGATCAGTTGGCTTCTTCAGAAAAAATATTGTTAATTTGTCATCTGCTGAACTGGATAAAAGAATGATGAAGGTTGAACTCTTGGGTTGACTCTGCAAGGGATGGAGCCCACAACCGTCCGGATGCAAAGTGAATGCTCCAGCAAATGAGCAACAGTTCTTGCCTAGCTTAGCATGTGATGTTCACATTTGTCCTGTCTTATTTTCTCATGACACAGCACATTTGTGAAGCTGCTACATTTAAACATACAAAAGCAGACAGCATTCTAAAATACTGTGCTTTACCATTACCACTCTCTGGTCAAATTCAGCAGACGACAAATTGGTGCTAGTTCTCTTATTTTTCCCAGAAAATCCTGTTTTCTAGGAAAAATAAGAAAAATAGTTCAATATGTCATCTGCATGCTAAGCATTAACCCTTGTCCTGCTGAATCCGGATATACCATGCCTTTGCAAACAGTGTAGATCCAGATCAGTTGGCTTCTGAAGAAGCCAACTGGTCTGGATCTGCACTGTTTGCCATTAAGTATTTGAATTTATAGCAACAATCCAGATCAAGTTATCTGACTGGCTAAAAATTGGAAGGGGGAGTGGCATCTCTATTTATTCAGCAGGACAAGGGTTCTAAAACAGTGTATTTAACCTAAATATCCACACACCATAGCTCCTTTAACATACTTGTCCTAAACTTTAAACAAATCCATTTTATTAGCTATTATTGCATACCTTCATGAGTGACAAACAGAGTAGACCTTCATCAGATGCCGCAGAATGCGGCATCTGATTTAAGTCTACACTGTTTGCTAATACCTGTCATTAGCAAACACTTAGTATAAATATGTCACATCTAAAAGCAGACAACATTCTAAAATAGTCTTTCATATTTCTTTCCAGAAACAGAACTTGATACTATAAGTGAACAGCAAAAACCAGAAAATACATTTAAACCTGCATATTTCCTATACATGCAAGGCAGATTTTTTCTTACAAAATGAGTGGAACTGAAAACTGTGATGGTTCTGATCAAATATATGCACAGACAAGCATGCTATCTGGACCGTCTCTGTTCAAAACACATGATAAGGCTGGTTTCTAATGGAGCCCGCTGACTTGAGCTTTTTTATGATATAATAATACACCACAAGCAGACAAAGAAAATAAAATTTATAGACAAAGCCTATTTTCAACCAAATGATGGCAGTCGCAGTTTGTGATAAGAGGAGTACCTAGATAAATATTTCTCGTATTCCTCAATAAATACATATGTTGTGGGTACTCATTAGAACTGCTTCATTGAGGCAGTTCTAATAAGTACCCACAACATATGTTTTCATGAAGAAATAAGAGAAATGTCAATACTTTTTGGTTGAAAAAAAAAATTTCTCTAGAGCTTTGGATGCTCTTCCTAATAAGACCACAAAAGTCTTGATTTACATCAATTTTTACGTCAAAGGATTTATGATCAAATCTATAAACTGCGCTGCAAACTTTGAAAATGGGTTCCTTTGAAATGTACAAAAAAAGGAAGGGCCAGATCAGCTTCTACATCCTGGCAGTTTAATCATATTTTCTATGTTCTTAAATACATATCTTACCATATCCAATAGTTCTTAGAAGACAATGAAGGCTCTGATTAGCCTGTGCAGGTATGCAGGCAAAATTGGACTACTGGAATTCATACAAAAGATAAATGCCATTTTCACAAGTTTTGCCTCTAACTGCAGTACTGCAGACTCCAGCTATGTCTGTTTCATGATGCAGCTAAAATAAAAATTGTGGCACATTTGTTACATATAAACAGATCTAAACTAGCCAACAACTGGTGTAGTTAGCCCCACACACTTCATCCATTATTTAGGGTTAGCCCCATACAGTTCAGCCATTATTTAGAGTTAGCCCCAGACAGTTTCGCCAGCATTTAGTGTTAGCCCAACACATTTTGCTATATCTCGGAGTATTATGCTGTGCAAATGAATGACAAGTAAATAAGCATTATTCAGTTTTCAACCAAAAAAGTATTGACATTTTTCTAATTTCTCCATGATAATATATGTTGTGGGTACTCATTAGAAGTGCCTCACTAGGCACTTCTAATGAGTACCCACAACATATGCTTTCATAGAGAAATAAGAAAAATACTTATCTAGTTATCCCTGTTATCCAGAGCTAAGATCCAAACCAGCCAGCATTAAGAGTTAAACCCACACAGTATTCATCATCCCTGAGTATTACGTTGTGCAGGTACTGTAAGCATCCTTTTTTAACCTCATTAATGATATATTCCTCTGGCTATCCCTCTTATCTGGAGCTATAACCCACATTCAAGAAAATGCTGATTTTACCCCAAACCTGCCTTTGATGAATTATAGCATAAACTATAATTACATGTCATAAATAGAATTTGGTAGTTTAAAATTCCGAAGTCTGGTGTGTATTTATTCTGGGACATGATAAAAAACTAAGTGTTTCTAAGAAAACTTGCCTTGTAGAAATTTTTTTTTCTGATAACATAAACAGTAAATTATTACATCTATTTTCCTCTGCATGCAAACACTGGTGAGAAGCCATTAAGTCAGAATTCTGAAATAGTATGTAAAAGCCTATTAACTATTTTAAACTAGGAAAACTATTTTAGACTCTTTATTTGTTCAGAACTTACCATTTCTGGATACAGTACAAATGTAGTATTCTATACTCTCTGAACATATCCAGCAGCTGCCTGTAAAAACAGTTCAAACTGCTCCTAAAGGACTGATCTGACAAAAGCATTGACAATTTTCACAATGCAATCTGGCGATACTCTGAGAATAGCACTGACAACATTAACTATGTAAGGTGGCTATATTCTGAGAACAGCATTGGGACAGCATTCACTACATAAACTGACTATGTTCTGATAACAGCATTGGCAGTATTCACTATGTAAGCTGTCTATGGTCTGAAAACAGCATTAACAATGTAAGCTGGCTATATTCTGAGAACAGCATTGACAACATATACTAAATAAGCTGGCTATGTTATGACAATAGCACTGACAGCATTTACTTTGTAAGCTGGTTATGTTGGGGGAATAGCACTGACAGCATTCATTATATAAACTGACTATGTTCTGATAACACCATTGACTGATTCATATAAGCTGCCAGTGGTCTGAAAACAGCATTAAAAGCATTGACTATGTATGCTGATTGTAATATGAGAACTGCATTTACTATGTAAGGTGGCTATGTTTTGAGAACAACACTGACAGTATTCACTATGCAGGGTGGCTATGTTAAACTCTAAGAATGCACTGACAGTATTCACTATGTAAGCTAGGTAAGTTTTGAGAACAGCACTGATAGTTTCACTATGTAAGCTGACTATGTCCCAGGAACAGTATTGACAGCATTCATTATGTAAACTGGCTATATTCTCATGTTAGCATTGACAGCATTCACTATGTAGGCTATGTTCTGATAACAGCATTGACAGAATTTACAATGTAAGTTGGATTTGTTCTGAGAACAGCATTGACAGCATTCACTAAGTAAGCTGCCTTTGTTCTGATAACAGTATTGACAGCATTCGCTATGTCAGCTGCCTATGATTCACTGTGTAAATTGACTACATTCTGATAATAGCATTGACAGCATCTACTACGTAAGCTGCCTATGTTCTGGGAACAGCACTGACTGCATTTACTATATAAGCTAGCTAAGCTCTGAAAACAGTACTGACAGCATTTGCTATGTATGCTGACTTTATTCTGGAAATACCATTGCCAGTGATCACTATGTTGCCTATATTGAGAACAGCATTAAAAGCATCTACTATGTAAGCTGATTATGTAATGAGATCAGCATTGACAGCCTTCACTATATGATTATAATAATAACACTGACAGTATTTACTTTTAAGCTGGCTATTTTCTGAGAACAGCATTGACAGTATTAATTTTACTATGTAAGCTGGCTATGTTTTGAGAAAAGCATTGACAGCAGTCATTATGTAAGCTGGCTATATTCTGAGAGCAGCATTGACAGTATCACTATCAAAGTGGTGGCACTGTTGGACAATCAGTTTGAAGGAAAAAAACACCTGTTCAAAAATTAAGATAAGTATGGTACGAAGTAAGAAGCTCCTTTAGGAGCAGTTTGATCAGGTTCTACACTGTTTGTCCATGCCTGTCTACCTGAATGGTTTGGGTAAATATAAAATTTACAGTAATTATGGTGTGTTTCCAGCTCTACCAGCAATTGTGTCTCCTGTAGTAATTAGTAGGTCTAAGATAAGTATTGATTTGTCATTCCAGTATCAGTAATTACCATCATTTTCTGGCATGACAAAGTCTCTTTCTGGACCAGGAAAGAGACAAAATCCATGATAAGGAAACAGCTTACCATGTCTGAAGAGTGCTTGAAATCAGGTTAACAAGGCTATGTTATGTGTATCCCCAAGTTCTCCATTATAATAAAGTGAAAACTGGGGTGTGTGGGAGTCTACATTATAAGGATTTTTCAGAAGTTTGCAGCTTTAAAACCAGCTATTCAAAATTGCTTTTTTGTCTTCTAGCAACTTTTTTTCCATGTCTTAATGTGCCCAGTTACCAAAATCTTCCTCATTTCTCATATTATATAATGAAAATGAAATATCTTACAAAGCTCTTACAAAGCATAAAGGTAAACAATTCTCTTATTTCTCCACAAAACATATGCTGTGGGTACTCATTAAAAAAACCACAACAGTTATATCACCAGTAAGATGTAACTGTAATGTCAGGTGATTTGAGTGGTAAACTGCAAAAAAAATATTTTGTGGATTTGCACATTGTCCCAGTGATATTCATAACTTTATATGCAGCCTTGACTAAATGCAGCACTCCATTTGAATCCTTGTAATGGGCTTAATTTCATTGTTTGAAATATTCTGAGTTCAGATTCTGGCAGACTTTCTGAATAACTGTATTTATACAGAGTATTACCAAATGAATACCAGTATCAGACAATATGTGTCTTTTATATAAAATTACCAAGTGTCTCTTTGCCAATACACCACAACCTCTTTATTGTTTGTTTGTCTAAGTTGGTCAACTCTGTTAATACTGTTAAGATCATGTCCAGCCTGTCAGTTAACCTAGCTGCTCACTCACACCTTTGCTGGGCAGGCTTAACCCTTGTCATGCGGAATATTTTAAGATGCCACACCCACTTCTAATTTCCAGCCAATCAGATTACTTGATCTGGGTTTTTGATAGAAATTCACACATTTAATGACAAACAGTGCAGATCCAGATCAGTTGGCTTCCAACTGATCTGGATCTACACTGTTTGCTAAGACAGGGCATGTCGTGTTCAGCAAGAGAAGGGTTACGTCTCTAAACAGTTAACGTGTACTTGTGCACATACTTTTGCTAGAAACTGAAAATGCCAGTCTTGAATCAGTGGAAGGAGGGGATTTGAATCAGTGGAAGGAGGGGATTGACCATAAAAATGATGTCATGATCAATCTCCGCGAAAGTTATGCAGCTGAGCTGGGATTCGAACTTGCGACCTCAGGAATGCAATTCAGATGTAGGCCCAAAATGACATGGAAGCAGCTGACAGAGAGGGATTGCAGAGCGTGGAAGCTCTCGGCTATCAACCCTCATGATAGACGTACCTGGAGATCTGGTGTGAGATCTGCCATGGGTGCAGCAAGCCAGCTATCTGGAAGGGGGCCCACTGATGTGGATGTTGCCCCTGTACCTGCACGTTAATAAAAAATCCGATTATGATTATATGTACTATGGTCCGCTATTGAGTCTGGTCCAACCTCTTAATAGCACTATCACCTGGATTCAAAGTGAAAACCATGCTAGCTAAAGAAGCATGTTGTATCCAAACAAAAAAAAAATGTATAGATTTTTTTGTATAGATTTTATATATAATCTATACATTTTTTGTATACAACATTTTGGATACAACATTCTGAGTCCATTTTTAAGCTGTGTTATATCCAAACCATGCTACAATTAACTGTGTTATGAGGCCCTCCTAGAGTGTGTATGTGTGTGTGTTGTGGGGGGGGGGGGGGAGGGAGGTTACCTGTTCCCTTGTTCCCCTGAAATATTTCAGCATTTTCCCTTGTTCCCAAAAATTAAAATCTTAATTTTTTTTCCCCAAAACAATATTTGTTCCCGTGTTCCCTTCATTTTTAGACTTGTGTTCCACTGTTCCCCTGAAATAAATGACATTATTCCCCTGTCCCCATAACCCCTGGGAGGGCCTCTGTTATAAGGAAGTTCCTGTGTTCTATGCAAATTCACAGAATGTGGAGTATGAGAAGAAGTTTATGCGGTATTTTTTTATTTTTCAGTAACATATTCCAAACTACTACATAGCTCCTGATAAGGTGCTTTTTCAACTGAATATTGTTGATAGTTTTATTATTTCTTCATGAAAACATGTTGTGTACTCATCAGAAGTGCCTTCTTCTAATGAGTACCCACAATATATGTTTTTGGGGAGAAATAAGAAAAATAATATGTGGCTACCCCTCTTATCTGGAGCTATGCTTCTATGCAACTATATAAATGTGGTACTCAATCTCTGCCTTGCTGAATATATTAAGATGCCACGTCCACTTCTGATTTTCAGCCAATCAGACTACTTAATCCAGGTTTTTGAAAGAAATTCACATATTTAATGACAGTGCAGATCCAGATCAGTTGGCTTCTTCAGAAGCCAACTGATCTGGATCTACACTGTTTGCTAAGACAGGGCATGTTGTGTTCAGCAAGAGAAGGGTTAATTAATTCTACAGTAAACACTATGTTTTCTACATATGGAATGACATTTTCATGTAGAATATGGAAATAACTAAGAAATTACTCCATATTCTGGCTGCAACAGTGAGTGGAACTGATTAGATGTCTAGTGATTGCTTATATACCTGATTAGCCCTAAATATTTGGAAACTCCTGACCATCTTTGTCCTAAAATCTTACTACCTATTGATGTGTCTAAAAAGTTACTGAATGAGAGCCAACAGGGTAGAACCTGACCAGATGCCACATTCTTCATTCTGGTACATCTGATCTGGATCTACACTATTTGCTCATGCAGGCCTGTCTGTCCCAATACTTAGGATTACTAAGGTACATGTAGAAGGTTTCATAAAATTATTTTAGTATTTGGAGAAAGCGCCACAGAACCTGTGCAATGCACTCTTTCTGAAATTCCGGAAATTCTAAAGTATTCTTTTTTTTTAAATTTGATATGTTATTGATCTTTTTTCTACTAAACATATAGTCAGTTCCAGGGCTCGGGAAAACCGGAAAAATAGCCGGTCTGGACCGAAATTAAGAATTCTGGACCGATTTCAAACACCCCAAAACGCTAATAAATCGGTCCAACATTTCCCAATCCAACCAATTTTCACAAATCAATGATGTCTAAAAAATCACAAACGGTCTAGTCTGTCCAAACTGACAACGTCCGCGCACCTTTTAAATGCGATATTATGGTAGTTAAAAGGCTCTAAACGGTCATTTGACATGTATATTGGAGAGACAGCTGAATAACGGCAACCTACCCGCAGCACAAATTAATTACGTCATTATCCAAACATTGTCAAAAAATCAACACTTCACTGACCTTTGTGCGGTAAACAAGCGATTAACACGAATCATCAGTAACAGTAGTCTGATAATTAATCCGTTTGTGTGACACGTGTGAATACACTGAGACTGCAAAACATCCAGGTGCAGTCGGCGTGTCCAAAAGATCAAAGGTCGCTTTACTGAGAGTGATAAAAGAATGCACCGCTTGAACGCACCCGTTTTCTTCCTCTTCTTTTTTGTTTTGATCAACACGGTTTGTCGGTCCCAGATTCGATAAATAAATTCCCAAACAGTGTACGTCCTGATCAGATGTCGCATACAACGGCGTCTGATCTGGGTATAATTGATTGCACCTTTTTTTTTTTTTTTGTTGATTGCCGTTTTGTTTGTGTTGAGGTTTTACGGCCCAGTCAACCCAATGGGGTCATGTCGAGTGCGGTCAGTTTACCTAACCACACGTTTACTGGGCAGGCTTAGTCCTCTAAGCGGTTAACCAGTATTGTGCACATTCTTTCGCCAGAAACTGACAACTGCCCTTCTTGAATCAGCGGAAGGGAGAGAATGACCGTAGAAAATATTTCATGGTCAATCTCCACCTCGGCGGGGGTTGAACCCGCGACCTCCTGGTCTCCAGTCGGACGGCGTATCCAACCAAGGACGTAAATAATACAAGTAATTTTATACGTCTTTGATCCAACTGAGCCACCGAGGCCGTAACACGCGAGTATAATTCAAGGTAGATTTCACAGTAAAAATAAGTAATGCACCACTTGTGCTAGGCAAGATTGGTCAGTGCTTAAAATTTAAGCAGTCTGATTAAATCTTGAAACACTGAAAACTGCAAAACTGCCCGTGGCGCAGGCCTTTTTTATTAGACCTAATTAGGTTCGTTCCGTCTCTCCTGTTTCCCGCCGTCTTCGCGCTTATACAAGACGGGAATCAGTTGTTTATAAATAGTTTAGGAAAACCCTGTGGAGGTGGAAATAACAACAAAACCGTTTTTTCTTTTTTTTTTTTTTTTCTTTCTTTTTACATACCTGACTGTATTTATTGATGACGCCAGCTTTGATCATGCTCGTTGTACCCGGACTTCCGTCATATAACGGAGTTGAGGTGTATTATTTAAAAGGAGTTATAGGACTGCCAATTGTCATTAGTTTTCGTGACAGGTGATATACACATTTTTTTTTTTGGGAAATGGGCTCATTGATGACGTCATCGTCATCGGCTGGACCGATTCAGATTTCAAAATTTCCAGAGCCCTGGTCAGTTCCCTTCACTATTGTCGCCAGAATCTGGATTTCAGGAATCTAATCATAATCAAGTAATTCCCAAATTCCGTATTAAAAGTCAGATTCCATATTTAGAAAATCCAGTGTTAGAATTTGTCATTCTGATCAGGGCTTTCATTTCCCACTTACAGAATCATTGAATATTGTAGAATTTATCAATGAGCAGAGAATGCCATGATCAGACCACACAGGTGCATATTATGATCTGGGTCTTCACTGTTCTTGTACAGCATAATGGTCCAATTTTCTTGCTCTGTGCATCATAAAGTTCTAGGAGTTCTTGAAGCCACCAATGCTGCATTAGTACTTTTACATTTTCAAATGTCATCGGCTAACATTTAAATTCAGCGTTAATGTCCTTAGATACCATTTGCTGAACCCAATTCCATTTACAAGAAATAGAGCAGCTCCAGAATATGTGTATTTTTCATCAGAAAAGTATAGACATTTTTCTTATTTTTCTGCAAAAACATATGTTGTGGGTACTCATTAGAAGCACCTTGGTGAGGCACTTCTAATGAGTACCCATAACATTTGTTTTCATGGAGAAATACGAAAAATGATTTTTCTGGAAACTCCTCTGGTGCTATAAAATAATCAGTCTTCAGAGTAGTTTGTTCATCAATTATTGTACAAAATGCGCCTCCTTCCCTTTCTGTCCAGCAAATATGTGTCCCCGGAGCGTTAACTGAGACAAACGTAACATCAATTTGGACCATCTCTGTATTGATCTCAGGCCAGATATAATTACTCTGCTGAACTTGTCAGAGTCACTGTCCAGTAATTGTGTCCATTGTCAGGCAATCGGCGCAAGGCCAAAGACCTGACACTTTTCTGAGTTTGACCACTGTCTTTAAAAAAAAAATACCAGGGGAATTAAAGGGGAACGCAATAAAAGTTGTATGTATTGAAGTAAAGTGCTTAACAAGCCATTTATTTTGATGCAAGAATTTTCAAAAATCGGCCCAGAAATAAGGAAGTTATGGTGGTTTGAATATATTTAAAATGGCTGTCATGGATGCCACCATATTGTAGGCTTTGTGACGTCACAGAGCCCAAATTAAATATGCAAAACCAAATTATAAAAGGCTTTTAAGAATAATTTTGCTACAGATTTTTATAATATTTTTATTCTAGTGACAAGCAATCATTCCCCCACAAAAGAAACCAACTTTATGAGAATAACCTTTATGAAACAAATTTTAATTTTTATGAAACCTCATTAAATATTCAAAATGGCGGCGCCCATTTCATCAATATTAAAATATTCAATTGTCTATAACTTACTTAATCCACCGATTTTGATCAAATTTGTGTCAAAAGTCATTGTTTGTAAAGCTCTTTACTTTAAAGCATAATACCTTCTAAGGTTGCGTTCCCCTTTAAGCAGCAGGAAGTGCATATTTCCACAAACATGTCCATTTGGAGGATTTGTGGGAAAATGCCAAAAAAAATATATTTGTAAATTACCTTCTGAAAAATACTCAAGGGGGATAAACTCCCAGTAAAATGGCTTCAGAAACTGGAATTTAATTAAATTTTGAATTTTTTGTTAACATTTAATTTTTTAAGTTGATTTTCCACTTAAAATTGAAATTAATTGTTAAAAGATACCTGCAGTGATACTGACATAAGAGTACATATGACGAAAATATGTTTATTTGTGCAAACATTACCTAAATATCTTCTTTTTTTTTTTTAAACCTTATTAATATTATTCATAAGAACAGAACCAAAAGCATCATTGTCTCCTCATGAATAGTAATTAGATGCAAAATAGCCAAATGTACCGTATTTACCCTATCTATATGGACATCTCAACTCCTTACCATACTTGTTCTAAAATTTGAACAAGTACAATTTACTACCCAATGTTGTTTCTAAAAATTGCTGGATGGGTGGCAAACATTGTAGACCTAGATGAGATGCTGCAATCTGAAGCATCTCATCTGGATTTACACTGTTTGCTCAGGCCTATCGGTCCGAACACATACAGTAAATATGGTAACATTTAACCATTATCACTCCATGGGCAAATTCAGCAGAAAAGAACTGATATTTTTTTCTTATTTTTTCCCAGAAAATAGGCTTTGACATTTCATGCAAATTGACTCCTTAGGACACCAAAGAAGACAGTTTGCACAAAATGTCAAAACCTGTTTTCTGGGATAATAAGTAAAACATTTCAAAATGTCATCTTCCGAAATGTTTACTCAGTGCACTAAGCATTAATGAGTCCAAGGGACTTACAGGGCTGAGGTAAAATAGGTTAGGGACTCATAATTTTATCATGAGTCACGATAATATTATACATCCCTAACCTATATTACATCAGTTTTCTTCTGTAGTCTGAGAGTCCAGGGACTCCCACATATACAATTGCTCTAATTATGTAGTTTCATACCCCTGAATAACCTATAATGATTGGCAAATGTCTACCAAGTTCAGCCATGAGAACCTCTGTAAAGATTCTAAATAATGACAGGGTACTTGAGGTTTGAATTTTTGCTCATTTGCACCTCATTAATATTCATAAGTAACCAATGACAGTAATGGTTCTTATGTATAAATGTTTAAAAAATGTTTTAAAAATTTAATTTGATATATTTAGGCGGACAGGCAGGCCTAAGTAAACAGTATAGACCTGGATCAGTTGTTACAGAAAATGGCATCTGATGATTATTATTTGCCACTCACCCACCAGTGTTTAGATACATCAAAAGGTAGCAAATTCGACTTAGTTAATGTTCAAACTTTAACCCTTAAAGCACCAAACAAAGAAGAAGCCAGCTGATCTGGATCTACACTGTTTGTCATTATGTGAATTTGTATCAACAACTTGGATCAAGTAATCTGACTGGCTGAAAATTAGAAGTGGGTGGGGCATCTTAATTTATGCAGCATGACAAGGGTTAAGGGTAAAATGTGGTACAAAGTAGATGACCCAAATGTCCAAATTCCTAAAACTTCTGCAGAAACTAATTTGTCATGAGACAGTTTTCCCCAAAAGAGAATTTCTGAAATTTTAACTTTTGCATTTATTAATGAATCAATTGTTTTAGTGCCCTGCGTGCAAGTAAATGTGAAGATAACCAGTTTATTTAGACATACACTCAAAACTTAGACTTATTATGGTATCTTTATTTTAACCCTTGTCATGCTAAATAAATTAATCCTTAGGCTGCTAATTGTGACTATTGTCGCGCTGGAGGGGGTCTGCCAACTCTAAAGCCTGTCAAACCAACTATATACCACATGCAACCATTCAGAGCAAGTGTTCTCATACAGGAGTGAACCTACTTTCATACAAACATGCCACTTTTCATTAGATAGTCAGGTGCTGGATTTTACCCCCATTAAAAAAGACCGAGAATACCAAATTTCAAGCTGCCATTAATTTCAGCACTCACTTCAACAGATTGATCACGATTTTCTGGAAAAAAAAGCCCATAACACCTGAATCATTTCCAGTGAGTAAGAAGTAGGAATAACAGTAGAACCTTTGTATGTCACTTGTTTCATTCGCAATAGTACACAGTAGGCGCTGGTCCCTTGTACCAGTTTTTTTTTTTTTTTAAGTGTCTTAAACGGTTCCTTGTTTACACATGACTATCACGTGACTTTCTAGTCATATGACCATCCTTTCTCCAGTAAAATGGCCACCTACAATCGGCAAATTGTATGTGAAGAAAATTCCATGTAATTCGAGGCAAAATTAAGGGAGTAATGACTTCTTGAGTAGATGTACCCCCTCTTACAGGCTTGATTCATTCTTTTTCTAGCAGGTTAAGGGTTAACAGAAAGCCGATGAAAAACTAGAATCCCAAAAATTTAGCCCCGATTTGACATTTTGGGGTTGAATTTGACACAAAAAAAGCAAAATCACATTTTTTATTTTTTTCTAGTTAACCCTTAGGCTGCTAATCGCAACTACTGTCGGGCTGGAGGGGTCTGCCAACTCTAAAGCCTGTCAAACTTACTATATACCACACGCAACCATTCAGAGCAAGTGTTCTCATACAGGAGTGAACCTACTTTCATACAAACATGCACTTTTCATTAGATAGTCAGGTGCTGGATTTTACCCCCACTAAAAAAGACCGAGAACACCAAATTTCAAGCTGCCATTAATTTCAGCACTCACTTTAACAGATTGATCACGATTTTCTAACACCTGAATCATTTCCAGTGAGGAAGAAGTAGGAATAACAGTAGAACCTTTGTATGTCACTTGTTTCATTAGCAATAGTACACAGTAGGTGCTGGTCCCTTGAAACATTTTTTTTTTTTTATTCTTTTTTAAGTGTCTTAAACGGTTCCCGGTTTACATGTGACTGTCACATGACTTTCTAGTCATGTGATCATCCCTTCTCCGGTAAAATGGCCATCTACGATCGGCAAATTGTATGTGAAAATTCCTTGTAATTCGAGGCAAAATTAAGGGAGTAATGACTTCTCGAGTAGAGGTACCCCCTCTTACAGGCTCGATTCATTTTTTTTCTAGCAGGCTAAGGGTTAAGATTTTATGCCCACTTCCAGTTGTCAGCCAATCAGATTATATAATCCAGATTGTCAATATAAATTCACATATTTAATGACAAATAGTGTAGATCCAGATCAGAGAAGCAGACTGATCTGGATTTACCCTGTTTGCCAAGGCAGGGCATTCAGCAGGATCAGGGTTAAGAAACCATATTACAAATTTTTTATTATTTAAACTAACAGCTCCTTATGTCATCACTAGAGTATGATGGAAGCTGACAGATATTAAGAAAAAATCATGATGTGTAGCACAGTACACAATTATGATATTTGGGCCAGATCATTTCCTTGTATGACATTTTCAGCATACTATTCCAACAGCTTTCACAAGACTGAGAAGCAAGCTGGCAACTGCTTCGATCATAATATTCTTGGGTCTCTTAGTTGCCAGAACCTTTTATTTGTTGTGCATAGGGAACTTTTGTTTTCAAACTGTCAATTTTCCTGCTACTCTGTTAAACTCTTTCACCCCTGAGTTTCAGAAGTGGACTCCTCTATCATTGAAGTTTGGACATATCCATTGTTTCAAATAGGCATGTCAGTCAGAAATAAAAATAGAATGGCAAACAGTGTAGACAGTGCAGATCCTGATGAGACAGCTAATTATGAGCCATCTTATCTGGATATACACTGTTTGCAAAAGTATCATGCTTGGTTTGCAGAATTGAAAGCGTTTGACTTTTCTTTTATTATATACCTATCAATGCTATTTTTTTAATTTGTAGTTTTATGGCCCAGTCACTACTGTTATGGTCATGTTGAGCCAGTCAGCTGACTTACTCACACATTCCCTGGACAGGCTAAGAGTACTTTGTGTACATACTTTAGCCAATATTAAACTAACAACTGTCTTTCTTGGATTAGGGGACAGGGTTGAATGACCATAAAAATTGTTTTATGATCAATTTCCACCAAGTTATGTGGCCAGGCAGGGATTCCAACTTGCAACCCCTGGATCTGAAGTCAGACGTGCTACCAACTGCGCTATGTAGCCTGGCTACCTATCAATGGTATGCTTTCAAACAGTCTGATCTGAAAAGCCTGATCAGTTGAGAGTCTCAGTTTTCCACAAATCTGTCTCACACTCTCCAAAATGCAACTCGTTTACATTGACGTCATGCAGTCAAAATGTCATACACATAACCTTTCTGGTCTTTAATTGTTCTAATCAACAATTAACAACAAAAGATAATGAATAGTCTTATCAGTTTTGACCACACGAAATTAACAGCCATTCAATATTTTAGCAGATGACATACTATTTTCATTTTTCCAAGAAAATAAATTAGGCTTAAGGTTTCATGCAAAAAGCAGACAATCTGCATAAAATGTCAAACCTTCTTTTCTTAGAGGGGGTACCCCTACTCAGAGGGGCTACCTCTACTTGAGAAGCCATTACTCCCTTCATTTTGCCTCAATTTTGACGGCATTATCACACATATTTTGCCAACTGTATGTGGTCATTTTACTGGAGAAGTAAAGATCACATGACTTCCAGTCACGTGGCAACTGGGAACCATTTAAGAAAACAAAACAATTACAAGAGACAGTGCTTTCTGTGTGCTATTCTGAAAGAACCTGGTGACATTCGTAGGTTCTACTGTTGTTCTTACTTCTTCCTCACTGGAAACTTCTTAGGTGTTATGGGTGTTTTATTCCAGAAATTTGTGATAAAACTGATGAAGTGCATGCTGAAATTGCTGACAGCTTGATATTCTGTATACTAGGTTTTTATTAGCATGGGTAAAATCCAGCACTTGACTTTCTAATGAAGAGCAGCATGTTTGTATGAAAGTAGGTTCCATCCTGTATGGGAGCACTTGCTCTGAATGGTTGCATCTGGTGTATAGTAAGTATAACAGGCTTTAGAGTTGGCATACCCTCCAAAAATGCAATAGTCTTGTGTAGTGCTTTAAGGGTTGAGGTTTAAGTTTCAAGGTACATAACATATTACATGTATTATTGCAGTAACATGACATGATGCTTTGTATCATGTCTCCTGGACATTCACAGTCATATTCTCTGTGATCCTGTGATCTGGAACCATCCATCTGATGTGTTTCTGAGCACCGGCCAAGTTACTGTAGTAAAAATGTAAATGTACCAAAAGTTCAAACACTTTATTCCATAACTTTTTGGCCTACATTTTGCTTTTTATGCAGTCATTTCTTGAAATACTTAGTGGAATAGCAAACAGTGTAGACCCTGATCAGACTGCTCCTTCAGGAGCTCTGGGTCTGCACTGTTTGCATATGCCATTTTGTCAAAAACTTTGATTTACAAATTTTTAAGACATTTACCCTAATGTGTTTTACTCTGCATGTCCTCCAGAAAGAAATCATACATCTGTAGATAACATACCATTAAATAATGCTGATGATGGTTTGGTGTTTTTACTTCCCTTTCAACATTATATGTCATATCGAGACTATGGAAAGATGATACTGAAAGGCTCTGTGCAATGAAATGCAGTACATATCATTAAATCTATGCTAAGATACTCATTACAATTGTCTTACTGAGCTAAGTCAGTCCACAATTTAATTACAATATGCATAGTTAAGTTTTACGGCCCAGTCAACCCATTAGGGTCATGTTGAGCATGGTCAGTTTACGTAAGCACACTTTTCCTGGGCATGCTTAGTCCTCTAAGCAGTTAAACAGTACTTGTGCACATTTTTTTTGTGCACATTTTTTGCCCCAAATTGATAATTGTCATTCTTAAATCAGAGGAAGGGAGAGAACGACTACAGAAAATATTTCATGGTCGATATCCAGGAAAGAATGTTGCTAGACCAGGTGGGGATCGAACTCGCAACCTCCTGATCACCAGTCAGACACACATCTGACTGAGCCACCGAGGCCGGCCATATATATAAATAATATTTATCAGGATACCCCTCTTATCTGGTAGCATAAATCAGATATAGAGATTTACAATAGTTTTAGTTAACATTTTCTGCTTCTATATTCTTATTGATTTGACATTTGTGAGCCTGTAAATTCTCTTAGTAGGATTATCAAGGGACTTTCTAGAGTAACACTTAAACCTTCCTTCTCTGAAAAATCTTCCATCAAACAAACATATCAAATAGTTTCAGAACATATCAACAATACTGGTTGGGGGAGTTGTCAGAATTTAAGGGGACTGGTTACACATTCATTGGAGGCAACTCTGTCCAATTGGTTTTGCCTCCCTTCTGAAAAAGGGCCTACTCTAAAAAGAAAGAATTTACTCCCTTGGGAGCAAATTCTTTCCTTTTAGATTAGTTTCCTTTTCAGAAAGGGGCTTGATGTGCAGGAGAGCAAACAGGATGTCACATAAGTTATCTCCCTTGTTAAGAAATGGCAGAAAAAATGCCAGGTGTATCCACTCACCATAAACAATCAATAAGACTTTCAGAAATTTGTGACATTTAACCTTTACTACTCTCTAGGCTTACTCAGCAGACAACAAATTGACAGGGTTTTTTCTTATTTTTTTGCAGAAAATTGACTTCAACATTTCATGCAAACTGTCTCCTTTGGAGACAAACTGCATGAAATGTCAAAGCTTATTTTCTAGGGAAACAAGAAGTATCAATAAGCAGTGCTTATTCAATATCCACACTCCACCCCACCCACTAAAATGTAATGGACAGATGTTTTTTTTTCTCTAAATAATCTGATTCTGTACAATTTTTATTAAGCATCATTCTGTTGTTGTTTAGCTAGCATGGTTTTTAATTTGGGCTCCTAATAATAGTGTTATAAAGAGGCTGTGTACTTTGAACAAATCTATTTGACAACCAGTACCTGATGAAGTGTCTTAAATTTTATGATGGAACAGTAAATGGTATAGACTTCAATGAGCAGCCATTCGATTGAGCTCTGTACTGTTTACTAAGACTAATCTGTCTGAATATTTTGGATAAATATGGCGAATCACACACAATATTTTTCATCTGCTAATTGTCCCTGCACTAGGGCAAACATCAACCACTTCATTTCACTTCCCTGAATTGCGGACACATTTTTTTTCTTACAGATAATGTGGAAAAAAATTTAAATTGCATAATTTACAACACACCAGGGGGAGAAATTTAATTCCAAGAAACCATTTAAACAATTGAATGATCCCATATTAAAATGAACTCAACTATAAAAAGTATGCCTTAAGCCTTAAAATAGACTGGCTCCAGTCTCCAGTGACTAAATATTTGTTCTCATAATCCTGTGTGATAATCCACTAAAATGAAACCAAAATAATATCATGACTATAAAGGCTGATCACCAGGATTATAATAAAAAAATATTCAGTCGCTGGAGCCAGTCTACCCTTAAAGTACCAATCACTACTGCAACAGGCAACATATTTTTTCATGGGAAATAAGTTTTGGCTTTTGTATGAATCATTTGCAAAGCAGACAATTCACATGAAATGTCAAGACTTATTTTTCTGTGAAAAATGAAAATAGAATGTCATCATGTCATCTGCTATAAATTTTGCTTGAAGTTTTTAAGCAGTCAAATCCTCTAATTTCGCTTTTAGTTTGTTTTTGTTTTTTTTATTTTTTAAGGTAAGATATTTATTCACACAATCACAACACAGTATATGCTAATGCATGACAAATAGTGTTTTCTTTTTTTGCTTTTTTTTTTTGTTTTACTTTTTTTTTTTTTTTTTTTTGTTTTTTCAGTACACCTTAGCCATGTCATCGGAAAGTGAAAAGTTCTTCATTTGTATGCCACAAATCTCAAGATCAGCTAACACATCTTAACCCTTGTCATGCTGAATAAATAAAGATGCCACATCCACTTCTGATTTTCAGCCAATCAGATCGGGATCTACACTGTTTGCAAAGGCAGGGCATATCCGGGTTCAGCAGGACAAGGGTTAACACCCTTCATTTTCCATTGGATGGTTTGCCAGCTTATCATCTGATGAGGGCAGGCAAGTCACAGACAGCAACCAATGCTCAGCATGCAGGGTAAAAACTGCAGTAGACAACATTTTGAAATAGTTTTCATATTTTTCCCAGAAAACAGGCTTTGACATTTCATGCAAACTGTCTCCTAAGGAGAAATTTGCATGAAATGTCAAAGCCTGTTTTCTGGGAAAAATAATAAAAATATCATCAATTTGTTGTCTGCTGATTTTGCTCAGTGTAGTAAAGGTTAAGCTCTATATACAACACAGCTCCAGAAATGGGGATAATTTTGGTGGTAAATTTAGTATAATTTCTTTTTCACCAGATCATGAGCAGTATGTGGCGCTCCTCAAGGTGGCAATTCTCACTGGGAGTATATTGTGCAAATCAACAAAATTAGTTCTACAATTCAATTGATCAGAGCCTAGTCATAGCCAAAGAAAATCAAAGGGCTGAATAGCCCTCAAATGACAGATTCTACAAGAAACTAATTCCAGAAAATCATTTTGCCCTTAAGCTTGTGAGAAGCTTCTGGGTCGACAAAAACAAGCTATAGTGAATAACAAGGGTTCTGATCAGTCTGCACAGACATACAGGCTGATCTGCACTTTTGTTGTTTGCACATGTATTAAAGTGGGTTTTCTCAGTTGCTCAGATGAAGACTTGAACCTTAGATCAAGCACAAGTTGCACTACTTTTGTATTGATATCTCTTCAATGGCCTACTTTTACACATATGAAAACATAGGGTCTACTTTTTTGTTTTTTGTGTGGATAAATATGAAGTTCATTAGTAGTCAAAGCCACTTTCTTGAAAACGGCAAAAAAAGAATGACAGACAGAATCTGTCATTAAAAACAAATGACAACACATACCTATATTTGACGCATATTTGATGTAATTACAGCACATATACACATATGTACATTTTCAAGTAATTTCTGAATCTTTAGATTACTGCCCCTGCACTTCTATATATAAGTATGTCTATGCAATGGGTACTCATTTGAATCTCTTTGACTTGGTGATTTAAATGAGCAACCACAACAGAAAGTATCGCAGAAGCATCAATTACATGTAGTACTCCTCTCATGATTTCCTCTGCCGATCATTCTTTTAAGTGTGCCCTCATTAGGTGGACGTTTTACTGCAGGATTTTCCATGTATTTTGAAAACCTGCCCACAGTGCGGTAATTAGGTCAAACACAGTACAAACTCTGAAAACTCACATTAGCTTGTGAATCAACAGTCTGATCAGACTCTTTAGCATCTTTGCTAATCATATGAGGCCAAATAAAAAAAATATGCATGTTTAGGGTAACATGTTAAAAAAAATAGGTAGGGTAGGTAGGGATTTTTTTTTCACATTTTTTTTTTATGTAGAATTATACCATAATTACCAAACTTATATATTTGGACTTAGCACCATAATTCACATAATATTTTTGCAAGTCTGTTTGACTACCCTTTGATGTGTCTAAAAGTACTGATAGAAAGGCAAACAGTGTAGACCCTAATAGTTTGATCTGGGTCTACACTGTTTGCTTAGACCTACTTATCTGAATATTTAGCATAAATATTTTATCCCAGGATCACCTATTTTTTTTTTGGAGAAAACATGAGAAAAACAAAAGCATGAATAAAAAAGTTTCACCAGGAAAATTAGGTAGGTAGGGTTACCCTAAACACACATATTTTTTTTATTTGGCCTGAACAATCTACCATGTCTATAGCTCTGTTAAACTTTTTCACCAGGAAAATTAGGTACATATTTATTTTATTATCATCCTTCCATTGTCTTGATATGACTTAAATAATATTGAAAGGGATGTAAACTGCATTTCAGTGGCTGTTAAGGGGACTGAATACATTTGTTTTTTTGGGGTTTTTTTTTTGCAATTATTTACAAGGGAGACAACTGTCTGCTTTCCTGCATACCTTTCTAAAAAGGGATCTAAAAGGAAAGAATTTGCTCCCCAGATCCCTTTTCAGCAGGGATGCAAAAACAATTTGAAAGAGTTGCCTTCCCCTGAGAGTGTATCCATTCCTCACAAATTAATGACCACAATGTATTTTTTTCTCAGAGAAATAAAAATATTTATTTGACTACTTGTTGACCTATTGAGCTGTGAAAAGCCAAAATATAAACACATTATCACTGGTCTATGATATAGATGTGCAAGCCAAGATAACCTTGCACTTTATGTACCAGTACATGTGAGTTTAGATGATCTGGACATGTTCAGTCTGCAGAGTGAATTTAAATTGGATTGCATGATTGACAGGCTGATCTGTATATGCACAGCTATAGACACAAGATATTTGATGCGTTATGCACAAAAAGGGCCCTATGTAATTTGCGAACACCATAGGTCCATCTGTGCAGTCTAATCTGGGCATTTTCTGTTTAACGACATATACAACTCTATCCACTGATTCTGTAAGTGGACAACAAAAATCCAGATCAGCCTGCACTTATACACAGGCTGATCAGGGCTTGTGTTGTCCACAAATTACATATCCGCCCTTTTTGTGCATTGCACATCATTTTACTTGTATCTACAGAACAATATTTTATCTTTGTTTGTGTTGAGGTTTTACGGCCCAGTCAACCCAATGGGGTCATGCCGAGTGCAGTCAGTTTACCTAACCACACATTTACTGGGCAGGCTTAGTCCTCTAAATGGTTAACCAGTATTGTGCACATTCTTTCGCCAGAAACTGATAACTGCCCTTCTTGAATCAGCAGAAGGGAGAGAATGACCGTAGAAAATATTTCATGATCAATCTCCACGAAAGAATGTTGCCGACAATATTTTATCTGGTTTTCTTGGAAGCACCTTACAGTCGAGACACTTTTGATGAGTATGCACGATATAATTATAATTTCTTGGAGAAACAAGAAAAATATCAATACTTATAAAAAAGAAAAAAAGAGAAAAATATAGATACTGGGTAATTTTCAGTTGAAAAGAACAAAATTTTACAGTGCTATAGACACTGTAAATTGTTCAAGCCAAGTAAAAAAATATGTGTTTAGGGTCCAAACCCCGGACCTCATGATCCGAAGTTGGGAGCACTAGCCAATCGGCCACCTGGACGCATCAAAAGGCAATTCTAAAGAGTATGCGCAATCTAAGTTTATTTGTGGAGAAATAAGAATAACAGAAATACTTTTTGGTCAAAAAGTTTCTTATCTAGAACTATGAGACAAGATTTAATTAAGACCAGGGAAATATGATCTGTACGAAACTGTCATGGAATAAAGAAAGTCAATAAAGCATTTTGGGGGAAGCAGATCCCTGTCAAAATAGGTCATATACTAACACTTTTTTTCTAAACTGTCAGGTTTTAAAGGAAATCTGGTGGGTATGAAAAACCTTAAAAAAAATGGATTAAAATAAAAAGAATGTTTTCTGTTACGATTTTCAATGATGCTTTAACACTCCAGGCATGCTGAGTAAACTTTTCAGCAGATGACATTCTAAAATATTTTTCTCATTTTTTCCAGGAAACAGGCTTTGACCTTTTAAGCAAGTTGTCTCCTGTAGAATGAAATGTCAAAGCCTATTTTCCTGGAAAAATTAGGATCATCAATTTGTCATCTGCTGAATTTGCCCATAGAGTGGTAAACATTAAAGGCTAAAAATCTTAAGGAAACTGCCTTTTGCTTGAGCTAAAATCCAGTGCCTCTTCATTACATTTGCTACAAGGAGTAATGATGGTGATCTGTAACACCAAGCAAGTGCTGACAAACTGTGTGCTTGTTCATTCTGCTTGAATACACAGAAATTAATTCTGATTACAGAAAACAAGTCAAATCATGCAGAAATCCACTAACATGAAAACATTCTTATTTTGTTTCTTGAAATAGATTTAATTTTATTTATTTATTTTAGTAAGCCTTGTTTGAAGTATCTGACAGATCATTCTAAACAGAATCAATGAGATAGCTCTTGCTTATGATATGCTTTTTCATGGGTAAAATATCCAGTTTTGTGAACATATACAGCAAAGGCAAGTTCGAAGTGATCCAGAAAGCAATACAAGGTCTATATATGACAGTCTACGATAACATATCAGTCATAAATGGTATAAAGGGTTTCACACAAGTTTTTATTTCATATTCTATTTATTTATATAAGTGTTCATTTCACATATGTATTTATATAAGTGTTCATTTCATATAAATGTTTACATAAGTGTTTATTTTATGATATTTATTTACATAAGATATGTATTTATATAAGTGTTCATTTCATATACTATTCATTTATATGTGTTTATTTCATATATGTATTTATGTAAGTGTTAATTTTATATAAGTATTTACACATGTTCATTTCATATGATATTCAATTTACATAAGTGTCCATTTATATGATATGTCTTTACATAAGTATTCACTTCATATTTAATATATGTATTTATGTAAGTGTTCATTTAATATAAATATTTACACATATGTTCATTTCATATGATATATATTTACACAAGTGTTCATTTCATATGATATTTATTTACATGTGTTCATTCATATGACATTTATTTACACAAGTGCTTATTCATATCAGTTTTATTTACACAAGTGTTAATCCATATGCTATTTATTTACACAAGTGTTCACTTCGATGTTATATATTTACACAAGTATTTATTTTGTATGATATATATCTATACAAGCATTCATTTCATATGATATTTATTTTCACAAGTGTTCATTTCATATGATATTTATTTACACAAGTGTTCATTCATATGACATTTATTTACACAAGCATTCATTTCATATGCCATTTATTTACACAAGTGTTCATATCATATGATATTCATTTACACTAATGTTCATTTTATATAATATTTATTAAAACAACTTCAATAATTTATCATTTGCAAGTCTTGGCAAGGAAAACAATGAAATTATTGAATTAATGAACAAGTTTACTGTATATCAAATAAAAGGAAAATGAATGTAATATTTTATGCAACATATCACCCAAAAAATTGTGTGTGTGTTTTTGTTGTTGTTGTTTTGTTTTTGTTTTTTTTTTTTTTGGGGGGGGGGGGGGGGGTGGGGGGGGGGGGGGAGGGGGGGCTTTGGCTTGCAATGTCAACTTTTTGACATTATTATACGGGTATGCTCATGAATGGCTGTTGGAAGCCATGCTCAAACAAAGCAAAGTCAAAAGTTTTAACAAGAATTTTTCACATGGGGTTTGAGCACAGTTTCGAATTCTGAGGAAATGCATTCTTGGCCAATTTGTTTGATTTGGGCTTATCGTTGCTTTCAACAATCTTTCAGTCATATTGCAATGGTGTCTGGATGTGGCTCAACGCTCACTTTTAGAGTGCTGCCTCACTGAAATATCATGCCTCAGACACTTTGACATGATATTCCACCCAGTCACATTATACTGACACTGAGCTGACAAGTTTTAGCTCTACTTTCTTAAAGCTGAGCACCAAGCGAAAGAGCAGCTAGTACCATTTTTAAATTCTTTGTGGTATGACCCGGCCGGGGATCGAACCCACAACCTCCCGGTCACAAAGTGGATACTCTACCCTTAAGCCACTGTGCTGGTGCATTCTTGGTCAAACATCAGTTTCAAAACATAATGCTTTTTGCCATAAACAAAAGGTATTAGCAAGATGCTACATTGCTGCCTTGACAACAGTATTTCAATAATCAACAGACATCAATTGTTTTTATACAAAAACTCTGGAAGGCTGTCCTTGCTAGATGCAAATTTTTCTTAATTAAACTATGTTTTGATGAAATTATTAATTATTTTAGCTTACAAAGCAATTACAGAGCTCAAACATCCCTAAGAAAGTACTGAAACCTCACTATGTTTTATGCAATGACATTTTGGAAGTGTCAGACATGACTTCATAATTACGATAATCTGTATTATGATAAAGGAAGCGGACATGACTTTCTTTTTACCCTAATCAGATGATTGCTTTAAGTTATAAAGCAAAGTTACCAATACTTTTTTTTCTATTCTGTCAGCATATATGTAGTGTTTCTATGCTTATATGTGTCATGCTCAGTTTTAACTTAACCCTTAAAGTGCCAAGTAAAATTGTATCAGATGCCAGTCTATTTTTTTTCCTCCTGAGGCTCCCAATTTCTGTGTTCTTTGTTTCTAAGTCAACCTTTATAGATTTTAATTGACTTCACTGCAGCTGGTGTTGAGTGTTGTGTGGTGGCCATAAAAAGTCTCTTGTACTTCATTATAGTGCAGTTTTATTTTTACTTTCCTTGGGCTCACTGAGCCATTCTGGGCCCAGTTGTTCAAAACTTAACAAAGTTGTTAGTTAACGTGATGTTAAAATTTCTATCATGAAATATGGCAAATACATACATGTAGATATTTTTTGCTGGAAAAATGTGAATGCAAAAGCTACTCACATTTTTGCAGCAAAAATATCACTGTATTTGAAAATACCTTAGCTACCAGTTTTGCCATTAACAAGCTCATTGAGCTAACAATGCTTTGAATAACTGGGCCCTGGTATCTTAGAAAATCAAGTTCTGCTTAAAGCCAGTGCTAGGGGGTGTATGTAGCCTTGCAGACTACAATACTGTCGTATGAAGAGTCTCAATAAAACTGAGACTCCCAAGTTTTGTTCTTTTATATATTCTTTGTTTCCAATGGCAACCTTTATAGATTTTATTTGACATTTCATGTGAATCAATCATTTAGCAGATGACTGATGTAAATCTTATTTTCTCTAAAAGAAAAAAAAAATAGAATGTTGTTTGCTGCATTTGTGACTGGCAGTTTAAAGATTAGTTAATTTCAACAGTTCAGAAAAATTGAATCAATTTATCAAAGATACTCCTGGGCATTTCTTCATCAGGACATTCTGCTTCACTCCTTACAACACCCACAATCAGTATACATATTAACACTCGGCATACTGGGTAAAAATATCAGCAGACAAAATTTTAAAATATTTTTATTTTTCCCTGACATTGGGTTTTGACGTGTCATGCAAATTGTCTCCTTAGGAGACAATTCTGCATCAAATGTCAAAGCCTATTGTCTGGGAAAAATAAGAAATATATCATCAGTTTGTCATCTGCAGAATTTGCCGACAGAGGGGTAAAGGTCAAGCATACCTCCCACAACATGACAAAACTGTCAAATTATGCTAGTGCTTCTGGGAAAATTAAAAACTCACTCCTGGAGAATTTTTCAAGAAAGAAACCGATTTTCTGAAAGTATGAACTTGAAAAGATTTGTCACAGATAATCACAAAATCTGTTTCCATTTGTATGCAGTTCAGTGAATTTTTTTAATAGTTTTTTTTTCTTTTTTTATCTATTTTAGTTTTAATGAATAATTTTGTAGGGCTCTAAATGGATTGATATTATCTTATTTCTTTATGAACACATAAGTTATTAACCTCCTTTGAATGCTGACTCAGTATTGCTGATTCAGAGACAATGGTACTGTACTTATCTTAGATACTGGGACACTCAGGTCTGTGCAAACAGCAAAGGGGTCTACACTGTCTGCCACTTAACAAGCAGTTTTTTAAGACACATCAACTGGTTGTGAGTGGTAAGGTTGGAATACCCTCCTTCTGGAACTGTCAGAAGGTTGGCATGCCACCAATTCTTGCTTCATCTGAAACAAGTTCCAGGGTTGGGGCCTTTTTCTCATCTATTCTTCCTTTCTATCTCCCTCTTTTGGGGACGGCTCGGACAAGATTGAAATGTTGCTGACAGGGCCATTAAACCTCAACTCAAACAATGAACTGGTAGGAAAAAAATGTTCAAATTTTAGGATAAGTTTGGTAAGGTGTTAAGCCTTAAAGCGCCAAGCACAATTTGTAGCAGACAACATTCTAAAATTTTTTATTTTATTTTCATTTTTCAGAGAAAACAAGTCTTGATATTTCATGTGAATCGTCTGCTTGGCAGACAATTCTCATGAAATATCAAGACTTGTTTTCATCTGAAAATATTGTCGTCTGCTTTAGTTGTGATTGGCGCGTTAAGGGTTAAGACATGCAAATACAGTAAAATTCTGCTATTATGACCATTCAAAAATAAGACCACTTCTATTAACCCATTACAAAATGAATAGACTTTCCCATACTGCATATTGGAAGAGTCCAATTTCAATTTTAGGGAGGTGAGGCTATGTCAGCTTTACATATTCCTAGAGAAAAATGGCTAAACTATTTGCAACATGGAGACCCTGATCAGATGCAGCAGTCTGTGGCATCTGATCTGGGTGTGCACTGTTTGCCAATTACCCTATTATGGGTCTCCTGACTACAATGGGTTAAGACCAGCTTTTGCCAGTCCAAAATGGATTTCTTTTTATATTCTACAGTGAGGCACTTCTAATGAGTATCACAACATATCATATCTTTTGTGGAGAAATAAGAAAAATATCAGTAAAAACACCTTATCTGGAGCTTTTTTCTACATTCAATATTTACGTCTGCCCAGCTAATCAGAATGTGGTCTTAACCCATTGTAGTCGGGAGACCCATAAAAGGGTAACTGGCAAACAGTGCAGACCCAGATCAGATGCCACAGAAGACGGCGTCTGATCAGGGTTTCCACAGTTTGCAAAAAGTTTAGCCATTTTTCTCTAGGTTTATGTAGATCTCATAGCCGGACATACCTAAAATTGAAATTGGACTCTTCCAATATATTGTGTGGGAGAGTCTATTCAGTATACAATGGGTAAATAGCAGAATTTTACTGTATTTAGTTTACATTTTGCACATTCCATCCAAATGTTTAGTGTACATACTGCACATTCATTAAATAAACCCTTTGTATGGCCCCTACACACATTGGTATATATATATATTTTTTTTTTTAATTTCTTCATGAAAACTTATGCTATGGACCTCATAAGAATGCTGTTTCACAGACATTGTGCAGTCCAATCTGGGTCTTTTGCTGCTGCATATGCCCCAAAGGTACATTTTCACATGGTGCTGCTCCAATCAAATCTCTGTAAAACAGTCTTTCATCTTCATCATGGAATTTTGGGGCAATTAAAATAAAATCAGAAAATCATTTCATTAGAGTAGACCTCATTGGGACATCTGAACTTGCTTGAAATCCATGTTAAAGAAAGTCAACGACCAATGGTTCAAGATCAATAATTATTCCAGAAGTCTGGTTTCAGACATAGCATGAGTTTCTAAAGGAATTGCTGCTAACTCCTGCATATAAGAGATAATCTGACAATGGGGTAGGGACTGGGGTTGGATAGTGGCTGCTATAGTCACAGATCTCACAGACAGGATGCATGACATCATGCATAGATTGCAGGCCTGAGCTGCTGTTCATATACTAAAAGGTTGAATGTGTGCTGAACCCTTGTCCTGCTGAATCCGGATATACCCTGCCTTTGCAAACAGTGTAGATCCAGATCAGTTGGCTTCTTCAGAAGCCAACTGATCTGGATCTGCACTGTTTGTCATCCAGTATGTGAATTTATAACAACAACCTGGATCAAGTAATCTGATTGGCTGAAACTTGGAAGTGGGAGGGACATCTTAATTTATTCAGCATGACAAGGGTTAAGATATCATCAGCATCTCCTTATCTGTTCTATAGAAGTAGATGTAGTAATAGGCACCCATTATTTATAAGATAGTAGCAGATGTCTAGATGCCATGGAGTTCTTGTTTAACCCCTTTCACCCTGCTTTCTGAAATGCACTCTTCCATCTCTGAATTTGGACACATCCATTGTTACAAATTGGGGCTTTAGTAAAAAAATCAGTAACAGAATGGCAACCAGTATTGATCCTGATGAGATGGCTCATTGTAAGCCATCTCATCTGGACCTACACTGTTTGCATAGGCATCTGTATTGATCTGCAGTGTTGAAAGGGTTAATGGCACCTCATTTTGGGTCGCTGCCAGAAAAAGGGAGACAAGGGACAGAAGTGCTAGTAAATGAGAAGAGAGAGAGACACAGAAACAGATGAGAACATAAAGTGAATGACAGTGCAGAAACAGAAGAAATAGTAATGTGCCGAATTTACCCCACCTGCCACAGTAGTACAATATGCCCTTATCACCACTCTATCACACATTATGCTGAATGTCTATTAAGATTTTCTGCTGGAATTTTTTCCAGCCTTCTAAACATAAAGGACCCTTTTTTTAAACATCTACTTGTGGTTAGACTAGACAAGACAAAAAGCTTGGTCTACAATGAGTGCTAAGTATAGACCAAGCTTTTTTGGGAAAGCTAAAACTTGGTTTGAGCAGTTATGGAAAATAGCACCGGACCAGTCCATGACCTTAACCTTTGTCCTGCTGAACCCGGATATACCCTTCCCTTGCAAATAGTGTAGATCCAGATCAATTGGCTTCTAAGAAGCCAACTGATCTGGATCTACACTGTTTGCAAAGGCAGGACATATCCGGGTTCAGCAGGACTAGGGTTAAGTCATGATTTACAGGAAAAAAATCTGTAAAGGTTAAATGCCATCGGAAACAAAGAAGAACACGTAAAAGAATGAAAATCAGTGTTGGTTTCATTGAGATTCTTCATATGACATGATTCTTCATATGTTGTTTGCAGAGCTGCATATGCCCACTAGCTTCAGCTTATAATTAACCCGTCCTGCTGAATAAATTAAGATGCCACGCCCACTTCTAATTGTCAGCCAATCAGATTACTCAAGCAAGGTTGCTGATAGAAATTCACATCCTTAATGACAAACAGTGTAGATCCAGATCAGTTGGCTTCTTCAGCCAACTGATCTGGATCTACACATTTTGCAAAGACATGGGTTCAACAGGACCAGGGTTAAACAGAACTTAATTTTCCAATATACCAAGTGGGCTCAATGATCCCAGGAAAAATAAAAATATAAGGCCGAAGGTCTTACGTCACTGGCCTATGGAGCATGTTAGTAATATCATAATCCTTCATTTACAACTTACAAATTATGTACAGCAAGAAGACTTCCAAAGAGACACAGTGCTGTCAAAAGTAACTCTGTCAAAAACCTAAGAACACATGCACATCTTCAGCTTATAAGAAGAAACTACACAAACTTTCAGATGAAATTGATGAAAGATGAAGAGGACTTACAGACACAAGCTTTGCAAATGGAAATCTAAGTCCAAAATCTGTAATTCAGTTAAAATGGCTGAAACAAAACTCCAAATGCACACACACATGTTCATACAATAGCAAGGGTCAACCTGCAAATTTTCAAAAGAATCCTACAAAAGATGTAGTAGTTATAGTTCCAGACATAAATTTTGCAAATGAAAATTTGAAGTCGAAAACTAAGAGCTGTATCTCTGTCAAAAAAGACCATATCAAAAATCCCAAACTACATGCAAACCTTCATTTCATATGAAGAACACCCACAAAATTGCAAAAGAATCTAAGAAATTGGAAGAGAAGTGGAGACAAGATTTGCAAGAAACAAAAATTAAGTCCAAAAGGGCCAGAACTCCATCAAAAATGGCAGGATAAAAAATCCAAAAGCATATGCACATCTTCATGTCAGTGCAAGAAAAACCTCCAAAGATTCATAAAAATCTGTCCAAAAATGTAGGAGTTGCTGACACAAGATTTGCAAATGGAAATTCTAAGTTGAAAAGGGTTATAACTCTTTTAAAAATGAGTGAATCAAAAATCCAAAATGATATGCACATTTTCATATCAAGGCAAGAACCTGTAAAGTTTCTGACAAAAGGTGTAGGAGGGGTTGCTGACACAAGCTTTCCAAAAAGGTGAAAAAAAGTTGCAGACACAAGCTTTGCAAATGTAAAAAACAAACCAAATCAAAAAAGGATACAACTCAATAAAAAATGAAATCCAAAATAATATGCAAATCTTCATATCATGACAAAAAAAACCTGCAAAATTTCATAAAAATCCAACAAAAGGTGTAGGAGCTGCGAACACAGGCTTTGTAAAGGAAATTCTACATTGAAAAGGGTCAACTCCAGGAGGAGTTGCATAAAGGCAACTCTACATCGAAAAGGGTCATAACTCCAAAAAATGCTCAGATAAAAAAATCCTTAAAAATATGCACATCTTCATACCATGCCACTTGCAAAGCTTCATAAGAATCTGACAAAAGTGTGGGAGGAGCTATGAACACCAGATTTGGTTTTGGTGAAGATTTTAAAGATTTTTACTATTATATGAGCTTGATGTCCATCTTGGCTGATGGACTGTGACCATTTTAGCGCTCTTATGTTCTCTCCATCCAAAGATTGCTAGTATGGTCAAAGTCCATCCACCAAGATAGACACTAAGTCAAAGGCTCTGAACTATAGACCCGTCTTTAGTCCACAGTTTCAAACAACTTCTGATAAAAATTGGATTCAGAGGGCAAGTCATTTGAAAATGTGGACTAAAGATGGTTAAAAAGTGATAACTATAGTTCAGACCTTTGACTCAGGTGAGCTAAAAAAAATAATTTAGAATGTCTTCTGCTGCTGTTGTGATTCCAGCTTCGTGGGTTAATGTATCAAGTATGCTGTTTGCTTTAGATGTAGGAGAAAATAATTATCTGGAAACAATTTTCACCAAATAAGGCAGTAACTGACCTCTTCAGCCCATTCATTAATCACCCGTCCAGAGAGGATACAGAATTTGTATGTCATTTAGCAGTAAGGAACATTGCCAATTAATGCTTAGCATGCTGTGTAAAAATTTCAGCAGATGACATTTTGAAATATTTTTCTTATTTTTCTCAGAAAATAAGACCTGGCATTTCATGCAATTCTGCATAAAATATTAAGATTTGACATTTCATACATGTCAAATCCTATTTTCTGGGAAAAATATTAATATGTCATCTGCTGAATCTGCCCTTAGCATGTAAAGTATTAAAAGTTAATCTACTGGACTTATGTAGCGACAGACATCATTTTAAAATATTTTCTTATTTTGAACAAAAAATAGGGTTTGATATTTTTAAACAAATTTCCTTTGGCAATGACACATATAATGACAAATACTATTTGATGGGCAAAATAAGAAAAAATATCATAATTTGTTGCCTGCTGATCTTGCCCCAAGCTTGCTGATGGTTATAAACAGAAGGTCAATAATTACCCTGTCAACTTTTCTATGTTTCTTATTGGTGGAAAAGATTTATAAAGACCCAAGAAGTAAAAGTCAGGAGTATTCAGTACAATCATGTAACAGCTGGTATAATAAATGTTGCATATTCTCCATTGCACAACCTGCAGAAAAGTCGACAAACCGACTGAAAAGTTGACTTTCAGTGTATACCCTATAATCAACTTATGAGGAGTCTGTCCATCCGTCTGACGGTCTGTCTGCCGGTGGTCAGTTAGTGAAAATGGGCATATCATAACTCTTGGAAATATTGTGATATTTTTTGCACATTGACTCATACAGATAAGATCCAGCCAATGGGCTTGCAAAATGCTGTTTTCATTGCTTGAGGCTGAGCCCAGGCCAAAAATGTGAGTCTTGTACCATATGGGATATCTTGACAAAACAAATTGTGCAGACATTAATACTGACAAGATCTAGCCAATGGAATTGGCAAATGTCATTTTTTGATTGAGGCAAAAACAAGATCAAAATTCTTTTCTGTAGTCAGTTAGTGAACATGGTCATAATTCTTGAACGCACAGAAAACTAAACAAACTGAAAGGTTGACTTTCGAAGAGTGTCCAATAATTTGTTTTTGTTGAGGTTTTTGGCCCAGTCAACCCAATGGAGTCATGCTGAGCGCGGTCAGTTTACCTAACGACACATTTACTGGGCAGGCTTAGTCCTCTAAGCAGTTAACCAGTATTGTGCACATTCTTTCACCAGAAACTGACAACTGCCCTTCTTGAATCAGGGGAAGGGAGAGAATGACCATAGAAATTATTTCATGATTAATCTCCATGAAAGAATGTTGCCGACCTTGGTGGGGTTGAACCCGCGACCTCCTGGTCTCCAGTCGGACACACATCCAATTGAGCCATCAAGGCTGGCAGAGTGCCCGATAAACAACCCTGTCTAAATCTAAACAATTTAAACAATCGGTGGTCAGTTAGCGAAATAGCCATAACTCTTGAACTGTCAGAAATATTTTGATAATTTTTGGCATACAGACGGATACTGATAAGATCTAGTCAATGAGGTGGCCAAATACCATTTTTCATTGCCCCAAAAATTAAGGTAAATACAACATTACAGCAAAGCAGAAAAAAAGTTTCAGCAGAACTGCACACCATCCAAACGCTTACCCAGTCTGGACAGGCATGTATGTCCAAATACTTTGGGTAAACACAGAACTTGACTTGAAGCTGTGGGCATGATAACAGAATTAGTGAAAAGAAAACAACAGACATATATACATTCTTTCATTTCTCCCCTGCTTTATAGAATAATCATCAATTCTAACCTTTACCATTCTCTAGGCAAATTCTGGAGATGACAAATTGATGCTATTTTTCTTATTTTTTTTTCCAGAAAATAGACTTTAACATTTCATGCAAATTGTCTGGAGACAATTTGCACGAAATGTTAGAGTCTGTTTTCTGGGAAAAATAGAAAAAGATATTTCAAAGTGTCGCTTGCTGGAATTTTTAGTGGGCATGCAGAGCATTAATTACAGAATGTATTGATATTTTTAACATACCAATAATTAGACCAGAATCTAACCTTCATGATTCCTTTTAAGAAAAAAATATGATCCATCACATGAGAAAAAGGTCCTTTTTGAATAAGCAGGCAGCAAAGACCCAGAACAACCTGCATATTTGTGCAGTCTAAATGGATTTTCACTGTCCATTTATATTACCATTAGATACAGTAGAATATATTAATGAATAGAGGCCCTGTGGAGTGTGCAGACTGATCTTGGCCTTCAAAAAATGCACATGTCATAAGGTGCATTTCTTAACATGGCAGCTCAAATTAATAAGCCACTAATAATGAAACATGCAGTCTTGTTATAAATCAAAACAAATCAATGCTCATATCAGCCTACACCATTCTTTTCAAACATGGCATTTCACTTCTGAGACGGAAATGAAAGTGTCATTTCAGTGATAAACACAATATGAGTACATTTCCTGTTTCTTTCTCACGGGACTGAAACCTGACATCTAAATATAGTTTAAATGTACCCAATTATGAGTGTGTTTCATAAAACCAGGCCAGCCAATTAAATCTCTAACATCAATATTCAAAGCATTCAGATATTTGCAGTTACAAAACACAATAATATGACTTTAAAAGATGGCTTGTGTCACTAAAAATAACAGAAACTTGCTCAGATCAGTATTTAACAATTAAAAAAATCTTTCTATTCTGTTCTGTTCTGTTCATCACTAATGCATCAAAATGGCTAATGCAGCTAGAAACCTTTCCAGTTAATTTAATAGAATATAAATTAATAATAAACAAGGACCTTCTAAAATACAAAAAAGTAATGTCCCCCAAACTTTTATCCAAAAATTAAACTTGAAAATTAGACCAGTCACCAAAATCAAAAAGCACTGACGGTATGCCGCCATCTGTGTATTGGCAGATCAAGGCATTCTCTGTTTGACAACACAATATGCCGTATTAAGAAAAAAGATGTCTTTGGGACTTATCCAAACAGCAAAGGCCAGATCAGTTTGCAGTGGCATAGGCTCCCAGAGGAGCAAATTCTTTCCTTAAAGAGCAGCCCCCATAATGAATCAAACTGTTCAAACACGGTTAAAATGTCAATCCAAATATCAAGGGTAATGAAGTTTTGTAAGTTAGAGTTGAGATTTAAGGGACCAATCAACAAAATTTCAGTCATGTAAAAAGAAAGAAAAGAATTGGATAGATGAGAAAAAGGCCCCAGCCCCCGACCTTGGTTCAAGTGGGGCTAGAACTATCCTACCAAAAGCCAATTACGACAGGACCAATCCTCCAAATTCCAGCAGGAGAGTGCACCATCTTACCACCCACAGCAAATGTAGTAGTCAAAATGTTGGCAGACATCAAAGCCCTGACTGCCAATGTGATCAGAACCACAACTGAATTTTTTTTTTATGGCCCAGTCAACCCATTAAGGTCATGTCACTTTACTTAACCACACTTTTCCTGGGCAGGCTTAGTCCTCTAAGGGACTGACCAGTACTTGTGCACATTCTTTTGCCAGAAACTGACAACTGCCCTTCTTGAATCAGCGGAAGTTAGAGACTGACCATAGAAAATATTTCATGCTCAATCTCCATGAAAGGATATTGCCAGACTGGAATGAAACCTGTAACCTCCTCATTACCAGTCGGACATGCATCTGACTGAGCCACTGAGGCCAGCTCTTCACATATCATATGGGGTATGTTCTTAACCTTTCAGCTCGGTAGACCAAAATATATTACGCAAACACGCCTACTCAAATATAGTGAAAACTTCACCACCAAAAACTTAAATTTTTCAGATAAAAATTCTGATATTTTTCATATTTCTGCTCAAAGCATAGATTGTGGGTACTTGTTAGAACTGCCTCAGCGAGGTGGTCTAACTAGTACCCACAATCTATGTTTTTGAGCAGAAATAAGAAAAACAATGTATACCTTGTAAACCCCAGTTTTACTATATATATAAACGTTAGGTTTAAGGGGGTCAAAATTATACAGGTATGTTTTCATGATAGGCGATCTATGCAAGCAATGTAGTTCCAGAGCCATCTCATCAAGACCTACAAAATTTGTTATTCTGTTTTTGATTTTGACTAACATCCATGTTTTGAATATTGGATGTGTCCAAATTTAAAGATGGAAAAGTTCACTTCAGAAACTCAGAAGTGAATAGGTTTAGAGACAATAGAGTCCTATTTTTAAGAAGAAATATTAAAAAAAAAATTAATTCATCAGTCATGATTTAATTTAATCATCCTTGTTCTACACGCTACAAAGTTTTTTCATGATTATTTATTCCAAACCCTCTCAGGAGCTTGTAAAATTGCATAGCAGGAATAATAAATAAGCTGCATGGCTCTAAATAGCTCCAGATTAAGTTGTTTTTTCAACTGAAACATGCCAATTTTTTTCTTTTTGTCCATGAAAACATGTATTAACCCTTGCCATGCTGAATAAATTAAGATACCATGCCCACTTCTAATTGTCAGCCAGTCAGATTCCTTGATCCAGATTGTTGATGTCAATTCACATACTGAGTGGCAAACAGTGTAGATCCAGATCAGCTGGCTTCTTCAGAAGCCAACTGATCTGGATCTACACTGTTTGCAAAGCCAGGGTATATCCGGGTTCAGCAGGACAAGGATTACGAGTACTCATTAGAGGTGTCTCAGTGATGTACTTCTAGTGTGCACCCGCTATGTATGCTTTCAAGGAGAAATACAAAAAATATCATGCGGCTACAAGCTCTTATCTGGAGTTAGAGCTGTGTTTTTCGAACAACAAATGTTACTTATCCCCACGCTTTTTTAAAAAAGAGATGGGGATATTGTTAATGTCTCCATCCATCTGTCTGTCCATCCAACCGACCGACCGTCTGTCCACAGGAACGAATGTATACTTGTGTACTTGTATCTCCTCCTAAACCACTGGGCAGAATTCTACCAAACTTGCTTCAGCACTTCCCCTCATGGTAAGAGTGTGCAAGAGCAGCATTATTTTTCTGTATGTCCATCCATCCGTGTGTCGGTCATCTGTCCATTTGTCTATCACACTGTCTCCTCCTAAACCACTGGGCAAAATTCAACCAAACTTGCTATATCACTTCCCCTCATGTTAAGGGTGTGGGAGAGCAACATTTTTTTTTTCTGTGCACCTGTCATCCATCCATCGGTCTGTCATGCTATCTCCTCCTAAACCTCTGGGCAGAATTCAACCAAACTTGCTACATCACTTCCCCTCATGGTAAGAGTGTGCAAGAGCAACATTATTTCTCTGTGCGTCCATGGTCCGTCCATCTGTCCATCAAGCTATCTCCTCCTAAACCACTAGGCAGAATTCAACCAAACTTGCTACATCACTTCCCCTCATGGTTGGGATGTGCGAGAGCAACATTATTTTTCCATGTGTCCATCTGTCCATGCATCCGTCATCCGTCCATCTGTCTGTCATGCTATCTCCTCCTAAACTACAGGGCGGACTTCAACCAAACTTGCTACATCACTTTCCCTCATGGGGTGTGCAAGAGCAATATTTGTTTTCTGTGTGTCCAACATCCATCCATCTGTCAGTCATGCTAGCTCCTCCTAAACCACTGGGTGGAATTCAACCAAATTTGCTACATCACTTCCCCTCATGGTTAGGGTGTGCAAAAGCAACATTATTTTTCGGTGCATCTGACAACCTTCCATCTGTCCATCACACAATCTCCTCCTAATCCACTGGGCAGAATTCAGCCAAACTTGCTACATCACTTACCCTCATGGTTAGGGTGTGTGAGAGCAACATTATTTTTCTGTCCGTCTGTCAGGCATCCATCCATCTGTCCGTCAGGCTATCTTCCATACCACTGGGCGGAATTCAACCAAACTTGCTACATGACCTCCCCTGATGATAAGGGTGTGGAAGAGCAAGTCAGTCCATCCATCATGCTACTAGCAACATTAGCAAAGAGTGTGGGGATTTGCGATGGTGCACCATGGACTGCGCATTCCAGTATTTTCCTTATTTCTCCATGAAAATATATGTTATTGAAAATGTATGTAAACTGCTTTGCTAGAGTTATTCCAATGAGTAATCACAACATGTTTTTGTGGAGAAATAAGAAAAAACTATCAATATACATCTCTCACCAAGAGCTAGTAAACTGTGACATATAAAAAGGTACCTTATTGCACTGGCCAAATAATGATGTCTGGATCTGTGCTTTTTGTATATAAATATGCAATAAGGTACTTTTTTCTTGTAATCGCACAAATTGCTTCAAAGCTTTCAAGTCTCTTAGCCAGCATAATTGAGTGCAACAATAAAAGAACTGTCGCTTAAGATATCTTATTACAGAAGATTTCCAGCACAACATGAATATTCATGAGTTAGGATGTATTTGGAGATGCTGTAACCAGCCACTTATCTTTAATGTAATCAGTTTAAATCCAGTCAACCTAAAAATATAATTAGTTTAAAGACAATATGTCTTGAAAATTATTCTTATTAGCCTCAAAGAATGATGTAATTATCGACAAACCAGATAAGAGTGTTATCCAGAAAAATTTCTTATTTTGCAACAAAAACACTAACCATTGTATCTTTAAAGAGTCCCCTCTCTGGGATAATTAATTTCAGATTCCACAGCATATTTTAGTGAAGAAATAAGTTAAAAGTTTATATTTTTCCGTCAAAAAAGTGCCTTATCTCCAGTGCTGAATTAGAGACAGAAGCAATGGATCAAGAGGAGGCTGATTACATTTTCTGATATCAGTCTCAATTTCATTCCTGACTGTAGCCAAATAGTATCTATGGTTATCATGAAAGCTCTTATGGAAAAGAGCAAACTACCATACATAAGACATTTTCTTGTGTGTTTCGAAAATGGCTGCATCCTGAAGGAACTTAAATGTTTCGAAAATGGCTGCATCCTCAAGGAACTTAACTGTGATATGCAAATATTTACCTCCCTTCTCATTGTGAGCTACTCTTAAAGGGAAGAAATTGTTCCTAGATTATCTCCTTTAAAGGTAGTACCCATTTTTACAGGATTTAAGATTAGCCACTTATGTAGTTGTCATTCTGTCGTGGATATCTGCTGTATACAAACATTGTTCATCTTTGTTTATATTTTAATCATTAAAATATACTTTAAATTATTATTTATTTTCCAGGCATTGTTTCAAATTACTGAACTGCCCTAATGCCTGTGTTGAGGGGCTAAAATTGTTCCTATTAATCTCTAACTATGGCAGTGGTCACAGTGTTGACTTTAATCTCAGCAAGATTTGATTATTTGTCTTTTACGAGTGTAAATGTATGCCTTTCGGGTTGTACAATGCCCCGGCAACTCTCCAGAAATCAGTGGTAGCTCAAAATTTCTGTCTGAATGTCACATAAGCCTAAGACTGATGATGTCATAAGTGTACAGTGACATTATACAATTTCTTGGACAATAATGGTTTAGTATAACAATGCAGGAAACATTTATTTTTTCAAATGTAGATACAGAACCTAGTTTGTGTAAATAATACATCTGAATCAGACTATAGACCTTGCTCAAACAGCTCCTTTAGGCATGTCTGTATATGACTACTGAGTATAAATATGGTACATTGCATCACAGATGCAGACTACAGAAGCACAACCAGGACCAATTTTCAGCTTCACAAACCCAAAGAGAAATCAAACAGTATTGCTGTGGCTAGTTTATTTCTGATTTTAGTTCTGTACAATTTTTAAGGGGACTGGATACATCTGGTAGATTTTCTGCCTTTTTTGACAAGGGAGACAACTTCAGTGATTGTTTGCTTACCTGCACAGCAAATCCCTTCTGAAAAAGAGTCTACTCTAAAAGGAAAGAATTTGCTCCCAAAGGGAGCAAATTCTTTCCTTTTAGAGTAGACCCAAAAGGAGCATTTTTTTTTCCTTTTCAGAACAAAACAATTTTAACACCAAACTGTCCCCCTTGAAAGTTTATCAATTCCCCTTAAATACTGATAAGGTCTTTTTACTCATTGAAAGACACTCCATTATACTGAAAGGCTACAGATGATCAATTATCTTGTATGTACTTGCAGGATATGTATTGTGCTGAATCATGTCAGAGATAAAACAACCAAGCAACCACAACAAGACATTAAAAGCCTTGTAAAAAGACAATATTGGTATATGAGCCATGGGGGGACAAGGAAACTACATTACTGCATATGCAAACAGTATAGAACCAGACTGACTCATGCCTGCAGTTTAGTCAGTCATAGCTCAAAAAAAGGTGGACTATTCAAATGAATAATTTTCTTATTTCTCATTGAAAATATTGAGGCACTTCTAGTGAGTACCCACAACATATGTTTTCAATGAGAAATAAGAAAAATTTTAGATTTTCTTTTGGTTAGAAAAAATGTGTCTTATCTAGGGCTATGCATATGGCAAATCAAACAATTCTTGATTAGACTCAGGTCTGCAAGTTGGTCTGAACTTTTGCTATTTGCACAGAGAATGTTGGTTTTTCCACAGTGAATATATCCACTGACCTTTTATAATCCTTTATGATTTATTGAACCTTCAGTGCTCATAGACAACAAGTGAGTGACCTTTTCCCTTCTTTTGCACAGAAAATAAGGTATTAGATAGGAGATAATTTGAATGAAATGTCAAACAATATCTGTGAAAAAAAATGGAAAAATATTAAAATGTTATCAAACCATATTTTCTGTGAAAACTAAGAAAAAATATTCTAAAATGTCATCTGCTGCTATTTAGATTCAGCATGTCAAAAACAATATTAAAGAATAAAGCCATAAAATTTCTCTATAAAAAGAAATAACCTTCTGAAATAACTTTCTGAAATGTCTCATTATTTTTGTACTTTACAGTAGGGCTGTAATGATACAGTCACTTCGTGATATGATACATTAACCCACACTTGCCTCAAGATATCATACGTATCATGATACTATTTGTGTATTAAGTCAAAGCTTGAACTCTTGAAAAACAGGTTTAAAACCATCTCAGAGGTTCATTCTTGTGTAACAATGCCTGTGTAAAATGCCCCTGTTTTTCATATAAAGTGATCAGTGTATTTCAGTAACATTTTAGATCTTTATAATTTGTTACAAAAATGGTCTTGAAATAATTTAAAGCTATCGTTTTCTTTGGAAATTATACTTTTGCGCATATCGTCGGGTATCTTCATACTATTTTCACGATAAGATCTGCGTTTCATCAGAAAAAGCATTACAATATGATTTCAATGCATCATTTCGCCTCTACTTTACAGGAATGATTGATGAACACCTGAGAAAACCTAACTGCTCATGTTCAATCCTGGCTGTAGACATGCGCATTATGTGTTAACACTTTGCATGCTGGGTAAAAACTTCAGTAGATGACACTTTAAAACATTTTTCTTATTTTTCCTAGAAAATAGGATTTGAAACTTCAAGCAAATTGTCTCTTATTATTTTTCCTAAAAAATAAGGAGAAAATATGCATGAAGTGTCAGATCCTATTTTCTAGGAAAAATAAGAAAAAAATATCATCAGTTTGTTGTCTGCTGAATTTGTCCTTAGCATGCTAAGCGTTAAAAAAAACAATAAAGAATAAAGCCATAAAAGTTTCTCTGAACCGAAATAGCTTTCTGAAATGTCTCATTATTTTTGTACTTTACAGGTATAACTGATGAACACCACTGTGAGCATATGTGCCATGTTCAAGCCTAGCTCTTCATTTATTTAACATGCACATTGTGGTCTCGGAATGTGCAGCTCCATAGATGATAATATGCATGAAATAGCAAACCCTATTTTCTTGGAAAATAAAAGAAGAAAAATACCATCAATTCATCATCTAAAATTAGCACACAAAGTGCTGAAAGGTTAAGTACCCTAAAACACTTTACTTCTCAAACACAACCTTTTCCCTGCAAATTTGCGCACCTTCATTTGATTTCCATTTCCAAAAAGTATAGAATAAATGCAAATACAGTTGACTCGTTATCTCAAAGTCTGAGGGACTCTCTTAAATACTTCAAGATATCCGTACCTGGACATATCAGATTTGCAGAGTTGAGGAAAAAATAAATCGAACAAATTCATATAACAACTGAATATGTAATTTGACTCCTGAAGTTAAAGATATATTGTCAATATTGTGGGAAAGAGGAGAAATTGCTCCTCAGGAGCAATTTCTCCTCTATTCCACAATATTTTGTTATCTGCTGTTAGATTTCCATGTTAAAACAGGGACCTTATTTTCACTTCAAGACAAGCGGTTATTCGAGACAAGTTAAGTTGATATAAGGAGAGTTGACTGTAGTGTAAACAGCTTCTTTAGGCATGTCTGCTTCAATATTTAGGGTTAGTATGGTACAATGCACCTCTGCTTCGGATTACAGATGCACATCCAAGACCAATTTTATATTTAACCCTTAATATGCTATGGGAAAATTCAGCAGACGACAAACTGATAACAGTTATTTTTCCTATAAGATAGGATCAGACAGTTCATGCAAATTGTCCTAAGCTAAGGAGACAATTTGCATGAAATGTCATTCTTTTTTCAAGAAAACTTAAAAAAAATATTGCAAAATGTTGTCTGCTGAAATTTTTACCCAGCATGCAAAGTGTTCACAATTGCATAGAAAACATAGGGAAATGAAACAGCTTTGATAAGCAATTTTCTCTCTGATTTTAGTTTTTGCCCAATTTTACTGATGAGGTCTTTTTCCTCACTGACAGTCACTTGATTACCAGTATGTACAGAGGCTACTGATGATCAGTTATCTATAAGCTCAAAATATTGTCTGGCAGAATTGCACATGCTCAATCTGAATGTGAAACGTATGCAGTCTTGGCTGAACATGCTGTCAAATACATGTACAGATTTTGTCAGGATCAGGAGAGTTGTTAAGATGAAGTATTTGATAATAATTCTAAGATATTTTCTTTTATTTCTCCATAAAAATATATGTTGTGGGTACACATTAGAAGTGCCTTGGTGAGGCACTTCTAATGAGTACCCACAACATATGTTTTTATGGAGAACTGGAGAAAATTATCCCAGAATTATCAACTGATACTCCTACTAAACAAGTCTTATATCCAAATATTGTCTGGATGAACTGAAGATGATTCAAAACAGATTATGCACATAATTATGTAGTCTTGACTGAGCATGCACAATTATCAAATACATACACAGGGTTTGCCAGATTAGATCATTCTATTATATGCAAAAAGTGGAGCCCCATATGATCCAGGGTTTTCCTTGTCCCTCAAAAATGCGAGACTGGGCCCATTTTTGACTCTGAGAGACATTGATATCCCGTAAAATTTGCAATATTTTCTGTAAAATTAAAAAAATTACCCCTGAATTACCCAGAATGTCCCCTAAAAGATTGATCAATAGAGACATATGTCCCCTTAAATAAATATCTGAGGGTAAACCCTGATATGATCCAATATTAAACTGCACATCAGCACATTTTTATCAGCCCCTTCACTTTATCCCCTGCAAAAACCTGGATATTACCAATAAACTGGTGGAAACTGGAGGTTCTAACCACACTGTGTTATAGGGCCACTTTTTGCAAGACCCAGCTTACATAACAATACAAAATAGAAAATGATGCATCTCCAAACACTGACCAACAAATCAAACTGAACTAACTATTTATTTCTCCCTTACACTTTATAAATGTGTCAAAATGGCCATAAATGACAATTACTCAAGAAAGGATAAACAAGACTCAGTGGAAGACAAAATAAATCACTTGCTAGATGAAGTATAGCTCTAATAAACTCCAGATAAGATATTTTTTCTCTACTTAAAAAATTTAGTTTTTCTTCTTAATGCTTAAGTTCAAAATGATGATATTCTATTTTTTTTTCCTGGCATTTCATGTAATGTCAAATTTTATTTTCTCGAGAAAAAAAATAGTAAGAATATTGTCTGCTGCTATTGCAACTTGCACTTTAAGGGTTTAATCTTTAAATAGGATGTTCCTCCAAAAAAATATGTGTTGCAGTTATTCATGCAGAGGTGATTACAAGAAGTTCCCACAAGATGCAAATATGGAGATTTAAGAAAAAAAAAAGAAGAAACTTTTATACACTAAAATGTATCTATAACACCAGATCATATAATCTGTCTCGAAACAGAAGCCAAACCAAATATTTGTCCAAATTATTTGTTGATTTTCACCTGCATTATTTGGAAATTATTTTAAAAAAACTGATTTATAAATTCTTAAAACAAATAATCTTTTGGGGAAAGTAACCAATTTTGCAATGGGAGGTAATTAAATTGCCTCCCTTTCCAAAACTATCTGTTTTGTCAGTGAAGAAATGTAATAAATGTAGCTTTCCTTCTTTTTTGTTTGAATTTTTTAGAATATCTACTGTATTGAAGTAACCAGTTTTGCAAAGGGAGGCAATTAAATTGCCTCCCTTTGCAAAACTGGTCACTTCCCTTTGTTTTATCAGTGAGGAGAGACAATAATTATAGACCCATTTAAAACACATACTGTTTGTGGATCAGTCAGCACTAACAAATTGTATGAATGTATAACCTGATCTGGATCTGCCTGGGTCGAATAAGTGGTAATTATATCTGTTTCGTCCTTTAAGGGTGCAGTTATTATTTCAGCAATTACATACGAAAAAGGCCTACAAATGTCATAAACACTGAAAATCAGATCAGCCTAAACATATATACAGTCTGATCAGGAATTTTTGTTTATTCACAGCATATAGCATGTACCACATCTGATATATCCTAAACGTTCAGACAGAAAGAGCTGAGCAAACAGTGTAGATCCTGATCTAACTGCTCCTAAGGACATATCTTCAAACAATCCAATGGGGTTGTTAAAATTTTTAAACAAGTATGGTTAACTAGACAAAGTGCCCAGTGGGGCACGTATACCCCCGAAGAGCGCTACCGCCAGTTTTTAACGAGCACAAAATATGTAGCTTTGACTCTGGAGATGGCAGGATGGATGAATTCCATGCTGATAGCTATATCCCCTAAACCTCTCTGTAGGAGGATAATAAAATTCAACAAAAGTTCTTATGGTATAGCTATATAAACTTAGATGCAGTTTTTTTTTACTTTTATATGAAATTTCTAAGTCTGTGACCTTGACCTGAAGGTCATACCCTATATCTACCAACATGTCAAATATAAATGAAATTCCTCAAAGGTTCTTGATGGTATAGCTATATAAACTTAAACACAAAAACTTTGACTTTTTTATGAAAATTCTAAGTCTATGACCTTGACCCCAAGGTCACCCCTGGGGTGGGGATGGTGCTAATAAAAACTTTAGACCTATATCTACCATCATGCCAAATATGAATGAATTCCATCAAAAGGTCTTCAAAATATGAACAAAGTATGAACAAATAATGCTTCAAAGGACGGACGGACAGACAAAAAGATTTCTTTCTGATAGCTATATCCGCTCAACCTTTCAGTTAAGGGATAATGAAATTTAATAAAAGATCTTGATGATATGGCTATATAAACTTAAACGCAAAAATTTTTACTTTTATATGAAAATTCTAAGTTCGTGACCTTGACCTCGGTCACACCCGGGGTGGGGATCATGCGGAGTAAGACGCTAGGCCGATATCTACCAACATGTAAAATATAAATGAAATTCCTCAAGGTCTTGATGATACAGCTATATAAACTTAAACACAAAAAACTTTGACTTTTTTATGAAAATTCTAAGTCTGTGACCTTGACCCCAAGGTCACCCCCAGGGAGGGGATTGTGCTGATAAAAACCTAAGACCTATATATACCATCGTGCCAAATATGAATGAAAACCATCAAAGGGTCTTCAAAATATGAGTTCTCAAAGTCCGTGACCTTGTTCCCAAGGTCACCCCGGGGTGGGGATGGTGCTAATAAAAACTTTAGACCTATATCTACCATCATGCCATATATGAACAAAATCCATCAAAGGGTCTTCAAAATATGAGGTCTTATAAACTTTAACGCAAAAACTTTGACCCTGTGACGAAAAGACGAACGAATGAACGAACAAACGTACAAACGAACGAACGTACGTACGAATGAACGAACGGACGAACGGAAAAGCAAAAACTATATACCCCCACATACTTCGTATGTCGGGGGTATAAAAAGTAATGCTGGGTGACTATTTAGGATATTTACTGTATTTCTGTCAGCTATCTGGTAATGTGCCTGAATAGCTGTGCTGAAATGGTAAACCGTGTACATAGCTCTTGATAAGATGTTTTCAATCCAAAAGTATTGAGATTTTCTCTTATTTCTCCACGATAACAAATGTTGAGGATACACATTAGAAGCACCCCGCCGAGGCGCTTCTAATGAGTACCCATAACATATGTTTTCGTGGTGAAATAAGATAAATATTTATCTGATACCACCTCTTATCTAGACCTATGTCAAATTGTTCCTTTTAAATTCATTTAGTCTTTGTCTAAACTGTTTGCTGAAGCTGTCTATCAAAATATATTTTGGATAAATATGGTATTCGATCCTCTACCTATTCACAATATCCACATAACAAACAATCTCTTTTGCAATATTTGATTGATTTGGTACCCAAAATAGCTCAGTGTTAAGAGGGTTCCTAAAGACCAACAGTTTTCTAATCTTTCCACAAAAATGTATGTTGTGGCTGAAGAATTTTGTTTGTGTTGAGGTTTTACGACCCAGTCAACCCACTGGAGTCATGTCGAGCGAGGTCAGTTTACCACACTTTTTCCTGGGCAGGCTTAGTCCTCTAAGCAGCTGACCATAAAAAATATTTCATGATCAATCTCCACGAAAAAATGTTGCAGGACCCAGCGGGGATCAAACCCGAGAGTTCCTGATCTCTAGTGTGACATACATCTGACTGAGCCACCAAGACCGGCTGTGGCTGAAGAATGCATCTTATTCAGAGCTATAACTAAGTATCATCTGGGTCTGTTGCAGAAATCTGAAATCAAACCTGAATTCGGTAAATGTCCTCAAATTTATCTACTGCAGTTGTGATTAACACTTTAAGTACTAAAAACACTTTACTCCATACTCTTTTGCCTAAACTTTGCTTTTTAATGAAGATGTTTCTTAAAAATGCTTAAGGGAATGGCAAACAGTGAAGACTCTGATCAGACATCATTTAGGAGCAATCTGATCTGGGTCTGCATGGTTTCCATATTCCATTTTGTCAGAAACTTTGGCATACAAATTTTAGAACATTTACTGTATAACTGACTTTCATGTAGGAAGTAAACATGGGGAGAAAAGCAATATGACATTGGGAAAGCTGATGTTTACTTACCAGGTACAGCAACAAAAAACTTGACAGCATCCCTGTGGCCATGGAATGAGAGTTGTGCCTGTGCCATAGTACAGTAGGGTATAAAACTGCCAGGAGTCACACTATCTGTCTTGTTGTCACTATATACTCGTACAATACCTCCTGGTCGGCCACCAGAAGTACCCATTGATACATGCTGTTTATTAGCTGAAAATGATAAAGAACATTTAGTTAATGCTTAGCACTCTGGGTAAAATTTTCAGCAGAGGACATACTGAAATATTTTTCTTATTTTTCCCCAAAACAGGGTTTGAAACTTCATGCTAAATGTTTCCTTAAGAGACAATTTGCATGAAATGTCAAAGCCTATATTATGGGAAAAATTAGAAAAAATTTAATCAATTTGTTGTCTGCTGAATTTGCCCAGAAAGTAGATCAATGTAATCTTTTAAGATGGAAGTTTCCACTAGAGTGATGATATTTTTCATACTTTTCCCAGAAAATAGGATTTGACATTTCATGCACACTGTCTCCTAAGGAGCTATCTCCTAGGTGAGCTAAAAACAGATTCATTTCAATAAATGTTTTCTCCTGAAAATTTTACACAGCATGCTTAAAAACTTGACAAAGCTCAAATGTTTGATGTCATGAAATGTGCCTGTATCGTATATATGGACAATGCCAAGGGGGCAAACATATCTATCCAGTCTGATCATGGTCTCCATCTTCTGCTTACAGAATCACTGACTACAGCAGAATATACTGCCATTACATAGCTAAAGATAAGAGGGAGAATCAGCAGAATAATTTTCTTATTTCTCAATAAAAACATATGTTGTGGGTAATCATTAAAAGTGCCTCAGCGAGGCGCTTCTAATGGGTACCCACAACATATGTTTTTATAGAGCATTAAGAAAAATATTAGAAGTTTTCAGTGGAAAAAACCAACACCCCTTAACTGCTTATAGAATCATTGACTACAGAAGACCATACAGACATTACAAAGCTCCAGATAACAGGGGGTATCCAAATAATAATTTTCTTATCTGTCAATAAAACAATATGTTGTGGGTACTCATTAGAAGCGCCTCGCCGAGGCGCTTCTAATGAGTACCCACAACATATGTTTTTATTGACAAATAAGAAAAATATCAGTAGTTTTCAGTTGAAAAAAGCACCTTATTTGGAGCTATGATTAGTCTGAGTCTGAGAAACAGCAAAGGTCTCGAAGGACAGCACAGTTATGCAGACTGATCTGGACCTTTGCTGTTCGCATATGACATAATAACCTTTTTTCCCCATGTTGCAGCCCCATGTTTACATTTTGTGTAAAATTAATGTTTATTTCCTTGAACTATTACATGAAACGTCAGAAAAAGTCCCTTATTGCATATGTGACAGCAAGTGCCCAGACAGCCTGCTCATTCTAACAGTCTGATCAGGGCATTCATTATCCGTTTTAAATAACAGATACCATAGAATACCCTGATAAAAAAAGAAAGCCCTGATCAGTCTGCAAAGATGCCAGGGTGATCTTAGCCTTCCCAGTTTGCATATGGCATAAGGGCTCATTTTTCACACTATGCATTTTTTATTTATTTATTAATTTTTTTTTTTTTTTTTTGCTTGTTAAAGGTTACAAGAAGGAAATAAATCTTGTACTTTTAATTCTTTGTCAAAACAAAAAAAAAAAAAAAAAAATCAAAAGCCTACCATTGTCACTTGACATTTAATTATTTTTATCCAAACTTAGTTTTATAATGACATACCGTATTAACTTATGTATTCGGACGGACATGCCTGAACAAACAGTGTAGACCCAGATGAGACGCCACAGATTGTGGCATCTCATCAGGGTCTACACTGTTTTCCACTCATCCAGGAATTTTTAGACACAACATTGGGTAGTAAATTGTACTTGTTCAAATTTTAGAACAGGTATGGTAGGGAGTTGCCGTGTCCAAATACATATAGTAAATATGGTAGTCACTGATCTGTGCATATCAGCCATAGCTCCAGATAAGGCTTCTGTTTTCAAGTACGGTAAATGTCCGAAAATTTCGAACACTTTATTCCATGCTTTTTCTGGCTTAAATTTTGCTTTTTGCGCAGCTGTCTCTCAAAATATTCCATAGGATTAATGAGTAAGAGCCCGGGTACAAAGTGTAACAGATCACAGACAAACAGACTAACAGAATCTTCCTATTATTAATATCCCCTATTTTGCTAGTGGGTAGGAAACAAATACTCTTCTTTAGCAAGTCCTCAAAAATCTTGACAATTCTACAGGGTTCCCACAACATATGTTTTGGTAAAGTTAAGAAAAATATTTATCCTGATACCTCTCTAACCCGAGGTATACTACTCGGATCTGTGAAGTTTGGCACAATATCAATGTCTTCATGGCTCTAGATAAGCATTTTTTCAATCATAAAGTATTGACATTTTTCTCATTGCTCCACAACAACATACATTGCAGGTATTATACCCACTATAAGCACCCCACTGAGGTGCTTCAAATTAGTACCCACAACATGTTTATGTGGAGAAATAAGAAAAATATTTATCAGGGCACAGTTGTTCAAAGCATCATTAGCTTAACAAGCTTGTTAATGACAAACTTGTTACCTACTGTAGCTAAAGTATTTTTGAATACATTGATATTTTTGTTGTAAAAATGTGAAAGCTGCTCACATTTTTTTCAACAAAAATATCAATGTATTTGCCTTATTTCACAATAGAAATCTTAACATCTCTCTGTACTAATTTTACTTTACTTTGTTAAGTTTTAAACAATTGGGCCCTGGGTTTTCCTCAATTTACTGTGTCATTCCTTTGCCTGCTTGCTATAGCTCAGCTTCAACTTTTAGACTTACCCTCTGAGAGAGGTACTGAGATGATGACACCATTCCCTGTTCCGATCCAGAGACGGTTACTAGAGATTAACATGGACGTGATCCTGACAAATGAAAATCCAAGCTTTCCAGTACCTACGAATAGACAGAAAATATACATCTACAATGATCACGACATGGATGCAGGACAAACCTAGTCTATAAACCTTAACCCTTGCCATAATTTAAGATGCCATGCCCACTTCTAATTTTCAGCCAATCAGATTACTTCATCAAGGTTGTTGATACAAATTCATATACTTAATGACAATCAGTGCCGATTAAGAAGCCAACTGATCTGGATCTATACTGTTTGTACAGGCAGGGCATATTCAAGTTCAACCGGGGCAGGGTTAAGTAGTCATTAACTCATTTACGTCATGTGGACTGTTCTACCACAACTCTTTGGACCAGTCTATTTCCTAAAGCAGCGTGTCTGGTAAGTTTTTATTATTACTATGTTACTGTATATAATGCAAACAGTGTAAACTCTGATCAGATGCTGCATTCTGCAGCATCCAATCTGGGTCTGCACTGTTTGCCAGTTACCTTTTTTCCCAACTAAAATGGGTCAAACAGATTCAGCAGATGACAAACAGATGATATTTTTTCTGACATTTTCTAGAAAATAGGGTTTGACATGAAATACCAAACCCTATTTAACAAAAAAAAAAATATTTCAAACTGTCATGCTGAAAATTTTGCCAAACCTCTTATCTACAACTATGACAATTTTAGTAAATTTTAGGCTTTGAAAAATATTTTCTTATCTCTTGATGAGGCATAATAATTCCTGGTGTTTGGCCAGGATGTATTCTCTACTGTGAAGCCTGGAAAATTCCAGGCCCTAGTCACTCTGTTGATGCACACAAGCCTAATAAAAATTATCCTCTGGAACTAGACAAGTGATGGGCAATGAGATTTACTCTATTGATCCAAACTATTTGGATAAACAGGCCTAAGCAAACTATGTAAACCCAGATCAGATACTGGAAAATGCAGCATCTGAGCTGGGTCTACACTGTTTGCCTCTTGTCCAGCCAATTTTTAGACATATCAACAGGTAGTAAAATGACTTGTTAACCCATAAAGCACCAATCACAACTTCAGCAAATGATTTTTTTTTTTTCAAAGAAAATAAGTCTTGACATTTCATGTGCATCATCTGCTAAGCAGATGATTCATATGAAATGTCAAGACTTATTTTCTCAGAAAAAAAAAAAAAAAAAAAAAATAAGATGTCATCTGCTATAAATTTTGCTTGGCACTTCAAGGGTTAAAATATTTGGACAAGGATGGTAAGGATTCCGGTTACTAAGGGTAAATACTGTACTGTAAATAACCACATACCTAACATTTTACTAACATATGGCTCAATATCAACATCTTGTAGGTGTTGGTGGGTGTAGGCATGGTATAATCTTAGAGTGCTGTCCAGACGTATTGACACCCACACACCATCTCCTAGCCACGCCAGTTGCCGTACCTGACTCTCTTTACGAGGGTGAGCATCAAAACTTTTCTGAAAAGAAAACATGAAAAAACATTCCTAAATCACCATGGATACTGACTGTTCATCACTATTTTAAGCAAACTGCCTTTGTCTTTTGCAAAATCTGGAAAGTTTGGAAAGAAAAATGGTAAAACATATCCCTATGTTATCATGCCTGATGATCACTGATTCAAGCAAATATTTTTCACAGTTTGCAAAATTCAGAAAACAAAAGTACAGCATAACAAAACAAAACAAGAACTATCCTCTATGCATGCTCTTAATTAAATGCAATTCCCATGTTTTGTGAACAATGTTAGATTTTTTTTTAGTTTTCTGTGGATGTTCACATTGATGCCTTACATATCAACCTTTATCACTCTCTGGGCTAATTCAGCAGACAACAAATTGGTGATATTTTTCTTATTTTTCCCAGAGAGGACCTGACATTTCATGAAATGTCAAATCCTGTTTTCTGGGGAAAAATAAGAAAAATATTTCGAAATGTCTCTGCTGAAAATTTTACCCGGAGTGGTAAGTGCTACAACTACATATAAAAGACTGCTAAACATGATGCAACTTGCAAAAAGTTCTACTCACTTTACATAAAAGACAGGAGATACTCTTTACAGTCTAAATACTAGGATGGACATTCTTAAGCTGAGTGTAACTGGTTACAGTCAACCCTCATTATACCGACACTCGATACAACGACAAAATTTGTAATACTGACAATTTGACTAGCACGGAAACCCTCTCCCAAAAGGTGACAGTTAATCAGAAATTATACAGTAGCATTATTATTCAATACTTCAAGCAACATATGTTTTGGATATTTGTTAGAATTGCCTCATCGAGGCAATTCTAACAAATATCCAAAACATATGGTTTATAAAGAAATTAAATTAAACATGGCATTTGTTGCATATCATTATACTCATTGAGAAATCTTTACAACAGCAAATTCATTTTAATGGCAGTATCTTTGGGAACAAGTGCTGTCATTATAACAAGTGTTCACTGTACTACTGTATTTGATTACCAAGTGTAATCGGTTACCTTTATTGGTAACAGTGAGCAGATAACTTGCTAAGATTTCCCACTGAGGTAACTGGAGTTAAAATAGAAGGGATAAACAATGTATATAAAATTCTATCAAAATAACCATTAATTTATCTCGATGTAGGTATATAATTCTATATAACAATATATAAGACAAAGAAAGCCACCAATTGTAACACATTTCCTCTTACCTGTATAGACATGGATTTAGGATCAACTACATGGATTTTGTTCCGGTAGCCACACCAAACATGTTTGTTGGCAATGACCACCATACAGCGTATAGAATGATGTGGCTTCCCTAAATCTAATAAATGATAATTCTGTAAGTCCCACTGGCCATCTGAAAAAAAAGATAGATGAGTACAATTCTTAATAAAGACAGCATTCTCATGAATAACTTCTTATTTAACCAAGACAATGTGTCATGAATTGACAAACACTCCTAACTCTTGCCATGCCCACTTCTAATTTTCAGCCAGTCAGATTATTTGATCCAGGTTGTTGATACAAATTCACATACTTAATCGCAAACAATACAAGAAGCCAACTGATCTAGATCTACACTGTTTGCAAAGGCAGGGCATATCTGTGTTCAACAGGATCAGGGTTAAGCTTTCAGTGGAGAATAAAAACATAAATAGCTGTAGTCCTCAAAGTTAGAAATAACTCTCTGAATGCTGAAAAAATATAGCAGATGGACTTTTAAATTATTTTTATAATTAGGGCTTGACATGGCTTGACATTTCCTATAAATTATCACTGAGGAGATGTCTCAGATACATGCCAAGCCATATGATCCAGGAAAATGTTTTAAAATTATTACTCATTTGTTGACTATTAAATTCACCTTAATCATGTGAAGTATTAAAAAACTAATGCTATATCATTTTTACCTACATCATTTTTACCTATTACCGTTTTTAACAATATTATGATATTGTCTTAGAAGACAAAACTGAGACAAAGACATTTTGAAAGACAAAACAACCTAAGAGCACTGGTGCTCTTAGGTTGTTTGGTCATTCAAGAGTCCCAATCTTTCATATTACATTATATATGTAAGAATGAACCAGACTAATTGATGAAATGTACAAGCATGCATTGTATAAGAAACTGACAGGACTTAAGACACTTGAATGATCCCTTCTCTATACAGACACAAGGTTATCATTACCTCTGACAGCAAATCTGTAGACAAAAAAATGATTTTTTTTTCATACAATTTGTTTTCATATTTGTCTTAAACAATAAGAATTTAGAAGATTTTAAGAAAGTTGCTTCACATCAGTGCACTGATCAAAGCTTGTTTTTTAGTTTAGGTTTAACATTACTGTCTACAATCTTTGAGTCACATTGCAAAGCTGTCTGGATGTGGTGGTGCTGCCTCACTGCAATATTATTCAACTATGTCATACCTTTCTGGGCGACAGTCAAAACTATCTGCCCTAAAGTGCTGTGGACCACCTGATAATTCATCCGGTGGTCCACAGCACCACGGGGCTGATAGTTTTGACTGTCACCCAGAAAGGTATGATACAGATGTTTTATTACCCAACTCATATTTCAAAGGAACTGTTGTTAGTTAATTCATGTGGCTGGGAGATAGTCCAAAATATGAGCCCAGTTGATAGTTCTCTGAAAACCGGTTCAATTTCTTTTGTCGCAGGTGAAAAGGTGTTAGATAGTCACAAATGCTTTATAACTTCTCATATAGTAAGTTGGGTAATAAAATGCCCTAAACACATTGACATACTATCACCAGTCACATTATACTAACACCAGAGTGACCAGTCTTAGCTCTTCTTCCAGATGCTGAGTGTCTAGAGAAAGAGGAGTTAGTACAAAATTTCAGAAACTTTCCCAGTCAGACCTGGTTTGATCAAACTCACAACTTCCTGATCAAAAGGTGGACACTCTACCAAGCCATTCATACCAGTGTTATCAAATCTTAAAAGTTCAAGAAGTTCTAGCAACTCTAGAAATGGCATCTTGCAAAGCCACATACATTTTCCTATAACAATAACCCACAATGTACCAAACAACCAGATAAAAGAAGTAGTCAAAATTTATTTTTGCAAAAAAAACAGCTTATGGATACTCAGTGGAATAAGTTAACCCTTATCCTGCTGAACCCAGATATACCCTGCCTTTGCAAACAGTGTAGATCCAGATCAGCTGGCTTCTAAGATCATCTGGATCTGCACTCTTTGCCATTCAGCATGTTAATTTATATCAACAATCTGGATCATGTAATCAGATTGGCAGAAAATTTGAAAAGGGCGTGGCAACAATACAACATATGTTCAGGTGCAAACAATACAAAAACTAGAGGCCATTACGGCCAAAGATGGCTCACCTGGAACAACTTGCCCAAATAAAGAAAGGATTTACTTCCACAAACGGCCAACTTTTCTTTTTTTTTTGCATGGTGGTCATACTGGATATTATATTTGAGTAAATCTGCCTTTGGGTTCAGGAGAAGAAAATAGATTTTCAAGTTGACGGCTGTGGCTGCCATTTTGGATTGGAATATGTTAAGTGATTTTTTTATCTACAAGTCACCTTGATACTTCCTACCAAGTTTTGAGTCAATTCCACTTTCTGTTCAGGAGAAGTTCAAATAGATTTTCAAAATGAGGATCATGGTGGCCATCTTGATTTTGGATAAGACCAAGTTTAGCTATTTTTGATCTACAAACCATCCTGACCAAGTTTTGAGTCATTGAAAAGAGAGGGCCATGATGGCCCTATATCGCTCACCTGAATGATGTTATACATAGCATTGCTAACTGAGATGCAGTTCTAAAGGTCATGGTGACCTTGACTATGATCTTTGCCCTCAGGGTCATCTTCTGGTCATAAGAAACATCCCTACTATGTTTGAGGGTCCTATCCCCAAGCATTGCCGAGTTATAAGCTTGTTTTGTACTAGAGGTCACTGTGACCTTGACCTTTGCCATTAGGGTCATCTACTGGTTAAGACCAAAATCCCATCTAAGTTTAAGGGTTCTAGTCATGGTGACCTTGACCATGACCTTTGCCCTCGGTGTCATCTACTGATGAGGACCAAAATCCTTTCTAAGTTTGAGGCTCCTAGGGCAAAGCATTGCAAAGTTATCAAGTTTTTTAATACTAAAGGTCCTGGTGACCTTGACCATGACCTTTGCCCTCTATGTCATCTACTGATGAGGACCAACATCTCTACTAAGTTTGAAGGTCCTAACCATAAGCATTGCAGAATTATAAGCCTTTTTTGGTACTGAAGGTCATGGTGACCTTGACCTTTGACTTAAAGGTCATCTAGTCTTAAGGTCCATCCTTCTTATTAGTTTGATAGTCATAGGCCTAATCATTGCAATGGCTTTTTGCTCTGTGTAAAACAATATGACTCCACCCCCCTCTGGGCAAGGCCTCTTTTAACCCCAGGGGCATAATTCCTGTTCCTCTTTCTTCCCTGTCCCTGTCCTTTATCTCCTCTACTATCTCTCCTATCTCTTCTCCCTTTCTCTGGGAAAGTTGTTCAAATTATAGTCCTGGAGTCAAAAATGGCCTTCTGCTTTCAGACAAGAAGATTTTTAAAGTTTTTCCCTATATGAGGCTATGTAAAACAAGTGACCCCTGGCGCAGGGCTATTTTTGATCCCGGGGCTATAATTTGAACAACTTTGGTAGAGGTCCACTAGATGAAGCCACATCCCAAATATCAATGACCTGGGCCTTCTGGTTTCAGAAAAGTTTTTAGTTAAAAAATCTATTTTTAGCTCCTGTGACCTAGATATGCAATGGACTGGAACCGTTTGAATAACTTTGAAAGAGGACCATCCAAGGATCATTCCTGTGAAGTTTGGTCAAAATCCAATCAGTGGTTTAGGAAGAGATGTCGTTTGAAGAAATTGTTTACGGATGGATGGATGCACGTACGCACGACGGACGATGGACAAAATGTGATCACAAAAGCTCACCTTGTCACTATGTGACAGGTGAGCTAAAAAAGACAAAAAGTCAAACAAACTCAAAGTATAAATAAACTGGTATTGCTTATTTCTCTTTCAATCCTTTCCCCTTGTGGGGTGGTTGGGTGTGGCGAAGGTGTGGTCTATCTTACATCACCAGGGCATCCAACTGATATTGGCTTACAGTTGGGCAAGGCTTGCTATCTTTGAAGCAGGTAAGGGTAGAGGGGAATGTTTTTATTTCTTCTGTTTCTTCCCTTTCATTCCTGTTCCTCTTTCTTCCCTGTCCCTGTCCTTTATCTCCTCTACTATCTCTCCTATCTCTTCTCCCTTTCTCTGGGAGACTACACAAAATAACACACAAGGGTTGACGTATCATTAAACCCAACACAATCAATCAACCTTTCCCCTTGATTTAACTCACCAGTATCCCTATGAAATATTGCAACTGTCCCATCTGCCAGTGCAGCTAGCACTCTTCCTTTAACATGTCTGAAAACAACAAGATAAAAATCATGCTATTTTTAAACTGGATATTTGTAAATGCCTCTTACATAATGTACATCATATTTATTCACCAACATGCCTGAGCAAACAGTGCAGACCCTGATCAAACTGCTCCTTAGGAGCAGTTTGACCAGGGTCTACACTGTTTACCATTCCCCTCCTCAAGTTTTAGATGCACAACCAGGAAGTCCAATGGACTGATTGAAAATTCAGGTTAAGTAAATGAATGGTTAACAGTGTAGAACCAGATCAAACTGCTTAGGAACAAGGAACAGTCAGGGTCTACACTGTTTACTAACCAACCTTCAAGTTTTAGACACATCATCAGGAAGTCAAATTCACTTATCTAAAAAAAATCAGGTTAATTTTGGTAAATAATTTAGGTATCTGCATAATTTTGGTAATTACGTAACTCTTTTTCCTCAAAATACTAATACCAGCATTCAATAAGTTACAGAAAAGTGGGTTTGCTTAACCCTAACCACTCTCTGGGCTATTTCAGCAGATTACACATTGATGATATTTTTTCTTATTTTCCACAGAAAACAGGATTTGAGATTTCATGCAAACTGATGACAATTTGCATGAAATGTCAAAACCTGTTTTCTGGGACAAATAAGAAAAACATTTCAAAATGTCGTCTGCTGTAAATTTTACCCGGAAGGCTAAGCGTTAAACTGCACTTTCAGTGATTCTGTTTTTAGATTGTTTGTTTACTTCCACTGGTACAAATCTCCAGCAATTACGTCAATCCATCCATATTCCATAATCGTCAAATTCAATAACACAGCCATGTCAAGGTAAAGGGGACCTTTGGGGCAACTGCCAGCAGCACAGACCTAGATCACCCTGAGCATGCATGCAACCTGATTAGTATGTGTTCAGCATCTGCTATTCTGACTGTATAATGTCCATGGGTGTGTTCAGTATGTGAAACTCTGATCATACAGAACAGATTAGCAGGCTGATGCAAGTCTACTAAATTTTAAAACTCCTTTTCACTTGATCTAGTCTGAATAACAAAATCTTCCTCTTGTTATGAAGCAGTTGAAGGGAGAAAACCTAAACCAACATAACAAACAGTTAAGGATAATTCATAGCCCTAGATAAGGCGATGATTTGGGATAATTTTGTTTCTTTTGCGCCAAAACATTCCTTGTAGGTACTCAATGGTATTGCCTCAATGAGGCAATCCCAGTGAGTACCTACAAGATATTGTTTGGTGCAAAAGTAAAATAAATTATCTTCTGAATGATCAATATATCTGGCCCTATGGACTATTTCACTGGGGAGTCTGTTATAGCCATGACCTGACATTGCTAACTCTCATTAGTCATTATAGTCAAATGTGGTCAATGTCAATCCTACAGTATATAACCTTTTAGAACTCGCTGGGCAAAATAAAAAGATGACATTTTTTTCTTTACTATCCAAGAAAATAGGTTTTGGCATTTCATGCACATAGTCTCCTTAGGCGACTATTTCCATGGAATGTCAAATTCTATTTTCTAAGAATAATAATAAAAAATTTTTTCAAATGTTGCCCGCTGAACTTTTTATCATGTATGCTAAGTGTTAATGGAAGAGGCAAATATTTATCTCATTTGTTATTTTCACGGCCAATATAGCATACACATGATCAATCAGTTTCTTTCTTTTAACTATCATATAGTTTTGTTTTTTTAGACATCACTAATATGCATTGATTAAAGTATTATCTATAAAATAATACTTTTTTGTTTTTATCCCACTTTGAGCAAGTCATTTAACCCTAGGTTGCTTCGATCTATCTTCATCTTGGGGCAGTGATTCTTAACAGTCCTTATAAATAATTTTAAGGCAAAAGTGACAAAATATCCAAAATTATTGTCACTGTTATTACTGTCCCTTGTCACGGAGAAGGATAACTTATAAGCCATATAATAAAAAAAAATAAATCCTACCTCCCCCTATTGTGGAGAAGGGTAACTTATGAGCCCTATCATAAGAAAATCTACTTTCAGGGCAATGAGACATAGATTACTTAAGGGGAATAGATACACTTTCAGGGGAGGCAACTCTGTCAAAATTATTTTTGCCTCCCTTTTTGAACAGAGTTCTACTTTCGTTTTTGAGTATTTCCCTTTCAGATCTACTCTAAAAGGGAAGAATTTGCTCCCCCAGGGAGCAAATTCTTTCCTTTTTGAGTATATCCCTTTCAGAAGGGAAAGCAATCAGGAAATCACAAAAGTTGTCACCCATATACAAAATGGCACAAAATCAAGCAAGTGTATCTAGTCTCCAAATAAAATTATGGCATGGTTCCAAATGTGTTATGTACCAGTACAGATGCACTGGTAAGCCATGAAACTTTCACTACCTATTTTGGAGAGTGTTCACTGGCAGAAAATTCTAGCTATATCTCATGCCATTCAACACTGGTATGGAGGTATACTTACACAATATTAAGAACAGAATCTCGGAGTTTGACAGAGTGAAGGCACCGTCTCCATTGAGACACTGAGGAATGAACAAATAAACTGAAAGAAACATGTCAAATATCTGATTAAATTTCACACTGTTGTAAAAACTACACAAAGAAAAAACACACAAAACAGAGAAGCATTAGTTATTAAAGTGAAATTTGATTATTTATCCTTAGTTTTAGGACTTCTTACCATACTTGTCATAAAATTTGAAAACGTCTATTTTTCTACCTGTTGATGTGTCTAAAATATTGCTGGATGAGTGGCAAACACTGTAGACCCTGATCAGATACTGCATTCTGCAGCATCTGATCTGGGTCTGCACTGTGCAGATGCATGTCTGTCCTAATGTTTAGGGTTACTAAAATGCTTCTTATCTGGAGTGACATGTATTTTAATAAATCCAGTCTTACAACATATGCATACTGCTCGTGCCCAGAACATACATGCAAAATGTGGTCTGGGAAGATACATTATATTCCGATAGTATGTGAAACTTGTAAATTTAAAAATAGAAGATATCATGGCTTCATTAAATATTCAGACACAGTAACATTGTTTGTGTTCTTTTTACTGGACAGGCTTAGTCTTCTAAGTGATTAGCCAGTACATGTGCACATTCTTTGGCCAGAAACTGACAACTGCCCTTCTTGAACCAGCAGAAGGGAGAGAATAACCCTAGAAAATATTCCATGGTCAATCTCCATGAAAGAATGTTGCCAGACCCCATGGGGATCAAACCCCTGATCACCAGTTGGATGCACATTTACTGAGCTACCAAGGCCAGCTGACACAGTAACTACTTACCATACTCCTTCCAAAATTTTAACGTCCATTTCACTACCTGGTGGTGTGTGTAAAAAGTACTGGCTCAGCGGCAAACAGTGTAGACCCTGATCAAATTGCTCCTTTAGGAGCAGTCTGATCTGAGTCTATACTGCTTGCTCTGGCAAATCTATCAAAATATTTACACTAACTACAGACTGTTGAGGACATGTGCAGATTATATCTTAAAGTTTTGTCATCATGAAAGCTTGAGCCCCCACAATGAGCTTTCTGTACCTTCCACTCTGTGCACCTATCCACATTGTCGGCAACACACTGCTCATCTTTTCTACCTCCTCATCCTGAAGATTACTTCCTGAGGCAGCAGAGCTGATACCATCTTTAACAAGTTCTGACGGTTCCTTCAGTATCCGTCTCTCTGGGGTTCGTCCAGGTTCGGGAGTTCCTCGGCCAGATGTGGCAGGTGACCCTTTGGCCTTGAACACTGTTGGATTTAATGTGTCTCCTGTAGACATTAAAAAAAAATACAATGAGAATTATAGAAATTTCTTTAATATGGCAGCTAGAGACTTTCAGGGGAGGCAACTATGTCAAATTTATCTTTCCCTTCTGAAAAGGGGTCTACCATAAACCTTTCAGCCCTGCAGATCAAAACAGATACCTTTGTGAACAATGTAGAGCTAGAGAAGACAGCTTGTAACAAAGTGTCTCATCAGGATCTACACTGTTTGCAAACTTGTAAATGAGTTTAACTAAATCCCCTATTTAGAACTAGAGCTGTCAGAGGATCTGACTATAGCCCTGCTGCAGTGCTATCAGAGCTTTCCAGTTTTCATAGTTCCTGGCAAAATTTGAAAACCTACCAAGGGACATAACTCCAAGAGTTATTGATCCTTGGCCACCAATTTTGCCATTACAACTTCCTTACCTTAGAGACCAAGTAAAATATAAGTTGCATCGAAGCAGGACCACAAACACAAAAGTTATTAAACAAAATGCATTTTAATTTTTTTGAAAACCTATCAAGGGACATAACTCAAAGGTTATCGACCCTTTGCCCCTATTCTGGTATACACGATACATCCAGTCATTGTCTATGTTTATCCGAACTTTCAGCTTTCTAGCTTTCTTAATTCCTGAGAAATCTGTTACAAAAATTTTCAAGAATGGCAAAATTTGTAAATCTACCAAGGGACATAATTCCATAAGTTATGGGCCCTTGGCCACTATTCTGCCAATACACCTTCCTTACCTCGAAGTAGGACCACAAACATAAAAATTAAACAAAATGGATTTTATTTTTTTGAAAACCTACCAAGAGACATAACTCCAAGAGTTATTGACCCATTGCCCCTATTCCAGTACACACGGTACATCCAGTCATTGTCCATGTTTATACGAACTTTTAGCTTTCTAGCATTCTTAGGTTCTAAGAAATCTGTTACTAAAATGTTCAAGAATGGCAAAATTTGAAAACCTTCCAAGGGACAAAACTCCAATGTTATTTGCCCTTGACCACCGTTCTGCCACTACACACCTTCCTCACCTTAGAGACCAAGTATGGTATAAGTTTCGTCAAAGTAGGACCACAAACATAAAAGTTATTAAACAAAATGCACTTTAATTTTTTGAAAACCTACCAAGGGACATAACTCAAAGACTTATGAACGCTTGGCCCCTTATCCGGAATACACGATACATCCAGTCAATGTCCATATTTATACGAACTTTCAGCTTTCTAGCTTTCATAGTTCCCGAGAAATCTGTTACAAAAATTTTCAAGAATGGCCAAATTTGAAAAACTATCAAGGGACATAACTCCAAAAGTTATGGGCCCTTGGCCACCATTCTGCCACTTTACCTTCCTTACCTTAGAGACCAAGTGTGGTATAAGGTTCATTGAAGTAGGACCACAAACATAAAAGTTATTAAGCAAAATACATTTTAAATTTTGAAAACCTACCAAGGGACATAAGTCGTCCCTTGGCCACTATTCTGCAACTACACCTTACTTACCTTAGAGACCAAGTGTACTATAAGTTTCATTGAAGTAGGACCACAAACATAAAAGTTATTAAGCAAAAATGCATTTTACGAGGGATGTTCGAAATGAATTGCTTATTTCTATCTGGAGACTTCAAATTTCAAGTTAGCCCAAAAGTACTCATTTCATGCCCTCGAAGTACTCCCCGTAACTAGAAATGCAAAGTTTCAGCCGATGTATCCACTTCTTGAAGGCGTCACGGTACGCTGATTTGGGCACAGTAATAAGGTACTGATGAATGGCAGATCCAAGTGCCTGTCGGGACTGGTATTTCTGCCCAGCAAGGAATGCTTTCAATTTCGGAAACAAAAAGAAATCACATGAGGCAAGGTCTGGGGAATACAGGGGGTGAGGCAAAACAGTTACTTTTTCTTTCTTCAAAAACGCCGTAACTATTGCGGAGGTATGAGCTGGGGCATTGTCATGTAGAAGACTGACATGTTTAAAACCAGTGGCAGGGCGTCGTTTCTGATAATACTTTTTCAGTTTCTTCAGTACTACTTCTTTGTAGTACTTTCCGGTGATGCTTTTGCCCTTTTTTACTGGCACTTTTATTGCGACTCCTTCACCAGAGAAGAAGATTGCATACAAAACCTTCTTTGTACTCAAAGAACGTTTGGCAATTATTGGGCGTTTGCTGTGTTTAGTGGCCCAGATCTTATTGCTAACCTTTCTGACGGACTCAAAATAATGGACCCAGGTTTCATCACCTGTGACGACATTGGCAAACTGCTTTTTGTCATATTTTGGAAACATTTGAAGCAGCTTTTTGGCCACTTTAACCCGTTGCCTCTTTTGCTCGTCAGTCAACAGATGTGGCACCCATCTAGCAGAAATCTTTTCTGACTTTCAAATGCTTCTTCAAAATAAGGTGAACAGTTGATAGTGATATGCCTACCTTTCGTGCAATATCATGAACTGTAAATCTGGCATCTCCTTCAATGATTTCCTTCATTTTGGAAACGATTTCTTTACGAGATGCAGATTTTGGCCTACCTGATTTCGGTGCATTTTTGATGGACTCTACACCAGACTCAAATTTCTTTTTCAACCGCCGAACTGTGTCATAAGACACACAAGACGGTCCAAAAGCAGTAGAAATTTCAGTCATCAGCTTCTTCAAAGAACAACCAAGTTTTGAGCGAGCTTTGATGTAAGCCCGTATTTCATCTTTTTTGTAGACGCTTCTACCAACCATTTTTACTGCAGTGGTCAATGACTGCGTGTATTCAAATGGCAAATTTTATGTCTTACACTTAGTCTAACATGTACATTTATACACCATTGTGTAGATATTGAATAGCCCTATACAGGTATCTATTGGTTTTTATCGTGCCCCACGTGGATATCGAGCTAGAGGACAATAAGCAATTCATTTCGAACATCCCTCGTAATTTTGCAGTCACTAAATCATGGAATAATGGAATGATGGAATCATGGAATGACGGAAGAACATGGCAAATCCAGAAATAATGGACATGCCCAAATTCAAAGATGGAATAGTCTACTTCAGAAACTCAGGGATGAATGGATTAAAAGGGAAGTATTTGCTCCCCTTGATTATTTTCTATCTATGCCTGGAGCATTCAGTCATTTATGAAAATTCCATTCAGTTCAGTGTATTATGTATTTCCAATGATGTCTATAGAATATTTTTCGAAATTTATATCCAAATGAATACAAGCAATATTTATATTTGCTATATTTTACATATGCTGTTTGAAACCCAAACAATCTACTTAAAAGTGACATCTATTATTCAGTTGCTACCATTCTGGCATGGAAATAGTAGATTATGCTTAGAAATGTAAATAACATTACCACAGCCAACTTATTTTGTCAAGTTCTTGAAACTAAACAGCCAATCAATGATGTAACTTGTTACTCCTTATTTCAAAGACCATGATCATGTCCACTGCATGTTCATCTTGCAAGTAAGTTTTACATTTGTTCTCCACTTACAATGGTAACATTTTGAGACTAATATAAGTATACATACATTGTACAGGCCCTTTGATAAGTTAACAATTATAGGTTGGAGTTTGGTGATAAAAATGGGTGTATCAGTTACATATACACATACACACAGCTAGCTCAGTATAATATAGAGTTATTGCACTGATATTGGTGAATGTTGTCCTGAGTTGGGGTATCAGAGGTTGCTAGCTTATGAGTAGCCTTTATTTTCCCAACAGGGGGGCAACATTCACCAATATCAGTACAATAACCCTTTCATTATATACAGTTGAACTTCAATGGCTCGAACAGCTTTGGGACCATGGAAAATTGTTCGAGAAATTTGTAATTCGAGCCACTGAGGGTTAATCATGGTTCCAGGTCAGGAAGCAAATGGCAATAATTTAGGGAAGTTTTTCCGATCTATAAAATAATGGTATGTTGAGTGTACTCATTAGAATTGCCTCAATGAGGCAATTCTAATGAGTACACACAACATACAATTTCATGATAAAATAAGAAAATTTCCTTAAATATTTGTTTTCTGGAGCTATTGGAAGAATTTCGTAGTCAATTCACAAACATGTTCAAATTAGCCATGATAAACGAGCCATCGGTGTTTGAGCTACTAAGGTTCCACTGTAGCATCATTTTCAGTAGTTTGTAGCCTCAAAATAGGCATTTTTATTATCTGAAATTCAGAGCCTGAACAAATGTGTGACAAGTTTTGGCGTTATATCACTGCCCTAAGACATCATCAAAAGCAATGTTGTGTAAAGGTCACATTCAAAGGCATCCAAGTAAGTATGCTATATCAAGTAAGCATGCAAATATCGAGTGATATCTGCCTGTTTCCTCCACATATTTGATCATTTTCTTAATCATTCAATCCTTACAGTGATATAATAACAGGAATTATTAACTCCAGATAAGTTGACAACTCTTGTGGTCATTTGGAATAATTCTTGTATCAAAATATATACTGCGGTACTCAATAGAATTGGTCTCTGATAGTGAAATGATCCTAAAAAGTACAACTTATGTTTGGCCATAAATAAAAAAAGTAAAATGATAATACCCCGCCATTATCATGCCACGGGCAGATGACTGTCAAAAATTGATGACATTTGCCCATTAGCAATCAAACACCAGATCTCCTTAATATCAATGCATGTACCAAGTTCGATTAATATCCCTTGATACTTACTCAAGTTATCGTTCCGAAACAAAAATATGGGCGTGTCTTGGGCAGATAACTCTGTCAAAATCTGATGAAATTTGCCCGTTAGCACATACCAAGTTTGGTGAAAATCCATCAATGTTTACTCAAGTTATCATCCGGAAATGAAATATGACTGATGAACATATGACTGATGGATGGACAGACATAAGGATGTCCAACGTGAAACCATAATACCCCGCCACTATCATGTGGTGGGTTATAAAAAAGTACTGAATATTATCTTTATCTGGCGTTTTGAAAAATGGCTAAAGGGCAGTAATATTTCAGTCTACATCCATGCAAAACAGTTGCTAATTTGTCAGTTTCTATTTCATATTATTTTTATAGAATTTAAAAACACTAAAATGAAATGATTTTGTTACAGATAAATGAAAACTTGATAAAAATGGACATAAAATGGTAGTCACATATTTTTAAAGCTAACATAAATACTTTCAGAAATAAAGTCAAGCAACAAGCTCTTAATACACTATAAGTAGTCATACGGGCAGATTCAGAGGGGATTCAGGTGGTTCAGTAAAACCCTCCCTTTTAACTCAAAATTTCATTTTCATGGGAAACTTTGGATAAATTTGGGATACTGTATATACCCTAATATTCACACCCCTTACTCTTTACCTTATACTTCTATTCAATGAGTTCATTACTACCTGTAAATGTTTGTGAAATTGCTGGGTGCGTGGAGAACAGTGCAGACCCCGATTAGATGCCACATTCTGCAGCCTCTTATCTGGATGTACACTGTTTGCTTAGGGTTGTTTGGCCGATTATAAAGAGTAAGTACGGTAATTTGATCCAACTGAACTCCCTCAGAAATCATTCTGGATCCACCCCTGAGTCAAACAAAAAGAATGAAAAAATGCCATACACATTCATATTTTTGCCTTCCACTCTCAATCAGAATTTTATCAGACTGTGCACAACCATGCATACTTATTATCGACTTTACACAATCAATAATTTCAAGAAGGAACTGATTATGAAATAATATTTTAGCTAAATTTTAGATTACATATGACAGACTCATCTGTATGGTAGCAGAAGCAGGTTATTGGTAATTGTCCAAAACTTTTGTGCACCAATTTTCTGACAAAATGGCATATGCAAACAGTGTAGACTCAGGTCAGATTGTTCCTGCTCCTGAAGCAGCAGTCTGATCAGAGTCAACACTGTCTGCATTCTAAATACTGTAGACTCAGGTCACTGCTTCTGAAAGAGCAGTCTGATCAGAGTCTACACTGTTTGCATTCTACTGCTCTGATCAAGGTCTACAATGTTTGCCATTCCACCAAGTGTTTTGTGAAAGAAATGCATAAAAAAAACAAAAAAAAAAACAAAAAAAAAAAACGCACACACACAAAATTTGGGCAAAGAAAAGTTTAGAATAGTGTTCAAAATTTTAAGACATTAACAGTACCAGAACAGATTTTTGACCTTCAGTAAGACCCAAAGACATTCAGCATGTTATTGGTACCCTTCTCATTATGATGCTCACAAATTTGAACTTTTTTCTTTTTTTTTTTTTTTCAAAATGAAAGCAACAGAACTCAAAGTACAAAGGTCTATTTGGAATAATATTACTCCCATCATTAAATCATCATGCCTGATGTTTTGAACACCATGCAAAAATAAAACAAGTTAACCCGACTGACAGCATCTAGCCAGTACATCATTAATCTTTACTAGAACAAGTGTCCAAGAACATCGCTGCCCACTCCTTTACACACTCTGGTCATGACCCTTATGTATTACTACTACACATGGTTTAGTGCATGATGCAAATATAAATTCAACAGGTTATTGGAGTCCAGTCATGTTGAACCACTTTATGATTAAATCTCTCTAAAGTTATCACTGAATTATAGCCAGGACACAAAAAAGATTTCCCATTCATGTGCATGGCACAATATCTTATCATGTTGAATCCACGTGTAAAGTTTCATAATTTTATCTCTAAATATCAAAAAGTTATTGCCCAGACATGAAATGAACAGCTGCACAGACATGGTACTTTATGGGTACTATATGCCACTTTTCACTATTCTACTGGGGTAGGAGGTTAAAAACTGGCCAAACATGCATAGATGAAAAAAGAAGTTTTGGAATACAGACAAAATGCAAAAGCATACGAGAATACACTGTAAACTGACAGATTATGATGATGATGATGATTTCATGTTTTACATCCCTTTCAACTTTATTTAAGTCATAGCATGACAAAATGGAAGGGTGATCATGAAAGTTCGTTGCAATAAACGGCACACAATCATGAGCTGAATTCCGCCACCGGCAGGATTCAAACCAGGAACCTGATGATCTGAAGTTGGGAGCGCTAACCACTTGACCACCCGTATGATTAAAAAATTGTCAGGCTTCAAAAAGTAGGTCAAGGTCAAAAGGGAGAATCCTAAGACACGGTAACTGGTTAGAATCTATTATTTGGAGGGTTTATACAGAAATAGGCAAAAATACATGCTTTATTATGTATCACTGAATAAAATGATACATACTGTATAAAATGACACATAATAAATACATGCTTTATTATGTATCATTTTCATATCCTATCATGCAAATACTAAGTCAAAACCTGTTGAGGTTATGGAACCCTGGGAAATTCTCTTCTCATATGACTGTATAGACCCCTGTGAGAATCTTTTGTCGCTAAAATCACTAATACTACCACTCTCTGACCTATCATCTAAATTGTGCAATTAAAGGAAACAGAAAAATAACAATAAACTTCGCAACAGAAAACAATATACATACATGTATATATACATCTGGTAGTTCTCACTGTGTGACAAAAAAGCTGCAGTGCACGCAAATACATTCTATCACAACAACAAAAATATGATCCACAAAGTAAGAAAATTTACTTTTAGACATCTGCACCCAGCAAAGATTCAGGGTCCAGTTGTTCAAAGCGTCGTTAGCTTAAGGGTCATTTCGTTAACTGTTTTAGCGGATTCAATATATAATATTCTGATATTATTTTGCTGAAAAAAATGTGAGTAGCTTATGCACTGCAAAAGCTACTCACATTTTTTCAGCAAAAAATTTCAGTATATTTGCGTATCACTCGATGTAAATTTTAACGAGTCCTTAACTAACGACATCGTTAGTTTTGAACAACTGGGCCCAGATTAGCCTGCACAGATTAGCAGGATGACTGAGTCTCTGCTACCTGCCTGAAGAATCCTTGTATCTTTGGCTTCTTCAGTGGGTGCACATGTAAGAGGTTTCTTCAAGGCAAAGTAGGCGGGTGATTCTGTCTGTTCTGTATATACTGTATTTACTCTAAGTATTTGAACACCTTAACTCCTTACCATACTTGTCCTAAATTTTGAAGAAATCTATTCTATCATCTTTTAATGTGTCTAAAATATTGCTGCATGTATGGCAAACAGTGTAGACTCTGATCAGATGCCACATTCTGTGTCTACACTGTTTGCAAATACTTAGGGTTTTCCAATACTTAGGATTATTATGGTAAAACCTGTGTAAATTTGTCAAAGGTAGCAGGGGAAAATTGCCTCAATAGAAGGGGAAAATCCCCATCCCCCACCTCTTAATGAAACCCCTGCATGATGTTCGAAGGTTCTTTTTCTCAGGTTGTGGACCATATGGTGGAGCCTATGTACAATGTACAACAAAATCTGTTTGAAGAAAATTTTATTAATAACAGAATATTATTTTCTCCAGCAACAAATTTACAGTAAATGTCCAAAATGTTCGAACATCAAAGTTTTTCTGATAAAATGGCATATGCAAACAGCTCCCTAAGGAGCAGTCTGAACAGAGTCTACACTGTTAGCCATTCACTAAGTATTTTAAGAAAGCAAAATTTAGGTAAAAAAAAGTTTGGAATAAAACTTAGGACATTTAACGTATGTATTTTCCACTACATATGTCATTTGAGGTTTTACAATGTTGAATCCATGATCTTACTGTTGCTCTATGTGGCTATACCATGTATAACAGAGGTGCTCATGAATAAATACATTTTCATTCACTAAAAGTGTATTCTAAAATTATAGCAAACCTGACAAGGGTTGCATTGAGGATGATGATTTGGTGTTTTTAGTCCCTTTCCACATTATTTAAGTCATATTGAGTTGAGGAAAGGATAATAATGAAATCACACAGTCATCAGTTGAATTCCACCTCCAGCAGGATTTGAACCTGGGACCTTGTAGTCCGAAGCTGAGAGCACTAACCACATGGCCACCCAGACCCTTAACCCTTGTCCTACTGAACCCGGATATACCCTACCTTTGCAAACAGTGTAGATCCAGATCAGTTGGCTTCTGAAGAAGCCAACTGATCTGGATCTGCACTGTTTGCCATTCACTATGTCAACAATTGGATCAAGGAATAAGATTGGCTGACAATTAGAAGTGGGCATGGCATCTTAATTTATTCAGCATGACAAGGGTTAAGATACATAGGTCCAAATAAAGTGATATATCAGATCATCTAGGATATTTTTCTTATTTTTTTTTTTTTGCATCAAAACCTATCTTGTGGGTAATCTATGAAACCTCACTGAGGTGATCACACTGTGTACTCACAAGATATGATTTAGTACAAAAGCAATCTTTTTATTTGCTGCTGTGAAGATGGATACTTTTCTTTTCAAATTGTCTACTTGTCAGGGTCATGTTACATGTTTTTCCCATGATGCAAATGGCTTACCTGACTGGTTCCCTAATGCATCTTTGACAGCATCGGCTATGTTGCTTCTGTCAGGGGAGGTATCTGTAATAGTGACAATCAGAACATGTCTGAATAAAATAATATATCTGTGTTGGATTTTATAAATCAAATATTGAACTGGAATTGGGAGATGTCTGGGTACAGCTGCACAAGTTAGTCTGATATGTTCCATAAATAACTGAAACTTAAACATCTTAGTTGCTGTTTTCTCTTGGTTCTACCATATTCTATATTACAACGTATGAGAATAGTGTGGATATTATACAATTAATGACTATTGAGTCATTGAATATGATGCAATATCCACTGAGAATACCAATATTGACTGAGGTGATAGCCGAGGTCAATATTGGTATTCTCCAGTGGATATCACATCATATTCAATGACAATAGTCAATAATTGTTTTATTATATAACCAATAAACAGACTGATAAAGAATTTCATATTTCATAACTATAATTAATCCATCAAAATTCTTTCACGTATGTTCTAATTTTAGGTACACATATTCAAAGGGAAAAACCTCGAGAGTTCCCAGCCAATGAAAATCAGTCTATCTTTAGGCTATATAATAATTTTTGTTGTTGTTCTTTCCCTTTTTTATGTATCTGTATTTATGTTTTCGATATTTTAACCACCAATTCATCATATTTCAATCTTTTTCATGATAATAAGACACCATAATAATACCTAAGGGTGAATGGGTTAACTTTCATGAAAGGCAACTCAAGTCCAACTGATTTTTGCCCCCTTCTTCTGATTTTGTCCTAGAAGTGCTAAAGGTTAAATGAAGGGCTTTTGACTTTTTTTTTTTATAGTTTTAGATATTGTATACTGTTTTTGCCAAGATTGTTTTAACCTTTACCACTTTCTGGGCAAATTCAGCATAAAACAAATTAATGATAGTTTTCTTATTTTTCAAAGACAACAGGCTTTGACATTTCTTGCAGATTCTCTCCTTAGGAGACAATCTGTATAAAATGTCAAAGCCTACTTTCTGGGAAAAATGAGAAAAGTATTTCAAAATGTCATTTACTGAAATTACTGTGATTCCAAAAGATACATTTAGTGAGGAAATACTCTTTTGCTGTGAATACCATAAATATGAGTGTAAGGAAGGAGTGTGAATCACGAGTGAAAATTTGAATGTTTTTATTATACAAGATGAAAATTTAATGATATTCACAGAAAAAAAGTAAATTTTCTTTTTATTTTATGTTTTTTATTTATTATCACTGAACAAAATATGAAGGTCATAACGTCAACTTTCAGTGCTTAACATGCAAAGCGCTGGAGAGACAAAAACAAAAAGTTTTGTGAAGTCAAAATAATCTTGTTACCAAAATGTTCCTTACATTCTAACTAAGAAAATGTATACCAAACTTGATAGTTTTGCTCAGAAATAGAGGAATTCAAAAAAGAGAAGTTGGAATGGCATCTGTTAGAGAAATAATCAAGACAACGGAAGTAATCCGAAATGAGTTGCAAAAATAATGTGACCATGTTATTTTTCACAACTGCAAACATCATATCCTATCACTGTGTGAAAATATCATTTTTATTGATTTTGAATATTATACAATTATTGACCATTTAGGTATTGGATATGATGAGACATCCACCAGAGAATACCAATATTGACCAAGGTGATAGCAGAGGTTAATTTTGGTATTCAATGGTGGATATCAACGTCATATCCAAAACCTCAGTAGTCAATAATTGTTTTATTATATAGTTTGTCTTTTCTCTTGATAATCGTGGCAATAACGGTCAACATCAGACCCCATTAATATGAAGACATGCGCAGATATCGAAGTCACTAATGGCGATGTCATTAAAAGTTGATATTCACTGGAAGTCGCAAGCAAGCCAGTGAACATCATCAGATATATTTACTGGGCTGAAAGTAGCTCTCAGTCAATGAAAGACAGTCTATTTTTAGGTTATATAATAAACAGTGATTTCACTGCTTGCAATAAAATAAAATGGTTTATCTGACCCGCTATTTTTCTAGAATCTTTCATCCATTGCACTAGATAAGAGTGGTATATACATAAGTAGTTTCTTATATCTCCACAAAAACATATGCTATCGGAATTCTTAAGAGTGGTATAATTAATAAAAGATTATTATTTTTTTTATTTCTCCACCTAGACATATGATTGTTGTGGTTACTCATTAGAGGCATCTCACAGTGGTCCTTTTAATGAGTACCACAACATATGTTTTTACAGAAATCTTTGAAAAAAACGTGAATACTTTTTGGCTGAAAAAAATTACCCTTAAACTGTGCTTCATTACCTCTGGACTTCGGTGGTGTGTTAGGATTAGAGCTTGGATTGCTGCCCCCGCCCATGTGTTCTCCAGTAGCACACTGTACAAATGATATGCCTCCTATACCACTGTCTTCATTTGTTGATGAAGTACTAGTTGTCACGTCAGGCTCTGGGTATTGTGGGTAAGATTCTGCCTTAAGAATATCATCATCCACTGGATAATCAGACTCTAGTGCACCTAAAATTATCAGCAGTATAGTTAAAAGTACAGGAAGACAAAGTATAATTTAACAATGGAAAAAAGTCACCCTATTAACCCTTAAACTGCCAATCACAACAGTTGTCGTCTGCTTTGTCATCTGCTTGAGATTTTAAAAGTCATTTTTGCAAACAGTGTGAACCCAGATCAGAGCAGTCTGATCAGGGTCCACACTGTTTGCCTGTATGCAAAAATAGGTTTGAAAAGTTTGCAAGATTATTCAGAGACGACATAAACAGACGACATTTTCAGATGCAGGGTTTCTTGGCATTTTAAGGATTAACAGAATGAGCTGAGGAACAGCATTTCCAACAAGATGGCATGTGCCCCCAACGAAGATCACCATGTGCATCCTTGCTCTGGATCCTTAGCTACCCACAGAGTACCCTGCAAAGACCCTGATCAGACTGCATGAAGGCCCAAGCTGATCTGAGTCTTTGCTGGATGCACATCTTATCTTGTAGGAAATACTGCACCTCAGCTCATGTACAGATGAGCATATCTGTTGACAAATTTTGTGGATAACATCATGTCATAAAAAATTATATAACCATGTTACATAATAGTCCACTACTGATATGTAATATCATCAAGCCATCCATGACAATGTTATGTTTTCTGTTGAAAAAAAGTTCAACCTAGGCCATAAAATACAGTTTAAAAGTCATATGATAAACAGAACCTTACATTGGTGGTCATTTCATACAAAATTTATAAAACTTGCCAAAGGCTCATTTCATAAATTTCAGGAAAAATCCTCTATATATGTTATGGGTACTCATTATTGTTTGTGTTGAGGTTTTACAGCCCAGTCAACCCAATGGGGTCATGTCGATTAGAATTGCCTCAGTGAGGTAATTCTAATGAGCAGCCATAGCATGTATTTTGTGACAGTTATACAAATATTTTGTGACAGTTATAAAAGCAAAATGTGTTTGAACCAACATATATTTTCATTGAGAAATAAGAAAATGAAAAAGAATACTTTGTCGGAAAAAAACAAACAAACAAAAACCAACAACATCTTAACCCATTTATGCCAGGGGGACTCTTCTACTTCAATCTTTGGATAGGTCCATTTCCAATACAAAGGGTGTCTGGTTAGTTCTAATTATTACCATAGTTTATAGAAATTCCTGTATTTAATGCAAACAGTGTGGACCCAGATCAGAGGCCACAGAATATGGTGTCTAATCTGGGTCTACACTGTTTGTCTATGTCCCATTTATAGAACATTAGGCTTAAATGGGTTAATATCTACAGATACCATTCACAAGAAATGCTTGTTTTCGATGTGGAGCATTAAGATGTTGAGATGTTTTATGGCCTATAAACCCATTAGTGTCATGTTGAGCACAGCAAGCTTATCCAACCATTCTTTTCCTAATCATACTTAGTCCTCTAAGCGGTTAACCAGTACTTGTGCACATTCCTTCACCAGAAACTGACAACTGCCCTTATGGAGAGACTGACCGTAGAAAATATTTCATAATCAATCTCAACGAAAGAACGTTGCCGGACCCGGCCGAGATGGAGCCTGCGACCTCCTGATCACCATTTGGATGCGCATCCGACTGAGCCACCAAGGCAGGCTTTAAAAAGTGTATTCTCTGACAAACACTTACCGGATACACTTGCTATACATAATACTGGGGACTTTGAGACCCTGAAAGTTTCAAGTATATCCCCTGGATTATTGGCATCTATCACAGAAGCTCGACTCTCAGTGTGGGTACTGGTACATATCCACACAAAGGAAGACAATTGCTCTTTATCAGCATTCTTTATGTTCTTCTCATGATCCTGAAAGAAGATTTATCATATTGATCATCAATAAGCTACTCATATCAAACTAAAAATTGAATTTCTCAACTTGAAAGCATGGTTATGGTCATAAAAATTTATTAAACTTTTCACATGTATCTATAGATGCAATCTTTTCACCAGGTCACACAAACAAGCTGCCTATTTTTGGTTCAAATTTGACAATCACTGTGGTCTTGAAAATGAATCAAAATATAATCATTTCTTAGGCATGTTACAATGACATATCCCTGAAAATTTGATGAAAATCCACCAACTGAAACAATCAGGCTGACACCAACGCTGAATCAGACACCAGTGCTAAAAGCTAATGGGATCCAAACTGAAAACAATAAGTCCCTCTCCACTTCTGGTGGGGACATTAATACTTACCACTGCAATATGCCAAGACACTAGAACACTGTCAACAGTGTAGGGTGGGGTGGGAAGATAGGGTAATGGGCCAACAGACCAATAGACAAAGGTCACAATATCCTCACTTTTTTTTGAAAAAAACAAAACAAAAAAAAAAAAAACATTGGGATAAATATAAATGTAGATACAGCACCTAGTTTCTGTAAATAATAACTCAACCTTTTCAGTTCAAGAATTCTGGTTTCTAAAGCAACAAGCAAATTCAGAGAATTTATGTCCCCCGCCTATTAAAAATCTTCCAAACAAGAGCATCGGTGAAACTGAAGAATGCTTCCCAAAGATGCGCAGTAGTGGGAGAGTTATGTTAGTGAAAGAGTAAAATACTTTAAGAGATATTATTACAATCAAAGCGCTGTAGATGCTGGTCGCTTGGGCATCAGAAGGCCTAATGTCAAATGACAAAAGATCCATTTGAAAGCCTGTAAAATGTACAAAAAAAAAAAAGTCTAAGTTAAAAATGTGAAAAAGTGAAAGAAAAATAATTGAAGGGTTCTGTTAAAAACAAGGGCATATCTCCGGATCATAATAAAATCATATGTAAAATTTCAGAAAGATCAGTTTAAAACTGTTGGAGGAGTTGTGCTCACAAGGTACCTACTTTATATACACTTTCATAGTACTGAAGAATGAAAAGGTTTAAGTTAAAAATGTGAAAAAAAGTATAAAAGTTATTTCAAGATTCAGTAAAAAGCACATGCATATCTTCAGACCATGATTAAGACACCTGTGAAGTTTCAGAAGGATCAGTATAAAACTATAAGAGGAGTTGTGCTCACAAGGTACTTGCTTCTGACTCGGAATCATGCAAAAAATGTCTAAATTAAAAACGTGTAAAAAATGAAAAAAAATGATTTAAGGATTCTGTAAAAAGCACATGCACATCTTCAAACCATGATTAAAACACCTGGAAAGTTTCAAAAGGATCAGTATAAAACTGTACAAGGAGTTGTGCTCACATGGTACCTACTACTGACTTGGAACCATGCAAAAAATGTCTAAATTAAAAATGTGAAAAAAGTGAAAAAAAAAATATTTTAAGGATTCTGTAAAAAGCACATGCACATCTTCATCCCATGATGAAGACACCTGTAAAATTTCAGAAGGATTGGTTAAAAACTGTAGGAGGAGTTGCGCTCACAAAGTAACTACTATAAACTCGGAAACACACACCACGAATCACGCACTACGGATAGCCAAATATTATGTCCCCTCCCTTTTCTTCGAAAAGGCGGGGGACAATAAATACCTGAAGTTCATCATCCAATTTATCTACATCATCTTTTTTGTCTGTTTTCTTGACTGTTTCTGCCTCAGGAGGATTCTCATAGAACACACTTGCCCCAACTATAGACCCACCATCTTTAGTTTTACCTCCTGTCAGGTTCACACCTGCTGCACACCAAATCTGCAAGAAATATGCTAACTGTAAGTATTTATACTCTAGATAAAGTGGCAATTCAGAAGATAATTTTTGTTACTTTTGTATGAAACAATTCATAGCTCCAGATAAGAGGGGCATCTACAATTTATACATATGTTTTGGGTACTCATTAGAAGTGCCTCAGCAAGGCCCACAACATATGCATTTATAATCAAAATCAGAAAAAAAATATTACATATTGAGCATCATTAAATAGGCTCCTCATGAAGCGCACTGCTGATCTTTTCTTTAAGATGTGCTCTTTTTAGGTGGATATTTTACAACAAGTATGTATGTATCTAGATTTTTAACGCTACCAGGCAACTGAGTCACATAGAGGCAGCACCTTTTACAACAAGTTTTTTTCCAGTAGCTTTATTAACACTTAGCACTGGGTAAAATTTTCAGCAGATGACATATTGAATTTTTTTTTTTTTTTGTTCTCCTGAAAACAGGAATTGACATTTCATGCAAACTGTCTCCATTGGAGACAATTTGCATGAAATTTCAAATCCTGTTTTTGGGGGAAAATAAGAAAAATATCATCAATTTGTCATTTTCTTTGAAAAAAAGAAAGTGCCTTATCTGAAGCTATGAAACATACATGTACACACTGGTTCCCATTAGAATTGCTTCATTAAGCCAGTTCCAGTGAGTACCAAAAAAAAAATGTTTATTTTATGGACCTCTGGTTTTTGCTAACAATTCACAGATTTTGCTTGAACTAGAAATGTGTCAATATGACACAGATGCCCCCGCCCAGGGGCCATCCTCACCCGCACGCAGGCATTTTGCAAAAAATGAAGTTGAAAAAATCCATGACCTTGACCTTTAGGTCATGGGTATGGGTGGGGGTATTGCTGAATGAAACTTTGGACCTATATCTATCATCAAACCAAATATGAACCAAATGTATCAGATGATTTGGAAAATATGAGCTCTTAAAAGTTCAGGTTCTACCTGGTACAAATGCCTTAACCCGAGTCTAACAGGATCACGTACATACGTACACACATTCCTACAGAAGGACGTACATTCGTACGCATGTACGGAAAACCAAAAATCACTTTATTTGCCCAGGAACACAACGTTTCGGCCATCAAGTGGCCTTTCTCAAGAAGATCAATTCAATTCGACATCTACATTTGAAATAAAGTACTTAAATATATATCAAAATTACATTAAAGATTCGATTCCTTAAAATATTACTGCTTTCTACTGCCCAATCTTATAGATAGACATCAAACAACATGATGTGACATCATCAATTTTCCCCTACTTCATGTTATTATGCCAAATTGACATACTAAATTGACTAATCCTTTAGACTTTTAAATACCTTAAAACAACCGAGCCAGAGCACCCAACTACTCACAAAGACTCGAATCAGTCTGCCCAGACTCACATGATTCACATGAATCAAAACTGTAGCAGACAACTATTTTTTTTTTTTTTTTTTCATAATTTTTCTTAGAAAATAAGGCTTGACATTTTATGTAAATCATCGGATGAGCAGACAATTCAGATAAATATCAAGCCTTATTTACTATGAAAAATGATAATAATAATAAAAAAAAAAGATTTCAAAGTACATCTGTTACATTTGTAAATGGGGCTTTACAGTTTAACCCAAAATATTACTGGTACCATTATACCCTAAATATTCAGACACCAGGGCCCAGTTGTTCAAAGCATCATTAGCTTAACAAGCTCATTAACAACAAACTTGTTAGCTGTTGTAGCTAAGGTATTTTCAAATACATTGATATTCTTACTGCAAAAATATGAGTTGCTTTTGCAGTGCAAAAGCTACTAACCTTTTTTTTCAGTAAAATTGATTGATTGTGTTGGGGTTTAACGACACGTCAACCCTTGAGGGTCATTTTGTGTCGTCTCCCAGAGAAAGGGAGAAAAGAGATAGAAGAGAGAGTAGAGGAGATGAAAGAGAGGGACAGGGAAGTAAGAGGAACAGGAAAGAAATTGAAGAAACCAAAGAAATAAAAACATTCCCCCTCTACCCTTACCCACTACATGGAATAGCAGGCCTTGCCCAACTGTAAGCCAATATCAGTTGGACACCCCAGTGATGTAAGATACACAGCACCTTCGCACCACCCGACCACCCCCTATTTTTTTTTTTTTTTCAGTAAAAAATATCAATGTATTTGCCATATTTCAAGATAGAAATTTTAACCTCACATTAGCTAACAACTCTGTTTAGTTTTGAGCAACTGAGCCCAGAGCTCCTTATCATACATATCCTGAAATTAGAATCAACCCAAAATAATAAGAGTCAAAAGTTTTTTATTTGTATTTTTTTTTTATTTTTCTAAGAAACTGGAACCTGACATTTCATTTGAATTGTCCCCTTTGAACTGCTAACAAAAATATCACTAATTAGTCCACTGCTGAATAATCATCTGCAAGATTATCCTTGTCTGCTGAATTAGTTTTCATTTGTCATTTGCTGAATTAACTTCAAGGTGTTCAAAGAGCTAAATGCCATTCTAACCTTGAGTCCCTGGTCAGCCTCAAGTAGGGGTCTACAGTATATAGGCACAGGAACTGATACAGAGCTTCTCATTGCTGCAGCATTTGGTATCTGTGGCTGGAACTTGGCAGGCAGGCTCCATCCGTATGCCTGCATTCTCCCATCATCCTTCTTCACATGAGCTCTCACTTGTTTATATTGCTCTTTTCTTTCCTTTTCTCTCTCCTTCTTTGCTTTTTCTGAGGTACTACAAACAACCAAGCATAGTTGCAGATTAAGGATGTACACAGGTAATATTTTTCTTAGTCCTTCATGAAAATTTAAACCTTAAAGTGCTAATCACAACTACATCAGATGGCACTTTGAAATACATGTATTCTTTTTTTTTTTTCAGAGAAAATAAAGCTTGACATTCCATGTGAATCATCTGCCTAACAGATGATTTGCATGAAATGTCAAGTCTAATTTTCTCTAAAAACAAATAACAAAATCAATTTTAGAATGTTGCCTGCTACAAATTAGCTTAGCGCTTTAAGAGTTAAATGTTGTGGGTACATAAGCTTACCATATTCAACCTTACTTTGTACATAACCTTATAAGAGCATAGTTAGGCAATTTTTGAACTTCAGACTACTGTCCCTGTAATTAAATCCAGTTCTTCACAAAAGCATATGTTGTAGGTAATCATTAGAATTGGTTGATGTGATTCTCATAAGTATCCACAAGATAAGATTTTATCAAGAAATTATTAAAAAAAAAAAAAGAAAGTCACATTATGTATCATTAAGAAGTCCTTTGTTGAAAAGATATTTCTTTTACATAAATAGTGTGCCATTATTAAGTGGACATTTTAGCATACATTTTCCAATATAAAAAAAAATAATCATACAGTTCAGTAATTGGGTCACATACTGTATTAATATGCTTTGGTGATGTTTTTGTTATCTTATGAGTACCTAAAATATATCTTTTCATGCATAAATAAGAAAATTATCAATACAAGTACTTCTTGGTTGAAAATAGCATTCCCACATTTAAATCTAAATTTTAACTTGATACAGATTCATATCTTTTTTATAGTGACATCATGAAGTACAGATTAGACAAAAGCGATGGCATTAGTAATTGTTTGCTTTTTTCTGCCAAATTCTAAACTGTGTTACAGTGTACCGGTAAATGACATGCTGAAATATGGTAAACAAAATATTGTTTAAACCAAGTGGTATAAATACACGACTTACCCTAAGCACTGGGACACACAGGCCTACACAAACAGTAGACCCAAATCAGGTGCTGCAGAACTACCCATAGGGAATGAATTCTTTCCTTAAAGTGAAGCTCCCAGTGAGAAGGAAGGAAAATATATCCTTTAAAGAGTTAGTCCCCTTGGTAGTGTATCCATTCCCCTTAAAATCCCGTGTGTGTGAAACACCCAACCAAAATGAAATGAATGCAAAAGATTGTATAAACGTATATATATATGATAGATAGATAATTTATTCACAAAACCCCATTGGCCCAGGAGCTACACATACTATACATAATACTCAATGTAGACACTAAACATATGACTACACAAGTTAAGAAACAAACATACTTAGGTTGTGCTACTATAGGCTCTCCGAGTGATCGGTTTCTGCAAAAGTGTAAACACAAACATGACTCATGCATCACATCAACTACAACACAAGAAATACAACATCAACAATTACAGCACAGTATCAAAAAACTATAACATTACATCAGTATATGCCATTTACCTCTTCCACATGACCTTCATAAAAATGGCAAAATTCTGTAATGTGATATTTTTTATTACCTTGATATATACCACAATACCATAAGTAATGGTACAGATAGGCCTAGGCAAACAGTGTAGATCAGATGACACAGAATGTGACACCTGATCAGGGTCTACAATGTTTGCTATTTATTCAGCGGTTTTTAAATAACAGAATAGGTGTTGAAATAGGTTGGTTCAGATTTTAGGACAAGTACTGTAAGGAGTTCAGGAGAATATTTAAAATGTCATGATGTAGCCTAAAAATGGCCAAGTAAATTCTCAGCTTTATGATTCCATTGATCAAAGAACACAATAAATGTCCTAAAATTTCAACCATTTTATGTCATATTTTTTTGTCTAAATTTTGTTTTTTTTATGCATTTACGAGGGTCCTGCAAAAAAGTTTGTCACTGGGTTTGGATTACTTCAGTGCTACGTTTTATCAAACATATTTTTATTACAAACCTTCAAAGTATTCCCCCTTTACTGAAACATATTTTTGTAACCTTTTTACCCAGTCGTGAAAAGCAGATAAATAGTCTTCTTTTGGTATCTGTTGGAGACACTGATAAACAGCGCTGTCAAGAGAACTTCTAGACATATACTTATTTCCAGAAAGCATTTTCTTAAGCCTTGGAAATAAAAAGAAGTCATAGGGACTCAGGTCAGGTGAATAAGGTGGATGGTTTAAAAATTTCACCTTTTCAGAAGCCAAAAAAGACTTAACAACCTCACACTTATGAGAGGAGGTGTCATGTAAATGGTGGACTCCTGACCATCTTTTGCTTGGTCATTTCTTATTGTAAAACTCTTTCACTTTCTTCAGTACAGAATTCTTGTAGGATCTGCCAGTGACTGTATGACCAGAAGGACAAGGCACTTGAACGAATTTGTATGTTTTCAAAAGTTCCTGGGCACATTTAAAGCATTGTGTCTTTTGCTCCTCAGTGAGCAAATGAGGTACCCACCTAGCGCAAACCTTTCTCAGGTCCAAACGCTTTTTCAGAATTGTTTGCACACTGCCTTCTGATATGCCAGTACAACTAGTTATATCTTTGACAGACAATCGCGCATCCTGTTCGACCACAATCTTTACAGCAGCAATGTTAGCCTTGGTAACAGAGGTTTTAGGCCTTCCAGGATGGGTATCATCTTCGACAGAAAATTTCCCAGCTTTAAAAGCTTTAACCCACCTAAAAACTGTGCACAATGAAATGGTCTGAGGTCCACATATACCACACAACTCATTAAATATCTGCTTTGAATCTATATTAAGCCTAATGTGGCATTTAATATAGGAACGAATTTCAGTCTTCTGGTCCATGTTCCAATGTAACAAGTAAATTGGTCAGTATAAATGACTGCATCTATTTCAATTTGTAATAACTCAGTCAGTTGGAAAGCAATTTGCACGAAATAAACGGGTATCGTTAGCTATTCAACACACCATTCAAGTGCAGTGAAATATTTTAAAATATACCTGGGATAAAACTAAGGAAGCCTATTAGTGACAGAACTTTTTACACGACCCTCGTATTTCACAAAATACTTGGGGAAAAGGCAAACAGTGTAGACAATTTGCATATGCCATTTTATCAGGCAAGTTGGTATATGAAATTTTATGACATTTACTGTGACACATACTGATGAATGTTGAAGTCAGAATTAAAAATGTCACTTGTAATTCATGCAACAAGCAAAATCCATGCCATTACAGTAGATACTATATCTCCAAATCAGATACATGTAATATTTTAGGATAATTTTATTTTGCACTACAACATCTTGTGTGTACTAATTGCAACTACCTTCTGATGAGTACCCACAAAATATGTTTTGGTGCAAAAATAACAAACAATGTCCTCTGAAAACTCCCTTTATCCAGAGATATGCAGTACTGAAATTTGTGATCAATATAAAACAACACAAAAACAGCTAGCACAGGAAAACCTCCACACTGCCATCTGTGAACAGTGAAGGTCCAGACCAACCCTACATAGATATTCACTGCTTGTTCGGGACCTTTATTTCACATATATACACTACAACCTCTTTATAACATGGTTCGTTATAACACCGTTTTGGATATAACACTGTTCAAAGATGGATCCCAAAAATGTATATATTATATTGAAAAATGACCATAAATGGTCATTTTTCAATATAATCTATACATTTTTTGTTTGGATATAACACAGTTGTTTAACTAACACGGTTTATGCTATGGACCACAACAACAGTGTTATAAAGTGGTTGTGGTGTATATGTATCAGTAAAGGTGAAATGATATATCTAAAATAAAAAGCACTCTAAGGTGAAAGTTTTTGCTTCCCTTTCCAAAGGGAGATCACTCCAGCAGGAAATATTGTTGAACTAAGATTTAATGTCCAAGTCAACAATATTTCAGTCATGCTGAGATACTGCCTCTGAATATGTGGGATTTTTACCTGAACGGTCAAAAAGCAAACTCCTCCTGTCCTAAATTACCTGGCAACTCTGTTGCACAGTGCAGAGACACCAGGCTGCCCACGCCATGGAAAGGAGCTAACTGAGGAAAAGATAACTTGCTTCCATATACATGCATCCCTTCTAAAAGGGGGCTACTTTTAAAGGAATGCTCCCAGAGGGAATGAAAGTAAATACTTTCAGTTTAGAGTGAACTTCCTTAGAGATGTATCCATTCATCTTGAAATAAACAGAATCAAAATGTAGAACAGTAGCAAAGATTTTGATCAGTATGCACAGATGAAAGGGCTTGTCTGGACCTTACTGTTCAGAAATGATATACTGTATTTTATTTGCCTGGGCCCAGTTGTTCAAAGCGTCGTTAGCTTAACGAGCTCGTTAAGGGTCATTTCGTTATCTGTTTTAGTGGATTCAATATACAATATTCTGATATTTTTTGCTAAAAAAATGTGAGTAGCTTTTGCACTGCAAAAGCTACTCACATTTTTTCAGCAAAAAATTTCAGCATATTTGCATATCACTCGATGTAAATTTTAACGAATCGTTAACTAACGACATCGTTAGCTTTGAACAACTGGGCCCTGAGTGCCAGCTCAAAAATAAAAAGTTTGAAATTCATGCATTTACATGGACTGTGTAACTTCAGTTATGATTTTGTTTTCCAACTAAAAGGTACTGACTTTCTTTTTATACATGAAAACCTATGTTGTGGGTAATCATTAGAACTGACTCACCAAGATGAGTCTAATAAATACTCACAACATATAACATGAAAAGAACCCTTTATGCTATACAGAAACAATGAAAGCCCAGATCAACCTGTGCATTCAAGGGGTTCGATCAGGGCCTTTGCTGTATGTTAACCCATTGTTGTCGGGAGACCCCTAAAAGGGTAATTGGCAAACAGTGCAGACCCAGATCAGATGCTGCAGAATGTGGCATCTGATCAGGGTCTTCACTGTTTGCAAATATGTCAGCCATTTTTCTCTAGGAATATCTAAATCTCATAGCCTCACCTACCTAAAATTGAAATAGGATTCTTCCAATATAGAGTGTGGGTGAGTTCATTCAGTCTACAATGGGTTAAAAGAATCAATGAAAACTGTAGAATATACAAGTATCAATTAAAAGATAAGTCCCTAATCAGACTGCACAGAAACACAGGCTGATCTGGATCTTTGCTGTTGGCATATGGCATAAAGGGCATTTTCTGCTTTGCACCTATGTCTTCATGGAGATATACTTATCTACCTGAAACTATGGTGTGTTAGGAGTCATTTCCCATAGTTTGACTTAATGAATACCTTCAGTTTGCTGAAGGACACTTGATTTTTGCTTCATTGAAGAGTTTTACATCCAAGTCAACACTGTTAAGGTCATGAACCTACTCACTACAACTTGAGCAGGTTTAGTCCTGTAACTGGTTGATCAGTATTTTGTGCACATACTTTCTCCTGTAACTGACAACTGCCCTTCTTAAATCAGGGAAAGGAGGAGAATAACTAGAAATTACTTCATAATCAATCTCCATGAATGTTATGTGGCCAAGTGGGATTGGAACTTGTAATCCCTAGATCTATAGTCAGATCTACCAACTGCACTATGGAGCCCGGCTGACGGATACTAATAGCAATGAATTTGCTACACAACAGCTAAATCTACCGAAAACCAAAGAAGACAAGAACAGACATTTTATGTTACCCACAGTACTATACAAGCACACTTTATCACAACATCTAGTTCTTCAGTCTGATTCAGATATGAATGTAAGTAAAATTTTATATGATAAAATCTTTATTTCTGCATATGCAAAATTTGGCAGTTTCAACCCATTAAGATCCGTACATCTTTAATAACTGTTTCTATCATGAACTTTGGAATTGCCCATTATCTATGCTTAGCATGCTGGGTAAAACTTTCAGCAGATGCCTTTTTGAAATATTTTTTTTTATTTTCACCAGAAAAAATTTGTCAAAGCCTATTTTTTGGGAAAATAAGAAAAAAATCATCATTTTGTAGTCTTCTGAATTTTTCCAGAGATGGTAAAGGTTAATGGGCATTATATAAAAATTGTCTTAACTGCCTTTGTTACTGCAAACATTGCAGACTCTGATCAGATGCCACATTTTGAAGTTTCTGAGCTGAACTTACACTGTTTGCCAAGGTCCCTTTTCTTGGGGATTAAGCATTAACAGCTTAAGAAATATATGAACAAATATCAAGGCCTCACAAACTGGGGCAAAATTTGGCAAAACTGGGAAAGACAATAGTATCAAGGCACAATATTTATTCCAGGAATTAACCAGGGCCCAGTTGTTCAAAGCTAACGATGTCGTTAGTTAATGATTTGTTAAAATTTACATCAAGTGATACGCAAATATGCTGAAATTTTTTGCTGAAAAAATGTGAGTAGCTTTTGCAGTGCAAAAGCTACTCACATTTTTTCAGCAAAAAATATCAGAATATTGTATATTGAATCCGCTAAAACAGTTAACAAAATGACCCTTAACCAGCTCGTTAAGCTAACGATGCTTTGAGCAACTGGGCCCTGAATGATAATCAGGGATCATGAATAAGTTTTATAATATTTTTTTTAATGTTATTCCTATTTATTATATACATTCCATTTCCCTCTTCAGACAATCTGCTATTCTAAAAACTGGCTACTCCTGATGAACAGCCTCTAGTTTGATTCCCGTTAATGCACTACATATATGAGAAAATGCTTAGAACTACTCACAAAAATAAATGTGATAACATCAAAGTAAGAACAAAATACATCTGTGCATGTCATATAAAAAGGGGTCTCCAGGGCATATTTATGCAGTGAGGGCCCAGATAAGTCTGAACATCCACAATTCTTTTGTTGCTTGTCAATATAATCTTCAGTGTTCCTGAAAGTGGACAGCTAAGGCCCTGATCAGACTGCGCATATGTGCAGTCTGATCTGGGCCTTTTCTGTCCACATATGCCCTATAGACAAATTTCTACACAGTGCAGCTCATTTCTATGCATGTCATGCTTACTACGCATATAAGAAAACTTACAAGTCGTCCTGCAGGAAATCGTAGGCCTTTGACTTGTCTCCCAAGTTGTACTTGCCCCTCTGTTGCTGGTTAGGGTCTCCAACTGGCTGAACATTAGTAGTTGGTGCATTGTATTTCACCATGGCAATAGGGAGTGGCTTCCCCTTGCTTGGCTTGTTCGGAGAGCTGCTAAACAGGTTACTGAAACTAGAAAAGGGAACAAGTATGAAGGAAACATGTTTTTAATCATTTGAGCTCTCTGGAAATACTCAGCAGATGACTCACTGGCAATATTTTTTGTTTTTTAGAAAATAAGGTTTGACATTGCATGCAATTTGTCTCCTTAGGAGACAATTTGCATGAGATGTTAATTCCCTATTTTCTGGAAAAAAAATTCCATGTATTATTGCATCTGTTAGATGCAAAATTGTTGTTCCATGGTTACATTCAGTAAAATTCAAATATTGTTTGTGTGGACAACAGAAAACCAGGGCTCAGTTTCATGTTTATTTCTTAGAGTTAAGGCATACCTGAACTTAAGGTCCAAAATTTGAACAAATGAAGTTAAGCATTTAAAGTCAACTAAAATGGATGCTTTTGTCTTAGTCCAGTTGATATCAAACTTCATTTATTTCTTTTATCACTTTATGTGAAAACTCAAAATTTTCTTTGCAAATCTCAGTTTGCACATGACTATGTAGGTGTCACTGAACATGGATTCCTATTTTACCTACGGCTCGTACTTTTTAATTAACTAGAAGCTGTTCTTATCTTTTGTCCCCCTAAGATAGAAGGCTAAATCAACTTCCCATGTATTAACCACAATATAAATTTCTAGCAACTTGATTTCTCAAGTTAAGAAGGGTTTTTTTTATTGTTTTTTTCAGTAAAAATGATTCTTTGTTTTAATTTAACTTCATGAAAAATACACAAAAGTTGGTCAGCTTATTACAGTGGTGGGCTTCTTTGATAAACTGATACCCTCTGGAACATTGTACCTTTAGCTAGCCACTTATGTGAAGGGATTACACAAAAATTTTGCTGAAACTACAGAGACACAGGTACATAAAAATGTTTTCCAGGCTTATTTCTCCATGAAAATATAATCGTGTATACTTATCAGAACTGCCTTGGCAAGGTGCCTAGACAGCAAGAATTTTCAACAGGTCTTCTGTCAGTTCTTTGAAATAAAATATGAGACAACATTTTGAAACATTTTGTCCCAGAAAATAAGTTTTGGTACAGTCAATCCTCTTTATACCGACACTCTATACAATGACAAAATTCGTTATAACGACAATTTGAATGTCACGAAACCTTCACTCAAGAGGTGACGGTTAATTAGAAATTATGCAAAAAAATTGTATAAAATCTTCAAGCAACATATGTTTTGGATATTTGTCAGAATAGCCACAGAGAGGCGATTCTAACAAATATCCAAAATATATGTTTAATGAGGAAATAAGAATAAAACAAGGTGTTTTTTTTACCTATCATTCTGTCCATTAAAGATTCTTTACAATAGTAAATTCATTATAATGGCAACATCTTTGGGAACAAATGCTGTCGTTGTAATGAGGGTTCACTGTATTTCATGTAAATTGCCTCCTAAGGTGAGAATCAGATATTTTCTGGAATGGTTCAATACAGTAAATGTCCTAAAACTTTGAACACTTTATTCCTTACTTATCTAGCTTAAACTTTTGCTTTTTATGCAGTTGTTTCATAAAATACTCAGAGGAATGGCAAACAGTGTAGCCCCTGATCAGACTGATCCTTCAGGAGCAGTCTGATCTGGGTCTGCACTGTTTGCATATGCCATTTTGTCAGACATTTTGGGGTATGACATTTTAGGACATTTACCATACTAATATTTTGTCATCTGCTAAATTCACCATTAGCATACAAACATGCATTTACAGTACTCCCTCAACACAAGAAGTACCATGGGGATATCTTGCCTTTCAAGGAGAGACTTTGTATAAAGACAGCTTAGTTCTGGGCCCAGTTGTTCAAATTTTAATGAAGTTGTTAGCTAACATGAGGTTAAATTTTCTATCTTGAAAAATGGCAAATACATTGATATTTTTTGCTGAAAAAATGTGAGTAGCTTGCAAAAGCTACTCACATTTTTGCAGCAAAAATATCAATGTATTTGAATATACCTTTGCTTCAACAGTTAACAAGTATGTCATTAACAAGATGGTTAAGCTAACGATGCTTTGAACAACTGGGCGCTGGAATCATAACTTTTTCTAAACACATTTTGTTGTAAATTGCAACATAAAGCATTGTGCCCTGCTTTTTGCTTTTAACTCTTAATTAAGTGTCATTTAAAACTGTAGTAGAAGACTTAGATTTTTTTTTTTTGAGAAAATAAGGCTTGAGATGAACTGTCAAATCATATGTTCTGACAGAAAAAAAACTACAAAAATAAATATTTTAAAACTTTGTGCGCTGATGCTGTGATTGGCACCTTTATTGATGGTTAAATAGTATTTGAATAAGGAGTTTCTTGAATTTAGCCCATAAAGTTGAGACATACAGCCACAGCCATTATGTTTTTCATTATCTGTCACTGTAAAAATAAAAAAAAAAATAAATAAATAAATTAAAACAAAAAATGTGAACAAACCTCGATTTATATTCATTTCTGACAAATCTGATGTAATAACCTACAATTCTGGTTTTTCATGTAAAATCCAACTGCAGTGACAGATTTAGATTTGGGGGGTTCAGCTGAACCCCCATTGGAGTCCAAATTATTTCATTTTCATGGAGAATTCTGAGAAAATGTTGGCAAAATGGTCAAATTGCACCCTCTCAGCGAACTTGAACCACCTTTTAAAATTCCTAGATTCGCCCCTGAGCTGGTTTTATACAAACAGCTTTCATAAAAGCACAAAAGGCTCCAAATTAGCATCTGGGGTTAAGGTTATTGGATGTTAGCTTGTTAGCACGTACTAGTACATCTATATACCGTATTCGACCTAATTACTGCACATACCCCTATAAGCGCACAGTCAAGCAATTCCATAGTCTTCAGATTACAGCCAGTGTACTTTTTGTCTACTTCTTTTTAAAGGTATATGTTGTGAGTACTCATTTGAATTGCACTGACTTGTCAATGCAATTCAAATGAGTACCCACAACATATGCTTTTTTTTTAAAGAAAATCCGAACAAAAGCAACGCAAAAACATTGCATAAGCATCATTTTTTTTTTAACTGATCTTTTTTTTAAAGTGTATCCTTAGTATAGGTAGGTACATATTTTACCAAAGGTTTTCCAAGTATTTTTGAAAAACCTATATGCACAGTGCGGTAGTTAGGTCGAATACAGTAGTTTAATCAGATATTTTCACATTCATGATTGGTAAAAGTTATAGGATCTTCTCTTGAATTTTAGCATGTTAACCTTTGTCATGCTGAAAACATTAAGTTGTTATGCCCACTATTAATTGTCAGCCAATCAGATTACTTGATCCAGGCTGTAGATAAAATTCACTTACTGAATGACAAACAATGCAGATCTAGATCAGATGGCTTCTGAAGAAGCCAACTGATCTGGACCTACACTGTTTGCAAAAGCAGGGCATATCTGGGACCAGCAAGACCAGGGTTAAATTTAAATCTTATCTGGTGAGATTACTAAATACTTTTCTTCTTAATTTTCCTTAAAAGTAAGACTAAATGAAAAAGCAAGTCCAGTTTTCAGTGAAAAATTACACATACTGAAATATTTTTTATTTTTCCCAGAAAACAGGATTTGAAATTTCATGCAAATCCTCTCCAATGGAGATGATTTGCATGAAATGCGAAATCCTGTTTTCTGGGAAAACAAAAAAAAAAAAAAAAAAAAAAAAATCACCAATTTGCTGTCTGCTGAATTAGCCCTGGGAGTGGTAAAGGTTAAAGCACTAATAAGCAATATCGCAGCAGATGACATTCTATTTTTTTTTACTATCACTTTTGAGAGAAAATAAGACTTGGCATTTCATGTGAATCATCTGCTAAGCAGGTGATTCACATAAAATGTCAAGCCTTATTTTCTCCAAAAAATACAAAAGAAAAAATCAAAAGGTCCGCTACTGCAGTCGTGTTTAACACTTTAAGGGTTAAGCCTCTTTTCTATGACATTCCTAATGTAATTAGCTTTTTCAAATATAATTATGATGTACCTATTACATTACATTACAGAATCATCTTAAAAATTGGCATTTACCAATTTATCCAAAATATTCAAAATATCTGACCTTGCTTTACACTGCTCAGGTAGTCTGTCCAAATATTTAGGGTAAATATGGTATTATTTAAAAAAAAAAAACAAAAACAAAAAAAAAAACGGCTGCATTTATAAGAACTACCACATGCAAAAATTTCTGATTAAACTAACAATTCTGTTGGCAAGGGCATCAACTCTTCATAGTTTACTGGCATTATCTTTTAGATGTATCAAACACATAATAATAAATGAATAGGCATCCTAGCAGCTTCCACTGAGCAAACACTTTGGTAAGCAAAGCTCTTGGACACAGGCCTGATGTGCAGACTTTTCATCATTTGCAACTGAACAGACTAGCTCCTAGCAGATTTTTGTGTCTCCTTGCTGAGGTATTACTTTCCTATGCCAACAGATACTACTGTATTCGACCGAATTACCACACATACCCTTATAAGTGCATGGTCAAGCAATTTTGTAGTCTTCATGTTACAGCCTGTGTACTTTTATCTACTTCTCCATAAAAGCATATATTGCTGAGACAATTCAAATGGATACCAACAACATGTGCTTTTAAAAAAAAAATCTGAAAAGAATAAACTTAAACATTTGTTAGACTCTGGTCATGAACGTGACATATACACATATGGACGTAACATCACAGCAAAATGCTATGCCCCACTTCTGCCTTCAGCAGGCGGGGGCATAAAAATCGCAGAAGCATCATTAAATATGCCCCTCCTGAGGATCTCTGTTGATCTTTCTTTAAAGGGTGCCTCTTTTTAGGTGGATAAAACCTAAACAAGCAGTGCAGTAATTAGGTCGAACACAGCATGTCATCTACATGGAGTTTGTCAGTGTTGTTAGTACTAGCTGTTAATAATCAAAACTAAGAGACATACCTAGATAAAGAGCTGAAAGTAAGGAAATTATAATGTGGTTAATAAAGGCTGCAAGAAAGGCTGCAAACTGTTAGTTAAAATACAAGCATGTGCATGGGGCATTATGCAGGCATTTCATACACAAGGAAACTGCATACTCTGACTATAGATTAGCATGTTTCTTGACTACTTAAATCAAATCTATTCTAGATTCACTACCATATTTACCCATAGTATTTGAACAATGTTCTTGAATATGGCTTATGCAGCTTTGCAAACTACAGTGCTGTATATGAAGAGACTTAATAAAACCCCGAGTCTCCAATTTCCATTCTTTTGTGTTTTTTTGTTTTTTTTTTTTTGTTTCCAAAGGCAACTTTTAGATTTTTATTTAACTGTGCATGTAAAAACAGTCGAGTTTTACCAACAAGAGATGTGACTATCATGCATGCAATGAGCTGAAGTTTAATGCCCCCATTAACAATATTTCAGGTCAAGAATTAACAACATTTCGTGTCAAGCTACTGCATCCCAAGTTCAGGGAATTTTACTTGACCTGGTCTAAGAAATTGTGGCACAATTACTTGACCTTGTAGAATGACAGACTCTAGTCCTGCCTTAACTTTCAACTTGGTAGACCAAAACAAATACTCATGCAAACAGTGTTGATCCAGATGAGATGAGCCTTCTCATCAGGATCTACACTGTTTGCTATTTGGTTCTAGATCCCTTTTTACAACAATGAAGGTGTCCGAATAAGAAAATGGAAGAGTCCATAGCAGAAACTCAGGAAGAAAAAGGGTTCAGTTACTACATGTAGTTAGTAGCTCTGCTGCAGAGGCACCAACAGCACATCTATTTTGTGAGCCCCAACGCATAAGAGCCAAGAAGGCATGACAAATTCAGCAACAAAGGCACTATTTTGTCTAGACTTGCAGCACTACAAATCCAGAATACCATCAGAATACTGGATTGTCTTAACCTTAAAGTGCCAAATCTATGTCATGGGTTGGAGTTTAATGGCCCAGTCCACACTATTAAGGTCATGTCGAGCTGATCAGTTTACCTAACCAAACTTTTCTTGGGCAGGCTTTGATGATCAATCTCAACATCGGACTGAGCCACTGAGACCAACTAAAGTGCCATACACAACACAGCTGACACTGTTAAATACTTTTTTTTATTATTACCTTTTAAAGAACAAAAGTGTTGACATTATTGACAAGCAGACTATTCACATGAAATGTCAACTTATTTTCTATGAAAAAAAAAAAAAAAAATGAAATTGTCATCTTCTACAAATTTTACCCAGAACTTTAAGAGTTAAATATAGTTAGAGTATCAAATGCTATTATCAGACCATAAGTAATGTTGCATTTGACCAAGCCTCTTAACTAAACTAGGTATTTTTTTAACGTTTAGCACAATGGGTAAAATTTTCAGCTGAGGACATACTGAAATATTTTTCTTATTTTTCTTTGAAAACAGGGTTTGACATTCCATTGTAGACAATATCCTTGAAATGTCAAAACTGTTTTCAAACAGAATTTGACATTTCATGCAAACTGTCATTAGACTGTCAAAACTGCTTTCTGGGAAAATTGAAACGATAATACCCCACCAATATTATGTTGTGGGCAGATAACTCTGTCAAAAATTGACGAAATTTACCAATGAGCAATCCAAAAGCAGATCTCCACAATATCAATGCACATATTGAATTTGGTGACAATCTATTGAGATTTACTTATGTTATTGTTCTGACAGTAAAATACGGATTTATAGCGGGCAAATAACTCTGTCAAAAATGGATGAAATTAACCCATCAGCAATCCCAAAGCAGATCTCCACAACATCAATGCAAACACCAAGTTTGGTGAAAATCCATTGATATTTACTAATGTTATCATCTGGAAATGAAAATACTGACCTGTTACGGGCAGATAACTCTGTCAAAAATTGGCCAAATTTGCCCATTAATGATCCCAAACCAGATCACCACATTAATCAATGCACATATTGAGTTTGGTGAAAATCCATTGACATTCAAGTTATCGTCCAGAAATGAAAATATGGACGGATAGACGGACGCTCGACAGACGGCGGGACAGACGTACGGACACACGGACAGCCAAGGTGATACCATAATTCCTCGCCACTATCATGTGGGCAAGGTATAATTAGAAAAATATTTTAAAATATCATCCCCTGAAAATTTTACCCAGAGTGCTATGCATTAAATATACCTAGCAATGATACTACTTTCAGACAGTTAAGTTGCTCAGAGTGTGATCCCAAAGGACAGATCAGTTGTGATTTCTCAAGATCCATATCACACCCTCATAAATGAACCATTTAGATTCTTATTTTATTTCATTGCAGCTGGTGCTAAGTATAGAGTGGCGGCCATAAAATTTCTTCCCCTACTTCATCATAGTGCAGATTATATTTCCTTTAGGATCATTGAGCCCATTCTGGTTACTTTGAAAATCGAATATTGCTTAAGCCGGTGCAAATGATTATAAGCAGACAATGAAGGTCCTAATCATAATGTGTGGATGCGCAGGCTTATGTGGGCCTTTGCTGTACACATATACCCAAAGACTCGTTTTTCTGATGTATATTGAAGGGAAATGCTACTTTTAGGGTTAGATATCCTGATTTTCAGCTTCAAGACAATCACTCTAAAAGAGCATTAAGGCCGTCATAACTATGACAGAGTTGTTTACTAAAAAAGAAAATTATTTCTTGACTTTATAACTACTGAATAAGAAAATCTCTAGTTTTTTACGCTTTGGGGATTTGTGTGAGACTCGTAAGTAGATAAAACTAATGGAAATATGCCCTATTTGTTAAACTCAGTGATTTCCTATGTCTGGTAGACATTCAGCACACCCCTTAACCAAAAACACTATTAACGCTTAAAGGGCCAGTCACAACATTTCATAAATCATTGTTTAACTGATAAGATGATGCAGAAGATATTCTGTTATTATTTTTCATAGAGATAATAAGGCTTGGCATCCCATGTGAGTTAACTGCACATTTGATATGTCAAACTTTATTTTCCCTTAAAATAAAAAAAAAAAATTCTTAACCCTTGTCCTGCTGAATAAATTAAGATGCCATTCCCACTTCTAATTTTCAGCCAATCAGATCACTTGATCCTGATTGTTGCTATTAATTCACATCTTAATGGCAAAAAGTGCAGATCCAGATCAATTGGCAGCCAACTGATCTGGATCTACACTGTTTGCAAAGGCAGGGTATATCCGGTAACAGCAGGACAAGGGTTAATAGTTCAGAATGTTGTCTGCAACACTTTTTCCAGCAATACTTATAATGCAGCAGCCACAACAAGTGAGCAGTGTGTCTTTAAGGCAAAGATAGATAGTTAAGGCTCAGTTCAGTCTGCACATCTATACAGGGCCTTGATCAGGACCTTTCAGGTCTGCTTTAAAAGCAGAAATGTAACGCTGTTAGTGGGGACAATTCTGTCAATACTGTTTTACTTCCCTCCTCAAATAGGGCTCTACTTTAAAAGGAAAGAATTTGCTACCAAAAGGAGCAAATTCTTTCCTTTTTTAAGTAGACCCTTTTCAGAAGGGGCTTCATGTTTGCAGGAAAGCAAACAGGAGGTCACAGAAGTTGTCTCCCTTTGGATACAGTTGATAAATTTGAGATACCGTCTTTACCCTAAATTTACATCCCTTACTCCTTACTTAATACTTTTCTTCAGCAAGTCCATTTTACTACATATGAATGTGTGTAAAATAGCTGAATGATAGGCAAACAGTGTATACACTGATCAGATGCTGCAGAATGTGGCATCTGATCAGGGTCTACACTGTTTGCTCTGGCCTCTCTTTCTGAATACACAAAGTACGGTAATTTGATCAAATCGAACCCTCTCAGAAATCATCCTGGATCGCCCATCACCAGACTTGATAAATCTCTAAATTGTCTAATAAAGAGCCCTCATCCTAATTAATGCAGTGTTGATAAATTACTTTGTATGTTTTGCTACAGTGAGCTACTGATGAGATTACAAACCCCTATGTGGACTGAACTATTATATGTAGCTGAACTTATCAGGACTAAGGGTGAAGACAGAGCACTCATAAAAACTGGGCTTAAGCCCGACAACAGTTTGCTGCCATTTCAAGCAGGTGTTTCTGCTGCAATTCCTCTTCACTTGTTTGTTCTGTTTTCAACCCATTGTAGACTGAATGAACTTCCCCACACTATATATTGGAAGATTCTAATTTCAGTTTCAGGTATGTCAGGCTATCTGATTTAGATATTCTTAGAGAATAATGGTTGAAGGATTTGCAGACAGTGGAGACCCTGATCAGATGCCACATTCTGCAGCATCTGATCTGGGTCTGCACTGTATGCCAATTACCCTTTTAGGGGTCTCCAGTCTACAATGGGTTAGTATTGCCATTGTAATATACTGTTGCCATTGTAATATACTGTTCAATACTTATTCATATTCAGTGCCTTATGGGGCTGTATTTTGTGATTGTGGTCCTTCCTGCGTATCACCATAACTTTTTTATTGTCTGTTGTTTTCAATTAATCTACGAGACTGTTAGTGTTGTGTTTTTTTTTGTTTTGTTTTTCTTTGCCTATTCCATGCTGAGTATTGATACTTAGTGCAAAACTTTACTATGGTAAATGTCCTAAAATTTTGTACACAATCTTGTCTAATAAGTGGCATATGCAAGCAGCGCAGACCCAGATCAGACTGGTCCTGATCAGGGTCTACACTGTTTGCCTTTCCACTAAGAATTTTGTGAAATAATTTATTGTATATAAAGAAAAACTAGACAAAGAAGACAAATGCCCCTGCCCTTTGGTCTTTATCCATATGGCAACAACATCTGGATGCATAAATTTCAATAACTTTTTTTCCAAATGCTCAATCTGACCGGTAATACACTTTGTTCCCTAGCCCCACACTAGGGCATGACCAGGGGCAACTCTAAAACGAAATTGAAGGTTTAGGTCTGGGTAAGTACCATACCAAATTTGAACTTCCTAGAATAAAAGGTTTCCAAGCTATGACCTCCAAGAGAAACACGGACATAAATGTCAGTGTAAATTTGAATGCAAACTTAACATTTGTTAGGCGCTGGTTACGAACATGACATACGCATGTATGGACATAACATCATGTACAGACATGCAGGTGGGGGTATAACAACAAAATTTAGGTTGAACTAGACATGTGTCAAAAGTCCCCCGCCTTTTGGACTCCTAGCCCCACCCAAGAGCATGACCCAGGGGCAACTCTAGCACAGAATTAAAGGTTTAGGTCTGGGTTAAAGTAGCATACCAAATTTCAATTTGCTAGTATAAAAGGTACCCAGTTTATGATCTCCAAGAGAAACATAAATGTCAATGTAAATTTGAATGTTAACATTTGTTAGACTTTGGTTACTAACGTGACATACACATGTACAGACTAAACCCTTGTCCTGCTGGATAAATTAAGGTGTCACGCCCATTTCTATTTTTCAAATTACTTGATCTAGATTGCTGATATAAATTCACATACTAAATGGCAAACAGTGCAGATCCAGATCAGTTGGCTTCTGAAAAAGCCAACTGATCTGGATCTAGATTGCAAAGGCAGGACATATCCGGGCTCAGCAGAACAAGGGTTAACATCACTGTGAAACACTATATCCCCTGACCTTCAGCAGGCAGGGGCATAAAAAGGTATAGCATGAAATGTTTGAAATTTTAAGATATTTACCATACTGCTTTCATAAACTGGTGATTTACGTTGTATTATTCATGCTTCTGAGCATTCAGTCTCTAGCATAAACAAAATTAACTGCACCACCAAAGACAAGGAATAGTGACCATGTATGTTGTTTTTTACATATTTATTGCCTCATAAAGAGATGATAAAAGGATCACAATTGCAAGAAGACAAAGAAACTAACTACACTGCCCAAATCAATGTGTGTACTTGTTATCTGTGACTGGGGCACTTAGCCGGCCTCGGTGGCTCAGTTGGATGCGCCGTTCTACTGGAGACCAGGAGGTCGCGGGTTCAACCCTCGTCGAGGTAGGCAACATTCTTTCGTGGAGACTGATCATGCAATATTTTCTATGGTCATTCTCTCCCTTCCACTGATTCAAGAAGGGCAGTTGTCAGTTTCTGGCGAAAGAATGTGCACAATACTGGTTAATCGCTAAGAGGACTAAGCCTGCCCAGTAAACGTGTGGTTAGGTAAACTGACCGAGCTCAACATGACCCCATTGGGTTGACTGGGCCGTAAAACCTCAACACAAACAAAGACTGAGGCACTTCCTGACATGTACTTGTTCTAAAATTTGAAAAAAAGAAAAAAAAAAAAATGTCCATTTTACTACCTACTGACTTGTCTAAAATATTACTGAATGAGTGAAAAAGTGTAGAACAAAGCATCAGGGTCTACACTGTTTGCTTTTCTCTCCAAAACTATAAATTACACTTATGTGAATCCTTGGCAATATATAACACAATATACATTGATCAAATTTCATGTAGCTCAAGGACTTTATGCATTTTACAGGGCAATGCTATTCTGGTCTTGTGCCCTTTAATAGCTAGTATGAGAATATTGAGTGGTAATGAGTACTTTTTATAGAATTCTTGTTATATATGTGATATATGTTTTAAACATGAGCAGGACCCCAATTCACCAAAAGTACTTTACAAAATATAATTAACCAGAGCTGGGGAAAAAAGAGCTGGTTGCTTTGCTTTTGATTGGTTTGTAAAGTGTGTGCTGACTGTCATAGTTGGTTTAATACTCCTCTTGGTGCCATTACGTAGGCCATATTCTGTGATTGTGGTTATTCATGGACATATTCTGTTCTATTTTACAACCTGCTACTGTTTCCTTTACTAATATTTAAATACAGACAACCCTCTTTATACCGACACACGATACGACAAAATTCCAAACCTTCGCTTAAGAGATAATAATTAGTCACAAATTATGCAAGAATATAGTATTTAATACTTTAAAGAAACATATTTTTTTTGGTAATTTGTTAGAATCTCCTCACAGAGGCAATTCCATGATGAAATAGGAACAAAATAAGACCTTTCTTACATATCAATCTGCTCATTAAGTATTAAGCAAATTCATTTTAATGGCATCGTCTTTGGGAACAAATGCTGTCATTGTAACAAGGGTTCACTGAACATTGTATGGTATAAATGCTACCTTCAAAGACTGTCCAGGATTTAAACTGTTTATCTCAGTCACATATGCAAGGGCAGACAGTTATGACTTAAGTACAATTCTAGAAAATTTAGAAGGGATCTCAGTCATGTATGCAAGGGCAGACAGTTATGATTTTAAAACAATTTTAGAAAATTTAGAAGGGTCACTGATGAAGCTTAAACTGGCTAGTCTGGCCAAAAAAACTTGACACTTAAGGATTTTTATCTTTTATTTTTGGGCTTAGTGTGTTCATTGCTCTCGGGTCATTTCTTTCAGAATCTATTATCTTCACTACAGCTTGTGTTAGTATCATGTGGCAGCCACAAAACATCTCATACTTCACTATAGTGTAGTTATACTTTCTGGTCCTTTGCAATCAGTGAGCCCATTCTGGGATTTCTGAACAATTACACTACAACCTCTTTATAACCCGATTCATTACACAGTGAGCCCATTCTGGGATTTCTGAACAATTACACTACAACCTCTTTATAACCCGATTCATTACAACACGGTTTTGGATATAACATGGTTCAAAGACGGATCCCAAAAATGTATTTTGGATATAACACGGTTCAAAGATGGATCCCAAAAATGTATCGATTATATTAAAAAATGACCATAAATGGTCATTTTTTAATATAATCTATACATTTTTGTTTGGACATAACATGGTTCTTTAAATAAAACGGTTTATGCTATGGACCCCAACAATAGTTATAAAGATACTGTGGTGTATGAGGGTCACTGAAAGGAAAGTAGCTAGTCTGACACAGAAAACCTGACACTTTAGGTTTTTTCAATTTCTTGCATGTGTTCATTGCTCTCAAGGGTCAGTCCTTATAGAATCTATTTATCCAGTGAAAACTTTTGTTTTATACTGATAAAATTTTAAGCAGAGCAATAACATCACGAAAACATGCCTATATAATTTTGACCCCCTTAAACCCCACTTTTATATAGTAAAACTGGGGTTTACAGGGTATACATTATTTTTCTTATTTCTGCTCAAAAACATAGATTGTTGGTATACTCGTTAGAACCGCCTCGCCGAGGCAGTTCTAACGAGTATCCACAATCTATGATTTTAGCAGAAATATGAAAAATATCTGATTTTTTTTATCTGAAATTTTTCTGTTTTTGGAGGTACAATTTTCTATATATTTGAATAGGCATGTTTTCGTAATGAGATGATCTGAAACAAGTCTGAATCATGCAACAGTATATAAAGTTCTTTACAGATTAGATCAAACATGAACTTTTTTATTAAAGACAAATTTAGAATTATAATGTGGATACATCAGCCATGGCCGTGCAGAGCAGTCTTATATATTCATCTCATTTTCCATACTTACAAACACACAGTTAAAGCCAAAATGTATCCAAGCCATTTTATTAAAAATCTACCAAAAGTGGCCCTTTGTGAAACCACAAGACTTTTTGAACTGTAAAGCAATAAAAGGTTATTATTTGTTACTCTTCTCTTAATAATATTCACTTTAAGTATAAAGACAATAGCTTGACTTTTTATTAATGTATTCTTGGAGTAGCAGATGTTTCCAACATAGTTTATTCCTTGTGTTGCACGTTTATTCAAGTTGCAGATATTATCAATATATCAATATAATCTTGGGGTTTCTTAGTGGTTCAACTAGTGGTTTTCTTTAGCTCTGGTTGTCAAGTGTATGAGATTTTTCCCACAAGCCCTCATCTGTATTTCATTACTGTGATTTAAGTTGATTTATATGTTTTTCTGTAATGTTTCACTGACTGTTTAACCCTTGTCCTGCTAAACCTGGATATACCCTGCTTTTGCAAACAGAGCAGATCCACATCAGTTGGCTTCTGAACTGATCTGGATCTGCACTGAGTGCCATTAAGTATGTGAAGTTATAGCAACAATTCGGATCAAGCAATCCGATTGCCTGAAAATTAGAAGTGGGTGTGGTTTCTTAATTTATTCAGCATGGCAAGGGTAAACGAAGCCTTCATGCAAGCTGAACTGTTACATTACATTTTTTTACTACTGACCATTGTAAGCTGCTGTTAGTTCTTTGTGGAGCCTTCTGGCTGCTCACTGCTGGGCCATTAAGAAAACATGCCTATTCAAATATACTGAAAATTTTACGACCAAAAAATGAAGATTTTCAGATAAAAAAAAAATTCTGATATTTTTTATATTTCTGCTCAAAACATAGATTGTGGGTACTCGTTAGAACTGCCTCAGCAAGGCAGTTCTAACGAGTACTCACAATCTATGTTTTTGAGCAGAAATAAGAAAAATAATGTATACCCCTGTAAACCCCAGTTTTACGATATAAAAGTGGGGTTTAAGGGGGTCAAAATTATATAGGCATGTTTTCGTGATGTTTTACGTTTAAGAAAAAACGTTGTCCAATAAATAAATCTTCATGGTGCTGAAGGCATTGTTAACATGTTGTTAGCAGATATTTTTGCATGATATACTATATGGGATACCAGTTGCCTATATATCCAGAAAGACACAAAAACAAAATCAAATATATAGAAGCAAAATAAAATCATTCAGAATAATCAGTGAATTTTGAAGGGCTGGAAATATTCTGGAAATGTAAAATTAGATGTGTTTGTGTTGTGGTTACGCATACAAGTGGAAGTTTGGATGGAACTCCCAGATAACAGCAAGCTACTTTGCACAGCAATATCTATGACCTTAAAATTAAAAAAAAAAAAAAAAAAAAATATTACATAACACAGCAACTTGTGTTAAAAAATGTCTTCTTCTATACATCATTTGTAACTAAGGTATTAAGGCCAATAATTTAAAATTAATGACAGAAGGACTGGTGATACACATGGAATTATCTCATTTACGTTGACCACCAACAGACTATAACTTTTCCTGTTAGGTGCCATGGCTTTTATTGTTTTCTCTTCTCCCTGACAAATGGAGTGACACATCATACAGGTCCAGATAAACGGTGTATGCAGAAGAGATTTATTTTTACATTTGTGCACCAAAACGTATCTTCTGGGTATGCTTTCAAAGACCTTCTGTTAAAGAATTGTAAAGGTAACATCAACATGACAAAAAGACAACAAACAATAAAAAGGTTATTTGCCATATCTGATCCCTGGGTATGATCCAAAATAAAAAAGTAAGACAATTTCCAAAAACATTTTAATTCTCTTTTTCGTAACCAACATATTACAACCTAGCGTGTTTTATCAATGAAATGGTTAACAACATTAAAACAGAACCTAAAATAATGCTTATCTCATTAACACTTAGCACTCTGGGTAAAATTTCTAGCAGACAACATTTTTCTTACTATCCCAGAAAACAGGATTTGACATTTCATGCAAATTGTCTCCAATGGAGACAATTTGCATGAAATGCCAAAATTCTGTTTCCGTGAAAAATAAGAAAAATGATATCAATTTGTCATCTGCTGAATAAGCCCAGAATGTGGCAAAGGTTAACATAAAAATAACTGACTAGAAGGACAATGGAGATTTACACTGAAACTTCATATTGTCAAAATACTTACAGTCTAAATTACAATTAAGTTATTATCACTAACTTGAGTAGCACTTTCTTCATAAAACAGAAATCTTTGAACATTTTAGCATATAATTAAAAACCATAAGCAATTTAGAATCAGAAAAATATTAACTAATTCAGAAAACTGCAAAACTTGTTATTTAGAACAAAACACAAAATCAAAACCCAATAACCAGAACTTTACAAAACTTTACTGCTGTTTGATAATTTACAGTTTTTAATTACAAACATCCCACCTATGTAAAGCTCAAATATCACAGAAATAAGTATTGATATGACATTTGATACAAAATATCTCAGCTAAAACATCAGCATTCTGACAGATTTCCAAATATGGAATAATATAAAAATGAAAACAAAATAAGAAAGAAATAAAAACAACAGTTTTTGGGATCAATATGGATCAAATATGGCAATATGGATCAAATATGGCAAATATTCAGAAAAGGAGCACAAAAGCCATGCATATGCATACACAAAGTCTGTCATAAGAAATAAAGCATGCATCCAAGAGCAGACAACTCTGTGGCACTGACTGATAACTGTAACTGAAATGCAAGAAGATTTTGTCAGTTAATCTCTGGACCAATAAGAAGATGTACCAACAACTGTTTTTGATCACAATCAAAGGTGTACATGAAATTAATGCTTAGCACTCTAGGTAAAATTTTCAGCAAAAGACATTTTGAAATATTTTTCTCTTTTATTTTTTTTTCTCGCAAATAGGATTTGACATTTCATGCAAATTGTCTCCTACATGTCAAATCCTGTTTTCTGGAAAAAAATAGGAAAAACTATTTCAAAATGCCATCTGCTAAATTAGCACAGACATTGGTAAAGATTAAAGAAAAGTAATATTTTTGCATTGCTACAAGACTCTATATATGTTAAATTTAGAAGAAATATGTGTATTATATGTTTAATATGTCACCTTTACATTTATGAAAAAGTAAAGAACTGCCAAATATTTGACCTCTTATTGATCCCTTACATAATAAAGACATTTTAGAAATAATTTTCAACATGTAATATTTGTTTATTACCATATATACCCTCAGAATTGGGACAGACATGTTTGAACAAATAGTGCAGACCCATATCAATTGTCATAGAATGCAGTGACTAAACAAGGTCTACAGTTTACCATTCATCCAGCAGTCTTTTTTTTTTTTGCACAGCAGCAGGGAGAAAAATAGACTTGTTCAATTTTCAGGTTATGTATGATATGGGTGTCCCAACATTTATAGTAAATATGGAAACCCTAAGTTATCAATTCTAAAGGTATGAATTACAGCTTGTTACAATTATTCTTCAGCCAAATAACTCCTATGTTTACTGTATATAATGATGGCTTAATCCAACCAAGGGACATAGCCATCATAAACATTACCCCAAGGTATTTTATGCCGAGATGCCTATTCTGTACCTCCACAAAAATAACTGATAGCATTTAGTGAACATTACATCACATAGGGAATTTGTTTGTGTTGAGGTTTTACGGCCCAGTCAACCCAATGGGGTCATGTCGAGCGCGGTCAGTTTACCTAAACACACGTTTACTGGGCAGGCTTAGTCCTCTAAGCGGTTAACCATTATTGTGCACATTCTTTCGCCAGAAAACATCACATAGGGAATACTGACATTTTAAGGTAAATGCAAGAATCCAAAGTTATGATCAGTAAACATACATCAGTTAATACTCAGAAAAAATTAAATGCATTTTGTATAGGGTTGTGGCATTATCAAATGTTATTACTTGTCCATGGACAAGTAAATGGTCAAAATTTCACTTGTCCAACCAAGATTTACTTGCCTGATATTTTTTTTTTCTTATTTCTCAAAGGAAACATATGTTGTGGGTAATCATTAGAAAATCCTCGGTGAGGCGCATGTAATCAGTACCCACAACACGTTTTCTTTGAGAAATTATGAAAATATATATCTCATAATCTGGATTCTCTTCTTTGCTAGAGCTATGATCCGTGTCCCAGGACATGTAAATTGAAATTCATTACTTGTCCTGAGAGAAATGGGACAGAGTGGACAAGTTGGGCAAGGTATTTCTACAGCCCTGATTTTGTAGACAGACACAAGCACAGGACAAGACTCAGATTATACACTGAAGAGGAGTTCCTTGTTAAAGAAAGTTTCCTGTCTTTCTATTATAGACTTTATGCTTTTGATCAGTAACCACAAATGGGTTAAATGACAGTGTATACAGTGTAGCTCCAATACATCGCGGTCCGTTATTTCGCGAAATCCAGTATATCGCGAATCGGCCATGGCTCCCAAATTTTCCATAAGCAAAAAAATTTAAAAACATAAAATGCTTGTTGTTTTATTTAACTTCAGAAAAAAAAAATGCAAACTACCAAACCGAGCGAGTTATGCATGCCGTTATACATACATGGTACATGTCTGGACTTCTACTGCGCTCCATTTATATCGCGATAGCGGACTCTGGACCCCGAGGACCGCGATATATTGGATCTTTACTGTATTAAGACTTTCATAAATTCATAAATTCTGAATCAGCTGAGTCTCAAAACTAAAAAAAAAAGTAAATTTTTGCATAATTCATGATCATTTTCATCCATGGAAGCAAGTTTTTGCAATAACAGGAAATCTATTAAACAAAATGATATTAATCTTCCATGGCTAAGGAGGATAAAATATATTACATTAATTAGTAAAAATTTTGAATGAAGTGCTAGGGAAAATACAATGTTTCAAGAGTTGTTAAATGCAGAGAAAATTGCCTCATCTTGTGAAGTTGGTCATACAAGATGGTCTGCTTTTCTTTGGTATATAAACAAACATTACATCGGAAACAAAAGCATTCTATTATCAGTATAGAAAACACAGTGTGGCAACAAGTTCTAATCTTAGCTGTACCCCATTAAATTCTGGGATGTTTTTGTAGTGGACCATAATTTGAAATATCTTTCTTCCTTTTGTCACAAATTATAGAGCTCAATACTGCATTTGAATTGTCTCCCAAGGAGACAATTCAAATTCAATGTTCAGCCCTATAAAGAAAAAAAAACAAACAAAAAAACTGCCATCTGCTAGAACCTCCCAGAATGTAATGGGTTAAACAGGAAACAGTACCCTGTGACATATGCCAACAGGAAACCCCCAAATTAGCAAGTGCAGCAGTATGATCAGGGTCTTCACTGTTCACTAACGCATTCTATTTCTCCTAAGTTTAGTGGAATTTTAAGGGAAAAGAAGGTAAATCTGTCAAAACTGATTTTGCCTTCAACTACTTGAAGAGAGAAAAATCTGTTCCCCTTCAAAGTAAATTCTTTCCTCTTCAAAGTCGACCAATTTTCAGAAGAGTTTTCTATGCATGAGAGCAAGCAGAAAGTTAAAACAGTTGTCTCCCTTGCCAAAAAAAAAAAAATGGCAGAAGAGTACAATTCTTAAGTGTATCCATTTAATACTTTGTATGCTGGGTAATTTTGTATGTTTTTTTGTTGTCTGTGGATTTGCTTTTAAAATTTAACTTTTTCAAAAAAATCTTTCAGAAATACCATCCGAGTGTCAAACAGTTTGGATCCAGATCAGGCCCGACATTTTGTTGGGCCTGATCTGGGTCCAAACTGTTTGCAAAGGTTATCAACAGAGAACAAAAGTCGCTACTAGTGGGGAAAGAGTTAATATAATTTTCATTGCTTTTAAATTATAAGCAAAATGCAACTTTTTTACAATCACCTTAAAGAGCAATGTGATTCTAAAGTGAAACTACAAAACAGTTTGGTGCAAAATATCAATGTAAAAAAATTCTTCTGATATAATGCTTTCATTTTCACACTTGTTCACAAAAGGTACTGTTTCCCAAGGCTCATTTAAAATCATAATGAAACTTGTTACCACTGAATAACTAGTTCAAGAGCAGCTACAATGGTCTAAATATACAGAAAACTGAAACAAACTGTCATAATTTTACATCCACCCAATGAGTATCTCAGTGTTCTGGCTGTACTTTGTTTATGGCACACAGGTGACCAATTGCAGGAAAAAAATCAGCATTTTCCAAGCTTAAAGATCAGAATGTTCATCTACACGTGACAGATTCTTTTTTCATGATTATCACAATATTTAGATTTTCAAAAATTTACACATAAAGAGAAAAGACACCAACCAGACTGTATAAACGCATCCTTACTCTTTGCTATTTATACATGGATTAAGGGTAAATGGTGATGATTTTGTGTTTCACATCTCTTTCAACATTGATGAAGAGACGATAGTGAAAGGCTCTGTGAAGTGAAGCACTAAGCTTCTAAAGTGAATGGATAAACCTAAAAGATTTTGCTGCCATTTTACAAAGAATTTTTTTCAGGCAGGAAGTTGCCTCCCTAGTCAAAAACAAGAAATTTGCCAAATGGTTATGTCGGGACTGCTGGTGGTGTTCATGAAACGGAGCTTAATGCACAGACTAAACATTGTTCAGCCAGGCATGAAAAGTAGGTCAAATCAGTAACAGTCGATGGCAGTGGGCAGAGTGAATCATGGTGGATGTGTGTATGAAGTTTCATTAACCTAGAAGCCTTGGTATTTGACAAGTGGAGCTAAACCAAAGACTTAACATGGTTGATGATGAGGATAACGATGCTGCTGGAAAGTGATCCCTAAGTCACTCCTACTTGCTAAAGCAGTCGCAACAATGAGGGCTTCTCATAAAGGAATGAATTTGCTCTCACAGGGAGCAAATTCATTCCTTTAGGAGTAGCCCTAATGAGCCAGGAATCAAATTTTCAATTTCAGAGTTATTTCTCTTGGTGTATACATTCTCCGTCCTGCTGGTTGGTATAATCCTGATTTTTATAGCTCTAGAAACAAGGGGTATCTACATATATATTTTTCTGATTGAAAAAAAGTGCAGAATCTAGAACACTGAGATATCCTACAGCCAGATTGTTTGTATTGTTTCTTTCCAATGTTGTAATCTATATATGAAAAAAAGTTATTTAAAACTCATACCCAAATGTCTTAAAACATACAAATGAATGCCCTTCCACATGTATTTATTTCCCATTTTTCTTCTTTCTTTTTGCATTGAAATTAAATATATATACAAAATAGGGTATTCCTATTATTTTTTGTTGAGTGACAATACCATTTTGAAAAAAGAGAGCGAAAAAATAAACAAAAAAACTTTGATATTTTACATATTATGGCAAATGAAAACGGAAATTCAATGATCATGAACTGAATTCAAATGAAAAATATGTCAACATGAATGATAACAGTGATATGGGTGCTAATGTATGGAGGATGTACTGGAAAGTTTTGATTATAAATCTATTAAAATATAAAATAAACTGAGCAAACCTCCAGTTATTGACAGATCAAAGTTTTATTGTACTGTCTGTCTAAACAATTATAAGCTCAATATCTACCAAAGCCAAATTAAAAATGGTCTTATTTTTATTTTTGATGTTTTTGTCATAATGTTTCGAAGCTGATTTTGAAAAAAAACAAACCAAAAAAAAAAAAAAAAAAAAAAAAAAACCAAAAAAAAACAAAAAAACAAAAAAAAAAAAAAAAAAAAACTGTCATATATTATGATTGATGAAAATGTAAATTTAACAATCTTGAACTAGGAAATATCAACGAAAACAATGATACTGATTTACAGCAATTAATGGAAGTTGTAATTATATAACTATTAAAATATAAAATAACATTGAGCAACCCTCTAGTTGTGGATGGATGTACTGTCTTACCAACTATAAGCTCAATATCTACTTGGAGACAAAAAAAAATCATGGATTATTTTACATCTATGAATATTAGCACCAAACTAAAATAGTTAATAAGATCTGAGATGACATTTTCATAATAATATGGCTCAGTTTTTCTGTATAAGATGTAGAAACAGCAATTCTAACATGACTTTAATGTTTTTCCATAGTGCCTTATGGAAATGTTAAAGTTATCAGATAAACTACAATAATTCACGTTATCAATGTAGTGCTTGCAAAAGGGGCGCATTTGGTGATGTCACATGTTAACATTTATTTCTTTCGACTTCTGCTACAAAAGAGTTTTTTTAAAAAACATTGCAACAATGTTGATTTTCCTTTATGTATCATGTTAGAATCAAAATAATTTTTCTCTGCTGTGAATTATTGTTGAATAATGCATGTGTCAGGCAAGTGCAAATATTAATTCACTACGGCTTCCCTGTCGTGAATTAATACTTCGCAATCTGCCCTCTAACACCATGCATTATACAATGATAATTCACAGTAGAGAAAAATTATTTCTTAACTAACTGATATTATTAATTCCCTTTCAGGACACCGAGATTTGACACTGAAACTAAAGACATTTCTTATTTTGAGACATCTAAAAAGAATATTTCATGTTTACCCAAAGTATTTGGATAGACAGGCCTGAGCAAACAATGTAGACCCAGATCAGATGCCAAAAATGTGGCATTTGATTAGGGTCTGCAGTGTTTGCCATTCATCCAGCAGTTTTAAGCATATCAAACCGTAGTAAAATTTTAGAATAAGTACCTGTATGCTAAGGAGTTAGGTGTTTGCATATTTGGGTAAGCATGCTTATACCAACGGTCTAAACTAAGACATCCTGGAGCCTTAATCACTTTAACTTTATGCATTTCTACCCTGCACATTACTCTTCATGAAAACCTACATTAAGGAGGCCAAGTAAATGTCAGCTAAGAAAGGTTTTGCCTTCTTAGGCTAACATAAAGTTAACTAAGTTGTTTTTTCTTTGAACATTCACAAATCGACATAAATAAATATAACAAGCGCTGTCACAGGACAGAAGAGCTTGCCTGAGTCGCGCCTTGTTTAGCTATGATATGGCTTAGTGGAAACTTTACAGTGAGTGTGACCTAATTTTTTACCCTTAAGACCCATTCCAGGGTCAAACTGGTTTATGCTACAGAATGTAAAGTTATGCTATGATATAGTTATGTTCCACATATGAGAGGGTTCTGTCCAGTGGTTGCTGAGATATGACTGATCAAAAAAACTTTTTCGTAAAACTTTAAAGTGAGTGTGACTTAATTTTTGACCCTCTAAGCGCCACCCCAAGTCTGACCTTGGGCTATGATGTTAAAGAACAGAAGGTTATGCTATGCTATGATTATATTATATATATATATGAAATATGGTAGAGTTCTGGGCAGTGGTTGTTAAGATATGAATGTTTAAAAAACTTTGTCGTAAAACTTTAAAGTGAGTTTGACCTATTTTTTTTACCCCTAAGCCCCACCAAAGGGCCTCATCTGGGGTATGATGTTACTCAATAGAAGGACATGCTATTATATGATTATATTCCAAATATCAAAGGGTTCTGGCCAGTGGTGTTGAAATCTGAAGGTTTAAAAAACTTTGTCATAAAACTTTACTGATGTCAGAGTGACAACAATAACTCCCTGTAGTTTTCTACAGTGGTTAATAAATAGGAGTGTTAAATATCTGGATGATTCAATATATACTTAAAGCACTCCTAAGGGGCCTGAGAAACTGGTTAATAAAGAAATGACAATAAAACTACAATCCACTATCAATATCTTGAATTCCAAGGGATTCTCTGAAATACTTCGAGATATCCGTAACTTGACATATCAGATTTGCAGAATTGAGGAAAAAATAATTCAAACAACCACATTGAACAAATATATGTGTAATTGGACTCTTGAAATTTGGAGAGATATAGAAAATATTGTGGAAAAGAGGAGAAATTGCTCCCTTAGGAGCAATTTCTTCCTCTTTTTCACAATATTTTTTACCTGTTGTTAAATTTTCATGTTTAGGCAGGGACCAAATTTTGACTTCGAGATAAGCGTTTATTCGAGATAAGCGAGGTCGAGAAAACGAGAGTCAACTGTATATTTATCCCCACACTTTAGCATATGTAGTATTAATTTACTTCATCCTAAACAATAAGAACAATAATGGTTTTCGATCTCTAAATAACTCCTGCTTGCTGAAGTAGGTGTGACAATAATAAATAAATAAATAAATAAATAAATAAAAACACACTGATATAAAGAGAAATAAATGAAAATAAAAGAAATTAGAATGGCAATGGTAGAGAAAAAAAAAAAAAAAATCCTAACTATTCTTATCAAGAAACAAAATCCATAACTCTAGATAAGGCACTGCTTTCCAACCAAAAAATATTGATATTTTTCTTGTTTGTCCAAGAAAACATGTTATAGATACTCATTAGAAGTGCCTCAATGAGGCACTTCTAATGAGTATCACAACATGTTTTCATGGAGAAACAAGAAAATATTCTACAAGATGCTCTTCTTATATAGAGCTATGCAATCATTAACCTGTATAGGCAGACAGATGATGTAGCACCATAATACACATTAACCTCTTTATAACACGGGCTCGTTCTAACACGGTTTTGGATACAACACAGTTCAAAGATGGATCCCAAAAATGTATAGATTATATAGAACAAGAATTCCGCGGAAGGCGTCATCGCACCTGCTGGGGCAAAAGTCACAGGAGCCACAATCAGAATGTGGTCATTTAATAATTTTATTTCATTCTTAGCAGTGCTTAGTTGGAAAACTGGGTTGAAAAAAATGTAGACAAAGTGCCTAGTGGGGCACATATATTCCAGGCCAGTGCCATTCCCTCTAATGGCTATATCTTCAGCACTGACTTTTCGCATTATACAGCCCAATGATAATGGAACGTCGACATAAAACGTGTAAAAGTTGGAGCGTGAAATATAGGTCAAGGTCATGGGTCAAGGTACCTGCTAATTCAGCACATCAAGGAGAAGCACTATGCAAGGTATGGTGGTTGTAGGCCTTATAGTTGAGTTATCAAACATCAATGTAAAATAGGTCAAATATAGGTCAAGGTCACCGGGTCAAGGTACCTGCCAAGCCAGTGCAATGAGGTGAAGCACTATGCAAGGTTTAGTGGTTGTAGGTCTTATATTTGAGGAGGTACCAAACATCAACATAAAAGTGTCAAAGTCACTGGAGTGCAAAATATAGGTCAAGGCCACCAGGTCAAGGTACCTGCCAAGTCAGTACATCGAGAAGAAGCACTATATAAGATTTGGTGTTTGAAGGCCTTACAGTTGAGGACATATGGAAGGGCTCATAAAAGGTGTAAAAGTGAATGAAGCGTGAAATATAGTTCAAGGTCACCCAGTCAAGGTACCTGCGGAGGCCGTACATTGAGAAGAAGCACTATGCGAGGTTTAATGGTTGTAGGCCTTATAGTTGAGGAGATATTGAACGTTGATGTAAAATGTGTAAAAGGCACTGGAGTGCAAAATATAGGTCAAGGTCACCGGGTCAAGATACCTGCCAAGTCAGTACATCTAGGAGAAGCACTATGCAAGGTTTGGTGGCTAGAGGTCTAACACTTGAGGAGATCTGGAATGTTGATGTAAATTATGTCTGAGTCACTGCAGCCAAAATATAGGTCAAGGTCACCAGGTCAAGGTATCTGCCGAGTCAGTACATTGAGAAAAAGTACTTTGCAAGGTTTGATGGTTGTAGGCCTTATAGTTGAGGAGATATCGAACGTCGACGCAAAATGTGTCAAAGTCACTGGAGCCCAAAATATAGGTCAAGGTCACCGGGTCAAGGTACCTGCGGAGTCAGTACATCTAGGAGAAGCACTATGCAAGATTTGGTAGTTGTACGCCTTATAGTTGAGAAGATCTGGAACGTCAACGTAAATTATGTCAAAGTCAATGGTGCGCAAAATATAGGCCAAGGTCATTGGGTCAATGTACCTGCCAAGTCTGGAGGTCAGGGAGATGTGTCATGCAAGGTATGATGGTTGTTGTAAAATTGTAGTTGATTAGAATACTAACTTTGACATAAATGTTGAACTTTGACATAACAGAACTGTTAACAGACAGACAGACAGATGAACGGACAGACGAATGGAAAAGCAGGCACCTATGTCGCAAAGTCAGGAGGTCAGGGAGATGTTTCATACAAGGTTTGATAGTTGTTTAGTCTTGTAGTTGATTAGAATACTAACTTTGACATAAATGTCGAACTTCGACATAACAGAACTGTTAACAGACAGACAGACAGACAGACGGATGAACGAACGGACAGACGAATGGAAAAGCGGGCACCTATGTCGCAAAGTCTGGAGGTCAGGGAGATGTTTCATGAAAAGGTTTGATGGTTGTTTAGTCTTGTAGTTCATTAGAATACTAACTTTGACATAAATGTCAAACTTCGACATAAATGTTGACAGACGGACAGACAAACGGACAGACGAACGGAAAAGCGGACACCTATGTCGCAAAGTCAGGAGGGCAGGGAGATGTTTCACGCAAGGTTTGATGGTTGTTTAGTCTTGTAGTTGATTAGAATACTAACTCTGACATAAATGTCGAACTGCGACATAAATGTTGACAGACAGACGGACGGACAGATAGAAAATCGGACGCCTATATCGCACCCTGCTACAAGCAGGTGCGATAAAAATGACCATAAATGGTCATTTTTTTATATAATCTATACATTTTTGTTTGGATATAACATGGTTGTATAAACAACACGGTTTATGCTATGTACCCCAACAATAGTTATAAAGAGGTTGTGGTGTGCCACTGAATGTGAGTTTAGCAGATAACAATTTTCTTACTTTTACTAGAAAAGGGGCATAACTCCAGATAAGAGGGGTATCCATATATATATTTTTCTATTTCCCCATGAAAACATACTTTGTAGGTACTCATTTGAAGTGTCTTCATGAGGCACTTCAATTGAGTACCACATCATATGTTTTCACGTATAAAGAAGAAAAGTATTACTACTTTTTGGTTGACAAAGATGCCTTATTTGGAGCTAATATAGGGGTTGGGGTTTCATGGGAATCATTTCCTGAGAAATAATAAAAAAATATTTTCTGGGAAAAATAATGGAAATATTTAAAATGTTATCTGGTGATATTTTCATTCAGTGTGTGAAATGAGGGCTCAAGGAGGTAACTGATATACTAACTAATCTCTGGTCTTTGTCACTTGTTACTGAATATACAAACCTGTACCTAGAGACCACCTCTGGAGTACAAAATGGCACTCACTTTCACTCTTATTTGTTTCCAGCGAGCCTTGTTTGCAGTTCTGGAAACAAATAAAAGTTGCAGGGTCAAGGTCTGGGCTGTACCGAGGGTGGGACAACAATTGCCACTTGAAGTTCTACTGTAGATGAGGCAGTAAGAGAGGGGGCATTGTCATGCAAAATAAGGACATCTTATTTCTGTGGGCTAGCCTGGGATGCAACTTTTTCAGTTTTGTAAATGTGGCAAGGTTTTTCACCCTCTAAAAGCAGGTATTTTATTACAGATCTCTGTTCCTCCAGCTCAGAGTTCATGGTAGCCCTAACATCTACCTTGTTTAAATGCTCAAATCTTTGTGTATACACACTTCTTATTGAAAATAAATAGACGATTTATAGTGATAAAATGTAGTTTTTGCTCATGTATAATATGAGAAGGTAGTTGCTTATGGAAAGACAGCACCATGTAAAGTCAGGGCCCAGTTGTTCAAAGCTTAATGAGCTCGTTAGTGGTCAAAATGTAAACTGTTCTAGTCAGTTCAATATCTAATTCACAGGTATTTTTGCTGAAAAAATGTGAGTAGCATTTGCAAATGAAATGCAAAAGCTACTCACATTTTTTCAGCAAAAATATTAGTGTATATGCCATATTTAATGATTGAAGTTTTAACGATACGTTAACTAACAACATCGTTCGTTTTGAACAACTGGGCCCTGGATATTTTCCAACCGCACCTCATATTTATCTAGACACCTCTCTTACCTAGAGATATGTAAAAAACAAACACTAAAGACCCCAACAAAGCATAGCGACTATGCAGGCTTGTCTGGACCTTCTCCCACTCACATAATATTTTGTATTTTGTTTTGTGAGGTAATCACTAGGACAGGTTTGACAGCAACATGGAACATTTTAGTATTTTTGGCCGGAATGGAATTGAGCAAACATAAATATTATTGATATGATCTTGCATAGGGTCAAGTCCATCTAATGATGTAATATGGCATAAATTACTTATTCTGCAAAACAACAGTTGCGTGAATGACAAACTAATGATTTTTTATGGAAAAAAAACAACAACAAAAAAACAAACTATTTATCCTGTTGTTTTACAAATGAAACAAAAAAGAATGGCATGGATTGTTTTTTCATATTTCCATGTATGTCTTACTGTTTAATATAGCAACTGGTAACAAGACTTCATATACTCTATTCATGTTACCGATGGCTAGCAAACTAATATTCTTTGAAAAAAATATAGAAAAAATCTGACAACAAAACTCTATTGAAAAAATAATGAAGATCAAATGTATCGCTAATTTTTCTGTGAGGTATTGAAATATGTGTTTCCAAACATTATTGTAATAACTCTATAAATATTGGGACACACCTCACCCTACTATAGTTCCTCTAAAACTTTTAAACCATTTTGACCTGACTAAATTTTTGTCATAAAATTACTGGCTGAGTGGCAAACAGTACCTTGATCAGACTGCTCCTGACCCTGATCAGACTGCTTCTTTGGAGCAGTCTGTTCTGGTAGTATACTGTTTGCTCAAGGGATCTTGTTCCATTACACAGAGTTATTATGGTATATCACCAGTAGATGGACATAACCCTAATAAAGTAACAAAATCTACTCTATGACTGTCACTAAATGACCTCTGGCTGACCCTTCTTCTTTGGTGTGGGAGCTGGTGGGTCTGGGGCCACTATATTGCTGAAACTGAAATAAGCAATAAGTATAAGAAAACCTGCAAAGAATTTTGTTATCATATAAATCCATTTCAAAATACAATCAGCAGAAAATGGAAAATAGAGAAAACAAATAAATAAATCACACCTGTGGGAAAACAGGAAATGTCAAAAGTAGGCAATTTTACTGAGTCTCAATGAATGTATGATTCCACTGCTCTGATTTAGAAGTAGATTTGATGTCAATTATATGTTATTGCTTTTCATAGAAGCCAAATGCTGGTCATTTGTATAAATCATATAATACTATATACAGCTAACTGTAGTTAAGATGGACATGTTACGTGATATAAATGTATTTGTGATGTTATTTGGAGATCAAGACACATAGCAGCTGCCACAAGAAAAAGGTTTCGTTTGTGTTGAGTTTTTACAGCCCAGTCAATCCAATGGGGTCATGTGGAGCCCAGTCAGTTTACCTAACCACACTTTTTCCTGGGCAGGCTTAGTCCTCTAAGCGATTAACCAGTACTTGTGCACATTCTTTCGCCAGAAACTGACAACTGCCCTTCTTGAATCTGCAGAAGGGAGAGAATGACCTTAGAAAATATTTCATGATCAGTCGCCATGAAAGAATGTTGCCGAACCCAGCTGGGATTGAACCCGTGACCTCCTGATCTCGGGTCAGATGCGCATCTGATTGAGCTACCGAGGCCAGCACAAGAAAAAGTTCCCATGAAAATAATATACAAAAGAAGATACTTAACCTTGGCCTATTATCAATTACTCAAACAGAATTAAATACCATATCTGTCCGAGTATTAGGACAGACAGGCTTGAGCAAACAGTATAGACTGGACTGGATGACCCAGAATGCAAATCTGATCAGGCCCTTTTTTCTCATGTATTCTGCAGTTTTCAGACACATCAACAGGTAATAAAATGCGTTTGTTTAGATCAGAGAGGCATTAAGGTGTACGAATACTAACCCTTGTTGTGCTGAATAAATTAAGATGCCACACCCACTTCTAATTTTCAGCCAATCAGATTGCTTCATCTGGATTGTTGCTATACATTCACATACTTAATGGCAAACAGTGCAGAAGCCATTGATCTGGATCTACACTGTTTGCGAATGCAGGGTATATCGGGGTTTAGCATGATAAGGGTTAAGGTCATACATTTTTTTTAGTCTAAAAGATGCATAAAATAGTTTTAACATCTTTACCCTAGTCCTGCTGAACCCAGATATGCCCTGTCTTTGCAAACAGTGTAGATCCAGATAAAGTGGCTTCTGAAGAGGCCAACTGATCTGGACCTGCACTGTTTGCCATTAAGTATGTGAATTTGTAATAACAACCTGGATAAAGTAATCTGATTGGCTGAAAATTGGAAGTAGGTGTGGCATCTTAATTTATTCAGCATGACACGGGTTAATGATTTGGATATTTCTAGTTAGATTAAGACCTGATGCTGAATTTCTGTTATGACTGGTTTTTGATGTGATGTAATTTTGGCCAATCTGGACAAAAAGACTGTTTAATATGACTTTTTCTGTAACTGAATGTTGTACAAATTCAACAAGAAATGTCAATAAGTAGTGCTTATTATAAGTCCCTACTCAGAAACAAAAATGTAACAGATGGATGAACAACATGAAGCCCATATACCCTCCCATTTGTGTGAGTGTGTGTGTATGTGTGTGTGCGTGTATGTGTGTGTGAGAGGGGGTGGGGGGAGGGGGATAAAAATGTTTTTTTGTTGTTGTTTTTTTTAGCATACAATGGTATTTTGCCTTGGCCTGGTCAGGACTGAAAATTCTTCGAGTGAATTTATATCGCTCCAGACAAAACAAAAAGATACCAAGTTTTTTTTTCTAACTCCTCCATGAAAACATCGTTTCTGGGATTTTTTTTCTGAGATAATAGGGTTTGACAATTCATATAAAAACTAGAACAGTGTTTTCAGAGGAAAACGTATGTCCCTCCACCAGTTTTAACAGACATATTGTTAAAATAGATTGTATCTATAATAAACTCAAGGTCACAATATACCTATATGTAAGTTTGGTCAATATTCATCCATTCCTCAATGAGATAGGGTGCTGAAAAGCCATTTTCTAAAATCATAGCCATTGTGTAACCTTGAAAATGGGATTAAGGTCACAAAAATCTAATCAGTTCTTGTCTCTGTCTCAACAATATAGCTGTGCAAGTTTGGTCAAAAGCCATCCATTCATTCAGCAGATAGTGTGCAGATAAGCCATTATCTGACAAGCTGAGCCCTCCTACGACCTTGAAAATGGGGTCAAGGTCACCAAAATAAAATTAGTTATTTTCCATGCCACAAAAATTTGGCTGTGCAAGTTTAGTTAAAATCCATCCATTCCTTCAAGAGATACAGTGTAGACAAGCTATTTTCCAACAATCTAAGCCCTCCTTTGACCTTGAAAATGGGGTCAAGGTCACCAAAATCTAATCAATTCTTTTCCATGTCCTAAAAATATAGCTGTGCAAGTCTGGTCGAAATCTATTCATTCCTTCAGGAGACAAGGTGCAGACAAGCCATTTTCCACCAATCTAAGCCTTAGTGTGACCTTGAAAATGGGGTCAAGGTCATCAAAATATAACCAGTTCTTTTCCAAGTCTCAACAATTTAGATGTAGAAGTTTGGTCAAAATCCATTCATTCTTTTAGGAGATAGGGTGCAGACAAGCAATTTTCCAACAATCTAAGCCCTCCTGTGACCTTGAAAATGGGGTCAAGGTCACCAAAATCTAATCAGTTCTTTTACATGTCCCAGCAATATAGATGTGCAAGTTTGGTAAAAATCTATTCATTCCTTCAAGAGATATGGTGCGGACAAGCCATTTTCCAACAACCTAAGCCCTCCTGTGACCTTGAAAAGTTCTTTTACATGTCCCAGCAATATAGATGTGCAAGTTTGGTCAAAATCTATTCATTCCTTCAAGAGATATGGTGCTGATAAGCCATTTTCCAAAAATCTAAGCCCTCCTGTGACCTTGAAAATGGGGTCAAGGTCACCAAAATCTAATCAGTTCTTTTACATGTCCCAGCAATATAGATGTGCAAGTTTGGTCAAAATCTATTCATTCCTTCAAGAGATATGGTGCGGATAAGCCATTTTCCAACAATCTAAGCCCTCCTGTGACCTTGAAAATGGGGTTAAGGTCACCAAAATCTAATCAGCATTTTCCCCCTCCTAATGATATATTTGTGTGTTTAGCTAAAATATGTCCATTCAATAAGGAGACAGAGTGCGGACAAGAGGCTACGCCGACGCCGACGGGATCCACACTAAAAACAATATGTCCCTCCCCATGGTGGGGGGACATAATTTCAAGCCTTATTTTCCTAGAAAAAAAAATTGAATGCTTATGAGTCCTTGCTTTATTTCTTTTCTCCACATAATATGTAAACTAGATGTTTTTTTTGTGTTTTTAGTGAAAAAGTAAGCGTTATATCCCAACCACCTAAATTTTGACTAATATGACATTATTCATCTTGGATTGACCTTGAAAATGAGGTCAAGGTCACCAAAACCAACAGAATCAAGGCCAAAAAAGATATTGCCCCTGCATCTCCCACAAAACAGGACCTGGTGTTGCAGTCAATTCATATGAAAGGAACATAAAACAGAATTAACAGTAGCTATTTATCATCTATTGGCACGCTCTGGTCTAATTCAGCAAATGACAAATTTAATTTTTGCTGGAAAATAGGCTTTGTAATTTTATACAAATTGTCTCCTGAGTTTAGGAGAAAATTTGCATGAAATGTCAAATCAAATTTATGGGGAGAAAATATGAAAAATACCAAAAAAACGTCTAGAAAAGTCATCTGCTGAAATTTTTACCCAGTACGCTAAGTGTTACTTCTGTTTACAGTATGTTAAGGTTAAAGTCTATGTAGAATGATTACATGGTCAGACTAACATATGCAAAAAGAAGGGTATATGATCAAGCAGTATCATCCACAAAAAGCACACAACAAAGCAATTTTCACAAGCAAATTATATGTTAGTGTTATGAGGCTTGAACTCTATACATAGTTGCTCAGGATTTACATTTTATATTGATAAAGGGAAACTTACAGCAGCCCAAACAGAATAAAAATTACGGTAGCATAAATAGAAAAAAAAAATGAAGTTTTTCTAACAGCTATCAAATAGTATTATTCAATGTGAAAACCAATAACCTAATTCTACAAATTAAGGAAGTATTAGTGGTTTATATTTTATTAGCATTCACCATAAAATATAATACTGGGCTGCAGAAATGAAAACTTTCAATTTAAACAAGTTTAGAAAGGTTTTCTTCAAGCAATTCTATCCTCTTTAAATGTCTGGTACAAGTACTGATCTTCTAACACCATTTAATGCTCACAAAAGAAGGGAAATAAATCTTACATGTAGATACACTTTAATACAAAATGTTTTAAAATCTTGAGAAATATGTTTCTCACATAAATAATCTCTTTTGTATGTGAGAGGGGTGGGGTGACAGTGCAAGTGTGTGTGTGTGTGTGTGTGTGTGTGTGTGTGTGTGTGTGTGTGTGTGTGTGTGTGTGTGTGTGTGTGTGTGTGTGTGTGTTGCTGACAACTGGTTCCAGGAATATTTTTTATGCACATGTTTTTGCAAAGTACATTTGTTGCTTCCTGCCTTTTCCAAGAAAAAGTGATTTAAGTTAAGTCTAAAGTTTTTGACTAATCAATCCAAAATTTTGCAGATGTTCTGGACCAGATCTGAATATGTGCATGTGATTTTGGTATTTTTATCAGATTTTTTCAGGGTTTACAAGGACTTCTAAGGAGGCCTTTTGTATAACTTGGTGTAGGGTTGCACACTTTGTCCTCATGCATAAGTCCTCCACAGTTTTTAACACTTTGCATGCTGGGTAAAAATTTCAGAAGACAACATCTGAAATGTTTTTCTTTTTCCTAGAAAATAGGATTTGACACTTCAAGCAAATTGTCTCCTAAGGGACAATTGCATGAAGTGTCAGATCTATTTTCTAGAAAAATAATATATATATATATATCATCAGTTTGTCATCTGCCGTGTTTGCCCATAGCATAGTAAGTGTTATATGACTGGTTTGAAACTTTGCAGATGTTAAGGCCATGATGTTCTACTGACAAGCAAGTGATTTTAGAATTTTTATTAATCTATTTTTTCTTTTCTTTTTTTTTTTATTGACACAAGCTTTTTTTTTCAGTATAATTATGTAGTGCAGGGTGCAAACCTTATGTGCGTCAACTTTTAACAGTTTTTAAATTATCAATTTGAAAATTTGGAAATGTTTTGGGCATGGTCTAAAGATTTTTGTTATTTTCATTCAGTTTATATCCTTCACTTTTTCAGTACTTTTGACTTAGTCTCTTTTAGTTTTAATAAATAAATCTTTATAATTTTTATTCAGAAGATACTACTTTGATTACAAATCTACATCCTAAAGGACATATACACCATGCTTCAAAACCATACAACATCGTTATAAGCAATACTTACAAATTCCATATTGAAGATTTCTTCTTGCTAGGATTTATTTCTGGATGTTCTCTGGAAGCTCGAATCATCTCTGTCCATCGCACAGCCTCTTGCAACTCCATCAGTCTCTCCTTGTATTGATTACGCTCCATCAGAACACGCGCCATTTCTACACGAGTAAAACGTTTCCTCTGGGCCATTGGCACATCATCCTATAAGCATACTAACATTCATAGATACACATTCTTAGTTTTCCAAGACAAGAGGCCCACGGGCCACGGTTCGCTCACCTGAGTGACATAGCCACTGCAGACATGCAGATGTTCCCAATAATATATGCAAAGATTCAGCCATAAGGCATCCTCGGTTTTGGAGAATAAGATTTTTAAATGTTTTTTCCCATACAAATGCATCGGGAGGCAAACTTGTACGACCATTATTTTAGCAACTTTGGTAGACCCCCTGTCCCCGCTGATTTAAGCAAAGATTCAGCCCCAAGGCGTCCTCGGTTCTGGAGGAGAAGATTTTCAAAGGTTTTTACCATATATGGGCATGGTAGCCATCTTGGTCAATTAACCGCAACCATTTTAGCAATCTTTCATTCCCCTTACCTAAAGAGGCTCCATATGAAATTTGAGCAAAATTGGCCCAGAGGCTCCAGAGAAGAAGTTGTTTGAAATTCTGAACATTTTTCCCATACAAATGCATAAGGAAGCATAAAAAGGTCAAATGTCAATGTAAGACCATTATTTTAGCAACTTTGGTAGACCTTCAGTTTCCGATGATATATGTAAAGGTTCAGCCATAAGGCATCCTCGGTTTTGGAGAACAAGATGTTTAAAGGTTTCTCCCATACAAATGCATAGGGAAGCAAACTTGACCTTGCCGTAAAAAGGTCAAATTTCAATATACGACATTTATTTTAGCAATTTTGGTAGACCTCCCATCCCCGATGACTTATGCAAAGATTCAGTCCCAAAGCATCCTCGGTTCTGGAGAAGAAGATTTTTAAAGTTTTTACCATATATGGGCATGGCGGCCATCTTGGTCAATGGACCACGACCATTTTAGCAATTTTTCGTTCTCCCAACCTAAGGAGGCTCCATATGAAATTTGAGCAAAATTGGCTCAGGGGCTTCAGAGAAGTCATTTGAAAATGTTAACGGACGGACGGACACACGCACGCACGCACGGACGGATGCACGGACGAGGACGAAAAGTGATCACAATAGCTCATCCTGAGCATAGTTCAGGTGAGCTAAAAATAGGACAAGCATTTCATGCAATTATTCTCCAAGTTTATTCTTAACAGCCCTATTTTCAACAAAAAAAAAATAGCATCAATTTGCAAAAAATATACCTGTTATAAAATAAAATTTGCACACTATTACCTCTAAACAATATGCTGCGAAAAGTTTACAAACGCTTTCAAAGGGGAATAAATCAGCAAATATTTGGTGCACTATAACCTCGAAATAATATGTGCTGCTCCACATCATTTTGTAACTATTTATGAAGTTTCAGCTTGATCGGATGTAAACTATAGAAGGATTTAGCCAGAAACAAAAAATTATTACAAATTAATAGAAATTTTCAACGGAGTTTAATTCTGCTAATATTTGGTGGACTGTAACGTTGAAACAATATGCGCTACTCCACATCATGGTCTAACTACAAATAAAATTTCAGCTTGATAGGATGTAACCTGTAGGATTTAGCCATAAACAAGAAGTTTACTGAAATTTTCAAAGGGGCATAACTCTGCTAATATTTGATGGACTGTAACCGCGAAACAATATGCACTGCACCACATCATGGTCTAACTGTACATGAAGTTTCAGCTTGACTGGATGTAAACTGAAGGAGGATTTAGCCAGAAACGAAAAATTAATAGAAATCTTCAAAGGGGTATAACTCTGCTAATATTTGGTGGACTGTAACCTTGAAACAATATGCGCTGCTCCACATCAAGGTCTAACTACAAATCAAGTTTCAGCTTGATCGGATGTAAACTGTAGGAGAAGTTAGCCGGAAACGAAAAGTCAACTGAAATTTTCAAAGGGGCATAACTCTGCTAATATTTGGTGGACTGTAACCTCAAAACAATATGCGCTGCTCCACATCATGGTCTAACTATGTATGAAGTTTCAGCTTGATTGGATGTAAAATGTAGGCAGAGTTAACCGGAAATGAAAAGTTTACAGAAAATTTCTAAGGGGCATAACTCTGCAAACATTTGGTGGACTGTAACCCCGAAACTTTATGTGCTGCGCCACATCATGGTCTAACTATATACCAAGTTTCAGCTTGATCGGATGTAAACTGTAGGAGGAGTTAGCCGGAAACGAAAAAGTTTACGGACAGATGGACGGACGCCATACCCCTTAACATAATACGTTCTGTTTTTCAAACGGGCATATAAAAAGGAACAGGAATGAAAGTGATAAAAACATTCCCCTTCTACCCATATCTGCTACAAGGATAGCAGGCCTTGCCCAACTGTAAGCCAATAAGACTGTGTATCCTGGTCCAGCCTAAGTCTTAGCTTCCTTTATTCTGTTTCTCCCAAATCCAAATGCTCCTTTTGTAAACAGCAAAGTTACTGGCTACAATGGAAGTTGACTTCAAAGACTAATTCTTTGCTTGCTGGGAGACAATTTGCATGGAATGTCAAACCTTATTTTCTGGTGAAATAAATAAAACTAGCAACAATGTATTCAGGGAAAACAGATGGCCCCCACTGCGATTTTTCAGTTTTTCTACTGCTGAGACCTTGAAAATTAGGTCAAGGTCACCAAAATCTTATCAGTTCTTTATCATGCCCCAATTATGCAACCATGAAAATTTGGTAATATCCAACCACTGGTTCATAAAATATTGTGCAGACAAGAAAGTGTTACGCCAACACTGATGGGATCTGCACCAAAATCAATATGTCCGACATAATAATCATCAATTTGTCAACTGCTGAATTGGCTCAGAGTGCTTTGAGTTCCAGTACAGGTTAAATGGCCCCATCGATAATACTTCAGACATGTCGAGCCATATCCCAGAGGGAGAGAGAAATATTGAATGGGATACAAGAGAAAAACTCTTCAATGACTGAACTGTGTCTACTGAGGTAAGAAACATGCTGCCAAAAGCCAATTATGGCAAGGCCAACCTTCTGAATGTTTTGACAAAATGCACACCACCATACCACCCAGGCCAGAGGGTGCTAAAGGTTAACATTATTAGTGAAGTGTGAGATGAGAAATTTGTGTAATGTTTTTGCAGGAACAAGATAAAACTTTCTTACCTCATTCTCCTGTTCTTGGGCAGCTTGGTTCTTCTTCTCTATCTCCTCTCTTGTCTTCTTCAGTTCCTCCTCGAGGTCTTTAATTCTACCCTGTAACTTAGTTCTCACAGCTTGCAATGAGTTAATCTCTTCTCTCAATATTTCTTGCTCACTGTGAGAAACAAAGAATTAAATTCAATCTTTTGCCACATGTTAAGCAGCTGCAGCTGAGACTTTTGTTTTTTCTTTTCAGTCTGAATTGACAGAAAGACATCTTTTTTATGAGTCTATAGGATAACATGTTTTAATCTGTTCACCCTGGACTCTTCCATCTTTTAATTTTGGATCTGTCCATTGTTGCAAATATGTATGCTAGTGAAAAATCAAAATCTGAATGGCAAATAGTGTAAATCCCGATGAGACAGCTTGTTACGAACCATCACATCTGGATCTACACTGTTTGCGAAGATACAGGTTTAAGTCTTTGTTTGTTTGTGTTGAGGTTTTACGGCCCAGTCAACCCAATGGGGTCATGTTGAGCGCGGTCAGTTTACCTAACCACATGTTTACTGGGCAGGCTTAGTCCTCTAAGCTGTTAACCAGTATTGTGCACATTCTTTCGCCAGAAACTGACAACTGCCCTTCTTGAATCAGCGGAAGGGAGAGAATGACGTAGAAAATATTTCATGATCAATCTCCACGAAAGAATGTTGCCGACCTCGGCGGGGGTTGAACCCACGACCTCCTGGTCTCCAGTCGGACGGCGCACCCAACTGAGCCACCGAGGCCGGCTCACAGGTTTAAGTCTGCAAGGCTGAAAGGTTAAGCAAGTAACTTTAAGAGATCCATAAAATGGTTGCATAAGGCAGTTGCTTGCTTAATACTGGTACATTTGGAACAAAAAAAAATGGCATTTGATGCCAGGGCTGACTTTATATATTGTAAAAATGTTAAGTATTAAGAAGTAAATAAATGCATTTCATTTTTCTTTATTCAATAAATTAAAATTTATATGAGGTGAATTTTTGCTTGTTTTTATTCTTTTTTTTTTTTATTTTGTTGTAAAAAATACCAATAATACCAGAAAAACTGCTTTTAATAACAGATTTCTTCAAAATAGGAATTCAAATAGATTCATACAAACCCAGCCAGCAAATTCCACCTCTGCAGGTAAAGAGAAGTAAAACTTACCTGGAGAGCTCATCTACTTTGGCAATTAAATCATCTTTGACTATATTCAAGGCATTCCTGAAATAGAAGGTAAAAATGTGTAAAATGTTCATGTGGAACTAAAACTTTAAAATGGCTGATTTCATTTTTTTAACCAATTTATTATTCAAACTGACTCAGTATAATAAGCGGAAAAGACAAACCGTATTCAACCTAATTACTGCACATGCTCCTATAAGTGCACAGTCAAACAATTTAGTAGTCTTTAGATTACAGCCAATGTATTTTTATCTACTTCTTTATAAAAACATATGTTGTTGGTATTCATTTGAATTGCCTCGACAAGTGGAGGCAATTCAAATGAGTACCAACAACATATGCTTTTATAAAGAAAGTCTGAAACATATTGTGTTAAGTATGCCCCTTATGAAGTTCTCTGCTGATCTTTCTTTAAAGTGTGCTTGTATTAGAAGGATATTTTACTACACGTCTTTCTAGTGATTTTTTGGGAAAAAAAACAAAAACGTAAGCACACAGAACAATAATTAGGATGACGGTAACTTCGGAAATTGCAAATACAACAGTATAATATAAATCTCCTCATAATAAAAGAAATTTAATTTCCATTTCCACGAGTACAACAGGTTTGACTGTGTAAAATTTACATCTTATACAAAACAAAGCATATGAAAGAAGAAACGGGCTGCAACATCAGAAAATGTACCTTCACACATGTGCATCCAACAAAGACTCAAATCAGCCTTACATCTGTGTAGTCTGATCAGTCTTTGTTGTCTGCATGAAGAAACTTTGCAATCTTGGCTCTCCAAAATGTGCCCAGCTAGGATTTTGATCAGACTGCACAAAAGTGCGGGCTGATCTGAATCTTTGCTAGGCGCACATGTCTGAAGGTTAATTTTCTCACGTTGAGGCTCAAACAAACATGTGAATAAGACCAAACTACACTATAACCACAATAAAGTCAGTATGAAAACTCCATACTCTGCCATGGCACAATGGTCTCTCTAGATTCTAAACAGCTACAAGATTTTTTGGCAACTGAACAGAATAGACAACCCATGGATTTGTGAGGGACAGTGTGATGTGTAGTGGCATGGCTCAGAGTGGCAGAGACATTTGACTAGACCACACACAAAAAGTGGTGTGGAAGGGCATGGGGTGACATGGAAATAAAGCGCGAGCAGCAAATTGTTGCCATGAAAATAGCAAAAGATGCCATCCTTTCACTTTGTGACCACACTATATTGCGTGAGTTTTCATATCAATCCTTAAAGTGCCAAGCAAAATTTATAGCAGATGACAGTCTAATTTTTTTCCTGAGGACTCCGACATTTCATGTGAATCATCTGCTTGGTGGATGATTTATATGAAATGCCAACATAATATTTTCTCTAAATCAAAACATCATTTGTTGCAGTTGTTCTTTGCACTTTAAGGGTTAACATCTTGATATGTATACTGTTACTGCATAACAACAAAACAAGAAATTAAATGCAATTCTTCAATTCAGAATGCACTAGTAGAGATGAATCTCTAACTCCAACTCCATGGGGTCATCGTTTTTTTGTTGTTGCTTTTTTTTTTTTGTTTGAGATAGAGTTCAAATGTAAGGAATATACAGCAAATCAAAATACACATACTATTATTTTTAATTTAGGTGCACCTCTATAAGCCTGTATTGTCTCTGAGCTGGCAATTTTCTCTAAATCCTCTGCCATTTTTTTTTCCAGACCACACCTGCCAGAGAGCTGTTTGTAACATGAAATCTGATTGGCTTTTAAGAACATGTGTTTTACTTGTGATTGGCTGATATTTGACTTAAAATTGTGTACATTTCAATTTGACAGAGTTCTTTCATTTTATCACTCATGTCTATTTTAGCTGTCTAGAAGTCTATATATAAAAAATCTGTTAAAATTATTAACCTAAAATGAAAAAAATCAATAACATGGCCACATAACTCCTCAATCACAACACTGTGTTTTGAACAGAAATATATTGAGGGGATATTGGGCTGCGCTGAAGGGGACTGGAAATCGCGCGTACATGAAGTTGAGTGAACCGGTTGAACTGGATTTCTTCTTTCTCAGCAACAAATATCAAAACTAGGGGAATGTCATGCAACCCTCTGTTCACTTTCCTGTAATTGTGAATCGAATTTGAAACCTGATTCTATGTTTCATAGCAGACCCACAGCAAGGGTATTCTATATTTTGCTGTTTTGATGACGTGCGAACAAATTTGATACACATTACTGAAGTTATCAAGTATAAATGATTTCATCCATCACCATAACTTTGTAGGGCTAATAAGGTTAGCGTTCTTTATCAACCAAACTATATTCTGTTATTCTTCGTTAGCCAAGAAAATTTTTTATCAAATTTTGTGATTGAGTGGATCAGTTGTGCTTAATTGGATAGGTTGTGACTAATTTAACCTTTTAATTTACTGATAACACTTACTACTGCTTAAGTCACTGAGATAATGAGAATCAGCTGTAGTTTCTTTTTATAATGACAGTACATGACATTTAATGGGAAGATATCCTGTCACTCAGGCAAACACCACTGATCTGCTTCAAGCTGAGTGTAAAAATATCAGGACCCAGTTGTTCAAAGCAGTAGTACTGTATTTATTCTAAATATTGGGACACCTTTCCTTATCATATCTGTATATTTATAGATACTGTATGTGCAATAGTTAAATATTTTAAAAGAATTGAGGATATGCATAATGAAAGTCTTCTACGGCAAGCATTTAATACTAGTAAAGAAATTCACATAAGTGGTAAAGAAAGTTGGTATACTAGTGCTCAATTTATTTTGCAGCAGTTAAATAGTGATATTAAAGCGAGCTTAGATGAAATAAAATCTACATTAATTAAAAGATCAAAGGGACTATGGGGAAAAAAATTACATGAAAATGCAGTAATAAACGAAGGGAAATTACACACATATATTACTTTTAAATGCATTTTTAAAAAGGAACATTATCTGAATGTAATTAAAAACAGAGATATTAGAAAAAACGTCACTCGATTTTGTGTCAGTGCTCACAATTTAGCAAAGAGGCCAATATAAAAACATAAAACCAGAAAATAGATGATGTAAAAATTGTCAGATGCAAAAAAATTGAAGATGAGATACATTTCTTAACAGAATGTCCAAAATATTTACATGAACGTGAAAAATCACTAACATCTATTTATGAGTTTTGTAAAAATTTCCCCCATTTATCAGTCAAGAACAAATTCTTATGGTTAATGTCATCAGATGATACTAGCATAATACAAAGTGTTTCACAATTTATACATACATGCTTTGAAATATAAGAAAACAAAATAGCTAAAAGTTGCCAAGTTCAGTAGCGTCACTTCATACATTTACTATCATTATTTAGTATCTTCACTTATTACGACTTCAATGAGATAGTGGTTTTTGGACCTTCTAAGCTGACTAGATGGTCGGACTTTATCTGTGTTTAGCCTGCCTGGCTAGAGGAGTGGCAAACTGGGACATACATGTTTGACCACACCAGGGCACAGCTAAATTGAAGTAGGCCAATTGTTTGGGCGGATTGGGATGTCTATGAGTTACTATGTCACTATAATTCTGATGCAATGTTGTTGACCTCATGTCATTTTAAATTTCAGGAGGTATGTTTTTCTTTTTCTTTGATTCATTGACTACTTGTTTGTTGTTATGCCCATAATGGGCCCATTATGGAAATAAAAAAATATTCTATTCTATTCTATCTGTCTGAAAAATTTTGATCATCCATTTCACTACCTGTCAAGCTGGATTTTTTTATTGAGTTGGGGCTTAATGGCATGTCAACCCTTGTGGGTCATTTTGTGTCATCTCCCAGAGAAAGGGAGAAAAGAGATAAAAGAGATAGTAGAGGAGCTGAAAGACAGGGACAGGGAAAGAAGAGGAACAGGAATGAAAGTGAAGAAACAGAAGAAATAAAAACATTCCCCCCTTCTACCCTTACCTGCTACAAGGATAACAGGCCTTGCCCAACTGTAGGCCAATATTAGTTGGACGCCCCGGTGACGTAAGATACATGACACCATCGCCACATCCAACCATCCTCCCTGTCAAGCTGGATGAGTGGCAAACAGTGTAGACCCTAATCAGATGCTGCATTCTATGACATCAGGGCCCAGTTGTTCAAAGCTAACGACGTCGTTAGTTAACGATTCGTTAAAATTTACATCGAGTGATACGCAAATATTCTGAAATTTTTTGCTGAAAAAATGTGAGTAGCTTTTGCAGTGCAAAAGCTACTCACATTTTTTCAGCAAAAAATATCAGAATATTGTGTATTGGATCAGCTAAAACAGTTAACGAAATGACCCTTAACGGCGTCGTTAAGCTAACGACGCTTTGAACAACTGGGCCCTGATCTTTTGTTTACGCTGTATGCTCAGGCCTGTCTGTCCCAGTATTCAGAGTAATTACAGTATGTTATGGGTTACGGTATAACACAAAAAATTTAACCCTTAAACTGCCAGTCACAACAACTGTCGTCTCCTTTGTCATCTGCTAGTGATTTTTTTGCAAACAGTGTGGACCCTGATCAGATTACTCCTCTAGGAGCAGTCTGATCAGGGTCCACAGTGTTTTGCCTGTATGCAAAAATAGGTTTGAAAAGTTTGCAAGAATATTCAGCAGATGAAATAAACAGATGACGTTTCCTGATGCAGGTTTTCGTGGCATTTTAAAGGTTAAATACACCGACTCTTTCTTATGAAGATGTAGTTAGTTTGGTAGTTTTTTTTTGTTTTGTTTTTTACCTCTTTCTCATTTTTTTCATCAGAAAGTACCAGTGTACAATATGGTGTTTTTGTGGGTTTTTTTGTGTTTTTTTTTTCTCTTCAAACTAAGAAGTATTAATAATTTTCTTATTTGTCAATGACAACATGTTTTGGGTATACTGTTGTGGATACACATCAGAAATGCCTTACCATGTTGTGTTTGATGAGTACCCTCAACATATGGGAAACTGTGAAAAAGCATATATCTGGACAACCCTCTGATTGTATTACCGGAAGTGTATTGCCAAATAAACAATTTATCTGCAGCCAGGTGACAGTCACAATCACCTCCTACTTACTTTGTTGCTAGAAGTTCTGTATTCTCTAGTATAAGGTTCTCTAATTCCTTACCCATACCTGATAAAAATAACAAAAAATAATTAGATAACAGTATATCAACACAGCAAATCATAATGCTTTTTCACTACTTAATCTCTTTATCACTATAATTATGCAAAATTTGGAAAATAAACAAAGATTAGGAAATGCCTCCAGATTCATTTACAGAAATCTAAGAGGAGGATGTCTTGTTTCATGCATGTTTCAAAGATATTTCAGGGTGAAAAAGGAACTCTGAAGATAAATAAAAGTTTAGGTATTCTGATGTAATGGCTGACTCTACAGTTCCCCATGCTCCTCCTGCATAACTTTCTTCGATACCAGGTTTAAAATGAATGAACACACATGCCTGAGAGAACCAACATTTGCTGAATGAAAAATAACATAAACTCTTTTGATCCTAACAGGTAACTGAACACACAGAGCCAAGCAAATAGGGCCAAGCATTTGCTTGACTAGATGATTTGCTGTTACTTATATGCATTTCATCCAACTTTGACCTTATTAGGTATCTTTGCATGAACAAGCCATTGTTAATTCTACAAGTAACACATTTTATTTTCTCTCTGTGCAAACTGATTTGTTTACCACTAGAAATCTGTCTAGTGGTAAGTAATCCAAGCCCTGTGATGTCACATGGTCAAGATCACAGTTTGATGATGATTATCCATGAGAATAGGAATTGTCACAGTAAGTGAAATTCTTTTTTGAATATGACCAAAAGAATTCTTTGAATTAATGTGATATTCTATTCTGATGAACCTGCAAATGTATTCAGTGTCCTGGACTCAGCTATCTTTAGATGTGGACACATCCACTGCTGCAAATAGGTATGTCAGTCAAAAACCAAAAACAGAAAAGCAAACTGTACAGATTCAGATGAGACAGCTCATTATGAGCTGTCTCATCTGGATCTTCACTGTTTGAATAGGTATATGTTTTGGTCTGCAGGGCTGAATCTTTTAGTTCAGCCATGGCACCTCTTTTACCTTGGCATTAAGTTGGCAAAGGCTTGGTTAATACTGGATTCAATATCACACAATGGAGCTATATAAACATGAAATGTGAAAAATTAAAAACATATAGGCTATATCAAGCTAGAAAGATTCGAATGAACTTGTTCAGCCTTAAACCACTTAATTGTAACATTAGCTGGGATATACATGTATACATATTTTTTTTAATTTTCCATTAAAAAAAAGGAGTCCATATTTGATTCAAACTATTTGCTTAGGGAGTGCTGCAATGAAATATCACAGATCTTTCCCTTGTTTTCAAGAACAAAAATAAGATTTTCCTTATTCCCCTCACTCCACCCTCCCCTAAGGAAAATCACAATCTATAATTCGCTTAAAATTCCACCACATAACATCCTTTGGACAGTATTTGAATGATGTAGTCTATTCATATTTCTTTCCATAGAATGAAGGGAAACTATCACTCACATCAGACTGCATGGTAATACTCAACCTAATCAATGCCTGCTTAATTGCAGTGAATGATGGTAGGTTACCATCTTTGTTTCACTTTGTAGTATGCAGTTTTATATTTTTATGGCAAAGAATGCATATCACACAATGATTTGCTAAATTTCTGGTATTTGATGACCTTAACCCATTTTAGTCTGGAAACCCCCAAAATGGTAATTGGCAAATAGTGCAGACCTGATTGGATGTTGTAGAATGTGGCATCTGATCAGGGCCTCCACTGCTTGCTAAGAGTTTAGCCATTTTTCTCCAGAAATAGCTAAATCGCATAGTCTGACATACTTAAAACTGAATTTTGACTCTTCCAACAACATAGTGTGGGGAGAAGAGTTTATTCAGTCTAAAATGGGTTAAATGTTACAAAAACCCATGTTGGTAGTGATGTCTGGTAACTACTTGTTTGTTTTTTATTTCACATATTTTATTTATTTTTGTAAAAAAAAATGCTCATAAAATTTTAATGAATATTCAGTTTTATAAATAAAATTTGAACGCAAGTAAAATCATATTCTTTACTAGAGTAATCTGCAATTATTTACATTACAAGAAAAAAGAATAAAGCCAGACATAAACCATAGATGACACCAACAAAATTGGCCCTGTCTCTGTACTTCTTAACCCTTGTCATGCTGAATAAATTAAGATGCCATGCCTACTTCTAATTTTCAGCCAATCAGATTATTTGATCGGGATTGTTGCTATAAATTCACATACATAATGGCAAACAGTGCAGATCCAGATCAGGTGGCTCCTTCCGAAGCCAACTGATCTGGATCTACACTGTTTGCAAAGGCAGGGTATATCCGGGTTCAGCAGGACAAGGGTTAATCTAGGCTAACTACCAAAGTCAAAAATCATTTTGTAACTTGATATGACTGATGTCTTACCGAAGAAGTTGTCACTGACTGTATGTGGTACCACACAGGTTGGGCAGGCAAGGAAAAAGAAGGAAAACAATGTTAGTATACTACAAACTACATCAACCACAATGCTCATGCAGTAACAAAACACCATCTTGATTTATACATTCTAGGGCACAGTTATTCAAAACATAGACAGCTAAATGGAGTCATTAAGCTAACTTTGAGGTTGAAACATAATAATTTTAAATATACTATTTTTTTTTTGTGTTTTTTTTTTTAATGTGCGTGGAAAGTCATGTCTTTTTTTCATAAAAATATCATTAAATCTATTTATTATTACTTTTTTGTATTTCAATATCCAGAATATAATATCTTCATTACCTGGGCAAATCCAGCGGACAAAAATTGGGGATCATTTTCTTTTTTTATTTTTCCCCACAGACAATAGAATTGTGAATCAGCATGAAATGTCAAATTCAAATTTTATTGTTTTTTTTTTGTGTTTTTTGTTGTTGTTTTTTTTTTTTAAAGAAAAAAAAAAAAAGAAGGAAAACTACCATAAAATGTGGTCAGCATTAAAAGCATTTAGGTAATACTTTGAAGAACTAAGCCCAGAACTCTAGATAAAATGCTTTTATTTTTTGGACAATTTCACTGAGATATGATGTTTTGCAAAAAGGAACTATTCATCTTATCTAGAGTATTCTATACACATTCCAGTTCTGGCATAAAGAATGAACCCAATACCAAGATCTAGCCTCTATGTGATTCTATCAGTGATTTAACATGTGCTATAACTGACTGTGATAATATTTTAATTCATATCTGTCACAATGTCTCTTCCTGATCTCATTTCCAGTATTCATAACTGCTACATATATATTAAATTGTGACATATTTATATTTTGTTAAACAGTTCTCATCAGAAAATGTTTTTTTTTACTGCACTGAGCCTTCTGGAAATTGTACATACGCAGTTCAAAAAAGACTAAAATCCAGATGGGTATAGCCATGCAAGATAATTCCTACAATCTGAGCCTGTGACCCACTTGCTTGAAGCATCTTCAATTTAATTAAACATTTTATTTTATTGTATTTATTTATTTATTTATTTGGATGTTCATACACTGATATTTTTATCCAAACAAATGTGGACAATGTTTGGCACAGCATAAAAGAATAATGTATTTAAACTTTTGTGTTAAAAATATTTAGCGTTCCAGTGTCTTTATGGCTTTGTTAATACCATGGTGCATGAAACAAGTGAGTATTGATTATCAAGTATGTTTTGTGCCATCAAAGAGTTGTACATCTTTAACCTTCTTTCACAAATTCAAAGCATTTTTCATAGCCATACCCATCTAGACAAGTTCAAGCTTTTTAAATGTTAATAACATTCTTTCTGAACAAACTACATATATTTAAATCATGACTTCACTCCATGTGATTATTATTTGAAACACTAATGCAATTCAGATACCTTTTTCCATAAAAAAAAGTCTTACATAGAAATAAAAAGAAGCAAAGAAATCTATCTTAATCCTTAAAATGCTAATCACAACTGCAGCAGATAACATTTTTACTTATTTTTTGCATTTTCCAGACAAAATACAACCCAACATTTCATGTGAATCCTCTGCCTAGCAGATAATTTCACTCAAAATGCCAAGTCTCATTTTCTCTAAAAATTAAAGTTCAGACTGTAATTGCTACAATCTTGCTAAGTGCTTTAAGGGTTAAAATGAGAAGAAATTTGATTTCTTTATACAAGACATTTTCTTTGGTCCTCAATGAATACGCCCTACTTTAATTGTACTCAGTTAGCTTTTTCAAGCAAATGAAACTTAACATTTAAGTCCACAATATCTGCACTGTATGGTAACACCTTTAAATTTTAGCTCTCTCTGGGGAAATTTAGCAGATGACAAAATACTTTTCTTATTCCTTACAGAAAACAGGGTTTGTCATTTCATGCAAAGTGTCTCCCATGGAGAAAGTTTGCATTAAATGTCAAAACCTATTTTCTGGAAAAAAGGAAGATATTTCAAATTGCTGTCTACTGAAATTTTGACCCAGCATGCTAAACATTTACATTCCGAGTGTCAGCAGTACTACTGCAAATGATTCTGCAAGCATTCACAGCGTTTATCAGCTTATGCTTTATGTGACTCAGGTGATGTACACGCCTAAAACTTTCTGCTACCATTTTGTACAGGGATGCATTTTTTTTTTTTTTTGCTAACAGGAAGTTGCCTGTGAAAGCTTGCAAAAATGGGGACTAATCTTAAAGGAATCAATTTGTTCCCACAGAGAATAAATTATTCCCTTTCAGAGTAGCTCTTAATGAGTAGGGAGGCAAATATTTCCATGTTAAGAGTTATTTCCCATTTATGGGTATCTATTTCCCTTAAATCGGAAATGTCAATGATTTCTGCATAATATGTGCTGGTTGTGCTGAACTGATCTGTCAGAATAATATGTTATTACATGTAATTATACTATATAATGCAAAGGACCAGACAGAGTGATAACTATGGTGATAATTCAGGATTTTTTAAATAAATTTGAACCAAAACATAACTTATGAGGAACTGATACACTTCCAAGGGAGACAACTCTGTCAAATTATTTTTACTCCCTTCTGAAATGGGGCCCACTCTAAAATGAAAGAATCTGATTCTTTCCTATTAGAGTAGACCCCTTTTCAGAAGGGGATCGGTGTGTAGTAAAGCAAACAGGAAATCACAAAAGTTGTCTTCCTTGTCAAAAATGGTGGAAAATCTACAATGTGCATCCATTCACCTTAAGGGTACTCATATGAATTGCCTTACTGTGGAAGTTCCATTGAGTACCACAAGATAAGTTTTGGTGCAAAATTGAAACGATTCCTTTCATACTTCCTTTAATCTGGACTAATGTCTGAATGTATGCAGTCTACGGTGCAATTTTCAAATACTTTCCTTGTGCTAATTAATAATTCTTAACTCTTGTCCTGCTGAACCCAGATATACCCTGCAAATGCAAACAGTGTATATCCAGATCAGTTGGCTTCTGAAGAAGCCAACTGATCTGGATCTGCACTGTTTGCCATTGAATATGTGAATTTACAAACAATCCAGATCGAGTGATCTGATTGGCTGAAAATTAGAAGTGGGCATGGCATCTTAATTTATTCAGGAGGACAAGGGTTAACCCTGGTCCTGCTAAACCGAGATATGCCCTGCCTTTGCAAACAGTGTAGATCCACATATGGCTCTTCTTTGTTTGTCATTCAGTATGTGAATTTGCATCAACAGCCTGGATCAAGCAATCCGATTGGCTGACAATTTGAAGTGGGCGTGGCATTTTAATTTATTCAGCATGACAAGGGTTAATTATAATATACAGAAGAGAGCTACAGCCAGTCATCAAATAAGTTTCACCACATCCATTCAGGACATGTGAAGTATTTGGTGACAAGAAGAATAGAAGTTCTACTGATATGGTTGAAAAAGCAAGAAAAGAATCCTACCAGTTGAATGCCGCTCTTGTTCATCTTCACTGTCTGTACAGCACATAAACAAAGGAAAATACAAACAAATAAACAATCAACAAAACAACATGCAAAACTACTTCTCAATCATACCACACTTGTACAGGCTGTGTTAAAATGTTCAATGTTTCCTGGCCTCCTAGATGCTCAATACGTAATGGTATTACACAAAACATAACATGGTAGGTATTTTAGAAGTGCTCTCGTTAATTTTCATAATGCTTTACACTGCATTATGTGCTCTGATTTGGGATCATTTTTATAAGTGTTGGGAATTGGCCAGAATTTCATAATCGATCATTGGCTTTGTAAAACCAACTGATCATCGACGAAAATTCAACTTGTAAAAAATATATCCTTTCTTATTTTTGCCCTCTTCCAGGTACTTATTCATAGATCCAGATAAATGAGTGGTATCCACATAATGTTTTTCTTATTCTCCATGAAAACATATGTTGTGGGTACTCATCAGAAGTGCCTTGCTGAAGCACTTCTAATGAGTACCCACAGCAGGGCTCGGGAAAACCAGAAAAATAGCCGGTCTGGACCGAAATTAAGAATTCTGGACCGATTTCAAACACCCCAAAACTCTAATAAATTGGTCCAACAGGTTTGTGCCTTGAACCCCATTTTTCCCCAACCAACCAATTTTCACGAACCAATGATGTCTAAAAAATCACAAACGGTCAAGTCTTCCCAAACTGACAACGTCCGCGCACCTTTTAAATGCGATATTATGGTAGTTAAAAGGCTCTAAACGGTCATTTGACATGTATATTGGTGAGACAGCTGAATAACGGCAACCTACCGCAGCACAAATTAATTACGTCATTATCCAAACATTGTCAAACAAGAGCTGTCGTAGGACAGCGTAGCTCGCCTGCTGGGTACATTTTATATTGTAACATTTTTATCATTAAGAAAATCAAAATGAAATAATCTATGAAATAATTTTCAAGTTATATGGCGAAATCATTCAACCATATAATATAGGTCACACTGACCTAGATGTATTTGTATGTAAATCATTTTGTCACATAGATATAATAATCCAGGTATGACAATTCTCCATGAAATAGTAATAAAAATAAAAGGCAAAATCACTGAAGCATGAAATATAGGTCATAATGACCTAGATATAGTAAGTGGTCATTCATTGGGTCACATGGAACTAATATCCCAGGTGTGACATTTATCCAATAAATAGTATTCAAGATATAAGGCAAAATCACTGAACCATGAAATATAGGTCACACCAACAGAGATATATTTTGACGTCAATAATCGGGTCACAAGGAACTAATATCCCAGGTGTGACATTTATCCAACAAATAGTATTCAAGATATAAGGCAAAATCACTGAACCATGAAATATAGGTCACAATGACCTAGATATAGTAAGTGGTCATTCATTGGGTCACATGGAACTAATATCCCAGGTGTGACATTTATCCAACAAATAGTATTCAAGATATAAGGCAAAATCACTGAACCATGAAATATAGGTCACAATGACCTAGATATAGTAAGTGCTCATTCATTGGGTCACATGGAACTAATATCCCAGGTGTGACATTTATCCAACAAATAGTATTCAAGATATAAGACAAAATCACTGAACCATGAAATATAGGTCACAATGACCTAGATATAGTAAGTGGTCATTCATTGGGTCACATGGAAGTAATATCCCAGGTGTGACATTTAACCAACAAAAATTATTCAAGATATATGGCAAAATCACTGAACCATGAAATATAGGTCACAATGACCTAGATATAGTAAGTGGTCATTCATTGGGTCACATGGAAGTAATATCCCAGGTGTGACATTTATCCAACAAATAGTATTCAAGATATAAGGCAAAATCACTGAACCATGAAATATAGGTCACAATGACCTAGATATAGTAAGTGGTCATTCATTGGGTCACATGGAACTAATATCCCAGGTGTGACATTTATCGAACAAATAGTATTCAAGATATAAGGCAAAATCACTGAACCATGAAATATAGGTCACAATGACCTAGATATAGAAAGTGGTCATTCATTGGGTCACATGGAAGTAATATCCCAGATGTGACATTTAACCAACAAATAGTATCCCAGATATAAGGCAAAATCACTGAACCATGAAATATAGGTCACAATGACCTAGATATAGTAAGTGGTCATTCATTGGGTCACATGGAAGTAATATCCCAGGTGTGACATTTATCCAACAAATAGTATTCAAGATATAAGGCAAAATCACTGAACCATGAAATATAGGTCACAATGACCTAGATATAGAAAGTGGTCATTCATTGGGTCACATGGAAGTAATATCCCAGATGTGACATTTAACCAACAAATAGTATCCCAGATATAAGGCAAAATCACTGAACCATGAAATATAGGTCACAATGACCTAGATATAGTAAGTGGTCATTCATTGGGTCACATGGAAGTAATATCCCAGGTGTGACATTTATCCAACAAATAGTATTCAAGATATAAGGCAAAATCACTGGACCGTGAAATCTAGGTGACCTGGACCGTAAAATGTAGGTCACCATGACCTTCACTCTCTTACACTTAAACCGATGTCACATAGTTAGCTGATGTATAACCAGTTGTGTCTATAACCTGTAGGCATATAAGATTTTACAAATGTGTCCTAGATTTTGACCCCTAGCCCAACCCCAAGGCCCACCCTGAGGTATGAACCCAGGGGTATGTTCTTTTGGAATCTCAGAAGACTTGTCCAGGTACCCAAATTCTAAATATGAATGCTCTATGAGGAGTGAAAGTCAAGATATAAGAATTTGAAAAACTTTAACACAGTATTACAAAGGTGTCCTAGATTCTGACCCCTAGCCCCACCCAGAGGCATGAACCCAGGGGTTTATTCTCTTGGAATCTCAGAAGACCCTCCAATGTACCTAAGTTCCAAATTTGATGCCTCTGTGAGGAGTGACTGTTGAGATATAAGCATTTGAAAAACTTTAACGCAGTGTGACGGGAACGGGAACGGGAACGGGAACGGGAACGGGAACGCAAACGCAAACGTGGACGACCGGGGTGACTACAATAGCTCTCCTTGTACTTCGTACAGGCGAGCTAAAAATCAACACTTCACTGACCTTTGTGGGGTAAACAAGCGATTAACACGAATCATCAGTGATGGTAGTCTGATAATTTATCCGTTTGTGTGACACGTGTGAATACACTGAGACTGCAAAACATCCAGGTGCAGTCTACGTGTCCAAAAGATCAAAGGTCAGTTACTGAGAGTAATAAAAGAATGCACCGCTTGACCGCACCCGTTTTCTTCCTCTTCTTTTTTGATCAACACGGTTTGTGGGTCCCAGATCTGATAAATTAATTCCCAAACCGTGTACGTCCTGATCAGATGTCGCATACAACGGCGTCTGATCTGGGTATAATTGATAGATTCTTTTGTTGTTGTTGTTTTTTTTTGTTGTTGTTGTTGATTGCCGTAACACACGAGTATAATTCAAGGTAGATTTCACGGTAAAAATAAGTAATGCACCACTTGCGCTAGACAAGACTGGTCAGTGCTTAAAATTTAAGCAGTCTGGTCAAATCTTGAAACATTGAAAACTGCAAAACCGCCCGTGGCGCAGGCCTTTTTTATTAGACCTAATTAGGTCCATGAAAGACGTTTCGTTCCGTCTCTCCTGTTTCCCGCCGTCTTTGCGCTTATACAAGACGGGAATCAGTTGTTTATAAATAGTTTAGGAAAACCCTGCGGAGGTGGAAATAACAACAAAACCATATTTTTTTTCTTTCTTTTTACATACCTGACTGTATATATTGATGACGCCAGCTTTGAACATTCTCGTTATACCCGGACTTCCGTCATATAACGGGGTTGAGGTGTATTATTTAAAAGGAGTTATAGGACTGCCAATTGTCATTAGTTTTCGTGACAGGTGATATATACATATTTTTTTGGGGGGAAATGGGCTCATTGATGACGTCATCATCATCGGCTGGACCGATTCAGATTTCAAAATTTCCAGAGCCCTGACTCACAGCATATGTTTTCAACTTTTCATGGTGAAAAAGTGCCTTATTTCAGGCTAGTTTATCAAATACCTTCACCTTTATTCACCACAAATCTAAAATGACCAAAACAGACATGTTAATATTTCATTTTTTTACAACTTGCCTATTAAGACAAAAAGTGAGAAAATATATGTTTTTAAAAATAGAATTTTCCGATTAGTCAACTATTTATATAGTCAGTCACATGCGTCAGAAGTGACTGTTGATTGATTTTATGCAGTCCCCATGACAATGGTTAACAGCACTAAGTAATGTGTCCTCTTAAGCTGAATGGACATACTTTCAGGGGAGGTTAACCTTTGTCATGCTGAATAAATTAAGATACATGTACCACGCCCGTTTCTAATCTTCAGCCAATCAGATTACTTTGATCCAGATTGTTGATATAAATTCAAATATCAACCAACAGTGCAGATTCAGATCAGTTGGCTTCTTCAGAAGCCAACTGATCTGGATCTACACTGTTTGCAAAGACAGGGTATATCCAGATTCAGCAGGTCAAGGGTTAACACGCAAAACTGTTTTGCTTCCCTTCTGAAAATGGGTCTACTCTAAAAGGAAAAATCTTCTCCCTTCATATGAGCTTGGGGCGCACAAAAGCAAAACAGAAAGTCATAAAAGTTGTCTTCCCCATAAAAATGGTGGAAAATCCACCAAGCGTATCAAGTCCAGATATAACCAGCACAGACAAGTGATTTTTAATAACAAACCACAAAAAATAATAAAGACCATTTTAGATTTCTTCATCCCTTAATACCAGGAAATTTTTCCAACTATGCACAAATGTAAGCCAATTATAAACTGAAAACACTATTACATTTTTGCTTAATACTGAGAACAATATTTCAGACCCATCAGTTTTTCAAAGAAGTAACTGAAAAACTTAGCTGAATTATAAAACAAGCTGGAGGTGGTAGCTTCCTTTTGCTACCTAGGAGACATGCTCTCAGCAGCTGGTGGCTGTGAACTTTCAACCACAACATGTGTGAAAACTGCCTTGAAGAAGTTCAAGGAGCTGCTACCAGTTCTCTTTTCACGCCACCTCTCTTTCAAGACACATGGCCGTGTGTAGAGCTCTTGTGTGCGGAGCCCAATGCTCCATACCAGTGAGACTTGGCCATTGACAAAGCCAAACCTCCAGCATCTGCAGCAGAATGATAGGGCAATGATCAGACAGACCTGCAATGTCAGGCTACGAGACACTGTCACCACCAGGTCCAATCAGCTACTTGTGCGGCTTGGCATTTAGGATCTAGACCTCATTCTGAAGGAGAGAAGGCTCTGCTGGTATGGACATATGGAATGCTCCAATGGTGCAGTCAAGACAGCCTTTCACATACAGGTTGAGGGAAAGCGTGGGCCTGGGAGGCCCAAGATGACATGAAACAGCTGACAGAGAGGGATTGCAGAGAGTGGAAGCTCTCGGCTATCGACCCTCACAAACATACTTGGAGATCTAGTGCGAGATCTGCCATGCGTGCAGTAAGCCAGCTACCTGGAAGGGGGCCCACTGATGTGGATGTTGCCCCTGTACCTGCATGTTAATCAAAAATCCGATTATGATATGATATGATGAATCATAAAATTAATTAATTGGGAAGAAGTAGGGGTTGTGTGCTTTTCTATTACGACTTATTCTCTGAAAGAATCATAACAGCCTGTACAAATGTGTCAAAAATGCAACAAATCTCAAACTAATCTGTTAAACTGACCAAGAATGAATATACATTTAAATTACCATTATTAGTAATTTAGTATCTACAATTATCTTACAAAAAATTTCAGTATGACATAAGGTATACTTAAGCAGTTAACCCTTAAAGCTCCAACGAAATTGCAGCAGATGACACTCTAAATTTATTTTTTTTATCTTTCAAAGAAAATAAAACTCAACATTTCATGTGAATTGTTGTTGTGTTGAGGTTTTACGGCCCAGTCAACCCAATGGGGTCATGTCGAGCGCGGTCAGTTTACCTAACCACACGTTTACTGGGCAGGCTTAGTCCTCTAAGCGGTTAACCAGTATTGTGCACATTCTTTCGCCAGAAACTGACAACTGCCCTTCTTGAATCAGCGGAAGGGAGAGAATGACCGTAGAAAATATTTCATGATCAATCTCCACGAAAGAATGTTGCCGACCTCGGCGGGGGTTGAACCCGCGACCTCCTGGTCTCCAGTCGGACGGCGCATCCAACTGAGCCACCGAGGCCGGCTCATTTCATGTGAAATGTCAAGATTTATTTTCTCTGAAAAATAATAAAAAACATTTCAAAATGTTGTCTGCTGCAGTTGTGATTGGCCCTTTAAGGGTTAAAATACAAGATGTACTTCTGTTCTGCACATTTTGCTCAAACATTTCAAAATTTGCATATCCATTTAATACAGTTAATAATGTAAAAATCAGTTCAACAACTATTTTTGCTTTAAATTGCTTAACAGGAATATGGATAAAATTTAACTAATCACTGATTGTATTAACACTTTGCATGCTGGGTAAAAATTTCAACAGACTACATTTTGAATTATTTTCTTACTTTTCCGTGAAAACAGGATCTGATACTTCATGCAAATTGTCTCCTAAGGAGACAATTTGCACGAAGTGTCAGATCCTATTTTCTAGGAAAAATAAGAAAAATTTCATTAGTTTGTCATCTGCTGAATTTGCCCATAGCATGGTAAGGGTTTAAAATAATTTTTATTTGAAAATTGAATAAACATATAGTGCTAGAAGCCTCACTCAAAGAAGAAATGTGCAGAGAAGTACTGCCACCAAGAAAGGGTGTGATATTCATTCATAGCCAATTAAGCAGACATTCTTACAATACTGAACTGAATAGAAATAAATGAAAAACTACAAACATACAAAACTGATAATTCTTCTGTATGATTACAAAAAAAAAAGGATTACACAAGATTTGCTCTACCAGACAATACTTTAGAATTCCTAGCTTGTTAACTATAACAATCTATGCCAGTCCTCAAAGATATCGACAGAAGGCACCTGTTACATAGCAAGAGTTTGGCATAATCAGGAATTTTAACTCTCTGAAGGGAGTATTTTTACAGGCATAGCATCAAACATTCTTAATGCTACATAAGTTATGCGATAAGTAAAGCAAAGCCACAATACAAATAGTTTCAGCTGCAAGAGTAGACACAAAACATTCTATCTTTATTAAAACTAACTCTACATGAAGCATGTTAGTAATTCATAATCACTATGCTTTACACAATAGTCATAAATTTAATTTTTTGCATGTTATTAAGCATGCTATGTTACAAGAATATATGTATGAGTATGTATATGAACTATGCTGATAGGTTAATACAAAGATAATTCGACTAATAACCTCCCCTTATCTATTTGTCATTACACATGGCTATTACCAGCTAGCATAACTCATAGCTTTTTTTTTTTTGTTGTTTTTTTGTTGTTGTTTTTTTTTTCCAAAAATATTGATATTTCAATTGAGCTCTTGATATTCAAAAACTTATGTTGTGGGACTTATTGGAACTGCCTCACAGTAGAGGAGAATCAAGCAAAAATATCAAGCTGTTTTTGTCTTTTTTATTTATTTTATTTATTTTTTTTTTCAAAAAAAAAGAAGCACTATTTCTAGAGCTATGTATACTAATTTGCTTTATAGAAGTTAATTGTAATTTTACAATTATTTTTTTTAAATTTCATATGTGTTAACCAGTATGCCTTGTACCTGTTAGAGTTAAATTTATTATGTATTTTTATGTTAAATATACCGTTGTTACACAAATTAAAAATAAATGACATCAGACATGTCTGATAGCAAAACAAAGCCATACAATCATGATCAATGACTTTTTTTTTCTTTTAAATAAAAATAAAATAAACTTTGAATTTTAATATCCTATACTTGTAACTAGTCCAGACTACTCCATTTAAAAAGAAATAAAACAATAAAATTAAAACTGTAGCTTCCACTTTTTCTTCTATAATTCATCATGAAAAAATACTTAGAACTTAAATAATAAAATATTAAAATCAGAAGCACTGATAAAGTATATTAAAATTTTCAATAACAAGAAATTAAGTTGAATATAACTAGCCACAAACTGGACAGGTTCCTTAGGAGCAATCAAACCACAAAGACTGCTGTCTCGAAGCTTTTATTGTTGTAGGGGTGGGGGTGTACCTACTTTGCAGCTCTAGCATTTGTAAGCCAGTGACAGAAAGACAAATATGTTGCCATGAGAAAAGGGTCCTTGCAACACTTGAGGACAGGGACAGTGAAGGCCCAATTCATCCTGCACGTCCACAGTCTGACCATGGCTTTTGATATCCACTGATATATGCTACAGTATTGAAGGTCGTGTAATGGACAGTGCAGGCTTTGTTCAAACTGGGCAAATGCACAAGCTGTTTTAAGCCTTTATGGTCCATATATGCAATAAGGTACCTTTTCTCTGCAAATGATATCATTATCTGAATACAGTCAGCACTCACATGCTTTCCTTTTTGACCAAATAGTATTGGCAATATTTAAAGGGAATCACTACACTTCAAGAGGAGACAACTGTGTCAAAACTACTTTTGCTCCCTTCTGAAAAAGTGTCTACTCTAAAAGGAAAGAATTTGCTCCCTCTGGGAGCAAATTCTTTCCTTTTAGAGTGGACCCTTTTCAGGAGATTGGTGTACACGAAAACCAACAGGAAGTCTCAGAATTTGTCTCCCTTGGCAAAAAATGGATGAAAATCTACCAAGTATATTGATTCACTTTTATTTCTCCACATTCAAGTGTGCAGTGAGATTTCATTAGAATGATCTCAGCAAGATAAATCTGCTTAGAAACACAACAAATATAGGTCAATGCATCTTCACTATAAAATCAAGGGAATATTTCCTGTGTTGCAAATCTGATAAACAAACAAATGTGTCAGCACAGGTTTGTTATAAGATATGCAGGACTTCCTCTATTTTAAACATGGTGAAAACTTATGTATAAAATATTATAAAAGTTATATTTGTTTTTGTATGTTTCTTTTTTTATGCTCTTTCAATGTTTTGAAATGATGTCAAAGTTTTGCGACATGAATCCTCTTCATTCTTCTCAAGGTGAGATAGCATTCTATTGGAAATGTTTTTGTATTCTCGGAGGAAATGTTCCTCTCATGAATTTCGAGTTCTATTTTCCACAGAAATTACTAAAAATAGCTCCTGATATGTAATATATATTTTATGGAGAAACAAGAAAAAATATTTACCATATTCACCCTATTACTGGGATAACAATTCCTAGCCATACCTGTACTAAGATTTGAACATGTCCATTTTACTAGCTGTAGTATATCTAAAAACTGTTGGATGACTAATAAACAGTTTAGACTCTATTCGGATACCAAGTTTTGCATGATTGAGGACCTATTCTATTTGCTCAGGCCTTTCTGTCCTAATACTTTGGGTAAAACATGGTACCTGAATACCCTGTAATCAGAAGCACTAATAACTCTTGATATTAATGCTTAGAGGGCTGGGTAAAAATTTCAGCAAACCACATTTTCAAATATTTTTCTTATTGTTCCAGAAAACAGGGTTTGATTGTTCATGCAAACTGTTTCCTATCCAGGACACAATTTGCATGAAATGTCAAAGCCTATTTTTTGGGAAAAATAAGAAAATATCAATCAATTTGTCGTCTGCTGAATTAGTCCAGAGAGTGGTAATGGTTAAATGTTCAATCTATCCAGCTTGTAGCTTTATTTCAAATACAAGAAGACAGACAGACAGACAAACAGACAGACAGACAGTCAGAGACTAAATGATATGAAACGCATGCACCATTGCAGCTACATATTTCTACCACAAGAGAAGCATAGCTCCAGATAAGGCATTCTATTTTTTTTTTTCAATCAAAAAATATGGATATTTTTCTTATTTCTCCACACAACATTTGTCATATGACTGCCAACAAAGGCCTTCTCTGATTGGCTGAAACTGGCTGTAACAGGTTTTTACAAAATCTTGATGTTATAAAATTAACATTAAATTAATAAAATTAATGCTGGTAAAATTAGCTGCTACTTCTTAAAAATAGCCTGGCTAAGGTCAATGACACTTTTGTCACTGCTTCCAGACAGCTAAAAATAGTCATATAACAAATAGCCTGGCTAAGATCAAGGACCGGTCAACACTTTTGTCACTGTTGCCAGACAGCTAAAAATAGTCATATAACAAAACAACTGATGTATTCTATTCAGCTTAACATCAGGGTTAACTTTCTAGGGTTGACAAATCCTGATGTTAACCTCAACAGAATGCATCAATTGTATCATGTTGTGGATATGCATAAGAAGCACCTCACTGACATGCTACTAATGAATACCACAATGTATGTTTTCATGGAGAAATAAGGAAAATATTATCTGGCTACCCCCTCGTACCCAGAGCTATGAAGAAGTGTGGAAGAACTGAAACAAGGCACATCACAGGAAAAAAATCTGTCATACAGAATATGCAAACAGTGATAATCCAGACTATCACAATCTGCTCAGGGATCTAATTGTTTTGTGCATGTAGTTTAGTAAAAGATATATACCAGCATGAACTGTGCACACCAGACTATGCATATGCCCTGTCTAGTCAGGATATGCATGGTTCACTATTTAACCACTAGCACTTGCAGTGCAAATTCAAAAGACAAAAATTGTTATATTTTCTTATTTTTCCCAGAAAATGGATTTCTGACAATACACGCTTATTGTCACAATTGGCACGACATGTCAAACCTTATTTTCTGGAAAAACTAAAAATAAATATTTCAAAATGTTATCTGCTGGAATTTCTACCCACCATTCTATGCGTTAAAATCTCCAAAGTTTAAAGTATATTTGTATCAACTGCTCATGAGCTGACCTGCATTTGGGTCTAGGCAAGAGTGCTTTCACATGACTGAGGACAGGTTTCATCATAACTGAGATATTTGAGGGTCAAGCTCTGCCTTAGTTACCAATAGCTCTGCAACAGTGGTTTCAGGCTGGCAACCAGCATACATGTTAATTCAAGATTCTCTAAATGCAGAGAATGGTCTGGTTCTTTGCTGTTTGCATATATGATATGGTAAGAAATCCTGTGCCATGCCTCATGTACAAGTATACAACACATTAGAAGAGAGCACAAATGATCATAGCTCTACATAAGACTTTTTTTTTTCAACCAAAAGTAATGATACTTTTCTTATTTCTCCGTGAAAACATATGTTGTGGGTACTCATCAGAAGCGCCTCACCGAGGCGCTTTTGATGAGTACCCACAACATATGTTTTCACGGAGAAATAAGAAAAATATGAATCTGGATACACTACTTATGTAGAGCTTTGGCGCAATGCTAATATAACTCAACTACAACAGCCACAATAATAGCGTGGCACAAACTAGATCATACATGATTACATGTCTCTCACCTGACGAGGCGTAATCAGCTGGGTTAACTGTCCTTCCTTGTAATATATAGCAACATGGGCATTACAATTTTTGCAATTATGCAAGTTTTCATTACAAGTAAAAGGCTACTAGTACCATAACAAACAATGGCTATTACATTTTTTAATGACTTTGGAACAAATTTTAAATTGTTTGATGTGTTAATGCTGATTGCAAGAAGATACATAAGGAATTGTGAATGGTAAAAAATCTCATAAATTCTTGAAAATAATGCAAAAAGGAAAAAAAACAAAAACAAAAAAAACAATGCAGGTTTTCTTGGCATTTTAAGGGTTAAGCATTTTGATTTAATTTGGGAGTTTTATGGCCCAGTTAACACTAAGGTCATGTTGAGCTCATCAGATAACCTAGTCACACTTTTGCAGGGCAGGCTTAGTCCTCTAAGTGGTTAAATAGTACTCTATGCATATACTTTTGCCAGCAACTGACATCTGCCCTTCTTGAATCAGAAAAGGGGCAGAATAACCATAATTGGATAACAGTTACTCATAGTACTGGGATTAAACAATAAAGCCAAACCTGTCATAGGAGACCACCCGAGGAAGTAATTAATGTGTTATTTAAAGATAGGTGGTCTCAATTAACACAAGTCAGAAAGAACTATATCATCAAGGTACACCTTTAAGTGGTCTGTTAATGGAATATTGTCCCTTAACAGAGGTGGTCTTTAAGAAAGTTATAACAGTATATCAAAAGTTTGTTATCAATCTGTTTTAACTACACCATTTTCCAGAAGCCAAATTTCCAACAGCTAGAAAGCTTTCATGACATTAACAAAGCATCATCACCATGTTTAAGGTTAATGGATACACCAGGCATATTTTCTATTATTTCTGACAAGGGAAACAACTTCTATGACGTCCTGTTTGCTTTCCCGCAAACAAAGCACCTGAAATGGAGTCTATTCTTAAAGGAAAGAATTTGCTCCCATGGGAGTAAATTCTTTCTTTTTTGAGTCGACCCCTTTTCAGAAGGCAGCAAATACAATTTTAACAGAGTTGTCTCCCCTGAAAGTTTATCAATTCCCCTTAATTTCACAAACTAAAACAAAGCATGTCTCATCCAAATAACTAATGTGAACCCATTCAAATGGTACAAGCTCTCATTCAGAATACATAGCTCCAGATAAAATGCATGTCCAGGCTCCATGGTTATAAAACTTTTTTCATACTCAACTCAGCTGAGCATGAAATTTGTCCTGCTAATAAATCTCAAATTACTTACAATTGCAAATTCTTTCTTGCTAAACATAGCTGAGCATGAAAATTTCTCTGCCAATAAATATGAAAATGCCAACTTTGTTGGCATTTTCATACTTATTAGCAGAGAAAACTTCCACGCTATTGTTAGCATTTTCACATTTATTAGCAGAGAAATTTTTCATGCTCAGCTAAGTTGAGCATGAAAAAAGTTTTAAAACCTTGGGGCCAGATAACTACTTGTCTAATGTCTTATTACTCCATAAAAAAGTATGTGGGTGCCTTATCAAGGTGTTTCTAAGAAGTACTCACAACATAATTATGTTTTCATGGAGAAATAAGGAAAATAGCAAAACTTTTAGGTTGAAAGAAGTACCTTATCTATAGAGCTATGTAACCTATGCATTCAGTATAACTCAAACACTGCCAGACATAATCACAGTCCTGCAAATATTTTTTTTATCTGAGTTGAGGTTTATGTACCTTTCAATGTTTTGGGGAGGGGGGAGGGGGGGGGGAAGGGGGGAGGAGGGGGAATTACCCTGGAGAATTAGACATTTTTGAAAATTGACTGTCTAATTCTCTACCCATGAGCCTCAAATTTGAGTCGAAAATCATGTAGGTGGGCATTAAAATTTGCACATAGTTTCTTCTAGAATTTCCCTTTTAGCTGTCCAATACCCTGCCCATGTGTCAAAATTTTCTGTCCAATTCCCAGGGGTTGGGTATCATTTGGATGTCTTATCCCAGCCACCCCCTCTTTGGTTTAACAATGATGGGTGCATTAAAGACTGAGTAAACAATTTTCAGTCACGTCTTGGACTCCCAGGCAGTATGATAAGGGAAAGAGAAATGATAGATGAGAAAAAGGCCCCAAACCTTTAATTTGATTCAAGACAAAAACCTTTCTGCAAAAAGCCAATGATGGAAAGGCCAATCCTCCAAAAATTTCATCAGAAGGGGGCACCACCTAACCATCAATATTTGCACATCTGAATTAAAAGATACACTGGTACCTCTTTATAAGATAGTTCATTACAGCACGGTCTTGAATATAAAAAGGGTTTAAATATGGAGCCCAAAATTGTTGTATTCAAACACAAATGTATAGATTATATAGAAAAATGACCATATATGGTCATTTTTCTATATAATCTATACATTTTTCTTTGGATACATCATGGTTGTTTAGCTAACATGGTTTTTGCTTTGGATCCCAGCAATAGTGTTATAAAGAGGTTTTAGTGTAATTACTTTTTGTGCTTTCAGTTTTTTCCAGTGCAATGAAGAATTAAGTTAATTCTGTTCAAATCTAACAATCTCATACCTAGGACAGATATACTCTACCCGAGTGTGGGATAAGTTCACTAAAAAGATGACAGAAATGTCAGGACATGTGATTTGTGACTTCTGCATCATACTTATCATGGGGGCTAAGCAACTTTCAGAGCTATAGGAACATGACTGTTAACTGATAACAATGTTACACAGTCTGTAAATTTGGGGCTATTCCTACCTGTAATATCTGCACCAAAATCTACATCTCCAATAAGATCTGCATCCTGCATCGTCAACTCATCAAATATTGATGTATTGTTGGTTCTGAAAAAATATACATATCAAACTAAATGTAAAACAAAGAAATCTGTCAAGTTTGCACCTTGTGCAGGATTTCTTTCCAAGTACTAGTGCAAAAGTGAATGGTTACCTATCATATCTATCTATTCATAAACATAGTTCTAGTTAAGGCACTTTTTTCAATCCAAAAGGATTGATATTTTTCTTATTTCTCCACGAAAACATATTTTGTGGCTACTCATTAGAAGTGCTCTTATCTAGACCTATGATAAATGTCCTAAAATTAGAACAAGTCTATTTTACTGCCTACTAATGTGTCTAAAAACTGCTGAATGAAAGGCAAACAATGTAGGCCCTGATTTGATAATGGATTCTGTGGTGGCTGATCTGGGTCTATACTGCTCTAGTATTTCTGTATGTTCGTTTGTGTTGAAATTTTATTCTCCAGTCAACCCATTGGGGTCATGTCAAGCGTGGTCAGTTTACCTAACCACACTTTTACAGGGCAGGCTTAGTCCTCTGAGCGGTTAACCAGTATTGTGCACATTATTTCGCCAGAAACTGACAACTGCCCTTCTTGAATCAGGGGAAGGGAGAGAATGACTGTTGAAAATATTTCATAATTAATCTTCACTAAAGAATGTTGCCGACCTGGCGGGGGTCGAACCCGCAATCTCCTGATCACCAGTTGTCCCTGCATCCAACTGAGCCAATGAGGCCGGCCTTTCTGTATGGATATGTAAGGTAAATACGGCAAGCCCAAAGATGCTATAGGAAGCAACGAGATACGTTAATGACCCTATCAGATGGCCTTATATAAAATTTTAAATAGAAAACATGTATGCCGCACTTTCATATAATATAAACACATATTTGGGCAACATGTTTATTTTTCACACATAACAAACCAGAAATGCATTTGTAAAACACTATGCCCAAACTATATGCCTGTTCATACACTGTTTGCCATTCAGTATGTTAATTTATATCAACAATCTGGTTGTACCTGACACCCTACCAAATGCCCTCTACAACCTGACAGTTTCCTGAAAATAGCTCAAAGGGTAGTTAGGAGTTATGGGTGCACAATAATGCATTTATGGACAGGCAGATGGATGGATGGATGAATGGATGAATTCCATGCTGATAGCTATATCCCCTTAATCTCTCGGTAGCAGGATAACGAAATTCAACAAAAGGTCTTGATGGTAGAGCTATATAAACTTAGATGCAATTTTTTTTACTTTTATATGGAATTTCTGTGACCTTGACCTCAAGGTCATACCCCGGGATGGGGATGATGCTGAGTAAAACTCTAGACCTATATCTACCAACGTCAAATATAGATGAAATTCCTCAAAGGGTCTTGACGGTATAGCTATATAAACTTAAACACAAAAAACTTTGACTTTTTTATAAAAATTCTAAGTCTGTGACCTTGACCCCAAGGTCACCCCCGGGGTGGGGATGGTGCTGATAAAAACTTTAGACCTATATCTACCATCATGCCAAATATGAATGAAATCCATCAAAGGGTCTTCAAAATATGAGGTCTTATAAACTTTAAAGCAAAAACTTTGACCCTAAGACAAAAATAAAGTATAAATGAATAATACTTCAACGGACTGACGGACAGACAAACAGATTCCTTGCTGATAGCTATATCAGCTCAACCTTTCAGTTAGGCGAAAATGAAATTCAATAGAAGGTCTTGATGATATGGCTATATAAACTTAAGCGCAAAATTTTTTACTTTTATATAAAAATTCTAAGTTCGTGACCTTGACCTCGGTCACATCCAGGGTGGGGATCATGCTGAGTAAGAAGCTAGGCCAATATCTACCAACATGTCAAATATAAATGAAATTCCTCAAGGGTCTTGATGATATACATGTAGCTATATAAACTTAAACACAAAAAACTTTGACTTTTTTCACGAAAATTCTAAGTCCGTGACCTTGACCCCAGGGTCATCCCCGGGGTGGGGCTGGTACCGATAAAAACTTTAGACCTATATCTACCATCATGCCATATATGAACGAAATCCATCAAAGCGTCTTCAAAATATGAGGTCTTATAAACTTTAACACAAAAACTTTGACCCTGTGACTTTTTTATGAAAATTCTAAGTCTGTGACCTTGACCCCAAGGTCACCCCTGGGGTGGGGATGGTGCTGATAAAAACTTTCGACCTATATCTACCATCATGCCAAATATGAACGAAATCCATCAAAGGGTCTTCAAAATATGAGGTCTTATAAACTTTAACATAAAAACTTTGACCCTGTGACGGAAAGATGAACGAACGAACAAACGAACGAATGAACGTACAAACGAACGTACATACGAACGAACCGATGGATGGAAAAGCGAAAACTATATACCCCCACATACTTCGTATGTCGGGGCTATAACAAGATTGCATGTTACCCAGTGAAGACTCAGACTGAAGATATTATGGATCCTTGGATACCCACAGAGTGACCTGTGAAAATTATTGATCAGATCATGTGGATGCCCAGGCTGATAAGAATCTTTGCTGTGTACATATGTGATCTCGTAGGATATGCTGTGCCATGGCTCATATGTTGTGGTACCATTAGAAGTGCCTTGGTGAAGTTCTTCTAATGAGTACCCTAAACATGTTTTTGTCGAGAAATAAGATGTTTATCTGGATATTTGTCCAATCTGGAGCTATGTAATTATATCATTCTGATACTATATAGCAAACATCAAAGACTTCGAACAAAATGGACTGATGAGTCAGCTGCATTAGTTCTTTACAGATCTCGAATGCTTAAAAGACCTATTTTCTCTTAAAGTGACCCAATTCACAGCCCCAGATAAGGCACTTCTTCCAGCAAAAAAGTTTTATAATTTTTCTTATTTCTCCATGAAAACATATGTTGTGGTACTCATTAGAAGTGCCTCAGTGAGGCACTTCTAATGAGTACCTACAACATGGTTTCATGGGGAAATAAGATAAAATAGTTTCTGAGTAGCAAATACCCCTCATATCTGGAGCTATGCGGCAACTGAGACTTACTTGTGTTTTCTGTTATTATTGGCACTAGCAGCACTCTCAGTGGATTCTTCCATTGGTTCTAACTCAGGAGTTGTAGCAACTATGTGAGCAATTGTAGAATCAAGACCTGCAATGCCAAACCATAGAACAGGTATTGTTATGAACTATTTCTAAAAGAAACATAACAAGACAAATGGAGAAAAATGTATGACACTTAGTTGTTTTGTTGTTCTTTTTATACAAGCTAACAAAGTCTTTAAACTATATAAAACCTTTAAAGAGGCCACAGTGGTCGAGAAGTTGCCCACCCGAGTGAAACAGCCTTTGCACATGTGCAAATGCCGATACAATAATTTTCCACTATTGTTATGGCAACCAATCAAAACAGCGTGTGGATGTCCTCTGAAATATAGCAGACTGACTGCATGCTACAGTTTTCTGGGTGACAAATTCTGAGTTTAACACTTTGCATGCTGGGTAAAAATTCCAGCAGATGATATTTTAATATTTTTTCTTATTTTTTCTAGAATATAACTGATGCAAAATTGAACAAATGTAGTTCAAGCTTTTGTTTTGTATAAGTCATTTAACATATTTTTTGACATGTATATAGTTTTGACAGGTCATTTTGTGCCCCGACATGCTGAATTTTAAGCTCAAAGGAAGTTTTTATCCCACTAAAGCCATCATAGCTTCATATGAGGGGGTATCCACATATTAGTTTTATTTCTCCATGAAAGCAGACAATGCACATGACATGCTTAGCAGACAATGCACATGACATGTCAAGTCTTATTTTCTCTAAAAAATAAAATAAAATTTTAGAATGTCATCAGCTACAATTTTTTTTAGTGGGTTAAGGGAACTATTGCCCAAATATTGCTAATTCTTGCCCTTCAGACTACAAATAGATTAAAATACAAAGCCACAGATAAATAAAATCCATTTTGGACTGATTATGTATGCATCACTCAGGACCCTTGCCCCTAACTTTTAAGAGTCCAGAACAATATATTGGAGGTAAAAACTGCCAAAATGCAAGCCTGGGAAAACCTTGGGGTTCAAACTTAACCTGGAGCAGTAACACTTTCTGGATTTTTAGGAAAATGTCTCAACTACTGTATTTACCCAATGTATTCGGACAGAAGGGCCTAGATGAGCAGTATAGACCCAAATCAGATGCCGCAAAATGAAGCACCTGATCAGAGTCTACTCTTTCTGCCACTCATTCAGCAGTTTGTAGACACTCCATATGTAGTAAAATTGGACTTCTTCAAATTTTAGGACATGGCAATGTGTGGTAAGTAGTTTAGGCATATGAATACTTAGGGTAATTGCGGTAGTTAATCTTGGAGGTTACTGAGAAGGCAGACAAAACCTATCTGTTTTTTATCTTCAGAGATCCAGATTAAAGGTTTGTGGAGATCAATACTCATCTTATTTCTCAACAAAAGCATATGTTGAGGAAACATATTAAAACTGGCACAGAGGTAATTTAAATGAGAACACACAGTATAAGCTTTCCTGGAGAAATAAGAAAAATACAGATATAGTGTGTCGTAAAATAAGTATTTTATCTGGACTTGCCATCCTAACAGCATTTTTTAGACAAAGAACCTAATAGTCGAACGGACTATTCTAATTTTTCACCAAGTACAGTATGGAGTTAAGGCGTCTAATTATTTAGGGTAAGTACAGTATATAAAATTTCCTATTGATAGGTTTTATTTTAGTACTTTTAAATGTTTTTTCTTTAACTATTGTCAACATAAATGCAGTACTCGGTAGTACAATTTGTGCCATGAGAAAACTTACCTCACCATTCAATTAATTCATAGCTTTTTCACATGCTGAGCATACTGGGTAAAATTTTTAGCTGTGACATCTTTTTTTATTATTTTTCTCAGAAATATATATATAAACATGAAAACGATAATACCCTACCATTATCGTGTCAAGGGTGGAAAACTCTGTCAAAAATTGATGAAATTTACCCATTAGCAATCCCACACCAGATCTCTATAATATCAATGCACATTTGGTGAAAATCGGGTGGATGGATGGATGGACAGACACACGGACACCAACATGAAACCATAATACCCCGCCACTATCTGTGGCAGGATATAAAAAGATAGAAAGAACAAGGAATAACCAATAATTACAGATAAATAACATAACGTAACTAAATCTCTAACATCATACAGGTTCATACCTGAGCCACTTTCGATATACCAAAAATGAAAGGAATACAACTTAGTACAGTAATCGTATTTTCCCCTAGTCATTTTTGATAATATAAATACTCTGTAAAATTAATTAGAAAAGGTATTCTGATGCTCAAAATAATTCAATGAAACTATCTCTTCTCAATATGATTCTGGAAAACTCTACAAACTTATTGTGAAATAAATACTATACTTTAACATGAAAAGATGTATTTTCATATAATATCTTGATACAATACAGTATTTACATGTACTTCACATTCCAAAATCTTATAATGTTTACACATTATAATACCTATTTAACTGATAACTCCCTTGACAAAACCTGGCTCCAAACTACCATATTTTCTCCACTAATACACTAAGAGATATTGAGTTCTCAGTAGCAGTTTAATGAACATAAAATATAGCTCCAGATAAGAGTAGTATCCATTTTTCTCCACAAAAACATACGGTGTAAGTAGTAATTAGAAGCTCTTCGCTTCGGCGCTTCTAATGAGTGCCCACAATATGTTATCGAGGAGAAATAAGAAAAATATAAACACTTTTCAAGTTATGTTGAGCTATGATAGAAGCACCGACATTTCAATTTCATTTGAATGAAAGAAATAAACTGAAATGATTGACTCATTAATTTGAAAATAAAATTTTTGGACAACAATAAAATAAGTTTATATCAAAAGTAACTCAGGTAACAACCTTTAACATTATTCCTGTTGAATATTGCAAACAAAAGTATTTAACTTACCACAAGAGGATATCCATGGAAGCAAAACAAAATAAGATGAAATAGTATGATGAGACAAGGCTTATGTATACAGTCCCAAGGACTTAAGGAGGAGTATTTGGTGATAATCTGGGATAATTTTTCTTATTTCTCTATAGAAACATGTGTTGTGGGTACCTATTAGAAGTACCTCACCAAGGCACTTCTAATGAGGGAGAACTGGAGAAAAAGATCCCAGAATTACCATCAAGTACTCCTCCTGACAAGTCCTCTGCTGTCTTTGACACTACATGTATCTCTTAAAATTTTATAGATGATCATTCTGTATTTTTATTCTATTTTATTTTATTTTGTATGTCATAATACAGTCAACATGTAAACAGATCAGAACATTGAGTATATTAACCCATATGTAGATTTCTTTTTTTCTAAATGGGATTCTTGGAGGGCATACCCATACCTGAGCAGTTTCCATTCATGTTTGAGCAATTTTAATTGACTTCCACAGATAGTGTCATAATAAACAAAGTTTCATATTAGTAAAATGCCATCACATGACCATCACATGATAGCTGGTGACAGGGCAATCTGCTGTTTAAGATACGAAAAAAAAACACCCAAAAAACCTCCAAGAGATAAGTGCAAAATGAGGGCAATGCGAGGATTTAACTACTTATGCCAATACATCTACCATGTTTGTACACATTTATCACCAGTTGTTCTGATAGAGTTCATGTGGTTGCCAAAAGAACCTGTTGGATCTAATAGGGCAATAGAGACCAAACAAAATGAAACCAGCAAATTAGAAAATCGTGAAATTCGACTGTGAATTAAATTTGGAGATTAATTTTACTGACTGATATTCAATACAGACAAAACTAAGTTTGAAAGAAAGCATATATTTGAAAGACAGTGTATGCCTCTCTATGTCTGAGAGCCTATGGTCAAATGGTGTATACATTTACTGTATTTACCCTTAATATTGGGACACCTAACTTCTTACCATACATGTTCTAAAATTTGACCAAATCCATTTTACTACCTGTAGATGTATCTAACACTTTGCTGGTTGAGTGGCAAACAGTGTAGACTCTGATCAGATGCCACATTATTAGATACTACACTGTTTGCTCATGCCTGTCTGCCACAATCCTTACATTTATATGATAAGATACAAATTTTACTTTGTTGCAGCTCACTGACTCATGAACGCATGGGGCCATGTGCAAAGTTTGTGAACCTCTTCTGGTCACAAGCAAAGTAAGTGAATCCTTTCAGGGAAGGGAAGAGGATTCTTATATTTATGACACAGTCTGAACCTCTGACACATTGCTATAAAGTGCCATCAAGATATTCCATATGGTTACCTACTTATGATATGCACAAGGTCAGTCTAAAATTTCATCAAGGGGAAGTAACTCAGAAATTGAGAAAGGGAGAGCAATCTTTTTTGTTCGCAACACAACATCTTAACCTGATACACATTACTATAAAGTTTCATGAAGATATTCCATACAATTACCTACTTGTGGTAAGCACAAGGTCAGTCTAAAATTTCATCAAAGGGAAATAACTCAGAAATTGAGAAAATGAGAGCAATCCCTTTTCACACCATCTTAACCTCATACACATTGCTATATAGTTTCATCAAGATATCCCATATTTACCTACTTATGGCACACACAAGGATAGTATGGAAGAAAATCTAACCAAAGGGAAGAAACTCAGAAAATAAGAAAGGGAGAGCAATCATTTTTGCACCTGACACACCATCTTGGCCTCATACACATTGCTAAGAAGTTTCATTCAGATATTCCATATGGTTATTGAGTTATGATGTGCACAAGAATAGTCTGTAAAAAATTTAAACAAAGGGCAGTAACTCAGAAACTAAGAAAGTGAGAGCAACCATTTTTGTACACGACATGCAGTCTTGAACTCATACACAATGCTATGAAGTTTCATCAAAATATTCCTTACGGTTACCTAGTTATGGCGTGCACAGGAATTGTTTAAGCCAGACGGAAGGACGGATAGCCCGACAACGCCATAACATAATACGTCTGTTTTTTTTTAAAGCAGGCAAATAAAAATTCAAGCTGTTTTAAAGAAGCAGAAAAATAACAACAGGTAAACAGGGAAAAATCTCTACAAAAAAGAAATGCAAGCACTACATATATTAATGTTTCTTTTCATGGATTCCCTTGCAACATTCAGAATCAATGACTTTTGTTTTAATTCTGACTTAAAAGGAACAGTAAATAATAAAAGTAGTTGTAGATCTATGTTAAACTTACCAGGCATAGGGTCCTCTTCAAAAGAAAACTGTGGTGAGTGTGGACTTATTGGTGAGATAGGTGAATTAACTTTTCCTGAAGTTTCTAATTTATCTTTTGAGTCTTCTGTTTTTGGTAAAGAAATGGATGGAGTTGCAACAACTAATTTCTCATCAGATTTTATTCTAGTTCTCTGTATCACAGAACTTTCAGAGCTGATTTTAACACTTTCAGATCGTTCAACAGAACCACCTGAGTCTGCTTCAGATTCTTTTGTATCACTTTGTGTATCAACACTAACACCAGAATCAGATTTATTTTCTGAATCATTTGCAGTCTTTTCATCACTTTTGTCACAAGTACTTTGTGTTTCACTATCAACTGATGTTACTGTTTTACTAGAGATATCACCAGTTGATGCAGTTTGATTTTTGACTAGGGATACATCAGGGTGACTCTCTTTCTCCACTGCTGTTTCTGATAAAACAAACAAAATGCAAAAGAAAATAAAAAGCAACACAAACACATCAAATTAACTTGACAGTAACTGCTAAATATAAACAATAGAACACAACACAAAAAGATGCTACATATTCTGCTATACAGAGTAACCATACATGCTGAAATTCTCTACCATCTTGGACCATTGTGTTATCTTCAATAACTGCCCTAAAATTCTGAACGTTTTATTCCATAATTTTTTTGCCTAAATTTTGCATCTTATGCAGTTGTCGAACAATGTAGACCCTGATCCGATTGCTCCTTCAGGAGCAGTTTGGATCTGCACTGTTTGCATACACCATTTTGAGAGAAACTTTAGTGTACAAAATTTTAGGTATCAAAAACCATAATGTAGCAGTGATGCAGCCAAGATTTCTGTTCAGTATGGGAGGTCCAACACTAACTTCTGAAATGACTTCACATGTGTTGAAATGCTCTAATATCTTGGATAAATGTACTTACAAAAGTATATAATTTAGCAAACAGGATTTCTGTTCAGCATAGACGGAACTAAATCACTTTTTTCTAAAATAAGCATGGTCTAGGCATGCATAACAAGTTCACACAATGCCTACAATATGAGCCCTTTACTTTGATACCTGGAGAATATCAGAAATCAATGGAAATGAGTCTGAAAGAACCAACATGAGTATGAATCAGAGCAAGCTGTCCCCATGTGGTTTACTAACCACAGCATTGCCTAAAGAATTGCAAAAATATGAAAGAAAAAAAAAACAACAACAAAAGTTACTATGGACTTTTTTTTGACAGATTTCTTTGTTCACACGCAGCATAAAGAAAATTACTGAAATAGAAATGACTTGGCCTACACAGATTTTTCGCAACTGCAGGACCACAATACCTAATTGCAAAATTCCTTGAAGACTGGCTTCAACTCTGTGCACCTTCAGAAAACAATATAATACTACTTATTTATCATATGACATCGCTATTATTCAGTGGATAACATCATGTCATCAAAAATTATATAACACTTGGTTACTGGTGGTAGTACAGTACAAGTTTCGCGAAGGTTATATCGTTCGCGCCCCACGATAAAAACTTTTGCTCGTTAGCGCGAAACAAGCGTGGGATGAGCGTGGGTTTAGCGCGGGTTTAGCGTGGGTTTTGCACGAAGCGTGAAGAATGGAACGCAAGGTTACGTAATCGTAGCGTGAAACGTATTACTGGCACGAGCGTGACAAGCGTGGAAAGGATTAACGACAGTAGTAAAATATTTCTATCACAGGTGAGTGTGAATAAAGATCGATTCACGGTACTTTTGCAGTAGATTTTGATCCAGAAGTTCTCATTCTGTTGACAGAAAACCACAGCACAATAAATAAAATTGCACATTATCTACATGTATGTGTGGACGCGCAACCTGAGCCGAGTCTTCCTTGTTTTATATCATTTCGCGTATTTGTGATCTCAATGCCTACGCGACAAATACAAATTGTCCGTCGGGAAATTGAGATTCTCCTTCAACTTAATTAATGTCCAGTCGGGGAAGTATTTCACAATCTGGCAATAAAATGGTTTTTTTTTTTTTTGGTTTTTTTTTTGTTAGCGGTTTAGATGAGTTATTGCATATGCGACCAGCATGTACAGCCCGACGTTAACCGGAGTTCCTTGGTGTAATTTGACGAAATACCTGGCCGATTTTTATTTATTTGTTTTTCCATCATATAGTACAGTCAGCGTGGAGGTTATATCGTCCATTCTCATGCGGATGCGTAAGTTGATCTGAGTCTGCACTAGTCGCAAAAGTCTCATTGTACCAAATGAGTTTTCCCAATCGCCGCACTCCGTGTCCCCAAAAATTAGGTTCATTCCCTTGTTCTCTTAAAATATTTACCAAAGTTGCAATGATACGCCACCAGACGACGACACACAATTCTGGGACGTTCGCATTTCCAGTATAGATTACAAAAATACAAGTGGAGATACCCAGAAGATGCACAGTCACATTCCCTTGCCCCGCATGAAGAAACCGCGTGCTCGTAACGGTAACGTCACGAGAAATCGAGGCGGATACCGCTAAGAGAAAAACACACTTATGTGCTTTAAATTATAGAGATTTTTTTTTCGTCAGAACTGCATATGAGACTGGCATGTATAAAAAGTAGAACCTCAGTATTGGGACAGAAAGGCCTATGCAAAGTGTAGACACAGATCAGACGCCGTAGAGAAAAGGGGAATTGAACTAGTGAGGGGGAACAGAGAATATGGAAATTTGGAAACACTTTTAGGACATAAGACGTGCGACTAGTGAAGACTCAGATCATCTTCCGATGCAAGGGCGGTCAGATTTTGCCAGTTGTGGTGACAAACAGGCATGTACATGTAAACTTCAGTTCTTGAAGAGATTACAAATCTCTGGTTAAATACATCACCATTTCAGTGAAGGTTTAAATGCGTTCTGTGGCGTCTGATCTGGGTCTACACTGTTTGCTCAGGCATGTCTGTCCGAATACGTAGAGTAAGTACGGAAATTAGATCAAATCGAACCCCTTTCAGAAATCGTCCTGGATCCGCCCCTGATTCATAAAAAAAATGCTGTGTTCGACTCGTAAAGTTCATTATCAAGGCATATGCAATTAGCTCCCTTTAAACAGTAAAACCTAGAGTGAGGGCATTACCCCGCATTTACCAGGGTATAAATAAATATTGGCACTGTTATTCTTTTACATCATCTATATATTGAGAACATTAGGATTATTAAAATACCCAGAAAATGCAACAGTCACAAAGCAACATTCTTTCCCTTGCCCCGCATGAAGAAACCACGTGCTCGCAGCGGTAACGTCACGTGAAATCGTGGCGGAAAACTGCTTCGGGAGAAAAACACAACTTAATTTATAGAGCCTTTTCTCGTCAGAAATGTACACAAAACTGGCACGTATTAAAAAAATAAAGAACCTAAGTATTGGAACAGATAGGCCTATGCAAACAGTGCAGACCCAGATTAGAAGCCGCAGAGAACAATTTTGATTGAGTTGGGGTTTAACGACACGTCAACCCTTGTGGGTCATTTTGTGTCGTCTCCCAGAGAAAGGGAGAAAATAGACAGAAGAGATAGCAGAAGAGATGAAAGGGAGGGACAGGGAAGAAAGAGAAACAGGAATGAAAGTGAAGAAACAGAAGAAATAAAAACATCACCTCCCTACCCTTACCTGCTACAAGGATAGCAGGCCTTGCCCAACTATAAGCCAATATCAGCTGGACACCCCGGGTGACAAAAGATACATGACACCTTCGCACCACCCAACCACCCACACGCAGAGAACAAGGGAATGAAACTAATTTGGGGGAACAGGAATCATGACAATTTTGAAAACACTTTTAGGACGATGAGACCTGTGCGACCAGTGAATACTAAGATCAACCTGCGAATCAGTCTTCGCTGTTTGTATGAGCTTCTTTGGCCTCTGGGCTTTTCAAGATCATTCTCCGAGTGTATGCTTTTCTTAATTAAAGCCAATATTGGTGTCTTCAGAAGGTGTCTTTCACCTTCAAGCTAATGACAATTCAGATGAGTGAGTGAGTGTTTTACATCCAACTAACAGTTAGGTCATGGAGAGATGGGGGCCTTGGTTTAAAGTCTCATATGAAAGACTGAAGAAGCCTGGGATCGAACTCATGACCCATGCATGGGTTACAAGGCGAGCAGCTTTACCACTACACCACCGACTCCGAGGCACCCTTTCCTAATATACGGTTAAATATTTTATAAATGGGTCTCAGATATTGCACCATGCCCCGCCACTATACTAACATCAAGCAAGTGTCATAACTCTGTTAATAAATTAATAAAGTTTCAAGAAAATATCTTGAATTGTTTTCAAGTTACAGAGCGAACACAAATATATTACAGAAATCACTATGATATTCTCGATGTTCAAAGGGCCATGACTCCAAAAGTAGGCTCACTCATCAACGTATATGAAAGAAAAGAAGGGCAGTTGTCAGTTTCTGCTGAAATGATTAACAGCTAATGTCTGTCTGCCCCGGAAATGTGTGCGGGCTCGACAAGACTGAAATAGTTTTGACTGGGCCGTCTACGTCGGTACAAGGTTATTATGCCTGAAGTATAATTTACGATGTACGTACATTGAATATGAGCCCGCGCCGGACAAAACCTACAATACTACAATGTATGTATGACCAGCAAAGACTCAGGTCAGTCTGTGCATCGACCCACTATATAAAGCAAGCTTCTTGGATAGCCCTGAGTCCACAGACGGTGCATACTGTATGATCATCGAAGGGTCTGATCCTCGGGGGCGGGGGTCCTATATATGGCATAGTACGGATGTGCGTGCCGAATAGCCCCCTTTTTCAGCACTGCCAGGTATATGATTGGCCCCCTTTTTTCAACAAAAAGTATATGAATGGCCCGATTTTTCTGGTTTCCTATGTGAAAGGGCCCATTTTTCTGACATCCTGATATATGCACATGTTTTTCGCTCAGAGATTTTTCGAGGCTGCTTATCCTCTTGGTATTACCTGAATTGACTGTGATATTTGTGTAACAACCAGCAAAAAAGTGGGTACAAAAAAATCAAAGAATAGGTCAACATTTTAGATGATCAAGTATATGAATGGGTCCGTTTTTTTCAAAGGCGGGTATATGAATAGGGTAGGTTTTGAAATACTGGCTCGCACACCCGTACCAAAATTACCCCAAAGTTACCGCCCCCCTCCCCCACCCCAAGGACTGATCAGAATGTGTTATTGCAGTTGCACTGTTGATCCCGCTTTGGACAGTCCGGCTATCGAAGGTTAATACGATCAGCGAATGCTCTGATCAGAATGTGCAGTTGTGCAGACTCACCCGAGTATTCGCTTGTCGCACAAGATGTTTTGTTACATCCAGAGATTACAGGAGGTACATCTGATTAGCGATGGCTCTGATCAGACTACTGATGTGCAGGTTTAGAGTGTGCGTGCTGACCTGACTCTTCATACAAATTTTATTGTTGGTTTTGCGTAGTGTTTGTGCAAACCTTTACGCAGCACTCTGAGTAAAATTTTCAACAGGCATTTTGAAATATTTTTCTCATTCTTCAATTTGACATTTCATGCAAATTGTCTCCATTGCATGAAATGTCAAATCCTGTTTTCTATTGCATGAAATGTCAAATCTGCTATTTTCTGGGAAATAAAAAAAAATAACCGTTTACTTGTCGTCTATTGTTCGATACCCAGGAGCACCAAGTGTTGTGTCCTTGAGCAAGACACCTTATCTTCATAACTTAGCATTGGTTTCTACCCAGGAAGACTCTGCCTAGAATGTCCGCAAGGGTAAATAATATATATCATTTTGAAGACGCTTTCCCGCAGATGCTAGCTTTATATGTGCGTCTGTTTTATTCGTTAAATAAATTGAGGTCTTGGTTTTGCATATCGGATGCTGAAGTCACAAAAACAGAACACTTTACATGAGAACGAACGCTCTGACGAATACTCTGTAAGCCTTTAAATATAATGTTTTAAATGTATATACTGGAAGCAACTAACATAACATAATATTTATTTGTACCGTGATAAATGCCGGGCAAAGTCCTCACACTGCAGGTTTTACTGTTTTAAGGGAGCTAACTGCAATTGACTAAAGGGAGCGGGAGTTAACTGCAATTGCTTTACGGGTCGGGGCCCATCCGAAATGGGATGAAGAGGGGGCAGGCTTATTACATTAGCGGTTAACCAGTTCACTGAACACCCTTCCGTCAGAAACTTGTAACTGCCAATCTTGAAGCAGCAGAAGGAGCGAATGACCATAGCAAATACATGTGTGTTTACTAATAAACCGTACAATCTGTAGGGATCAAGAATCAAATCCGCGATCAGGTCTTGCGTTCCATTCCCGCCGGTGCGATAACATTCTTTCCAATAATGTCAGTGCTAACAACTTATAGTTCGAAAGGAGGCATATCATATTTGCGAGAGAGAGAGATAGAGAGAGAGTCCACCCATTTTAGGTGCATCCGGCTATTAGATTTAGGTATTGCTAGAGAATAATGGCTAAACTGTTTTTTTTTTGTTTTTTTTTTTGTTTTGTTTTTTTTGTTGTTTTTTTTGTTTTTTTTTTGCAAATAGTGAAGACCCTGATCAGACGCCGCGTTCTATAATCTCGGTATGACTTAAAAAATTTATTTTGAAAGAGACATAAGACATCAAACCACCAGCATCATTAAGTGGTAATTTAAATGGACAGCCCTAACCCTGGTCCAGTCATCATGAGAAACCGCCGAGGCCTCGATCCGAGAAGTGTAGATACCTTACAGCCTGTCCGTTTCTGCCTCCCATGACAAATGAAATGTATCCATACTCCTTATGGCCTCCCTTAATACTTGAAGCGCTCAGCACATTCAGCAGACGGCATTTTCCTTTTTTTTCGTCATTTTCCAGTGCAAATAACGGGGCAAATAAGGCGTGACATTACATATGGACCGTTTGCTGGGCAGACGATTCACATGAAAAGTTCAGCCTTCTTGCTGTAAAATACTGAAAACAGATCGGCATCTGCTCTAAAATTTTCAGCAGCGCTCCAGAGGTTCAAGCAGTTTTCTTGGCAGCAGCAGCACGTGCTAACCTTGAAAATAATGGGTGAAAGGCGGGAATTTCCGACTTAGGAAGAGAAGCATGATAAATTGGTGAACAAACAATAAGATGGTTTGAAAAGGGACATTTCCGCTGCTAAAGTGACACGGGAAAAATGAGCCAGCCTGAATACAGAATTTGTCAGGTTTAGGGGAAAACGTGATTGTCGGCATCTGTACATTCTGCTAAGATTCTTCTAGGGACCGTGTAGAATACGTAAGGCGAACAACGAAGACCTTGACCAGATTGTGCAGATTGTTTTGGGGCTTCGCTGTTTGGAAGAATAAAAATACAACTAAAACACTACAAAATCACACATTACTTTGTAGTTTATTTGTGTTCTGACTAAACATAATAAGTCAATTATAAATCATTATTCTATTTTGTTGTACATGTATGTTAGGAGAAATGTGCACATACTTTTTTTATATACAAAATTTTACGTTCAGATAACTCGAGCATTTTTACCTGAGACTGCATAAGGTGAGCCTGGATAAGAGTGGAAGCTAGCGCGAGCGTGATCGTTTTCACGCTGCATAATATCCCAGCGCGAGCTGAGCGCGGATTTAGCGTGGGTTTAGCGCGGGTTTAGCGTGGGATAAGCGCGGGAATAGCATGCGATTTAATCTTTTCCGCGATCGCGCATTAAAGCGAACGATATAACCATCGTGAAAGCTGTACTGTATTATGTCGCCGACTGTGACATCATGTTTTCTGTTGAAAAATGGTTAAACTTCTATGGCCATAAAATACATCTTATAGAAGTCATATGATAAATAGAATCTTACATTTGTGGTCATTTCATTTGAAATTTATGAACCTCGCCCATGGCGCATTTCATAAATTTCATATGAAAAGACCACGAATGTAAGATACTCTCTATATATATATATATTTCTGATAGTAGATATAGCAGTGCTTCAAACAAACAAACAGAAAGAAATAAAACCACAATAAATTGTACAAGAGTATCATACATAAAACTAGCAGAATATGTAATACTGAATATGAACTTTAAAAACTAACAGCTAATCAACAGACTGTGCATCAGCCATTTATAAACCCATCATCTAATCTCAGATTTTAACACTGCTCTACCCTACCACTATTCAGAGCAGAGTCATGCTGGAACATGGCAATGATAAAAGATTAGAAACCAAGACTCCAGTTTTCATTTTTTATTTCAAAAGGCAACTTTTTATGGATTTTATCTGACTTCACTGCAGTTGGTGTTAACCCTTGTCCTGCTGAACCCAGATATACCCTGCCTTTGCAAACAGTGTAGATCCAGATCAGTTGGCTTCTGAAGAAGCCAACTGATCAGGATCTGCACTATTTGCCATTCAGTATTTGAATTTGTACCAACAACCTGGATCGAGTAATCTGATAGGCTGAAAATTAGAAGTGGGAATGGCATCTAAATTTATTCAGCAGGACAAGGGTTAAATGCCATGTGGGAGCCATAAAATAAGTGTGCCCATGCTTCATCATAGCACAGTTTTTATTTTTTTGTTTCCTTTGGATCATTGGGGGCATCAGTTATTGGAAAAAAAGAAAGAACTTCATTGAAATTAATGTCACACCTGCAAATTAAAATGTGAAAAAAAACAACAACAAAAAAACAAGGACCAGAAGAGTGAAAGTTGTCATCATAGGTCAGTGAGATAAAACAATCAGTGAAGTGAAATTAACTGGTAAAGTTTAGACTTTATTTAGGTCCCCCATGTTAATACATGTGCGACAATAAGACAGTGAAAGCAAATTGCCGAAGGGGACAACGCAGAGCTAAAATCATTTGCCATCAAAGATTTTGACTTGCCCCAAATGCATTATGGATATGCGGTTCTGTGTGGGAATACCAGCAAAGTGACATTCAGGTCAGTGAAGACTTTTAAAAAAAGTCTGTTAAGAGACTGAAGAGAGTCATGCAGCTCTGTGGGTGATCAGAAGCCATAGATGGCTCATAAGAACAGAAAAAAGTTCTAACTAAATTGTGTAGACACTTCATTGAAATTCTCATGTGGGTGGTCATGCCTTCAGTTTATCTCTGCTTGTTTTATTTATTAATGCATCTTAAGATTTTACAATAATAAAGGATGAAACAAAATAATCTAAGAGGATTTCAAGTCAACATGCCCAGCGGGCAACCTACCAATTAGAGTAGCTTGCCCCAATTAAATTTAGCCTGTGTAGGGCAAGTGGGCAATTGCTTATTTCCAACACTGGGCCATTTTGTTAACTTGGAAAATCAAGTTCTGCTTTAGCCAGGTGGGGGTGGGGGGGGGGGGGGGGGGGGGGGGTGGTCTCTTTGACACTGAGACTCTTAACTTCCATTCTTTTATGTGTTCATTGTTTCCAGGGGTAACCTTTCAAGATTTTATTGGAAAAAATGAAGTTTTTTAAAAGTAAAACATATTTTAACGAGTAATACTTAACCTATAGATAATGTGCTATTCTCTTCTGTTTTCACACCTTCCACAGAAAAAACGACCTTTCAGTCGTTAATTAAAGTCTTAAACCAGAAGGTCCCTTAGGCAGTTACCTGTGTGACGTAACTCTTCCCGCTCAATTGACCACGTGTCAGTTTCTTTTATGTGTAAAACAATAGACACAGCTAGGACAGATAAGCGAGGGTGGGCGGAGGGAGATAATTGATTATCTATAGGTTAAGTATTACTCGTTAAAATATGTTTTACTTTTAAAAAACTTCATTTTAACTTCATAATACATTAACCTATAGATAATGTGCTAGAATTTGCAGAATAGGAGGGAGGTGCTCTCCTAATTCTAACACCAATAATATCTCACCACTTCTGGTTAAGACTCAGGAAACTCAAGGGAATCAGATACATTCTAATTCTATATTTAATAGAAAAGAATGATCTAGATTCACAAAATAGCATATCTTTAAGGTGTTATGATCTAACAACCTTATATATAATAGTAGACTCTAGAGGAAGCCAGTTCTTAAGTCTCAGAGACCTAACATTGCCCCCCCCCCCTCCCCTTTTTTTGTGGGGGGGGGGGGGGGGGGGGGGGGGAAACAACAATTGGCTTCAAAAAGAAAAAGGAGTCATTGAGACATAACATAAATATTCCATCGCAAAGTAAGCTAGGAATATAGACATATTTTCAAAACAAAATTTGTAAAACAAAAAAGCCAAGACCATACACTGTAAGTAGTCTATGTAGGGTCTTGAATAAATAAGGAAAAGTCTACTCGGTGGAGTTTCCTACAGATAACTGACATATGTAGATATTTTGGATAAAATTCTAGATATGTGAAACTTTGTAATTGTAATAGTCTAAGCTATTAGAATTATAAACTAATTAGATTCTGTTAATTGGAGCGACAGGACAGTTTCCGATGAACAGACACAGACTTAAAATAACCATAATGTGTAATTATTTCCCTTTGATCAAATTAAAGAAGGGGAGATAATAAAAGTAGATGGAGTTAACTTAACTATAACTAAGTTATCCATCAGAAGAAAAAAGTATAGACAAACATAATGGTTAAAACTGTTGCTAGACTAATTGTATTACGAATTTTTAGTCAAGCAATAAAATAATACAGAGTTTGCATATAACTGTTGGGAAGAAAAAACAACCTAAACCATTGATAATTAGTTTTGTCATAGACATATAAAAGCGTTTGATGTCCTGACAAAATAATAAAGAATAAACTGTCAACATCATAACTTAAGAGTTTGACAGAGAATAAGAGAGATAAGAATAAGGTTGATCGCAGCAAACTGTAAGACGGTCATAGTTTGGCTAAATCTTACCGTATTGATAAGATTAAGCAATAATAAATAAGCTGGATAGAATCTTTCTATACCAGAAGATTGCCATGAAAAGTACTCCTGAGTAAATAATCATGGAAATCAAGAAATGTTAAAAAATCCACTTTGATACGAATCAAATTGTTCATAAAAAGAGAAGGACTCAGAGAAAAGTAATAGTGTGATAATCTCTGAAGAAAGATTATACAATAATACTGATTAATAATCTCCAAAAAACACTTAATTTATAAGTTAAGAGATAGTATTACTATTCTATACTCATATTTAAGAATAGTAAGAAATATATGAATACTAAATTAAAATTATACTACAGAACAAAATTCCTGCTATAAATAAAAGGTTAAGCGTAACTATTTATTAAGCAAGGAATTATTAAACATATAACTCTCTATAAAATTACTGCCCAGAAATTTTATAGATAAATATTCAATCAAATTTTTAGAATTGAATATTAAAAGAATAAAATCTATGTCTGCATAATTGGTAATTCCTGAAATATCAAATTACGTACTCGCAAATGAATTCAGGAAGAAAATATATATATATACTCTCGAGATCTATGCGTAAACCATAGAGAGTAATAATATTATTACCACGATCCCTCGCGGAAGGGTAAAAACATGTATATGAAAGAGATAATAATTAATTTAAACGTCATATAGGTTTAAGATAAAATTTGTTTAATCTTTAACCAATATGCAGCAACAGTGACTCGATATTCTGTATTCGTACGTAGAAAAAGAGTACTTAGTCATTAGAATTTTGTATGACTGAAAAAGAGATAATGGGATCTAAAAGGATGTATCTCCATGAACTGAATCGAAGGATAATATCCATTCTAAAAAACTAGGGCTTGTTTTAGGCTTAGTTTAACAAGCGTAGAATTGAATTATTTCCAAGTTTTCATGAAGTCGTTATGCTCTGAATACTGAGAAAAATGTTAAAATATTGTTTAGGAAATAAAAAAGTGACTGGTCCACAATGTTAGCTAGATTTAAACCTGGAACGTAGCGAGAAGGTCAATCTAATTTAAAAGTAAGATGAGAAAGATAAATAATGAAGATAGATATATAAATATCGGTATAATATATTATCTCCAACAATTATCAAATAATCTGAATGTTTAAAAGCATAAATACTACTCTAAAGTTTATTTACCGAATGTATAATCGGAGAAAACTTTCAGTATGTTCAAAAACGTATCACAAAAGTAAGATCTGACCAGGAACGTAGGTGCAGCACTTACTAAGTTGTGAAGTTAATATAAACATATTTTATATTATAAATTGAAACAGTTCATTTCAAAATCATCGAAACGTCTTGAAATGACTTATTGTGTGGAAAAATAAATAAATATCCAGTTTCGGAAAAGATATTTATCTATATTTATAGACCATTTTTGATGCGGACTGGAAATCAAGATATTAATCTTTGGATTATTCGCAAACTGAACTTGAACTCTTAGCGAGAATTACTGTGATCCCTTTAACGAATGTAAACATAAAGAAGGGGTAAAGAGATAATTAAGTGTGTCTTAATTCTTTACCGGCTCGTAATTAAGGATGTTTTCCCTTTTGTCTAAGCCTAGACTATAGATTGATTAATATAAATATAATAATATCTGCTATTATGAGGTAAACTCTCGTTAATTAACCTCTAAGCATATATCAAAAATATATATCAACATAATCTAGAGCTTCGGTAAGTTTAGAGGAAGGAAATGATTGACTTTGGCAGTTTCTGAATAGTTACAAAGTCAATAAAAAAAAATATCAAAAGGAAAGTATTGTATATAATATCTAATTTAGGCAATAATAATCTGTCACGTACTGAATAATTAATGCCTTAACTAAATATGTATCCATTGCCAATACCAAAGTGCAAGAAAATTTTGATTGACATGGACTCTAGTTATAAATAAAATATTAGAGGTATAGAGATAGTCGAAGCAAAACTATTCCTCAATAAGATAAAGTAGACCTATAATATACGAGGATTAATTGGGTCTAGAAATTATAATCATAATAAAATTATTATTCCAATATGAAGAATCTTGGGCGTAATAGATTCTTACTGAGGCAAAAATATCTGGTATATTGCTATCATAGTCTTAAATGATCCAGAAGAAAAAATAAAACAGGCAAAGTAAAGAACGTATCGAATTATATCTATGCCTAAATATAAGATTTTTTTTTTTTTTTTTTATTTATTATTTTATAGCAGAGTTTAGACAGAGCACGACTGACCTAGACTCTTATATAATCAATCAAAAGATAGTATAAAATAGAATAATAGCTTATCGGATCAACTATTTTCCATGTAGAAAAAGGCAAAAGGGAAATATGTACCTCAACTAGAATTTTAAATCGTAGTAATCTAGAGAGGTAGCGAATAAATAAATAAACTGTTAATTTATTTATCTGGTTGGTGTAAATTTCCGATACCTTAAGAATGAAAAATTAATAGAAAGTAGAAAAGATCGATTGCTACTTTCTTGTCAATTTACTCCTTAGATTACATGCTGATTACATATCGGAGCATGCAGAAGAAAAACAGGGGAGGAAAGAAGAAAATTTTTAGATTTCGTGTATATTTTTCTTCTTATAAATAACGATAGTTTTATAGTTCACCTTTGCCCTAGAGCCGAATAAGGTGAATATGTAAGAAGTTAATCTCTTTGTAGCGAATAAGAGATAAAATTATAGCTGGAAGTACCTTCTACACTTAGTGAATGAATTGCGAATTTGATCGTAACCGATAATTCTTAATTCATTTTCAATAATAAATATATATATAGAATTTAAGTCAAGTTCAAAAGTGACTGGACAGAATTCAACAATATAAGTGGCTACTAGGTATTAGAACCCATCGCTGTCATTCAATAACCTATAATCCAAGACTATACATGTCTATAGTAGTTAATAAATAAATATATGTTTAGCGAGTACTAGTGACTACTACTCGGACACTAGTAATCCGACACAAAATCTACGAAACTACTGCCCAGTGGAATTTCGTTAGAATGACCTGGCACTACTCTACGAAGTGCCTCCCGATGAAATTTTCGTTAGAGCCGGAATTTAACCGCTTTCTAGCGAATGAAGGATAAAACATAATTTGAATGACCTGGCACTAGTCTACGAACTGCTGCCCGGTAAAAATTTTGTTATAGTCGGAAGTTTAACTCTTTCTAGCGGATAAAAGTGATAAAACATAAGTTAATTTAAAATATTAATGGAATTACACACCTATAATAAGTCAATGGAATATTAAAGATTCTAGTCTGATTCGGGAAAGACTGTACAGAATTTTATGTATGAAAAGTTATTATGTATTTCACTTAATAACCTATATCCATTGACTTAAACGTGAATGGAGCTCTATGAACGATAATAGATTGTTCGGGAATTAGTGATCATTATTTTGACACTAGTTACCTGACATAATGACCGGACAGTAGTATTCGTAACTGTTGCCTGGTAAAGTTACAAGTAATTTGACAAATTGATCGGATAGTAGTATTCATAACTCTAGTCCGATGAAAAAGGGAGATTATATATGAAAACTGAGCGGGCACAAGTATTCGAAACTTTTCCCCGAAGATAATTAATTATTAGGCAAAAATTTACCAGACACTTTCTGTAAAAGTTTGCCTGGTGAAAAATCAGAAATAATATAATAATATGACCGGGTATAAGTATCAGAAATATTACTGATACTTTGCCCAGTGAAAAAATTTTTAATAATTAGACATAATGACCGGAAGTTAGTATACGTGACTATTTTGTCCGGTGAAATATGTCAAAAACTAAGTCTTTCCAGAAAATAATTAAATTATTGACTGGAGACTAGTTGACTGGTGACTGGTGACTGGTTGACTGGTGACTGGTTGACTGGTGACTGGTGACTGGCACCTGGATGACTGGTGACTGGTGCCTGGTTGACTGGCACCTGGTTGACTAGTGACTGGTGAAGCTGATTGACTGGTGCCTGGTTGACTGGTGACTGGTGACTGGATGACTGGTGACTGGTGACTGGTGAACTTAGACTTTATCGGATACTAAGTACCCAAAGATGCCACCTTGATGGGTCTTACCCCGGCAGTATAGCCATATGGGGTGGGGCTCCCATCAGTAAAGAATTGTCTTATAACCCATCAAGGGTTGACAAGTTCTTTACAATCAGCTTCTCCACCATGAGAATCTTTAGCCAACTGAAGATCTCTGCAAATAAAAGTCCAAGAAAAACATATCGTAATTGCTGAATAACCTGGAACAAAAAGAACAAAAATATTCTGCATATATAAACACGACTATCGAACCGATCGCGCACGAGTGTTGTGCCGAATAGCGAGAGTCGCGAAAACGCATGTGGAAAAAGACCAGTCAAAAAATACATGAAATCGAAAATTGAAATTTTAAATAATAACACAGAAAGTGAAAGGAGTGATAAATAAACAAAAGAAACACAAGGATACAGAAATTTATCCGTGAGGAAAGAAATAATCCAAATTTCTATCACATGTAAATAATCCTTGTTGAATTTCTTTGTCCACAGAAAAGAAACTGACACGTGGTCAATTGAGCGGGAAGAGTTACGTCACACAGGTAACTGCTTAAGGGACCTTCTGGTTTAAGACTTTAATTAACGACTGAAAGGTCGTTTTTTCTGTGGAAGGTGTGAAAACAGAAGAGAATAGCACATTATCTATAGGTTAATGTATTATGAAGTTAAAATGACTGATGCATTTGAATTTTCTAAATCAACTCAGCTGCCGCTAAAAGAAGCAGGTCTTCTTAATACAGCCACAAGACAGTCTGGGCCCAGTTCTTCAAAACTAATGATGTCATTAGTTAACATATCGTTAAAACTTTGATCATTAAATATGGAACATATACTAATATTTTTGCTGAAAAAATGTGAGTAGCTTTTGCATTTTACTCACATTTTTTCAGCAAAAATACCTGTGAATTAGATATTGTACTTACTAGAATAGTTAACATTTTGACCATTAACAAGCTCATTAAGCTAACGATGCTTTGAACAATTGGGCCCTGTTATTTTTTTCCTAGATTTTATTCAGATAATGCATGAAATGGAAGAAATGATCTAAACCATTCAGAATCCAGGCCAAGGACAAAAAGCCTTAAAGCATATTTATAAATATGTGCTCCAAAAACAGAAGCCAGAACAGGTCACATACATGCTTGCAAGTTTACGGGTATAGAAGATTCTGATTTTACTTTAAAATGAAGTGTATTCTCCACCAACACACGTCTCATAAAAATTTGTGTGCGTTTCATAGTGACATAGGTCCAGATAAGAGGGGGCATCCATATAATATTTTTCTTATTCCTCCTATGTTGTGGTTACTCATAAGTGTCTCTGTGAGGTGCTTCTCATCTATGATTACCCACAATTTATGTTTTCCTGGAGAAATAAGAAAAACATCAGTACTTTTCGGTTGAAAAAAAGTGCCTTATCTGGAGCTACAAAGTGAGCATAGTGCTCATGCTCACATTCATCATTGTGTAAAACTAAAATTTAACAAAAACAGAAGCCAATTAACAGCCATGAACAACAGCTAAACCAACAGAGTAACTCACTTGTTCCTGTTCCTGACTCCTTCACATCTATCCTGTCGGTATTCTGTTCCTTATCACTTGTTTTCAATTCTACTACTACTTTCCTTCCACGATTTGAGTTGACATCGGGAGATTCTAAATCACTGAGTTCACTTTTTATGCTAACATTAGAGTCTTTGCCACTCCTAGGAGACATCATATCAAAACTACTGGCATCTGGCGGACTCCCAGATGATTTTAAATGAGTGCTTCCTCCCATGAGATTAACCATATTCACCGGTTTGAGATTTGGCAAATGAAATCCTCTGAAATATATAAACAGAATTAATAAGTTTCATGCTTACGGTAAATGCACTAAAATTTCAAATATTATATTCTGTATTTGTTTATACTGAGATTTTATATCCCAGTCAACTCAATGGGGTCATGCTGAGCGCAGTCAGTTTACCTAACCACACTTTTCTTTTACTAAGCAGGCTTAGTCCTCCAAGCGGTTAACCAGTATTGTGCATAGTCTTTCGCCAGAAACTGACATCTGCCCTTCCTGAATCAGTGGAAGGGAGAGAATGACCATAGAAAATATTTCTTGATCAATCTCCACTAAAGAATGTTGCCGATTCAGGCGGGGGTTAAACCTGCAACCTCCTGATTACCAATAGAATGTGCATCCAATTGAGCCATGGAGGCTGGCAGGTGGCAACAATTGAAAATAGTTTCGTCTCCCTTCTGAAAAGGGGTCTACTTTAAAAGGAAAGAATTTGCTCTGCTGGGGAGCACATTCTTTCCTTTAGAGTAGACTCATTGGATTTACTGGGCAACAGAGCTAAGAGGAATTTGCCTCAGTTGTCTTCCTTGTAAAAATGGCAGAAAATCTACCAAGTGTATCCAGTCACATTAACAGACTAATAAAATCTATTCCATGTTATAATCATAAACAGTGCCTACCACCATTTTTCTTGTAGTAGGATCCAGATTGTAAAAATGTTGGCACCAGGAGCAAAATAAATACTTTTTATTACACTGCAGCTGGTGTTAAGTGCAGTGTGGCTGCTGTTAAAAGTCTCGCCATACTTCTTCAAAGTGCAGATTATATTTTCAGTTCCTCTGGGATCATTGAGCCTATTCTGGTTACTTTGAAAATCAAATACCACCTAAACCAGCACTAGGGGGGCATAAGCAGCCTCGAAGACAACATTGTTGCATATGAATATTTTTCTATTTTTAGCTCTTATGGCCATTCTTGTTCAATGGAATGGAACCATTTTAGCAATTTAGGTAAAGGGGCATAGGAGGAACATTCCTTTGAAATTATTCTGAAATTGGCTCAGTGGTTTAGGAGGAGATGGCATTTGAAGAAATTGTTGACAAAACACAGCACATGCCACACGACACAGGACGGACACCAGACACAGGACTATCACAATAGCTCACCTTGAGCACAAGGTGCTCAGGTGAGCTAAAAAGTGAGTGTCTGATTTTCATTCTATTATGCATTCTTGGTTTCAAAAGGCAACCTTTTAGATTTTTTTTTTTGATTTATAGGATATTCTTAGGGCAACCTTTATAGTTTATTTGTGTAAATAACTGTTAACCTCCCTTCTGTATTGTATTACTGATGAAAACCTAGTCTGAGCAGTCAGTGTGTTGGTTCAACCAAAATCATCTGGTTCAGTTTTGAGATCTGCATTGATCTTCAGATATAGAATTCACCCAGAATAAGGAGAAAAATTACATATATGCATATCTACTCAGAAAAGAAGAGGAAGTAATTTTCATATTTAATACTGTAAACCAACTGCTTTTCATGTGCAAGAAACTTAAGTCAGTTTTGTTGGGAAAGCCTCGAATAGTTAGAATATGGAAGGATTATCTAAACAGCTTTCTCACTGTAATCAGGATGCACATGCATACATAAGAGCTTTTATAGTTTTTCCTCCAAAATGCACAATTTGAGCAGGAACATGTAAATATGTATGTAGGGAAAGGATACTGAAGGGATATCAACTCTCTATTTGCTATGACTAAAATATGCTTTTAACCCTTGTCATTCTGTGACCAGATATACCCTGCCTTTGCAAACAGTGGAGATCCAGATCAGTTGGCTTCTGAAGAAGCCAACTGATCTGGATCTGCACTGTTTGTCATTAAATATGTTAATTTTTATCAAAAACCTAAATCAAGTAATCTGATTGGCTGGAAATTAGAAGTGAGTGTGGCATCTTAATTATTCAGCATGACAAGGGTAAATATTCAAGTCATACTTTCTTCTTAATTCAACTTATGTACTGTAAATGTCCTAAAATTTTTAACACATTATTCCATTCTGCTTTGGCCTACAGTCTACTTTTTATGGAACTGTTTCTTTAAATACTTTGTATAATGGCAAACAGTGTAGACCCTAATCAGACCGTTCCTTCAGAAACAGTCTAATCTGGGTCTGCACTGTTTGCACATGCCATTTTTAAAAAAAACTTTGATGTTCCAAATTTTAGGTTGACTTGGAGTTTAACACCCAGTCAACACTATAAAGGTCATGTTGAGCTGGTCAGTTTCATAACCACTCTTTTCCTTGGCAGACTTAGTCCTCTAAGTGGTTAACCAGTATTTGTGCACATTCTTTCGCAAGAGATTGGCACCTTCTCCTCTTGAATCAGTGGAAGTGAGAGAATGAGCATAGAAAATATTTCATGATCAATCTCCATGAAAGAATGTTGTCAGACCTGGCTGGGATTGAACCTGTGATCTGATCACCAGTCCGACTGAGCCATGGAAGCCAGCCAAAATGTTTGGGCATTTACCATATTTTAAACAGTCATCTTTACATTAGAATAAGTCTGCATGCTGAGAATCTATTTTAGTTAAAAATAGAATGAGATGAACAGTAGCAAGACAAAGAGTAATTGAAGATTTAATTCACATCTCTAGATAAGATGCTTTTTTTTCAGCCATAAAATGTTGACATTTTTCTTATTTGTCCATAAATATAGGTTGTAGGTACACTTTAGAATGCTTCTAAAGAGCACACACAATATATGCTTTGTTGGAGAAATAAGAAAAAATAGTTGTGTAGGTATCTTTCTTGTCTACAGTTATGTTATTTGTATGGATCCTTCAGGAGTAGATATACAAAGTCTTCAGGAGTGGACATGCATATCCTTCGCAGGTTTAATTAAAATATTTGTATACTATTTTATACAGTTACTTTTCTTATTTTACCCAGAAAATAATGTTTGACATATCACATCTCCTTCCTTTCAGAAGAATCACATGAAATGTCAGTTCATTTTCTGGGAACAAAAAGAAAACTGTAACTTTTTTGTCATCTTAGGATCTAGACTCAAAAGTATTTCTTAAATGTGGTCTTTGCAATCTTTACATTTAAACCTTGCCATGCTGAATCATTAAGATACAACACCCGCTTCTAATTTTCAACCAATCAGATTATATGATACAAGTTGTTGATACAAATTCACATACTTAATGTGGAGATCCAGATCAGTTGTCTCCTTCTGAAGCCAAATGATCTGGATCTACAGTGTTTGTAAAGGCATGGTATATCAAGGTTCAGCAGGACAAGGGTTAAGAACTTTGAACAAAGGCTGTCAGAAAAAAATAAATAAATAAAAAATAAACCCACACAATTTTGAAGTTCAGTGTGCATAACAATAGAGGAAGACTTTAACCCTTAAAGCGCCAAGAAAAACTGCATCTGAAAATGTCGTCTGTTTATGTCGTCTGCTGAATATTCTTGCAAACTTTTCAAACCTATTTTTGCATACAGGCAAACAGTGTGGACCCAGATCAGACTGCTCCTAAAGGAGCAGTGTAATCTGGGTCCACACTATTTGCAAAAATGACTTTTAAAATCACAAGCAGATGACAAAGCAGACGACAATAGTTGTGATTGGCGCTTTAAGGGTTAACATTGTCTTGGCTTATATAGAGCAAGAAAAAGGTTATCAGGATGGAGGTATCATCTTCATTGTTCTTACAGTTCTACTGGTGATGTTTGCACAGATCGCTGACTGAAATTCGCACTGCCTTTCCGACCCTTATCAAAGCTAAACATGAAACAAAATATGATACATGTATGAGTGACATCAGGACAAATCCATGAACAAGAGCTCCGCCAAGCGGGGCATTATACGCCCATGGCAAGTAATAAGATGTAGCACATAAACTGGCTCCTGTATAATTCAGTGCTCCGGATATAAACTGTAAGTGGAATTACAAAAAAAAAAAAAAAAAAAATTAAAAAAATTTCATTGGGGCATATCTCTGCTGATAGTTTGTGAACTGTAACCTAAGGGTCCAAGCTGGCCCAGAAATTAAGGGAGAGGTGACTTCTCCCTCATGGGAAAATAGGGAAAGCTGCTTCTAGGGAGAAGTGCTTTCTGATGGAGGACATACCACAGAAGCATGGCTATATTATAAGCTCATATGAGCTGATTTGTTTTTCCTATACTTCAATATCAGACCAAACAATAACAAAACAAAAATAAACAACCAAAAAAAAAAAAAAAAAAAAAAAATGCTGCAAGAATTTTTTTTGTAAACCTTTAACTTGCTTAATACTGATTTTATTTTTGTTCTTCAAAGGAGCCAAATCAGAAGAGTATTAAAAAAAAAAAATCAAAAAGAATTATGTATTTATAAAGATTTAATAATGACAACCTTTCCTTGCAAATCTAATAAAAGAAGACATTAAAAAAAAAAAAAAAAAAATCAATATCTTGCCCATATGACTAAAACTTTAGTTATTTGCAAAAAAAATACCTATTATAAAATAAAATTTGCACACTATTACCTCTAAACAATTTGTTGCAAAAAGTTTACAAAAACTTTCAAAGGGGCATAAATCTGCAAATATTTGGTGCACTGTAACCTCGAAATAATTTGTGCTGCTCCACATCATCATGTAACTATTTATGAAGTTTCAGCTTGATCGGATGTAAACTGTAGGAGGATTTAGCAAAAAACAAAAAAATAGAAATTTTCAAAGGGGTTTAACTCTGCTAATATTTGGTGGACTGTAACCTTGAAACAATATGCGCTGCTCCACATAATGGTCTAACTACAAATCAAGTTTCAGCTTGATCGGATGTATACTTTAGGAGGATTTAGTTGGAAATGAAAAGTTTACTGAAATTTTCAAAGGGGCATAACTCTGCTAATATTTGGTGGACTGTAACCTCAAAACAATATGAGCTGCTCCACATCATGGTCTAACTGTACATGAAGTTTCAGCTTGATTGGATGTAAACTGTAGGCGGATTTAGCCAGAAATGAAAAATTAATAGAAATTTTCAAAGGGGTATAACTCTGCTAATATTTGGTGGACTGTAACCTCAAAATAATATGCGCTGCTCCACATCATGGTCTAACTACAAATCAAGTTTCAGCTTGAACGGATGTAAACTGTAGGAAAAGTTAGCCAGAAACGAAAAGTCTCCTGAAATTTTCAAAGGGGCATAACTCTGCTAATATTTGGTGGACTGTAACCTCAAAACAATATGCACTGCTCCACATCATGGTCTAACTATATATGAAGTTTCAGCTTGATCAGATGTAAAATGTAGGAGGAGTTAACCAGAAATGAAAAGTTTACAGAAATGTTCTAAGGGGCATAACTCTGCAAACATTTGGTGGACTATAACCTCGAAACAATATGCGCTGTGCCACATCATGGTCTAACTATATACCAAGTTTCAGCTTGATCGGATGTAAACTGTAGGAGGAGTTAGCCGGAAACGAAAAAGTTTACGGACGGACGCCATACCCCGTAACATAATACGTCCCGTTTTTCAAACAGGCGTATAAAAACTGTGCATCTGGTCTGATCAGATTTCATTGTCCACCTCAAATAGCCTCAGATCCTTGGCTAGCCACAAAGTGCTCAGTGAAGACCCTGATCAGACATTGCAGATGCACAGATTGAGCTACGTCTTCACTGGATGCATGCCGCAGGCAAAACTTCCTCGCACTGAGGACAAAAAGATGAACTTAAGGTCATCTACTGATGACTTTAATTTCTTCAAAATAGTAGTATTCATCATTCATTTGTTAGGTTATTAATGTAAAAGTTACAATGTGCCAAATGTTTTCTTTGACGTGTCATAATGGTTTCCAAATGTAGTTTGTATTTTTTTTTCATTGTTTTAATTGTTAGATGTTGAAATCATGTGAGCTGAGGTACATGCCCTTGGGGAATTCCTTTCCAGATCACGAACTGAGGCCCCTTCTTTGGCATCTATCAGGGAACTCTCCACCCTTGCGTTCTATGTCGACGTATACCCTAGTTGCCTATTAGCTTTTCATGTGAGAACTATATTGTCAGGGACTTACAGACCCTGGAACTGCCATGTAAGCTGGACAGGTCTTTACTTATTGAGCTTAAAGCAGCTATGCACATTTTCTAGCATTGCTTTACAATGTTGTCTCGTTGAGAAACAACTGAATGTAAAGATTGTAGATGTAGAATACACTAGCCAGGGTTGTTCTTCTAAAAATTATCTTGAAAAACAATCAAATTCTTTGAAAAATAATGGCCATTCAGTCTTCAATATACTTAACCCTTATCCTGCTGTTCATGACAACCCCTACCTTTGCAAACAGTGTAGATCCAGATCAGATGGCTTCTGAAGAAGCCATCTGATCAGGATCTACACTGTTTGTCATTCAGTTTGTGAATTTGAACGAAAACATTATATGATGTAATCTGATTGGCTGATAGTCAGAAATGGTTGTGTCTAATTTGATTATTCAGCAGGATAAGGGTTAATATTTCATAGACTTCAGTTCATTTTTTAGCATTTCATAACAGTACTAGATAAGGCTTTTTTTTTCCCATTCAAAAATAATGGTAACTATGCTAGTTCTCCACAAGAACATGTAGTGAGTGCTCTTTAGAGGTACCTTGCTAAGGCGGTTCTACTGAGTCGCTACAAAATATGCTTTCAGAGAGATAAGAAAAATATTTATCTGGATACACTGCTTATCATGACATTCTAACAAATGTTAACATTTTCCCATTGAGCTTGAATGAAAGTTCACCATGATCAAACTACAATAACTCACCTCGTCAATGTAGTGCATGCAAAAGGGCACGTTTGATGATGACGCATGTAAACATTTACTTCTCGTGACATCCGCAGCAAAAGAGTTCTTTAAGAAACATGTTGATTTTCCTTTCTGTATCATGTTTGAATCAAAATTATTTTTCTCTACTTGTGAATTATTGCGACTAACACTTCCCCATCGTGAATTTATACTTCGCAATCTGCCCTCTAACACCATGCGTTATTTCGCCATAATTCACAGTAGAGAACATTATTTCTTAAATCACATAAAAAAACTATAAAAAAAAAACAATTTTACTCCAGTTTATGTCGCACCTGCATTCTAAAATGTGACAAAAAGCACCAGATAAGTGAGAGTTGTGATCCTTGTTTAGCTCAGTGAGATAAAACAATCAGAAATTTTTACAGTTTACTTCATTTAGAGTGAACACTAGGGTAGACGTAAGTACAAAGAAGCAGGGGTCATCCTAGAGGGCGATTTGGGAGAAAAAGTCTCCCTAAAGTGGCTGACTTCTCCCTATCTTCAGCTGAGGAAGAAGTGAAAATGTATAGAATGTATAGGGAAATCCTAAATTTGGACCAAAACTTCTCCCTAAAATCCTGAAATTGTCGCAAAACTTCTCCCTCTCTGAAAGCTCCAGGATGACCCGAGAAGAAGGATTGGATGAACGAAAACTTGCACACCCAAGTCACACATGCTAATTCTGGTGTGACAACAACTTTAAACATGTATGACCACAATATGAAATTTACTGTAGTCTTACAAGAACTGACGTTAATTACCTTGACCTTGGACTGTTGGCCATGTCAGCTATTCTGTCAGTACCCATCAAGATTTTAGCTCTCTCCATATAGTCCATATGAGATCTCATCAACTATGAACACAAAATGTATCTTACAGCAAATGTTCTACCAAAACTTTCTGACACAATGTCATATGCAAACAGTGCAGACCCTGATCAGACTGCTCCAAGGAGCAGTCTGATCATGGTCTGTACTGTTTGCAATTCCACTATATATTTTAAGAAACAACTGCATAAAAAGAAAATTAAGCTAAAAACAATGGCCCACGGGCCACAACTCGCTCACCTGAGTGAAAATGCCATTGCAGATATGCAGATGGCATGCAACATTTTTCCAATACTCTTATGACAAGGCTATGGCTTAAACAGTTTTTGAAATATCTTGCTTACAAGGTTAAAATGCTGAAATTTTCAAAATGTCACAAGTAAAACCAGTCACCCCCAATGCCTCCTACCAACTTTTGAGTCAACTGGCATTTCGGTGCAGTAGAAGAAGCAAAAAATAGATTTTCAAGATGGCTGCCATCTTGGATTTCCGATCGGAATGATTATAGCTATTTTTTGATCTACAAGTCACCTTGATGCTTCCTACTAAGTTTCAAGTCAATTGACTTTTAGGTTTAGGAGAAGAAGCGAAAAATAGATTTTCAAGATGGCTGTCATGGAGGCCATCTTGGATTTCCAATTGGCACGATTTTAGCTATTTTTGATGTACAAGTCATCCCGATGCTTCCTACCAAGTTTGGAGTCAATTGGCCTTTCGGTTCAGGAGAAGAAGCGAAAAATAGCTTTTCAAGATGGCTGCCATGGTGGCCATCTTGGATTTCTAATCAGCACAATTTTAGCTATTTTTGATTTATAAGTCACCCCAATGCTTCCTAACCAGTTTGGAGTCAATTGGCTTTTGGGTTTAGGAGTAGAAGTGAAAAATAGATTTTCAAGATGGCTGCCATGGCAGCCATCTTGGAATTTGGACCGACACGATTTTAGCTATATTTGATCTACAAGTCACCCTGATGCTTCCTAGCAAGTTTGGATTTCAGTTCAGGAGAAGAAGCGAAAAAGATTTTCAAGATGGCGGCCATGGTGGCCATCTTGGATTTCCGATCGGAACGATTTTAGCTATTTTTTTATCTACATTTCACCCTGATGCTTCCTACCAAGTATCGAGTCAATTGGCCCTGGGGTGCAGGAAGAGTAGGCTTTTAAAGCAATTGTTCACGCCGCATGACGCACGCCACATGATGGACGACGGACACTGACTGACCACAATAGCTCACCATGCGCACTTCATGCTCAGGTGAGCTAAAAATCTGAGCAAATTTGGCTCAGTGGCTTCAGAGAAGTCGTCAAATTCTCAACAATTTTCCCATATAAATGTTATGGGGCTCATACAAATGCATAGGGAAGCAAACTTGACCTTGCCGTAGAAAGGTCAAATGTCAACGTACGATAATCTTTTTACCAATTTTGGTAGATCTCCTGTCCCTGATGATTTGTGCACAGATTTAGCCCCAAGGCATCCTCAGTTCTGAAGAAGAAGATTTTTAAAGGGTCTTACCATATATGGGCATGGTGGCCATCTTGGTCGACCTACCGCAACCATTTTAGCAATCTTTCGTTCCCCTGACTTAAGAAGGCACAATATGAAATTTGAGCAAATTTGGCTCAGTGGCTTCAGAGAAGAAGAAATTTAAAATTCTCAACAATTTTCCTATTCAAATGTATGGGGCTCATACAAATGCATAGGGAAGCAAACTTGACCCTGCCGTAAAAAGGTCAAATGTCAACGTACAACAATTCTTTTAGCAACTTTGGTAGACCTCTCATTCCCGATGATTTGTGCAAAGATTCAGCCCCAAGGCATTCTCGGTTCTGGAGAAGAAGATTTTTTAAGGGTCTTACCATATATGGGCATGGTGGCCATCTTGGTCGACCTACCGCGACCATTTTAGCAATCTTTTGTTTCCCCACACTAAGGTGGCTCCATATGAAATTTGAACAAAATTAGCTCAGAGGCTTCAGAGGGGAAGTCGTTTGAAACTCTTAACAATTTTCCCATTCAAATATATAGAGCTCATACAAATGCATAGGGAAGCAAACTTGACCTTGCCGTAAAAATGTCAAACGTCAACGTACGATAATTCTTTTAGCAACTTTGGTTGACCTCTCGTCCCCGATGATTCGTGCAAAGATTCAGCCCCAAGGCATCCTCGGTTATGGAGAAGAAGATTTTTAAAGGTTTTTACCATATATGGGCATGGCGGCCATCTTGGTCGACGGACCACGACAATTTTAGCAATCTTTTGTTTCCCCACCCTAAGGTGGCTCCATATGAAATTTGAACAAAATTAGCTCAGAGGCTTCAGAGGAGAAGTCGTTTGAAACTCTTAACAATTTTCCCATTCAAATGTATAGAGCTCATACAAATGCATAGGGAAGCGAACTTGACCTTGCCGTAAAAAGGTCAAACGTCATCATACGACAATTCTTTTAGCAACTTTGGTTGACCTCTTGTCCCCGATGATTCGTGCAAAGATTCAGCCCCAAGGCATCCTCGGTTATGGAGAAGAAGATTTTATAAGGTTTTTACCATATATGGGCATGGTGGCCATCTTGGTCAACGGACCGCGACAATTTTAGCAATCTTTTCTTTCCCCACCCTAAGGTGGCTCCATATGAAATTTGAACAAAATTAGCTCAGAGGCTTCAGAGGAGAAGTCGTTTGAAACTCTTAACAATTTTCCCATTCAAATGTATAGAGCTCATGAAGCAAACTTGACCTTGCCGTAAAAAGGTCAATTTGTGTTGAGGTTTTACGGCCCAGTCAACCCAATGTGGTCATGTCGAGCGCGGTCAGTTTACCTAACCACACATTTACTGGGCAGGCTTAGTCCTCTAAGCGGTTCACCAGTATTGTGCACATTCTTTCGCCAGAAACTGACAACTGCCCTTCTTGAATCAGCGAAAGGGAGAGAATGACCGTAGAAAATATTTCATGATCAATCTCCACGAAAGAATGTTGCCGACCTCGGCGGGGGTTGAACCCGCGACCTCCTGGTCTCCAGTCGGATGGCGCATCCAACTGAGCCACGGAGGCCGGCCGTGAAAAGGTCAAACGTCATATACGACAATTCTTTTAGCAACTTTGGTTGACCTCCCGTCCCTGATGATTCGTGCAAAGATTCAGCCCCAAGGCATCCTCAGTTATGAAGAAGAAGATTTTTAAAGGTTTTTACCATATATGGGCATGGCGGCCACCTTGGTCGATGGACCGCAACCATTTTAGCAATCTTTCGTTCCCCCACCCTAAGGAGGCTCCATATGAAATTTGAGCAAAATTGGCTCAGTGGCTTCAGAGGAGAAGTCGTTTGAAAATGTTAACGGACGGATGGACGCACGGACGACGGATGAAAAGTGATCACAATAGTTCATCCTGAGCAGAGCTCAGGTAAGCTAATAATACAGAATAAAGAGTTGAAAATTTTAGGACATTTACAATATTACATGTACATATGAACAGTGTAGTCATCAGAACTGCATGTGTATCCTGCCATATGTACAGTTTGATCAGGTGCTTGTTACTCCTACAGTAAAGGGTCTAAATAGTGTATATCAGAAATGTGCAAGCTATAAACAAATCATAGTATATAGATCTTGGTAATAGTTGCCATATTTCTCTATATACATATTAGCATGTACCAATTAGAAGTACAAGCGTTCCTAATGAGTGCTGAGTTTTTTTGTGAAATAAGTATCAAAACTTATTGGTTACAAGAATCACCTTATCTAGAGCTCAGCTGTAGATGCAGGTCTGTATATTTCTTATACTGCATTTAGTTAAAATATTTGGACAGATATGCCTGAGCTAACAAAGTAGATGCAATCAAATCAGGGTATGCACTCTTTGTCATTCTACAAATCTGATTTAAACACATCACTGGGTAGTGAAAAGGAATTGTTCGAAATTTATGGTAAATAATCCAAAGTGACAGCATTCTAGCAATGTTTTTGTGTGTCCTGTACCACTAAATCAAATGTTTTTTTTCTGTGTCTTTTTTTTTTTCATTTCTTTCAAATACAAATGTCTATGATGAAATAAGAAATGTTAGGAAATACATTGTCAAATTCAATTTTTTTTTTTTTTATTCAGGCTTTATGTTGCTTTCAACAATCTTTCAGTCATATCACGATGATGTCTCAATGCTCACTTTTAGAGTGCTGCCTCAATGAAGTATCACACCCCAAACACTTAACATGATATTCCATGAAGTCAAATTATACTTACTGAGATGACCAGTTCTGATTCCTACAGTAGCTCTACTTTCTTAATGTTGAGCGCCAAGCAAAAGAGCAGCTGTATCATTTTTAAAGTCTTTGGTATGACAGCCAGGGATAGAACCTGCAACCTCCCGGTCACAATGTGGACGCTCTACCAAATGAGCCACTGTGCCGGTCAATTAAAAAATGCTTACCATATTTAACTTACGTATTCAGACAGATAGGCCTCAGCAAACAGTGTAGATCAAGACCAGACACAACAAAATCTACACTCTTTGTCACTCACCCAGCTGTTTTTTTTTACACCTGACATCAACAAATAGTAAATTGAATAGCGCAACCTCTTTATATAACACTATTGTAGGTATCCAGAACAAAAACTGTGTTAGCTTAACAATCATGTTGTATCCAAACAAAAATGAATAGATTATATATAAAATATTACTACTGATGATAATTTTTTCTATATAATTAATACATTTATGTTTGGATACAACACTTTTATGTCCGAAACTCTTATAATGAACTATCTTATAAACAGGTTCCAGTGTACAGTAAAATTTCAATGATGGTTCATTTACCGCGGCTGATTTGAACTCGTTTTTTAGTCCCTAGGTAATTCTCAATATTTAGGAATACTTTAGGGAAATTTTCTATTTCATCATAAAAATATATATTGTGTGTACTCATTAGAATCGCCTCACTGACACATTCTAATGTGTACACTCAACATACCATTAATTTATATAAGATCAAAAAGACATCCTAAATTACCCTATTTGCCTCCAGACCTGGCACTATGAATAAGCCTCAGTGGCTCAAACTTCCCTGGACCCAAAGATGTTCGAGCTGTTGGTTTGACTGTACATGTTAAAATTTTAGGACAAGTATAGTTAATGTGTCCGAATATTTAGGGTAAATACAGTACCAAATATTTTTGATAAAAAATGATGGTTTGGTGTTTACATACATTTTACCTTTATTGAAGTCATATCAAGATAATGGAAGGGTAATAATAAAAGGCTCTGTGCGACGAAGTGCTGTCAAGTCATAAGCAGAATTCTGCCTCAAGCGATATTCGAACCTGGGACCCTGTGATTCGTAGCTGCACGCACTAACCACTGGATCATCTAGACACTTCATTTTTAACAAACTTCTTACCTCTGTGTATCTTTCATGTAACTTGTTATACTCTTTCTTTAACTCTGATTCCTTCTCTTCCATTCTTGAAACTGTGAATTTAAAATATGTTTATTTTTATTGCTTAGCATGCTGGGTAAAAATTTCAGCAGACAACATTTTGAAATATTATTCCAGAAGCAGGGTTTGACATTTCATGCATTCATGCAAAATGTCTCCTTAGGAGGAGTCTAGGACAATTACCTACCCAGACAATTATCCACCTGACAATTACCCATCCAGACATTTACCCACCCCTCTTAATCTAAAAGCGGACAATTACCCACCCGAAAATATTTTTGAAAAAAACTGTCCTTAAATGTTTTATAAATGATCTGTAAATTGTTTTATAATATTTTTCATTCATTTATTCCTGTTTTATCGGTAAAAATAATTTTGTATCTACTGGAAAGTTTAGCTGAAAATGACTTTGTATCAGAGATGATAGGATGAAATGAAAGATTTTTTTTTCCCAAAAAATGACTGCAGTTTTTAAAAATGTCTGTATCAAAGATGCAAGGATGAAAATCGATTTTTTCTTTCATAATGGACCTTGCAGTTTTTAAGTGAGTTAAGCAATGAAAAGTTATCCATTATCTATAACAGCATGCAAACAACATTTGACAGATGGCAACAGACATTTTAAAAACATTGTTAGCAAATGGAAGAAGTAACCATTTGAGCAAATTTGTTTATTTCTTTTAGTAATTTAGCTGACAATATTCCAATGAAAGGCAAAATTTCTCATTATGAGCATTTTCACCTGTTATTTCAATATTTGTTATTTCAATATTTTCAAAATATGTCCCAAACAGCAGACTACAAAATGTCATCTCCATGGTGTAATGTGTAAATTCCAAATCAGAAATACATTACTGTTGAACTTTGAAAACTCACACACCCAGGGGACGAGTTTTCAGCCAAAAACTTCTAAAGATTTTTAAAGTTCATCCATACCAAAGACTATTAATTTGTGATATACAAAATATTTCTTCAATATTATGGCAGATATACTTAAAGTACAAATACAAAAGACATTGGAAAGAATGAAAGATTTTAATACAACTTATTAATTTACCCAAAAAATTATTTTACCATCCAAAAATGAAAAAAATAAACATTGGAAAATGTGGGTAATTGTCCAGGTGGGTGAATGTCAGGGTAGGTAATTGTCTGGGTTGGTACATTAATTGTCCAGATGGGTAACTGTCTGTGCCCCCCTTACGAGTAATGCCAAAATCTATTCTCTATAAAAAAAAAAAGAGAGAGAGAGAGAGTGAGAGAGAGAGAGAGAGAGAGGATATCATCAATTTGTCATCTTTGTAGGTTTTCTTCACTGATTCCAAATCCAATCTTGTGATCTTTAATATTTAATTTTTATTCACAGTTTTTGTTGTTGTTGTTGTTGTTTTACCAGTCTCATACTAGATGTTTCTACAAGTAAACTCTATAACTCTGTGAAGAAAGAAATAGGCCGTACAGACAAGTCTGTGCAGTCAATCTAAACAGTAAAAGATAGCGTGATAACGTTATTAACCCTTGTCATGCTGAATAAATTAAGATGCCACACCCACTTCTAATTGTCAGCCAATCAGATTACTTGATCCAGGTTTTCAATACAAATTCACATACTAGATGGCAAACAGTGCAGATCCAGATGAGTTGGCTTCTTCAGAAGCCAACTGATCTGGATCTACACTGTTTGCAAAAACAGGGTATATCCAGATTCAGCAGGACTAGGCTAAAAATATCACCTATTTCTACTTCAAAAATGAGAAATAGCAAGTTTTAAGAAATGTTTATTTTCAGGAATGTGTGGTATTTTTTTGGCTAGTAATCCTGCATTTGGTATTCTGTCATTCATGTTTGGTCCACAAAAAAGGTCCCTTTTACAACTTGAATATGTAAAATTTTTGGCTAGTAATTTAGTTTCTTTATTCTATCATTTATGTTTCATTTGAAAACAGGTCCTTTTTTATAATTATATTAGACACCATTAACCCTTCTCCTGCTAAACCTGGATATACCCTGCCTTTGCAAACAATGTAGATCCAAATCAGTTGGCTTCTGCAGAAGCCAACTGATCTGGATCTAAACTGTTTGCCATTAAGTATGTGAATTTATATCAACACCCTGAATCAAGTAATCTGATTGGCTGAAAATTAGAAAAAGGTGTGGCATCTTAATTTCTTCAGCATGACAAGGTTAATAGTGCTGCAAGAGTGAAGTTTCAGCTCACCTTCAAGTATCTAAAATAGTTCAGAATATGGTTTCTGTGCATGCAAATCACATTTAATTTTAACCCTTGTCCTGCTGAATAAATTAAGATGCCACGCTCATTTCTAATTTTCAGCCAATCAGATTACTTGATCAGGATTATTGCTCTAAATTCACATACTTAATGGCAAACAATGCAGATCCAGATCAGTTGGCTTCTTCAGAAGCCAACTGATCTGGATCTACACTGTTTGCAAAGGCAGGGTCTATCCGGGTTCAGCAGGACTAGGGTTAAGAATGAAAACAATCTCTTCTTCAGAATTGCTGCAGTTTAAAACTATCAGAAAGTTACTCCCCAGATAATAAAAACGTTATAAAGAAGTTCCTGGGTACTTACTATGATCTGAGGAATTCTTTGTTTTTAGTTCTAACATTCTAACAATAGATTCTAGGCTTTCTGTCTTCTCCTCTGTCTGTTTTCTGTCCTCTTCTATAGCATCTTCTATTTCTAGGTATTTCTGAAATAGTTAGAAAACAAAAATACTTTAACACTTACCATGCTGTGGAAAAATTCAGCAGACAACAAACTGATGACATTTTTTCTTATTTTTCCTTGAAAATGGGATCTGACACTTCATGCATATTGTCTCCTTAAGTCTTCTAGTTTCCGACAAGAAGATTAAAGTTTTTTCCTTCTATGTAAAGCAAGTGAACCCCAGTGTGGGGCCATTTTTTTTTTTCACAGGGCCATAATTTGAACAATCTTGATAAAGGTCCATAAGATGAAGCTATATACCAAATATCGAAGGCCTGGGCCTTCTGGTTTCAGACAAGAAGTTTTTTAAAGTTTTTACCTATATGAGTATTATGTAAAACAAGTGAGCCCCGAGGCAGGCCCATTTTTGACCCCAGGGTGGTATATGCCCATGAGATAAAGTTACATACCAAATATCAAGGGCCTGGGTCTTCTACTTTAAGACAAGAAGATTTTTAAAGTTTTACCTTTTGGGGTCCATAAAAAAGTCAAGATCACCCAAAGTTATCATGTTTTTAAACTTTATTGGGCCCATGTCTCCAATGCTGCATAACAAACCTCAGGGCCACTGGCCTTTTGGGTTCGGAGAATACGATTTTCAAAGTGTTTTTACCATATGCAGGCACGGTGGCCATCTTGATCATGAGACCCTGATGTGGCAAATAAACTTCCATTGCCCTGGCCCATGGAGGCTCCATATGAAGTTTTACTTTGATTGGCCCATTGGTTTCTGAGAAGACATTCGAAGAGTGTGGATTTTTTCTTATATGCCTTGGGTAAGGCCATTTTTGACCTCAGGACTATTTCTTGAACAATTTTGATTAAGGTCCATAAGATGAAGCTACATATTAAACATCAAAGGCTTGGGCCTTCTAGTTTCAGACAAGAGGATCTTTAAAGTTTTGCCAATAGGAGCCTACCTAGGTATGTAAAAAAAAAATTGATTTTTCCATAAAAACAGTCAAGCTTAGGTCAACCGTCATCAATTTTTCAAATATTGTTGGGCCAATGACCCCAATGTTCCAAACCAAGCCCCAAGGCCATTGGCCCTTTGGTTCAGGAGAAGATTATTAAAGGGCTTTTACCATGTATGGGCGTGGCAGTCATCGTGCCCCACCTGTGGCGAACAAAACTTTCATCGCCAACCCCCCCTCCACCGAATACACACACCCACTGAGGCGTCATACAAAAAAATTTTGCTTTGAATGGCCCAGTGGTTTCCAAGGAGAAGAGGTTTGAATAATATGGACGACAAACAGATGGATGGACGACAGAGTCTGCCTAATCTACATGTATAAGCTCACCTATGAGCCTAAAGGCTCAGGTGAGCTAAAAATACACTAAAAGTACAATGTACAATGTACATGTACAGGCTTTCAGAAAAATATTCATTTGAATACCATATTTTGTTTGTGTTGAGGTCTTACGACCCAGTCAACCCAATGGGGTCAGTTTGCCTAACCACACTTTTACTGGACAGGCTTAGTCCTCTATGGGTTAACCAGTATTGTGCACATTCTTTTGCCAGAAACTGACAACATTTTACTGCCCTTCTTGAAGAAAGAGGAAGAGAATGACCACAGAATATTTGTTTGTGTTGAGGTTTTACGGCCCAGTCAACCCAATACTACAGAATATGTTTCATGGTCAATCTCCATACCATATTTACACTAAATATTAAGCTGGTTGGTTGATTTAGAGTTTAATGGCCCAGTCAACACTATTAATGTCGAGCCAGTCAAGTACCTAACCACACTTTCCCTGGACAAGCTTGGAATCAGTGGAAGGAAGAGAATGATCTTAGAAAAAATGTCACAATCAATCTCCATAAAATATAGGCGGACCCAACTGGGATCGACATGCAACCTCCTGATCACCAGTCTAATGTGCTCCACTAAGTATTCAGATAGACAGGCCCAGGGGTGTAAAATTCCACTCGCCCACTCGAATTTGTGAGTAAATTTTAAGGCAGGGCGAGTGAGATTTTCAGAACTTTCTTCACTTTTTCTTTATTTCTAGCATCTACATGAAAATTTAGACCATAAGGGCAAGTAAGTTTTGAGGGAATTTTACACCTCTGCAGGCCTGCATGACCAAACAGGATCTGGCATCTGATCATGGTCAAAATATTAGCCTCCCATGGGACAGTCTTTTTTCTTTTTTTTTTTACCAAATCTACAGATAGTAAAATTGACTTGTTTAAAATTAAGGACAAGTCTGGTTAGGGAGATGAGGTGTCTGAATACTTAGGATAAATACAGTATGTACATGTACATCTGTATATTTCCATTTAAGGAGATAATTCTGTTGATTTTGGGGACAAATTTTGTCTTTGTTATTTGCTGCAGATTATAATACTCATTAGAATTACATGTACATTGTACACACATAATCAAGATAAATCTAGTTTTGGTGCAAAAAAAAAAAAAATCTTCTTCAGGATATCCTTTTATCTAAAGTTATGCATCAATGAGTTATGCATTAACCTTACCACACTCTGGACTAATTCAGCAGACGATAAATTGATGATATTTTTTCCCAGAAAACAGGATTTGACATTTCATGCAAATTGTCTCCAATGGAGACAATTTGCATGAAATGGCAAATCCTGTTTTCTGGGAAAAATAAGAAAATATTTAAAAAATGCCATCTGCTGAAAATTTTACTGTTAAGCAGCTTAGGGTTAAAGTTATGGATCAATGGGTTATGCATTAATGAGTCAGGACTGCATATTTCACTTTCTCTCTCAGCTTCAGCCCTGACACATTCTTAACACTTAGCACACTGGGTAAAATTTTCAGCAGAGAACATTCTGAAATATTTTTCTTACTTTTTCCCAGAAAACCAGACTTGGCATTTCATGCAAATTGTCTCCAATGGATACAATTTGCATGAAATGTTAAATCCTGTCTTCTGGGAAAAATAAGAAAATTATCATCAAGTTTCCGTCTGCTGAATTTGCCCTGAGAGTGGTAACAGTTAATACACTAAAATTAAATATTTGCCGAAAACAGTTTGAAATATTTTTTATTTTGATCCGAAATCAGTACCCAGTATTTCAAGAGAGTTATCTCCTCAGTGGGGTTGCATGAAATGCCATATGCTGATTTTCTAGGGCAGAAAAAAATCTGCAATGCTTCTCTAAATTGTAGTCTGCTAATGCTGGTGCTGGTGCAAGTGCACTAGGGATTAAAATTTATGCTTCTGCACTCAATTTAACACTGAGTACTCTGGTTTATAATTTAAGTAGACAGCATTTTGAAATATTTTTCTTATCTTTTTCTGAAAATAGGCTTTGACATTTCATGCAAACAGTCTCCGTTTGCATGAAATATCAAAGCCTATTTTCTAGGTAGAATAATTAAAATATCATCAAATTGTCGTCTGCTGAATTTGCCCAAAGAGTGGTAAAGGTTAAACTGTTTACATGCTAAATAAAAAATATAAGCAGACAACATTTTGAAAATAATTTTCATATTTTTCATGGAAAATTGGGCAAGACATTTCATGCAAATTGTCTCCTATGGAGACAATTTGCATGAAATGCCATGCCCTATTTTCTGGAAATAAGTATGAAAAACCTCACTCATTTGTCGCCTGCTGAGTTCACCTCCAGTGTTGAAGAGTTAAATTACTAGTCATACTGTAAATGATGTTTTACTGGAAAATATCGATGAAAAATAAAGAAAGATCAATCCCAATGAAAATCCCAATTCTGAACTAATCTTTGGGAAAATCAACTTTTTTTTTCCAATATGCAAAGAGCACAGACCCAGACAAAACTATGTATCCATGCAGTCTTTTCTATCTGTTGTGCATATGTACATACATGCAGAAATTCTTGATGTTAATAAAAGCGAGACCCTGGCAATTTTATGTGGATGTGCCTGTGTCATTGTCAGACTGCTTACAGATATATTATAAGAAAAAGTTGGTTTTCCAGCTATTGGCATGTGACATTGGGTTACATACAACTTGTTATAATCATGTAATCTTTAATGCACTGCATTACCTGCTGCATAAAAATATCAGCAGAGAATACTCTGAAATATTTTTTTAATTTTTTTTTCAGAAAACTGGACTTGACATTTCATGCTGTATCATTTTGAGACATTTCATATGAACTATCAGATACTATGTACTGAGAAAAATAAGAGAAAAAATATAAGTCTCGCTGCAATAGTACAAAATTAACACACATCATAGCACTAATTAAGGCGCCTTTTTTTTTTTTTTTCAATCCAAAAGTATTGATATTTTTCTTATTTCTCCACGAAGACATATGTTGTGGGTACTCATTAGAAGCACCTCAATGAAGCACTTCTAATGAGTACCACAACATATGTTTTCGTGGAGAAATAAGAAAAATATTTACATCTAGATCTATGCACACATGATTTATAAACTATCAGCAGGTACAATTTTACATTTTTCTTGCTGGTATTTTCCCTAGAAAAAATATCTTGAAAGCATCTCATTTAAAATATCTTCATATCCAGACTTTTTGAAAGAAATTTCAAATCATATTTTCTGGAGAAAAAAATAGACAAATAAGCATTTTATTGTTGTTTGCTAAATTTACCTACAGCATGCCAAAATTTAATTAAATGGTTATAGGAAACAAAATATACATTGTATATACATATAAAGAAACTCCCACCAATTATCAATATGATACACTTTCACTCTCTTCTACTACATTGTATTTGCATGTAATTATAACTGTTACACATACAGTACATGTAGTTATACCCTTTCACAATCACATCATGCAATTTATGAAAACTTAGAGCACAGAAACAATTTCAATTGAACCCAATAAGCTAGTGTAAAGTAATACAAATAAAAAAAAAACAGTAATCATAATAATAACTTCTATGAAATTCATCAAAATGTGTTAGTGTTTAACCTGGCCCTAAAACAGTAATAGTGTACATTTACAGAATTTTGTGTAACATAGATTTTACTTGTGGGTTTTATTTAGTGAAGATTTGCAAATCACTGGCTCAGAAATTCAAAACTCTCTGAAAAACCTGTGTGAAGAATGCGATACGATCACATGAAAAACAAAGTTCTTTATTTTCAAGCATGCTGTAAAACAGGTTATTATTTTCAAGCACACTGTAAAACAGGTTATTTTTAGACTATTTCTTAAAAGATCATTTGTGATCCGTCAGCCTCTGTAGGGAAGAACGTATGTGCCTTAAAGTGATGATGAATCTCATAAAATGGCTATTTCTGTCAAATCCTTTGATTCAAATTTCGTTGTATGCATTTTAAAACATCTTTACAATATGATCTTCATGTACACGCCAAAATCAAGTTTTGAGAATCAAAGAAACCCTTCTCTATTTAGATTAACAATTTGACTGAATAAATGAAGTATACATGTATTGAACAAAGGTGCTTTCATAAGAAAAGACAAAGTTAGCTTTTTAAAAAGATTAGCAAGTCATCTTTGGCATGATTAAATAATGCAGTGGCATGTAATGAGGTTTCAAAGAGCTGAACCAAAGTACACTTCTTGCTACTTACATCATAAAAACAAACCTATATAATGCTGACCCCCTTAAATCCTACTTTTATATAGTAAAACTGGGGTTTACCGGGGTACACATTATTTCTCTTATTTCTGCTCAAAACATGGCCAGTGGGTACTCCTTAGAACCGCCTTGGCGAGGCGGTTCTAACGAGTACCACAATCTATTTTTTTGAGCAGAAATATGAAAAATATCAGAATTTTTATCTGAAAGTTTCATTTTTTGGTGGTAAAATTTTCAGTATATTTGAATAGGCGTGTTTTCGTAATGTCTCTGTTCAAGGTGAATAATCAGAATGAAATCGGGAGGCTTTGCAGGTTGTCAAGGATATGTTTGTGTGCATTGGGTAATGCATAATTTGTGTAGTTTGTGTTACCTCATCTAAGTCATCCATGAGTTCTTATCCCACATGATTAGCCCCAGCATGTACCAAATCCCAAAAAAATATCTACCATTCTTTGCCTCTTATAAATCTTCTTTTTTGAAGATGCTTCTTGTTCACAACTACATGTATATTTCACAAAACTATGTGCAAATGACTTATTTGCAATGAAAAGTCTGAAAATAGAAGTGATCAGTTTTGCTTTTAGGTGTGATGAGTTATTACATTTCATATACATTTCCAGAGAGTTTTTGAATTTGTACAATTAATGAAAAAAGAATGGAGCATACCAAGTTATTCATCAAGCATCATTGCCATACATGTACAGAATAATCACTGATAAAGTTTAATGCTTAGCATGCTGGGTAAAAATTTTAGCAGGTGACATTTTAACATATATTCCTTATATTTCCTCCAAAACAGACTTTGACATTTCATGCAAATTGTCGACTCTCCTCAGGAGACAATTTGCATGAAATATCAAAGCCTTATTTTGTGGAAAAAATATCATCAGTTTGTGGCTGCTGAATCTGCCCAGACTGTGGTAAAGTTAAATACCACAGAAAAAAGTGAAAATGAGGTGAAAATCTAGGATACTTTTGTACATCAAAAAATGTCTTGTTTGGTTTGTATTCACTGATCCAATCAGCAATGTAAGTTTTAATACAGAAATAACAAAATCTATTTTCCAAACACACTCTTTACCCAAGGCTACATAGATGTTATACTAAAGAGAAATTTACAGGATAAGAAGCCAAAGATACAGGATATACTCCTGCCTCCTCACTTCCTTTCTTCAAAAATGTAATGGCTATCACTATCATTTTCATATGAGAATGACAAAAAATTCTTCTATTTCAACAGCTCAGTCAGGAGAGTTTGGCTTTATGACTAGCTACATACCCTACCAGGCAGGTTTGTATATCAATGAATAACCCGCCGGTACATATCAATGGTTTGACTGTTACCTTCCTGGTTGTGTTGGTTTCACAGGGCATTTCCCAGCTGATCTGCTGAGAACTGCCCTGGCTTTCCCACACCAAAAGACAACTGACGTCTTTAGGAGCAGAAATGCTTAGTCTGGTGTCGATCTCCAGTAAGTAAGAAAATAATTTGCGACTTCTCTAACAGTCTGCTCCATTAATTTAAACACCATTCATAACTTGTTTTTTCTTGATGCATTGTAAATGAGTGCAGAAGATAACTTGGTATGACCTGTTTTTAAGTCTTCATTTGAGCTGTGCCATGTGAAAAGGTTCCTTTCGGCAAATATTGGACAACAAAGGCCTGCATATTAATTAATAAATTTTGCACAATCTGATCAGGACAGTCACTGTGCACTAACATTGAGAACTGTAGTAGAATTTACTGATACATGTATACAGCAAAGATTCAAACCAGATTGCACAACTCTGCTAATTGATCTGCATTTTAACTGTTCAAATAGGCCCCAAAGACACCTTTTCTCATGAAGTGATTCATTTACATATACATGTACATGTAATATGGGTTGTCAGAGGAGGAGTTAAGGAAGAGTATTTGATGATGATTTTGGGATAATATTTCTTATTTCTCCTTAAAAACGTATGTTGTAGATAGCCATTAGAAGCACCTCATCAAGGTGCTTCTAATGACTACCACAACACGTTTTCTTTTGGAAAGCTGGAGAAAAGTATCCCAGAATAACACCAAATATTCATCCTCAAAAACTCTGGTTGTTAATGTAAAATGTTGAATATATCCCCGTAACTATAATGCAAGTACATGAGCTCAACGTACATGGTGGCTTTTACACACCTGCAAAAGATAAAGGTCTACATTGTATCTTATTAAAAATTTTCATTAATTATTTTTAATATAACATTGTTTTCCCCTTTAATCAAGGTAAAACTACAGACCCAAGTCAGCTGCTGCAGGATGTGATGTCAGATCAGGGTTTACATTGATTGCTATATTAGAAACTTTATTAATAAAGGCAACCTACTGCTATTTCTATATATCACTCCTTTGAATATATAATCAACCCTTCCAATATGTTCATAATGGATGAGTTAACTAAAGATATTCAGAATTTTTGAAAAAAAAAAAAAAAAAAAATCTGCAGCAATGCTGAATACCCTTTAATAATATTTGAGCTTTTTAGATTTTGAACGAGCATGGAGAAATTTTAAAAACAATTTTTGAGAAGTCAGAAAGAAAGCAAAAATTAATTGTAGATGGCAGCATCTCTCTCTCTCTCTCTCTCTCTCTCTCTCTCTATCTCTCTCTCTCTCTCTCTCTCTCTCTCTCTCTCATAAAGCCTTTTAGCTTATTGTGACATGTTGTCGAAAGTTATTTTCAATACAAAGTAAAGAAGTTATTTGTGAAAATATGTATTCATGCATGATATAATCTTTTTTTAATACTATAGAATAGTATACTGTATTTCTGGAGAAATTATTAATGTATTTGCAAATTGCTTTGTATGACATGTAACAGTAATAGATTAAAAAAAAAAAAAAAAACATAAAAAAAAAAAAAAAATAATAGTATATGAGCTACACCACTGCAACAGGTTTTTTTAGCAGATAAAAAATTAGTGACAACTTCCCTTAAAACAGAGTCTAACATTGCACACTCCCCTGCTCCATTCCCATCTTTTCTTTTATTTATTTATTTATCTTTTTTATTTATTTATCTGTTTATTTATTTATCTGTTTATTTTATTTATTTTTTTTTTTTTTTGCTATATCCATGGCCTGCCACTTATTTCATTGTTTTTGTATGATAAATAGTTAACAAACAATATCAACAGGATGCATCTTTCACACTGAAGACAGGAAATACTTAAGAGATTAATTTATAGCTCTGGGCCCTGTTGTTCAAAACTAACAATATTGTTAGTTAATGTATGGTTAAAACTTTGATCATAATATATGGCATCAACGCTAATATTTTTGCTGAAAAAAATGCGAGTAGCTTTTGCATTTGCAAAAGCTACTCACATGTTTTCAGCAAAAATACCTGTGAATTAGATATTGTACTTACTAGAACAGTTAACATTTTGACCACTAACAAGTTCATTAAGCTAATGATACTTTGAACAGCTGGGCCCTGAATAAAAAGGTTATCCAGATAAATACTTATTTCTCCATGAAAACATATGTTGTGGGTACTGATTAGAGAAACCACAGCAAGGTGCTTGTAATTGAGTATTATAATAAGTAGACTAGCTCCTAGACCTTGATGTCATGTTTTATCACTCCTAACTATAAGCTGATTCAAATTTATGTATGACATCTTGTATAGCCAGTCTCTAATAGTTGGTCTCTGACATCAAGATATCTCCAAGATTAGTTGCTGCTATCAAAGAGGTGAGGCAAGCAGTAAATAGTAGATGGCCCTTAGTTCATTAAGTAAATTAATAATTATAATTGATTGATGAAAATAATATTGATATCCGACTAGTAGCTAGTCTATATAATAAGCTAATGATACTTTGAACAACTGGGCCCTGAATAAAAAGGTTATCCAGATAAATACTTATTCCTCCATGAAAACATATGTTGTGGGTACTGATTAGAGAAACCACAGTAAGGTGCTTGTAATTGAGTATTATAATAAGAAAACTATCTTTTTTTTTTTTTTTTCTTTTTGAGGGGGTGTGGGAGGTGGGGGGGGGGGGGTTGAAAAAGGTGCCTTTAACTGGAACTATGGATTATTCAGAAAGAAAATGGTCGTCAGAAATTCAGAATTCATGCTGATGCACTGAACATAAAATGATGTGCCTCAGTTCCACTTCTCCACACTCCACAATAATGTATATTGTGGGTACTCATTTGAAGGGCTTCACTGAGTACTCACTGCATATTTTCATGCCTTATCTAGAGCTATGTGACCTAAGTAATGATAAGCTAATAAAGAAAAATAAACAATAATCTCTACTAATTGCTGACTTCAACAGCTGCTGTTATTACCTTTGGCTAACTGATATATTTTTATCCTAGATATCTAAAACAATGAGTTTCTGAGTCTCTTGGGAAGCAGAATGGAAGCCATATTTACAGTGTGGTGGTACTGGCTATCCAATCAGAGACCGCAATAAGTACAATGTATAACTTGATCATTGACTGGTCTGCATTAGTTTCTAGATCAGAAAAGAGATTAAATTACCTATATGGTAAATGTCCTAAAATTCTGCACACTAAAGTTTCTGACACAATGGCATAATTATGAAAACACTGCAGTCTGATCAGGGTCTACAGTGTTACCCATTCCACTAAGTATTTTTTTAAACATCTGCATAGAAAGCAAAATTTAAGTCAAATAGTATGGAATAAAGTGTTCAAAATTTTGGGACATTTACCATATTTTGATGTTATGCCATGGTGGAAAAATGCCACAAAGCACCCACAGAGGGCAAGAACTCAAAAGGCAAAAAATAGCTTTTTCTGATAGCACTGTAATAATGCAGAAAGGGACTTTAACAATCACCACAACAAGCTTCAATAAAGTATAATTATCTTAGTAATTATTGTATGAACTGCTATTTGCCAAATATTCTGAGTGACATCAGAAAATGACAATTTAGAATAATGCAAACAACAAAGCTCCTGTTTATGACATTGCAAATTTACGCACAGTTTGATCATGGATTTCTCTTTTCAGATTCCCACACAAATGACATAACACTGTTTATTTTGCAATTTATTGCTGTCAACACATGCTACTAAAAAAAAGTCTGGGTCTTGCTTTCTTTGTTTTGCAGAAAGGGTATGCACGATAAAGAAAATTAAAAAAAAAAATCCAGATCTTGTTTACTTTCTGAATTTTTTATCTTTTGCCTTTTTATTTCAGGGAAAAAGAGTTATAAATTTAGTTGTATTTAATATGTGCCTGTTGCATATTCATTTCCACCAAGAAAAGGCTCTACAGTTCACTCAGTAATAAACTTAATTTGCCTTCAAAAGGGTTCCCCCACATTGTCACATGACTTTACCCTTATGATCATGTGGAGCAAGCAAAAAATGTAACTTACTCAATATGGGTACAGCCTAGAACATCTGCGCAGTCAGAAAGAATCTAAGCATACTTACTCCGGTATTGGCTGGTTAGATTCTGCGGAGGTTATAAATTGTATTTGGGCAACAGCAACAACTGTTTTAATGTGCAGGCTGTTCTATCGCATAAATGATAAGGTACAATATTGCTTGTCACCCCTTGTCATCTTTCAAAAATTGATTTATCTAGTTCAGTTACAAGGATAAATTGATTAGACAACGATAGTTATCTGCCTTCACTACACGGTGAATAATGCAATCTGACTTCAAAATAACTGAAAAAAATACTGTCAATGCAATTGTGTTAGGCCTAAACAAAAAAAACAGTTCTGTTTCCGATGTCATCACCAATTTGCTATAGGGTCGGTAGATCAGCCATTATAGGTGTCACCAATATACTTTAAAACAATGCACAGCTGGAGGATGAATAAACGGCAATGGGAATGAAGCAATTGTGACTGGGAGTCAAAAACGCAGATCAATCTGCAAGAGTTTTTTTGTTGTTTTTTTTTTGCCATTATAGTACTGGTCTGCCCTCAAATTTGAGGATTATCACCTGTGGGTTGGTGGGCAGAAGGGCAGGCTAATAGTGTAATGGGGTGAACCAGGAGGGACGTTTGGAAGGACAAGATGGGTTGGTAAATGTGATACAATAAAACCTCTGAATGATACACCGAGGCACAGGTACAAAGCTTGAAAATACTTAATTTCCTCACTAGTCCTAAATGTATGGAGGTACTGTGATTTCAGTCATTTCACACAGAAAATGGTCAAAATTTTTACTCAATTTCCAGCAAAATCACTCATGATGGCAAGTGGATAAGTGAATTTTTCAAGCCCTAGCTAAGCATGTATTAATGTCCTCTGTAGTGTAACACAGCAGAGGTCTGCAGATCACAGTGTATCCTTACATTTAGACTCATACATGCCATACCTCACACTGTGAGGCAAAATCTCACAGAATTTTGGCCCTTCTTTCACATCTCACAGAATTTTCATACCATTTAATAAGCTATTTTTTGAAGAACTAGAAATAAATAACACATTAGCATGGCCATCCCAAGCTTAATTCATTTAAATAATGGCTTTTAACTTACTTACGTAAGCTGGAAAGTGATTTTCATAAAAATCTCACAGAATTTCATCAAATCTCCCCTAAAAATTTGCAAAATCTCATTTCTGTCAACAGCTAATGGCATGTATGCAGACGTCAAACTTGTGAAAGTGTAACAGTTCACTTGTATTGTGATCTATTGATCGTCCTAACCTTGCTACACATATGTACCCATGATAATTCCCTTAAAAAAGAAGAAAAAGAAGTATATATGGACCTGCTCAGCAGCTTTTCGCAGTTGCTTTTCTCTTTCATACTGGGTCAGGAGCTGTTCATTATCATCTCTCAATAATTCCTGATCTACTTCTGCCTCTTGCTTCTCTGTATATGCTTGATCAAGGTTTTCAAGTATTCCAACGACAAGCGGCATGAGCTCTTTAACAACATCTTCGTCGTATTTTTTAATCATTTTCTCAAATTCTGAATAGACAGAGGCTGCCAGCTGAGAAACTTTTTCTGACATAACATGTCCCTCTTCTTTCGTACCGTACACGATTTCCGACATGACGGTAGCCATCATTAAAGCTTTCTTAAACCCTAAAAGGCTTGTGTCAATTTTTGCAGTGAAGTGTCACTATTTATCAAAAAAAATGTCAATTTATGGGAATTATTGACAGTTTTCACCTATCCATCCTCCATTTTGTTGTGATAATGATCTGTCTGGTCATGTGACTGCCACGCACATGCGTAATCCCATTTGTTTACATCTGGAAAATGCCCCACCGCTTTCTGACTTGCCTGTCTTCGAATGCGCTTTGCTCTGCAAGGCAGATTTACCGTGTATCGTCCTGTTCACATTTTGTGAGCAAGCGACACAATGCTACTTCCGCCACATCTCTTTCTGGCAAAACAGTCCGGATCGGTTGTGCGTCTGGGTTTTGGGGCGATACGGCTGTGTCAGGTAAATCAAGGGAGGCAACTAAAAAGGCCCGGCCTACCGTATTTAATGCAATTAGCGCACATAGCGCGCGCTCATTGCCTGTCATATTGGAAACCGTCCCTGTTGGGTAGCTTTACCAACAAAAGAGTGGCTGACCAAATCAAACCCACATTCTTTCTAAAAGCTATTGTACGTGTTGTACATTGTCCCCAACCCTCCCCCACTCCCAACAGAATGGGACATACACTTTTTAGTGTGGATCCAGTTGGAGATGGTGTGACATTTTTCTTGTCTTTGCAACCAGTATGCAGATCATTACCAAAGATAATGGATTTTGGTCAAATTTTGCATGTGCACTGATGTTTGCAGGTTCTAAGTTGGGATTATGACTTGGCATTTTTTATCAGTTTTCAACAGTTACAGCTCCTGGTTATTGTCTGAATAATTTCCGCCTAGTATCTGAAGAAAACATTGAGTGATTTTTGTCAGCTTCTGCATATGCGCTGAAGCTGACAAGTTCTGAGATGGTTTTTACGAATACAGTCTTTTTTAGCTGCTTTTCAACAGAGTTATAGCCCCAGATTGATTTTATTCAGATTTTGCAACATCTTAAGATGGGATTGTTTCTGAGTATATTTCTTCACCTTTTCAGTAGAGTTGCAGTCCCTGATTGATATCTGCAAAGAATAGTTTCTGCTCTATATGTTCAGAAAGAATTGATGGATTGATGTATGAATTTTGCATTTGGACTTAACAAGTTCTGTGTTGGTATTGTCACACAGCATTTTTTATGTCTATTTTTTTTTTACATAGTTTTATCCTTGTTTGACATTAGCTCCACTTTCAAAATGTCTTTTTTTGTCAATTTTCAACATAGTTGTGGCCTAGCCCTTGTCAGAAAATCATTTCTGCTTGAAAAAAAAATTGATAGATTTCCACCACATTTTTCATATCAACTGTTATTGATAAGTACTGGATTGTGATTTTAACACAGCACTTTTTTTTTTTTGTAAATTTTCAGCATAGTTATGGTCACAGCAATTACATGTATGGTATACACTTTTTGTGGAGGTATTTATAGTAAGCACTGTGTACTGATATGTCTAGTTTTTCTTGTTTCTCCATCCACTAACATGTAGGTACTCATAATCATTAGAAAGGCCTTGGTGAGGTACCGCTCATAAGTACCCACAATGTTTGTGCTAAGCCGTTTCTATTGAGAACCCACAAAGTATGTTTTTGTACTTGTAGAAACAAACAATTTCCCGGTTTCATCATAATTAGTATCTTATATAAGACAATGAATATTTTAATATTAAAAGTAACGAAAATGGTAGATTTCAGTGCTGAAATTCCAAATTGCAAGTATTTTTACCTGTTCAGCTTTATAATTTCAATGTTGATTTCCAAAAATTCTGTTCTGAAATACCCATTATTCCCTCTTGTCTGGAGTACTGTAATATATATATATATATATATATATATATATATATATATATATATATATATATATATATATATATATATATATATATATATATATATATTAACCCTTGTCCTGCTGAACCCAGATATTGCCCACCTTTGCAAACAGTGCAGGTCAAGATCAGTTGGCTTCTTCAAAAGCCAACTGATCTGGATCTGCACTGTTTGTTGTTAAGTATGTGAATTTGTATCAACTACTTGGATAAAGGAATCCCATTGGCTGACAAATAGAAGTGGGCATGGCATCTTAATTTATTCAGCATGCCAAAGTTAAATAGTTACATTGTCTGATTGTAAGTGATTGGTTTATTATTTTAAAAAAATTAGGCTTTTCAATTCAGAGGAACATGCAAGCTACCATATTTCTTCTGATAAGGGTGCCTTCGCTAATATTAGGGTACCCCTTAGTGTTTGTTCTTTGCAATTTTATGTACCATTTATGTGCAGATTTTTGAAGTGAAATGCTGTGATTTTGGTAACAAAAAATCTGTTAATGAGGTATATCCTCAAAAAATGCAAAACTTGTATATTTACCTTACATAGTACTTATTGTATCTATACTGCTGATATTTACTACATACTTTACAGAACAGATGGTATTTTCTAATATAAGGCACATGGAATTAAGGCCAAAATTAAACCTACAATATATTCAACCTAATTACCCCATTGTGCACTTAGGTTTTTCAAAATTACTGGAAAAAATTGCAGTAAAATATCCACCAAATAAGGCCGGATAAGTGGACTTCATGAGTGGCATTTTTAATAATGCTTAAATGCAACATTTTTTTTTTTCTGATTTACTTTAATAAGCATATGTTGTCACGGCAATTCAAATGAATACCACAAGATATGGAAGTAGCACTCCTACTACAATTACCCATGCTTTATTAGGAAAAATATGTTACCTGTTAAATTTTCACATCGTGCCAACACCAAGTTGCACAAACTTTTGATTTGTGGTCTTGTTCTTGTTTTTTGCTTAACATTCAATTAAAATGTTATTATTTTCTTTCTTATCCTTTAGCACCACAGTTGATCCATGGAGGGAACTTAGATTTCTTGGTGTTTGACTACCTGTCAGAAATAACTATGTCACTACTAACTGCAGTCAAGCGGAAATCAGAGGTGCATTTTAAAATATGAGACATGCTTTTTATGCCCCACCACCAAAAAAGTGGCGGGGTATTATGTATACCCTCTGAAATTTTGATTGTCCATCCGTCCGTCCGTACATACGTCCATCTGTCCGTCCGTCAGCGCTCCCACCATTCGTCTGCCCGCAACTCCTCCTACAGTTTTAGGCCAATCCTTTTCAAACTTTACAGGTGCTTTTAGGATGGTCTGAAGATATGCATATTGTTTTTTCAGAATCCTGAAATTATTTTTTATCACATTTTTTTCATTTTTAACTTAGACTTTTTTCGAGCCCTAATACTACAGAAATGTATAGGGCATATGTACCTTCTGCCCGCAACTCCTCCTAGAGTTTTAGGCCAATCCTTTTCAAACTTTACAGGCCCTTTTAGATGGGTCTGAAGATATGCATGTTGTTTTTTCAGAATCCTGACATTATTTTGTATCACATTTTTTTTTCATTTTTAACTTAGACTTTTTTGGAGCCCTAATACTACAGAAATGTATAGGGAGTATGTACCTTCTGCCCGCAACTCCTCCTACAGTTTTAGGCCAATCCTTTTCAAACTTTACAGGCCCTTTTAGGATGGTCTGAAGATATGCATATTGTTTTTTCAGAATCCTGAAATTATTTTTTATTACAATTTTTTCATTTTTAACTTAGACTTTTTTCGAGCCCTAATACTACAGAAATGTATAGGGAGTATGTACTTTCTGCCCGCAACTCCTCCTACAGTTTTAGGCCAATCCTTTTCAAACTTTACAGGCGCTTTTAGGATGGTCTGAAGATATGCATATTGTTTTTTCAGAATCCTGAAATTATTTTTTTATTACATTTTTTGCATTTTTAACTTAGACTTTTTTGGAGCCCTAATACTACAGAAATGTATAGGGAGTATGTACTTTGTACGCGCAACTCCTCCTACATTTTCAGGCCGATCCTTATGAAACTTTACACACGCTTTTAGGATGGTCTGAAGATATGCATATTGTTTTTTTCAGAATCCTGAAATTATTTTTTATTACTTTTTATTGCATTTTTAACTTAGACTTTTTTGTGTGTTTTTTTGGGTTTTTTTTTTTTGGAGTTATGAAATAACTGTTTATTGCTTCTCTTCATGTTTAACTTAGATTGTTTTCAGCCCTTATACTACAGAAGTGCATAGGGAATATGTCCCTGTGTGGCGGGGCATGGTGCATGGCTTGCAGTTTTATTGAAATTTTAGAACAATAATAACAATAAAATCTAAAAGTTTGCCTTTGTGAACAAAGAACACACCAAAGAATGAAAATTGGAGACTCAGGGTTTTATTACGTCTCTTCATATGTAGCAATGTAGTTTGCTAAGCTGCATATACCCCACAGCACCGGCTTAAATGGTATTTGATTTTCTAAGTAACCAGAATGGGCTCAATGATTCCAAAGGAAGTGAAAATACCATATTCAACCTAATTATCACACTGTGGGCTTAAGTTTTTCACTTTAAAAATTATTAGCCAAAACAATGTAAAATATCTACCTAATAACGACACTATACAGAAAGATCAACAGATGACTTCATGAGAGTCGTATTTAATGATGCTTATATATGTGATATTTTTTTTCTGATTTTCCTTATAAAAGCATATGTTGTGGGTACTGATTTGAACTGCCTCGATGCACCCACAACATATGCTTTTATATATAAGTATGCAGGCTGTAATTCAACTACAACTTGCTTAGCTGTGCGCTTATAGGGATATGTGCAGTAATTAGGTCGAATACGGTATAACCTGCACTATGATGAACAAATCACTAAGAATACTCCTGGGTTATTCAAGTCAGTCACAGTGGGTCCAGGTAACCATATCAGATCTTATACAATATTTGTAAGAGACTGAAAGCATATATTCTAATATACTTTTTGACCTCAAACTTAATCTTTCACATCTTTTTTCCACCAATGAAAATACAAATACACACCATGATATATGGAAAACACACTTCCAATGACAAATAAATCTTAACTTCAGCCTGTGTCATGTAACCTGCTAACTTCATGTACATGTATTAACCCATTTTAGACTGAATAAACTCCCCCACAGTATATTGGAAGAGTTGAATTTCCATTTTAGGTACGTCAGACTATGTGATTTAGATATTCCTTGAGAAAAATGGCTGAACTGTTTGCAGAGAGTGGAGACCCTGATCAGATGCCACATTCTGCGGCATCTGATCTGGTTCTGCACTGTTTGCCAGTTACCCTTTGTGGGTCTCCACTCTCCAGACTAAACTAAGTTAGTGGACCTTTTAGATTTATTTTTTCTTATTTGTCCAAATAGAACAGGGCCTGATATTTCATGTGGATTGTGTACATTGGAATGACATGAGCCATTTGAAATGTCAAGCCCTATTTTCAGAGGAAAAAAAGAGAGTGAATCACAGCTCTAGATAAGAAAAGTAAGTGCCTCACGGAAATACTTTTAATGAATACCCATAGTAAGGCTGGCTAATCAGAGCTGAAATGATAATCGATTATCAGTCCTGTCATTGTGATTGATAATCAATTAGTAATCGCTGAAGATTTGATCATAATTTTACCTGTTTGAGCATGACCTTATCATATGTTATACTTTATTGTATTTTGTCAGACAGGCTTGAGCAAACAGTGTAGACCCAGATGAGATGTCGCAAATGCGGCGTCTCATCAGGTCTACACTGTTTGCCACTCACCCAGCTATTTAAGACACAAAAGTGGATAGTAAATTGGACTTATTCAAATTTTAGATTAAGTATGGTAAAGAGTTGAGGTGTCTGAATACTAAGGGTAAATACGGTAAAGTAACAAACACTTGAATTAAATGATCGATTATTAGCAAATCTGTAATGCTAGTCATTTTTGTGGAATTTATCGATCAATTAATCGATTATCCGATTAATTGTGCCAGCCTTAACCCATAGCATACATTATTATGGAGGAATAAGAAAAATACCAACACTTTTTGGTTGAAAAAAAATGCCTTATCTAAAGGCTACAAAATTTTTTTTGTTTTTGTTGACACATTTTAGAGACCCCTAATAGGGTAATTAGCAAATAGTGCAGACCCAGATCAGATGCCACAGAATGTGATCAGGGCCTACACTGTTTGCATTAAATACAGGAATAGTCATTTTTGTGGAATTTATCGATCAATTAATCGATTATCCGATTAATTGTGCCAACCTTAACCCATAGCATACGTTATTATGGAGGAATAAGAAAAATACCAACACTTTTTGGTTGAAAAAAAAATGCCTTATCTAAAGGCTACAAAAAATTTGTTGTTTTTGTTGCCACATTTTAGAGACCCCCAATTAGGGTAATTAGCAAATAGTGCAGACCCAGATCAGATGCCACAGAATGTGATCAGGGCCTACACTGTTTGCATTAAATACAGGAATTTCTATAAAATATATAATAACAATGAAAACTTAAACCAGGCACCCTGCTGTTGGAAATAGACTGGTCCAAAGAGTTGTGGTAGAAGAGTCCACTTGGCATAAATGGGTTTTTACTCATCAGGACACTTTGCACACACACACACATACAAACATGATTGAGGGTTTCTTACAAGTATATCATGGAATAACAATGGGTGGACAGGCATATATATTTCTCAGATCTGTATATTTATTTCAGGATCAAGGATATGCTCCAGATTTTGTACAGGTTGCTATGGCTCCTTATATTAAAGACATTAAGAAGAAAGGTAATTTACAGCCTCTTTACTTATTTCAGAATTACCCTATTTACTGACCTTAGCCCCTTACTCTATTTATCCTACAGGAAAAAAAACAAAACAAATTGAACAAACTCATTTGACTATACTTTGCAACAATCTGAAATGTTGTGATGCAGTGGCAAACTATAGACCAGAGGCCTTATTAACTCTTTCCCCACTAGTGGCAACTTTTGTTGTCTGCTTATGACCTTTGCAAACAGTTTGGAGGCAGATCAGGTCGGACGTAATGTAGGGCCTAATCTGGATCCAAACTGTTTGACACTCTGATGGTATTCCTGAAAGATTTTTTTGAAAAAGTTAATATTAAAAAAAATCCACAGGTGATAAAAAAGCATGCAAAATTACCCAGCATGCAAAGAGTTAAGGAGGAGTCTTTAGAGATAATTCTGGGATAATTTTTGTTGTTTCTCCATTAAAACATATGTTGTGGTACTCATTAAAAGTGCCTCACTGAGGTGCTTCTAATGAGTAGCCTCAACATGTTTTTATGGAGAAAAGTGAAGCGATTCTAATGAGTAGCCACAACATAATGTTTTTTCTGGAAAACCAGAGAAAATTATCCCAGATTTATCATCAAATTCTCCTCCTTAATAAGTCCTCTGGTAGATGCTGATCAGACTGCTCCTTTTATGGATCTACTCTGTTTGCTCATGCCTGTCTGTCCCAATACTTATCGTTTTTATGGAACTTGTGTCACTTTTGCTACGGTACTTGACTAACATTTGCATTTGCCTGTGTATGGAAATCTAATGAACATAGTGCTCTGTTGCTCATTTTTGCACTAAATAAATATAACATATAAGATCTAGAGGTTATGCCCTGTCATTTCAGATCCCCACACCTTGATGTTGAACCACCCTAGAGAAAAAAATTACAGTAAAAACTTGTTCAACTTTTTATTCTGGTCAATTTGGCGTGCTACTGGATCATATTGTATGAAAAAGTCTGTAGTCTGTAATTTTACACCACACAATCTCCTTCATCTTCAGCTCATCTCCAGCCTCAGTATATCAGTGGTGTCTGATCAAGGTCTACACTGTTTGCCACTCATCTAGCAGATTTTCAGAAACATCAACAAGTATTAAAATGGACTTGTTCAAATTGTAGAACAAGTAAGGTAAGGAGTTAACACTTAGCACTCTGGGTAAAATATTCAGCAGACGACATTTTGAAATATTTTTCCCAGAAAACAGGATATGACATTTTATGCAAATTGTCTCCTAGAGACAATTTGCATGAAATGTCAGATCCCGTTTTCTGGGAAAAATAAGAAAAATATCATCAATTTGTTGTCTGCTGAAAATACCGAGAGTGGTAAAGGTTAAGGTGTCCCAATATTTAGCTTAAATTTGGTATACAAGAAACATATGATCAGATTAAGCAGCTACCCCAACTGATTTTATCTTTACTGTTCTTATATGCCTCAAAGACTTTAGGTGTCTGCTCTGGGTCTGCACTGTTTGCTCAGGACTGTCTGTCCCAATACTTGGGGTAAATAGCCACAACGCAACTATTTTGGTACAAATACTATATTCTACATGTTTTGTAAGGTATTCAGGGCGATGGTCCTCCTCAACGCTCTGTTTACAACAGAATGGGGAGAATAAATTGGTACCATTTGGTAATTGAAAAAAAAAAAAAAAATGGACAAGGTGAATGGGATACGCTTGATTCTTTCTGTCATTTTTTGACATGGGAGAGAACTTTTGTGACTTCCTGTTTGCTTTCCAATACCATTCTGAAAAGGGGTCTTCTCCAAAAGGAAAGAATTTGTTCCCAAGAGATGTACTCTAAAAGGAAAGAATTTGTTCCCATGGGGTGTTCTCTAGAAGGAAAGAATTTGCTCACAGGGAGTTGCTTACCTTGAAAGTGTATCATTTCCCTTAACCCATTAAAGACTGAATAAACTCTCCCACACTATATATTGGACGAGTCCATTTTCAATTTTAGGTATGTCAGGCTATATGATGCAGATATTCCTGAAGAAAAATGGTTGAACTATTTGCAAATAGTGGATACCCTGATCAAGGCCACATTCTGTGGCATCTGATCTGGGTCTGCACTGTTTGCCAGTTACCCATTTAGGGGTCTCCAGTCTTCAATGGATTAATCATTTTTTGCTTGGTGCAGCTGATATGGTGGACATGTTAGGTAATTGCAGCAGATAACAAATTGGTGATATTTTTCTTTTTTTCTTGAAAATAGGGCTTGACATTTCATGCATTTTTTTTCTAAGCAGAAAATTTGCATGATATATCAAACTCGGGGGAAAAATAAAATGAAAATATTTCAAAATGTTGTCTGCTGAAATTTTTAACCAACATGGTAAGCATCAAGGTGAATGGGATTCGGACTTGACAGTATTTGCCCTCCTGCTCAACATGGACTACTTTTAACGCTTAACACTCTGGGTAAAATTTCAGCAGATGACGTTTTAAAATGGTTTTCTTATTTTTCCCAGAAAACAGGTTTTGACATTTTATGCAAATTGTCCCCACTGGAAACAATTTGTATGACATGTCAAAACCTGATTTTTGGGAAAAATAAGAAAGATGTCGTCTGCTGAATTATCCCAGAGAGTGGTAAAGGTTAATGAAAAGAATGTCACCCGCTTCTGGGAGCAGGGGTCTTTTAAGAATAGCACCCCCACCCCCTCAGATTGTGAGAATAAGGACATAGACTTGACTTAACTCAACATTCAGACACTTTAATTCCTTACCATACTTGTCCTAAATTTTTGGCAAATCCATTTTACTACCTTGGGATATATTAACATAGTGCTCTGAGTGAAGGCAAACAGTGCAGACCTTGAACCACAGTTGGATTTGGTTCTACACTGTTTGCTCAGGAGCCTCAGGTATTTCTGCCTAGACTTTTTGGGTTTGATATGGTACTCAAGAAAAACCCTGTTGGAGTAATACAAACTTATGAGGCATAAAGATGATATGTATCTGAAAAACTAGTCGCTTATTTGTTGAACGGTACATATAATATGATTTTATTTTTTTTTCATTAGGTGTGAAAGTGATCAGTAATGCTGGAGGTGTGAACCCATTGTCCTGTGCTGCAGCTTTAAAGGAGGTGTGTAATAAAGCTAACACTGACCTCAACATTGCCGTTGTTACTGGAGATGACCTCATGCCACAGGTTGGTACAAATATTGGTATTAATTTAGTCTAGTTTAACATTCACCACTCTCTGCCGGCCTCAGTGGCTCAGTCGGATGTGTGTCTGACTGCTGATCAGGAGATCGCTGGTTCGATTACCTTGTTAACACTCTAGCGGTCACATTTTTGAAGCAATCATCAAGAATCTTGCTCAAAATATTTGTCTTGATGATATCTAGGTCAGGTTCGAAACTGGGTCACTTGGAGTCAAAAACTAGGTCACTGGACCAAATCAGCAGAAAACCTTGTTAACACTCGAGCGGTCACATTTTTCAAGCAGTCATCATGAATCTTGCTCAAAATGTTTGTCTTGATGATTTCTAGGTCAAGTTTGAAACTGGGTCACTTGGAATCAAAAACTAGGTCACCGGGCCAAATCAGCAGAAAACCTTGTTAACACGCTAGCAGTCACATTTTTCAAGCAGTCATCATGAATCTTGCTCAAAATGTTTGTCTTGATGATTTCTAGGTCAGATTTGAAACTGGGTCACGTGGTGTCAAAAAACTAGGTCACCAGGCCAAACCAGCAGAAACCTTGTTAACACTCTAGCGGTCACATTTTTGAAGCAATAATCATGATTCTTGCTCAAAATGTTTGTCTTGATGAGTTCTAGGATATGTTTGAAACTGGGTTACTTGGGGTCAAAAACTAGGTCACCAGGTCAGATCAAAGGAAAAAACTTGTTAACTCTCTAGAGGTCATAGTTTTGACCCAATCTTGATGAAACTTGCTCAAAATGTTTGTCTCTATTAAATCTAGGTCAAGTTCAAAACTGGGTCACTTGGAGTCAAAAACTAGGTCACTGGACCAAATCAGCAGAAAACCTTGTTAACACTCTAGCGGTCACATTTTTTAAGCAATCATCATGAATCTGGGTCAAAATGTTTTGTCTTGATGATTTCTAGGTCAAGTTCGAAACTGGAACACCTGGGGTCAAAAACTAGGATATCTGGCCAAATCAGCGTAAAATCTTGTTATCACTCTAGCGGTCACATTTTTCAAGCAATCATCATGAATCTTGCTCATAATGTTTGTCTTGATGAGTTCTAGGTCAAGATCGAAACTGGGTCACTTGGTATCAAAAACTAGGTCACCGGGCCAAATCAGCAGAAAACTTTGTTAACACTCTAGCGGTCACAATTTTTATGCAATCATCATGAATCTTGCTCAAAATGTTTGTCTTGATGATTTTTAGGTCCGGTTTTAAACTGGGTCACCTGGGGTTAAAAACTAGGTCACCTGGCCAAATCAGCAGAAAACCTTATTAACACTCTAGTGGTCACATTTTTCAAGCAATCATCATGAATCTTGCTCAATATGTTTGTCTTGATGATTTCTAGGTCAAGTTTGAAACTGGGTCACTTGGGGTCAAAAACTAGGTCACCTGGCCAAATCAGCAGAAAACCTTGTTAACACTCTAGCGGTCACATTTTTGAAGCAGTCATCATGAATCTTGCTCAAAATGTTTGTCTTGATGATTTCTAGGTCAAGTTTGAAACTGGGTCACATGGGGTCAAAAACTAGGTGACCTGGCCAAATCAGCAGAAAACTGTTAACACTCCAGAGGTCACATGTTTGAAATAATCATCATAAATATTGCTCAAAATGTTGTCTTGATGATTTCTAGGTCTAGTTTTAAACTGGGTCACTTGATATCAAAAACTAGTTCACCTGGCCAAATCAAAGGAAAACCTTGTTGATGCTCTAGAGGTCACATTTTTGAAGTGATCATCATGAATCTTGCTCAAAATGTTTGTCTTGATGATTTCAAGGTGATGTATAGTTTTCTGTCCAGTGACTCTCTTAAGTTTTTCCATTTAGGTCAGTTTCTCAGTAATTATTGGTCCTACAGAGTGATATTTGGTACTTGTGAAGTGTTTGTGTTTTGGTCAGTTTCTCAGTAACTATTGCTCCTACAGCCAGTGATACTTAGTACATGCATACATCTTAGCATGGCCTCTTGAATGCAGTCATCCATATTTGACCTTGACCTTTATTTCACAGTCCATTAGACATGCTACATTGTCTTACTTGTTAATATAATCATTTTGAACTTTGATCAGAATGTTTGCCTTGATCAGTTCTAGATCAGGCTCTCAAAGTGCTATGTTGCTCAGGTGAGCATTACAGGGTCATCATGGCCCTCTTGTTTTTTTTTTTTTTGCCGGCCTTGGTGGCTCAGTTGGATGCGCGTCCAACTGGTGATCAGGAGGTTGCAGGTTTGACACCCGCCGGGTTGGCAACATTCTTTGGTGGATATTGATCATGAAATATTTTCTGTGGTTGTTCTCTCCCTTCTGCTGATTCAAGAAAGACTGTCAGTTTCTGGCGAAAGAATGTGCACAATACTTGTTAACCACTTAGAGGACTAAGCCCAGTAAAAGTGTGGTTATGTAAACTGACCACGCTTGACATGACTCCATTTGGTTGACTGGGCTGTAAAACCTCCACATTTTCGTATCATCCAATGTCTGTTGGTCTCATTTACAGTTCAAACAGTTACAAGAATCTGGTGTTAAAGAGATGTATTCTGGTGCAACAATGCCTAGTACTGTTAACAGTATGACAGCCTATCTTGGGTAAGATACATTTTAGCTGCATCTCACATAAATGGGCCTTTAACCTTTACCATTCTTTGGGCTAATTCAGCAGATGACAAATTGGTGATATTTTTCTTATTTTTCTCTGAAAACAAGATTTGACATTTCAATATTTGAAATGTCAAATGTTTCCTGGGAAAAATGGAGACAATTTGCATGAAATGTCAAATCTGTTTTCTGGGAAAAATAAGAAAAATATTTCAAAATGTCGTCTGCTGAAAATTTTACCCAGAGTGCTAAGCATTAATAGCATAATATAGTAATTACCCTAAATATTTGGGCACCTGAACCCAGTACATACTTGTCTTTGAATTTGAATGAGTCTGTTTTGTTGCATATTTATTTGTCCAAAAACTGCTGGATGAGTAGCAAATGGTGTAGACTCTGATCAGATGCCACATTTTGTGGCACCTGATCAGGGTCTACAATGTTTGCTCAGGCTTATTCTTCTGAATACATATTTAGGATTAAATCAGTATCCACTCCGGAAAGTCACAGCTCAGCCTGTACATTCACAGATCAGGACCTTTGCTTTCAGGAGACAGTCAGAAAATGCAGGAATTTACTGTCCAGAAATGAAGTCCCTTATCAGATTGTATGGATGTGCAGGTTGATCTGGACCTGCACTGTTCACTTATGCACTAAGGCCAATTAAAAAAAAAAGTGTGTTTAGGGTAACCCTACCCTACCAGCAATCTTTTGCATGTTTTCTCCAAAAAAAAAAAAAAAGCATTACTGGGATAAAGTATTTATGCTAAATATTTGGACAAGTAGGTATGAGCAAACAGTGTAGACCCAGATCAAACTGTCTTCTATCAGTACTTTTAGATACATCAAAGGACAATCAAACAGACTTGCAGGCAAATGTTTTCTTGGTTCAATTTTAGCTTATGAACCAGATTGTTTTGTCAAATAATGGTGGAAAATAATATAAATATAAGTAATAAAGGCTCTTTATTTAATGTTAATTGAAATATGAACAACATTGGGTCTTGAGCAAAGTTTACATGAACCTGTTCATGCTCGTGACCAGATGTTGTTCATACTTCATTATAGGGATCATACATGGTTTTTCATGCATTAACATTCGCCAGGTCCCATGGGAGGTGTTGAAAACCGAGGCCGAAGGCCGCGGTTTTCAACACCTCCCAAGGGACCTCGCGATGTTAATGCATTGAAAAACCATGTTCGATCGCTATTATTGCATAAAAACTGAAAACTTTTACTACATTTTGCGTTATATCTTGCACTTTTGTTTCGCCTTTTCACCGATGATGCGCAAACGCTATTTCCACGTACTATGCTTGTTCTAGGGCAGGGCAGTACACATCTCGTGATGGCAGCTATTCTGTGGCCCGGTATGAGCATATTGAAAGTTGCGTAGCCGTGCATTAACAGCGCGTGAATTGCATTGTTAATACACAGCGTTTCGCCGGTTAATGCACAGCTATTAATAACGTGCGACACTGCTTTATGCAATAATGAAGGTTAAATAAATTACCTTCATTTCTTAAATGTATCACACCAGAGAAAATACTGTATTTACCCTAAATGTTCTGACAGTTGTGCGTGAGCAAACAGTGTTGCCCAAAGCAGACACATGCTCTGTGTTGTCTGACCAAAGTCTGCACTGTTTACCATGCAGCCAGCACTTTTTAGACATATCAGCCGGTAGTCAAATGGACTTGTTCAAGTTTTATGATAAGTACAGTAATGAGTTTAGGTGTGAGAATATTGAGGGTAAATACGATAACATGGTGACTGAGCTGGCCTCGGTGGCTCAGTCGGATGTGCGTCCAACTGGTGATCAGGAGGTTGCTGGTTCTATCCCCGCCAGGTCCGGCAACATTCATTCGTGGAGATTGATTATGAAATATTTTCTATGGTCATTCTCTCCCTTCCACTGATTCAAGAAGGGCAGTTGTCAGTTTCTGGTGAAAGAATGTGCACAAGTACTGGTTAACCACTTAGAGGACTAAGCCTGCCCAGTAAAAGTGTGGTTAGGTAAACTGACCAGCTCAACATGGCACTAATGGTTTTGACTGGGCTGTAAAACTTCAATTAATCAATCAATCATGGTGACTGAATAACATTTAGAATCGTATTGGCAGCTTCAAGGCAAGGTGAATACACTTTGAAGGGAGACAGCTCTGTCAAAATTGTTTTTGCTCCCTTTTGAAAAAGGGTCTACTCCAAAAGGAAAGGATTTGCTCTCCTTGGGAGCAGATTCTTTCCTTTTAGAGCAAATTCTTTCCTTTTAGAGTAGACCTCTTTTCAGAGAAAGGCAAACAGGAAGTCATAAAAGTTGTCTCCTTGTAAAAAATGGCTGAAAATCTACTACATGTATTAGTAAAAAGTTGCCTTAAGATCAGTATTTTCACATTTCTGCATAAAAGTGTCCTTAGCTTGGATTTGATTAGAATTTTTTCGCCTTGGCTATTCCAATAAGATACCATGACATTTGCGTTTCAAGGGGAAATAAGAAAAAAAAACCGAACAGTTTATCTCCAAAGTAACTTTGGAGATACACTGCTCATTTTTTTACCTCACTGAGGTTATTCTAATGAATACCCACAACCAATGTTTTTTTGGGAGAAATCAGAAAAAGTTGTATATGGATACCCCCTCTTATCTGGAACTATGCTGTTTTAGCCTTTGGTATACTAAAGTATGTGTGTTTGTTTACAGTGCTGGTCCAATCAGTAGAGCTCTAGATCTTGGAGCTGATATTGTTGTAACAGGTCGCTGTGTTGACAGTGCTCTGGTGTTAGCTCCCTTGTTACATACAGTAAGTATGAAAAAATGGCATGCTGTGTAAAACAGTATGTTATAGGTGAAATAAGACAAATCAGTTGTTTGCCTGGCTGGGGATAGAAGCTAGTCTGCTGGACTCAAAATCCTACCCTCTACTGCACCGCCATAAAAGCTGGCTTCTGCTACATGGCAATCCAAGTGTGTTATATACCTATACTCTAAGACAGTCTTTGTCTTCCAATTGAAATGCATCCCTGAATTCCTTGGAGTCTGAGAATCAGATGAAATGAAACTCAAGGAGTTTATATACACCTGTATACACATAGAATGGGCACCAGATTTACAGATGCTAATCTACATCTCTGGGTCACCTAGGTGACAAGCTAACACACTACCACATTGCTATAAAAGCCAGTTTGTACTGCAGTGCAGTACAAAGCAGTACAAGAGGATTTTGTACCTATTCCGAGTAACAACTTTCTTAAGATTCTCTATTATATACTGTTACCCAGTCACAGGTATATCAAGATACTCCATCTGCCCAGACTGATTAGTATTATCGCTATTCATCTGGATAGCAACTGGCTTTTCACTCATATGTTACTTTAGTATACGAGGGTCGTGCAAAAAGTTCTGTCACTAATAGCTTCCTTTGTTTTATCCCCGGTATATTTTAAAATGCTTCACTGCCCTTGAATGGTGTGTTGAATAGCTAACAATATCCGTTTATTTTGTGCAAATTGCTTTCCAACTGATCGAGTTATTTCAAATTGAAATAGATGTAGTCACATACACTGACCAATTTACTTGTTACATTGGAACATGGACCAGAAGACTGAAATTCGTAGCTATATTAAATGCCTCATTAGGCTTAATATAGATTCAAAGCAGATATTTAATGAATTGTGGGGTATATATGGACCTCAGACCATTTCAGTGCGCACAGATTTTAGGTGGGTTAAAGCTTTTAAAGCTGGGAAATTTTCTGTTGAAGATGATACCCATCCTGGAAGGCCTAAAACCTCTGTTACCAAGGCTAACATTGCTGCTGTAAAGATTGTGGTCGAACAGGATGCGCGATTGTCTTTCAAAGATATAGCTAGTTGTACTGGCATATCAGAAGGCAGTGTGCAAACAATTCTGAAAAAGCGTTTGGAGCTGAGAAAGGTTTGCGCTAGGTGGGTACCTCATTTGCTCACTGAGGAGCAAAAGACACAACGCTTTAAATGTGCCCGGGAACTTTTGAAAACATACAAAGGCTGTAATAGTCGGGTTATTACTAACTTGCTAACAGGTGATGAAACCTGGGTGCACATGTTTGAGCCACAAAGAAGGGCTGATAATAAGCAATGGAAGCGAACAGATCAAAAACGCCCATGTATTGCCAAGAGAACCATAAGTTTGAAAAAGATGTTGTACACACTTTTCTTTAATCTAAGTGGGCCAGTCGTTCAAGTGCCTTGTCCATCTGGTCATACAGTCACTGGCCGATTCTACAAGAATTCTGTACTGAAGAAAGTGAAAGAGTTTTACATAAGAAACGACCTAGCAAAGGATGGTCAGTAATCTACCTTTTACATGACAATGCCTCCTCTCATAAGTGTGAGGTTGTTAAGCCTTTTTTGGCTTCTGAAAAGGTGAAAGTTTTAAACCATCCACCTTATTCACCTGACCTGAGTACCTATGACTTCTTTTTATTTCCAAGTCTTAAGAAAATGCTTTCTGGAAATAAGTATATGTCTAGAAGTTCTCTTGGCAGCGCTATTTATCAGTGTCTCCAACAGATACCAAAAGAAGACTATTTATCTGCTTTTCGCAACTGGGTAAAAAGGTTACAAAAATGTGTTTCAGTAAAGGGGGAATACTTTGAAGGTTTGTAATAAAAATATGTTTTATAAAACATAGCACTGAAGTAATCCAAACCCAGTGACAAAACTTTTTTGCAGGACCCTCGTAGCACTGACTAATTTTCTTTCTCAAGGGCGCTTCTAATGAGCACCAACAACATATTTTTTTTTGAAGAAATAAAAAAAAATATATATATATTTTCCTGATAACCCTCATTGTCATATCTGGAGCAATGTAAATATGTAAATATCCATATCTGATTTGCTTGTTCCTTTAATATTTTCTTCACCCATACAATGGATAGATTGTATGCAAGTTATGCTTTGTATTGCCCTCTTTTTTTTTATGAATTTTGTTTTGAGATAGCTAAACAATATCAGAAATAATTATAGATGAAGATTGAAAATTACTGAATGGAAGAAAAATTGAAATGTTTTGGCAAAAAAAAAAAAAAAAAAAATGCACATTATCTAAGATTGTGTTGGGGATTAACGACACGTCAACCCTTGTGGGTCATTTTGTGTTGTCTACCGGAGAAAGGGAGAAAAGAAATAGTAGAGATAAAAGGGAGGGACAGGGAAGAAAGAGGAACAGGAATGAAAGGGAAGAAACAGAAGAAATAAAAACATGCCCCTCTACCCTTACTTGCTACAAGGATAGCAAGTCTTGCCCAACTGTAAGCCAGTATCAGTTGGACGCCCCCAGTGACGTAAGATACACGACACCTTTGCCACACACATTATCTAAGGCTTTGGTAGATGTAAGATATAGACACTGGCCTGGCTGCAGAGATTTTGTCTGTCTTTGTTGAAAATGTTCGAGAAAGTACAGCTATTCTTGGCACACTTATATGAAAGATTAATTGAACTGCAACGTGAAAAGAAAGTCTTTATGTCATGTATGTGATCCTCTGTTGGACAATATATTGCTCAATACATTGCTCCAGATAATATTTTGCTTATTCTCCATGAAAACATATGTTGTGGTACTCATTAGAAGCACCTCAGCACTTCTTATGAGTACCACAATATATGTTTTCATGGCAAAATAAGAAAAATATCAATACTTTTTGGTTAAAAAAATGTTATCTCGAGCTATGACAGTATCCATTGATTCTGTATGTAAACTGAAAAGCCCTATCAGACTGCATGGAATTGCAGGCTGATCTGGGCCTTTACTGTTTGCATATGAAATAAATATCATTTTCTCATTTGACAGTTGAATATTTTGTTATTTGTTTTTCATTTAAAATGGAAATATGATGACTTTGACAAGCTGTCAGCAGGAAGGTGAGTACTGTTACCCTTTAACACTATCTGGGAAAAATTGGCAGACGCCAATTTGATTACATTTTTTTTTTTTCAGAAAATAGGGCTTGAAATTTAATGCAAAATGTCTCTCCTAAAGCCACTATACACATAAAATGTCAGTCCCTGTTTTTCTGCAAAAGAAATAAGAAAAATGTTTTAAAATGTGGTCCTCTGCTGTTTAAGTTCAGCAGGTTAAAGGTATAAATATCCGGAAGTTCAGATGGTAAGAACTATGAGTTTATTAACTGACTTTAGAAATGTGGGGAAGGGAAGAGTTCAATATATTGAGAGCACGTATAAGCAAAAAGATAGAAGTTAAGGAACAAGTTTAATAAAGAGATCATATTAAACAAACACATGTAAGATTCTGTTTATTGTTTGGCACTACCTTATCATTTATCATGCCATATGACTGAAAAAAATGTGTTTAATATGCATTTTCTGCTCACAATATTGCCCTTTTGCCATTGGTAAACAATACTAAAATGTATACTTGCATGTTTGAATTTATTTCAAAAAGCAATGTTTAGCAAAACTCACAAATAGAACAGTAAACCCTGTAGCTCCTGGTGAGATTTCTCCATTTGAGCTTTCTCATTTAGAACCATTTGTTTACAAAGTTTTATGTTTCAATCAGTGGGGTTGAAATGATTTAAGAATTACATATCGCATGAAACCATTCCAACATTTAAGGAAAATGGATACATGTCTAAGATCAGAAATGGAAATATTTGCCCCTTGTGGTGGGATGGGGAGTGGGGGGAGGAGGGGGCTACTCTTAAAAGAAAGAATTCGCTCAGAGAGAGCAAATACTTTCCTTCAGGTGTAGCTCCCATTTTTGAAAGATTTCAGATGTTACGGAGGCAACTTCCATTTTTTTTTTTTTTTTTTTTTTTTGCAATATTTGTAGCCACAAAATGATAGCAAAGTCAGATTTATCCATTCACCTTTATAAAAGCATTGAAAAACGAATTTTAATGAGTTCTTAAGATAAATATGTAACTAAAATAGCATTTTGTGTGCTCTAGTTCTCAACTTTAGTAATTTTTACTGTAAGAAGTAGCTGTTTGATGGTACTTTTTAGCAAGATGTTCTAATAGTTTTGCAACACTTTTGTGTGAACTGAAATTTAAAATATAAAGGGCATTTATTTTTTATTTATTTTAGCAGCTGCATCAATTGAAAATTATTTATTTTAGTAACTGCATCAAGTGAAAATTATTGATTTTAGCATCTGCATCAAGTGAAAATTGTTTATTATAGTAGATGCATCATGTGACTATTATTTATTTTAGCAGCTGCATCAAATGAAAATATGTCGTTGGGCATATGCAAAATATGCACATTAAGATACTCATGTGCACCAGCACAGACTGATCAAGGTCTTTGTGGTCATCTGATATATTCAACGATATCCAGTGGTTCTGTAAGCAGATAGCCAAGGCTCTGATCAGACTGCATGGACAGACAGGCAGGCTGATGTGGGCTTTCCCTGTCTGCATGTACCTTGAAAAAAGGCTGTCTATGTGGTACAGCTTTTTTGACTTGTGCAGTCTTATATCTCATGGCTAACCTCTGTTATACATTTTGTAACAGTTATGAATTGATTCTTACAATTACAGTTTGGCTGGTCACCTGGTAGAGTGTGGTGCCCAGGCTACTGGTGGTATATTTACAGATTGGCACAAGGTACCAGACTGGTGAGCCTTTTTGTAAAATCTTTCAGTGATAGTTACACAGCTTTAGATAAGAGAGGGTATCAGGTAAATATTTTATTTATTTATCAATGAAAACTTGTTGTGGCAGAAATATTAAGTTCGGAAAATAAAAATTAGTGATATTCTGGAAAAAAATTAGTGAGATCTCTATTTTTACATTAAATATATAGGGAAATTTCTGAAAAAAAAAAAAATAGCAAGACAGTGCATAAAACTGAGTTTTTGGAGCCAACAATTAGTGAGTCTTGCTGCAAAATGGTGAGACTTAATAGTCAAACCTCAACAGCTCAAACACAGATGGCTCGTTTACAATGGCTTACTCGATCTCATTTTTGAGTCCCTACGAAATTCATCCGATAGCTCAAGAAAACAAATATTTAGGAAAATGTTCTTATTCTATTATGAAATTGTATGTTGTGTGTACTCATTAGAATAGCCTCATCGAGGTGATACTAATGAGTACACTCAACATACAATTATTGTACTGAAAATTGAAAATATTACCCTAAATTATCGCTATTTGTTACCGGACCTGGTGCCAAAATTAACCCTCAGTGGCTCGAACTATCCATATCTCGAACAAATTTCCACAGTCCCAAAGATGTTCAAGCCATTGAAGTTTGGCTGTATGTCTATTGTATGTACTTATTAGAAGCACCTTGGAAAAAGGCTTCTGATGAGTACCCACATAATGTTTTTGTGGAGAAATAGGAAAATTATCAATACTTTTTGTTTGGAAAAGCATTTTAATTGGAGCTATGTAGTTATATTACTAGATGATATATAAGGATATTTCTCTTATTTTTCCCAGACAGGAAATACGGTTAGACATTTTATGCAAATCACCTAAAATATGTAGCCATGTTTTTTTTTTGAAAAAGATGTTTTAAAGGATTGTGCACTAATATCTGAATATAACAAGTTAAAGGGTAAAAGCATCCTTGACAAAGAATGTATTTGAAATTAACTCAATGAGGCATTGGTACTGGTGAAATTTCTTTCAAATTAGAATATGAAACAAGAAATTGATTTCAAAATTGTTTACAAGGCTGCTGCCAATTTGATTACTTAATGAAATTAAAATTGTTTTGAAATTTTAAATTTAAGCATTTTTTGAAGAAAACAATGTTTTCAAGCAAAATCAATAAATTTCTATAGAAGAAGCCATATTTACAAATATATCATTAATATTTATGATTTGCATATATAAGGCTTTTTGATGTCATAAAATCTCATGAATATTCAAAATGGTGGAACACATGGCAGCAGTTTTTTTCGAAATTTCAGTAACCTGCTTGTAATTTCAAATAGGCAGCGCCATGCAAAACATGTCTTTGGGCATCTGTGCAGTCTGATCAGAGCCTTCACTGTCTGCTAAAAGGATCCTTTTAAACCTTAGAATATCAGTGGAGAGCTAATGCCCAGATGAAACTTTGTGCATGTGCAGGATGATCTGAATCTGCACATCTTGCATATGCTTGAAGGCACTTTTTCACTTGATGTGGCCTAAATGACATTAATCAAGGCCTTTCCCACATTTGTCTTTGACAGAACGTGAGCAAAGCTCCCATCAATTTGGTATGAATGACCAGAATATACTCTTTTATCAGCACTGTTTAAAACCAAATGGTATTTATCATATGGCCTACCTGTTACGATTTTCAGCTTTCACTCGAGTCTTTTGAGAATGTTGACCCTAGTCCTCCTGAGTCTTTTGAGAATGTTGACCCTGTCCTGCCTTGGCTTTTGAAGAAGTCAACTGATCTGGATCTGCACTGTTTGTCATTTATAAAGTGAATTTGTATCAGCAACCTGGAGTGATCTGATTGGCTGAAAATTAGAAGTGGGCATGGCATCTTGATTTATTTAACATGGCAAGGGTTAAACTGGTTTTTTACATGTATATGAAAAATAAGTGCTTGTAAACAAAGCTCAGTATTATGCTACATGAATACACCTTTGCCTCCATTTAGCAATACTCAAGCATTTTGATCATTCTAAGTTAACCGTTCTATTAGAAAATTAAATTTGATGTTACAGGTCAAACATTGGGTTTCCTATAGTAGAATGCAGTTCAGATGGGGATTTCATTGTGACTAAACCTCCCAAGACAGGTGGCCTGGTTTCCACAGGGACAATCAGTGAACAGCTACTGTATGAGATTGGAGATCCTACACAGTACATGCTACCAGATGTTGTCTGTGATTTCTCAAATGTGAAGTTGACAGAAGTGGAAGGTACAGTCAAAGTTGTGTTAAGCAAACACCTATGGGAAAGCCATGAAGTGGTTGCTTAAGACAGGTGCTTGCTTAAAGCCTCCATATTCCTCAAAAATAGATATTTTTTTATCCAAGAAAGGTTTAATACATTGATATATAGTATTAATACAATCATAAAATGTGGCATCTTAAAGCCTGTAATATTTCAGTTAGTCTCTCATTTTTGAACAGGATCAAAAATGAAATGATTTTTTATCATATCTCTGAATTAATGTTGGCAACATTAACTCAGAGATATGATAAAAAACCATTTCAATCTAAGAATGAGAGACTAACTGAAATTTTACAGGCTGTCAGGTGCCACATTTTATGATTATATTAATACCATATATCAATTTATTAGTTCTTTCTTGGATAATAAATGCCTGTTTTTGAGGAATATGGAGCCTTTAATGCAGGTAAATTTCCAATTCTTTATCTTTAATGGGATCAGAAATAGTGGCCCTTTAAGACAGGTGGTTGCTTAATAAGGTGGCCTTTAAGACATGTTTGACTGTATATAGAAAGTACATTGGCCATAGATGTTGATAAATGGAGTATTCAAAAGATAATTATGTAGCTCCAGTTAGGAACTTTTTTCAGCCAAAAGCCAAAAAGTATTGGTATTTTTCTTATTTCTCTGTAAAAACATAATTACATGTATGTTGTGGGTACATGTACTAATTAGAAGTGCCTTGCCGAGTCACTTCTAATGAGTACACACAACAGATGTTTTCATGGAAAAGAAAATTATTTACCTGATACCCATTCTGGGGTTCAAATTTAACTTTTTTTGATGGTGTCTAAAATAGCAAGTGGCATTATTTTTTACTTGCTAACCCTTTCAGCTAACTTGCTTTTCACACTTAGAAACATTGTTAAATGTGGCTTTAATACTTCCAACTCTGGGTAAAAATTTCAGCAGGCAACATTTTAAAATATCTTTCTTATTATTCCCAGAAAACAGATTTTGATGTTTCATGCAAATTGTCTGGGAGACAATTTGCATGAAATGTCAAAACCTGTTTTCTGGGGCAAAGTAAGAAAAATGTCATCAGTTTGTCATCAGCTGAATTCGCCCAGAGAGTGGTAAAGGTTAAAAGTCACTCGGTTCCCCTGACTTCCTCATGAAAAAAAACAGCAGTAGTTAGGAATGACAGATTTATAAAGTTACTCACAAAACCATTTTGATAATTTTGAAATCCTTCCACATGAACATTGCTTTTGAAAAAAAGAAATTGCAAAACTTTAGCAACAATGGCACAGGTTCAGCCATTTAAAGAGAATTTCCCCAACATGCTAGAGTTAGCAAGTGATGGAAATTGCAGCTTGCTTTTTGAAGAAATTAACCAGCATTTAGCAAGTTAACAAATGCTAAAATTGATCTCTGCCCTCTTATCTATAGCCATGTAATAATTTTTAATACTGTACCAATACTTGTATGGACCCACTGAAATCTCCTCAGTGAGGCAGTTCCAGTGGGTACCTTCAAGATACGTTTTGGTGCAAGAATAACAAAAAAAAAAAAAAAAAAAAAAATGTGCCAGCGCACGACAAAACCTACAATGAGACTTGTGCAACACCGAAGACTCAGATCAGTCTGTACATCTGCACAGTCTGATCAGAGTATTCGCTGATTGCATGTGCCTTCTACAGCCTCCGGGCTATCCAAGGAGGGATAAACGAGAATCTTTGCCATATGGGGTGGATGTACTGGCTGAGCTGAGTCTTTACTGGGCACAAAAGTCTTATTATAGGTTTTGTAGTGCACTAGCTCAAATCTAAATTGTCACCTCAGTTATTGCCGTACCTGTAGGTGTAATTGACTGGCCAATTTCCTGCAGACTTTATAAAACCTCATATAGAATTATGAAATACTTAAAAAACTAACCTGGAGTCTTGTGAGATTTGATTTATATGATTTTGTGAAACTACTATTCACAGATTCTTAAGTTTGTGCATTAGGCAGTCAAACAAATACAGATCACTACTGCTGATCTGGTTCTATACTGTCCACTTAAGCTTGGCATGGCATATATGTCGTCACAGGATGTTTAGTCTGTGTAGCAACTGGTTTATGACAATAACTTATGGAATGGTCTGTTTGGGTTTAGTAAATTTTAATTTACCAGATGAGAACACGATTTATTCTCAGCAAACACAAAATTATAAAAGAATATTTGGGTCAGTTGTTTACAATCGAGCCATAGTATACATATACCAAAATTTCCTTCAGGTCGCTGTCCATGTGATTATCATTGACCAATGAAATCAGTTTGCACGTTTGTACAAAATCCAGGTATCGGTTATTTATAGCTGTGCTATTCTTGTCATTGTAACATCAAAGTGCTGTGTAAAGAGGGTTATCTGTTAGTGCTGGGACATTGGCAAACAGTGCAGACCCAGGTCAAACACTGCAGAATGTAGTGTCTGATCAGGGTCTGCACTGTTTGTTTAAATTACAGGAAGATAAGGGTTAAATGAAACAGTCGTCTCCATTCAGGACCATTTTCATAGCCTACACTCAGAGATAGAAGATTCACCAGTGCTGTCAGTCCTTTGATTTAGAGTAGTCAGCATCATGAAGTTACTGCTAGCTCTATAAAAAGATGTACAACAACAAACTTGCTAAGCACCATATTTCCAAACACACAGAAAGTAAAAGTATTCATTCAAATTGTTTCCTAGATAATTGAACAAACCTTATTAGTAAAAAAAAAAAACAACAAACAAAAAACAAAACTTTATGCAATATGTTCCTGAATTTTGGCTTCTTTTATTCATATTTAAAATAATTACCACGTAATTAATTATGTTTTAATTATTGTAGGTAAAGCTGGTGAAGCAGTTTTCGTGACAGGAGCATGTGGTAAACCACCTACCTCAGATTATAAAGTGAGTGCACATTCCAATTGTGTTGTTGCTGTTTTTAAATCAGGGCCCAGTTTTTCAAAATTTAATGAAGTTGTTAGCTAACATGACGTTAAAATTTCTGTCTCGAAATATAGCAAATACATTGATATTTTTGCTGAAAAAATGTGAGTAGCTTTTGCATAGCTTTTGCATTTCAAAAGCTACTCACATTTTTGTAGCAAAAATATCAATGTATTTGAAAGTACCTTAGTTTCAACAGTTAATGAGTTTGTCATTAAGGAGCTCATTAAGCAAACAATGATTTGAACAACTGGGCCCCGCTGACTTTAAATAGCAACAAATTAATGTTTTTACATTTTTTTTCACAGAAAATAGGACATTTTATTCAAATGGCCAGTTTCTGGCCAGTTGCTCGCAGTCTGATAAGGGACTCCGTTAACCACTTTCAGAATTGTAAGAACTTCATTGTCCACTTTCAGAATTGTTGCATTCAAGAGACACAGATATTGATCAAACTGCATGGATGTGTGTCTACATGTGGAATAAGGGCCCTTTTCTCATGTTAAACATCATATAAACCACTCCAAATAGAAGTTGACCTATGACATTTGAGACCAGCATAGACCCAGATCAACCTCTCATTTGACTTGTCGATGCGATTCAATGCATACCCACAACATATGCTTTTATAAAGAAAATCAGAAAAAAATCACATAAACATCAAATAAGTCATTGGCTGATCTTTTTTTTAAAGCGTACCTATAGTAGGCAGGTACATATTTTAACACAAGTTTTCCCAGTAAGTTTAAAAAACCTAAGTGCACAGTGTAGTAATTAGGTCGAATAGGGTAACTGCCACATCTCGACAACAGATGTCTCATTATAATAGCCACTTTTTCTGAATTCACAAACTACTGTTTTACTGGATAAGCAGGGGCACAGCATTTCCTGCTATATTGCATGTCTGCCCAGCGAAGACTCAGATCAGCCTCTGCATCCATGCATTCTTTGCAGGGTACTCTGTGGGAAGCCAAGGATCCAAAGTGTCTTCAGACAGACAGTGAAGACTGATGATCATCCTGCACAGATGCATAGGCTGATCTGGGAACACATGCAATCTTGTAGGAAATGCTGTGCTCAGGCTCATATAATTAACATTTCAACAATAGCCAGCTCCTTACAGCAGTTTTTATGCCCTTCCAGTCTGTTATTGAGAGGTTGTAGTTAATAGATTCATATCATAATTATCCTAAAAAGTTGGATGTTTTATACCGTTTCAGTACTTATTCTAAAATTTCAACAAGTCCATTTGATGACTTGGTGATGTGACTAAAAAGTGCTGTCTAATGGCCCACAAGATATGTTTTGATGCCGAAAACATTTGTCTATATAACTTACCGCTTTGGAGGCAATCACTTGATTCAAGTCTGTCCCAATGAACATGTTTTGACCCTTCTCATGCTGAATGAATTAAGATGCCATGCCACTTCTCATTGTCAGCCAATCAGATTACTTGATCCAGGCTGTTGATACAACTTCACATACTGAATGACAAACAGTGCAGATGCAGATCAGTTGGCTTCTAAAGAAGCAACTGATCTGGATCTACACTGTTCACAAAGGCGGGGCACAGCCAGGCTCAGGGTTAATTACTATTTGAAGAGGTATTCTTTTATAGGTAAGTGCCACATATGCAGATGGGTACAGAATTACAGCTGTGGCTTGTGTTGGAGGCCCTAGATCAAAGGATAAAGCTTTGAGAACAGCAGAAGAAATTTTAACACGGTAAAATCTTGTTTAACACTTTGCGTGCTGGGTAAAATGTTCGGCAAATGACATTTTGAAATAGTTTTGCTTTGGACCTAGCCCTTTTGAAAGGGGTCTTTTCTAAAATGAAAGAATTTGCTTCCAAGAGGAGCAAAATCTTTTATTTTAGCATGAATCCCTTTCAGAGTTGCCTCCCCTAAATTGTACCCATTTCCCTTAGATATGAATAAAAAGCCTCTTGGCTCTATGAAATGGATAAAATTTGCCTGTGCTCTGTACTAAAATATTTTTGCAGTGCATTTCTTCATTCACAGATGCAGGAGAATTTTCAAGATGTTGAAGATGGAGGATTTCTCCAACATTAACATAGAAGTATTAGGATCAGAACAGAACTATGGACCAATGTCTAAATTACCTCAGGTAATGTCACTTCTTCAACTAACTCTAGAATACATCATGAAAAGATACCTATGTAATTATGACCCCCTTAAACCCCACTTTTATATAGTAAAACTGGGGTTTACAGGGGTATACATTATTTTTAGCTCACCTGAGCTATGCTCAGGATAAGCTATTGTGATCACTTTTCGCCCGTCGTCCCTCTGTCCGTCCATCCGTTAACATTTTCAAACGACTTCTCCTCTGAAGCCCTTGAGCCAATTTTGCTCAAATTTCATATGGAGCCTCCTTAGGTTGGGGAACGAAAAATTGCAAAAATGGTCGAGGTCCATTGACCAAGTTGGCCGCCATGCCCATATATGGTAAAAACCTTTAAAAATCTTCCTCTTCAGAACCGAGGATGCCTTGGGGCTGAATCTTTGCATAAGTCATCGGGGACGGGAGGTCTACCAAAATTGCTAAAATAAAGGTTGTATAATGACATTTGACCTTTTTACAGCAAGGTCAAGTTTGCTTCCCTATGCATTTGTATGGGAAAAACCTTTAAAAATCTTCTTCTCCAAAACCGAGGATGCCTTATAGCTGAATCTTTGCTTATTTCATTGGAATTGGGAGGTCTACCAAAGTTGCTAAAATAATTGTCGTACATTGACATTTGACCTTTTTAAGGTAAGGTCAATTTTGCTTCCTTATGCATTTGTATGGGAAAAATGTTCAGAATTTCAAACGACCTCCTCTGGAGACTCTGAGCCAATTTTGCTCAAATTTCATATGCAGCCTCCTTAGGTTGAGGGTATGAAAGATTGCGAAAATGGTCACGGTTCATTGACCAAGATGGCTGCCATGCCCATATATGGTAAAAACCTTTAAAAATCTTCTTCTCCAGAACCCCTAGGATGCCTTGGGGCTGAATCTTTGCTTAAATCATTGGGGACCGGGGGTCTACCAAAGTTGCTAAAATAATGGTCGTAAATTGACATTTGACCTTTTTACGGCAAGGTCAAGTTTGCTTCCCTATGCATTTGTATGGGAAAAAAAACTTTAAAAATCTTCTTCTCCAAAACCGAGGATGCCTTGTGGCTGAATCTTTGCATATATTATCGGGAACAGGAGGTCTGCCAAAGTTGAAATCTACGGTCATTCTCTCCCTTCCGCTGATTCAAGAAGGGCAGTTGTCAGTTTCTGGCGAAAGAATGTGCACAATACTGGTTAACCGCATAGAGGACTATGCCTGCCCAGTAAACGTGTGGTTAGGTAAACTGACCGCGCTCGACATGACCCCATTGGGTTGACTGGGCCGTAAAACCTCAACACAAACAAAGTTGCTAAAATAATTGTCATACACTGGCATTTGAACTTTTTACGGCAAGGTCAGGTTTGCTTCTGTATGCATTTGTATGGGCCCCATACATTTGTATGGAAGAAATGTTAATAATTTCAAATGATTTTAACTTCATAATACATTAACCTATAGATAATGTGCTATTCTCTTCTGTTTTCACACCTTCCACAGAAAAAACAACCTTTCAGTCGTTAATTAAAGTCTTAAACCAGAAGGTCCCTTAGGCAGTTACCTGTGTGACGTAACTCCTCCCGCTCAATTGATCACATGTCAGTTTCTTTTCTGTGGACAAAGAAATTCAACAAGGATTTTTACCTGTGAAAGAAATTAGGATTATTTCTATTCCTCACGGATAAATTTCTGTATCCTTGTGTTTCTTTTGTTTCTTTATCACTCCTTTCACTAACCATGTTATTATTTAAAATTTTCGATGTTGATTTCTTGCATTTATTGACTGGCTATTTCGACATGCGTTTTCGCGACTCTCGCTATAATCGGCACAATGCTCGTGTGCGGTCGGTTCGGAAGTCGTGTTTCTTATATCAAAAATTTTAACTTGTTTCTTTTTGTTCCAGATTATTCAGCGATACGACATGCTATACCTGGACTGATACTGGATATCATGCGAGTTGGCGAAGATTTCTATGGTGGAGAAGCTGATTAGTAAAGAACTTGTCAACCCTTATGGGTTATACGACAATTCTTTACTGATGGGAGCCCCACCCCATATGGCTATACTGCCGGGGTAAGACCCATCAAGGTGGCTTCTTATGGATGCTTTAGTATCCAAAATAAGTCTAAGTCCACCAGTCACCAGTCACCGGTCACCAGTCACCGGTCATTCATTGTCAGCTTCACCAGGCACCAGTCACTGGGCATCCAGGCATGGATAAAATCACCGGGCATTTCTTACCGGTCACCGGTCATCCAGTCACCGGTCATCCAGGCATGATAAAATCACCGGGCATTTATCACGGGTACTAGTGTTCGGTCATTGTGACGGATTACTAGTTACTCCATCAATTACGAGTACTAGTGTCCGGTTATTGTTTCGCATTATTAGTGACTCCTACCGGGCAGCAGTTACGAGTACTAGTGTCCGGTCATTGTGTCGAATTATTAGTGACTTCACCGGGCAACAGTTACGAGTACTAGTGTCCGGTCATTGTGTCGCATTATTAGTCACTCCTACCGGGCAACAGTTACGAGTACTAGTATCCGGTCATTGTGTCGAATTATTAGTGACTTCACTGGGCAACAGTTACAAGTACTAGTGTCCAGTCATTGTGTCGAATTATTAGTGACTTCACCGGGCAAACAGTTACGAGTACTAGTGTCCGGTCATATGTCCAGCTACTAGTGTATACCACTGGCAAATAGTTATGATTACTAGTATCCAGTCATTGTATTGGATTACTAGTGACGTCTACTGGGCAATAGTTACGAGTTCTAGTGTCCAGTCATTGTGTCGGATTACTAGTGATTGGGTAACAGACACTAGTCCCCGAACAATCTATTATTTTTCATAAAGCTTTATAGATAAGTCAAGTCAATGAATATAGGTTATAAAATGAAATACATAGTAACATTTTATATAATAAATTTCTGTACAGTCTTTCCTGAATTAAGACTAGAATTCTAAATATTCCATTGACTTATTATAGAAGTGTAATTCTATTAAAATTTTCAATTAACTTACACAATTTATCTCTTTCATTCGCTAGAAAGAGGTTAAGTTCCGATTCTAACGAAAATTCATCGGGCAGTAGTTTCGTAGACTAGTGCCAGGTCATCCTAACGAAATTTCACCGGGCAGTAGTTTCGTAGACTAGTACCAGATCATTGTGTCGGATTACTAGTGACCGAGTAGTAGTCACTAGTCCTCGCTCAATATATGTTTATTCATTGAGCGTTATAGACATGTCTAGTCTTGGGTTATAGGTTATAGAATGACAGCGATGAGTTCTAATACCTAGTAGCCCCTTATATTGTTGAACTCTGTCAAGTCATTTTTGAACTAGACTTAAAATTCTATATATATATTTATTCTTGAAAATGAATTAAGAATTATCGGTTACGATCAAATTAGCAATTCATTCACAAAGTGTAGATGATACTTTCATCTATAATTATATAATTTATATCTCTTTTTATTCGTTACAAAGAGATTAACTTCTTACATATTCACCTTATTCGACTGTAAGACAAAGGTGAACTCTATAAAAATATCCTTATTTCTAAGAAGAAAAATATACACGAAATCTAAAATTTCTACATGCTCCAGATATGTAATCAGCATGTAATCTATGGAGTAAATTGACAAGAAAGTAGTAATAGATCCTTTCTACTTTCTATTAATATTTCATTCATAAGGTATCGGAAATCTACATGAATCAGATAAATAAATTAACAGTTTATTTATTTAACCGCTACCTCTCTAGATTACTACGGTTTAAAATTCTAGTTGAGGTACATATTTTCCTTTTGCTTTTCTACATGGAAAATAGTTGATCCGTTAAGCTATTATTCTATTTTATACTATCTTTTGACTGATTATATAAGAGTCTAGGTCAGTCGTGCTCTGTCTAAACTCTGCTATAAAATAATAAATAAGAAGAAAATCTTATATTTAGGCATAGATATAATTCGATACGTTCTTTACTTTGCCTGTTTTATTTTTTCTTCTGGATCATTTAAGACTACGATAGCAATATACCAGATAATTTTGTCTCAGTAAGAATCTATTACGCTGAAGATTCTTCATCTTGGAATAATAATTTTATTATGATTATGATTAGAAATTATTTAGGAAGGTTTAAAACTTATAATTACTAGACCCAATTAATCCTTGTATATTATAGGTCTACTTTATCTTTATTGAGGAATAGTTTTGCTTTGACTAGCTCTATACCTCTAATATTTTATTTATAACTAATGTCAATCAAAATTTTCTCGCACTTTTGATATTGACAATGGATACATATTTAGTAAAGGCATTAATTATTCAGTATGTGACAGATTATTATTGCCTAAATTAGATATTATATACAATACTTTCCTTTTGATATTTTTTATTGACTTTGTAACTATTCAGAAACTGCCAAAGTCAATCATTTCCTTCCTCTAAACTTACCGAAGCCTTAGATTATGTTGATATATATTTTTAATATATGCTTAGAGGTTAATTAACGAGAGTTTACCTCATAATAGCAGATATTATCATATTCATATTAATCAATGTACGGTCTAGGCTTAGATAAGAGGGAAAACATCCTTAATTACGAGCCGGTAAAGAATTAAGATACACTTAATTATCTCTTTACCCCTTCTTTATGTTTACATTCGTTAAAGGGATCATAGTAATTCTCGCTAAGAGTTCTAGTTCAGTTTGCGAATAATGCAAAGATTAATATCTTGATTTCCAGTCCGCATCAAAAATGGTCTATATACAATGTATATAGATAAATATCTTTTCCGAAACTGGATATTTATTTTTTTTTTTTTTCCACACAATTAGTCATTTCAAGACATTTCGATGATTTTGAAATGCACTGCTTCAATTTATAATATAGAATATGTTTATATAAACTTCACAACGTAGTAAGTGCTGCACCTACGTTCCTGGTCAGATCTTACTTTTGTGATACGTTTTCGAACATACTGAAAGTTTTTCCGATTATCCATTCGGTAAATAAACTTTCGAGTAGTATTTATGCTTTTAAACATTAGATTATTTGATAATAGTTGGAGATAATATATTATACCAATATTTATATATCTATCTTCATTATTTATCTTTCTCAACTTACTTTTAAGTTAGATTGACCTTCTTGCTATGTTCCAGGTTTAAATCTAGCTAACATTATGGACCAGTCACTTTTTTATTTCCTAAACAATATTCTAACAGTTTTCTCAGTATTCAGAGCATAACGACTTCATGAATACTTGGAAATAATTCAATTCTACGCTTGTTAATCTAAGCCTAAAACAAGCCCTAGTTTTTAGAATGGATATTATCCTTCGATTCAGTTCAAGGAGATACATCCATTTAGATCCCATTATCTCTATTTCAATCGTACGAAATTCTAATGACTAAGTACTCTTTTTCTACGTACGAATACAGAATATCGAGTCACTGTTGCTGCATATTGGTTAAAGATTAAACAAATTTTATCTTAAACCTATATGACGTTAGATTAATTATTATCTCTTTCATATTTATACATGTTTCTACCCTTCCGTCAGGGATCATGGTAATAATATTATTTTATTACTCTCTATGGTTTACACATAGATCTCGAGAGTATATATATATATATTTCTAACACTCCTCGCCTATATAGCCAATGGTTAAACTCAGTGATATATTATGCAATAAATCACTGGGCGGAAACGCGCGACGCTATCTGGCGCCTTTCCGACGTCATTTTGACACGCTGCTGACGTCAGTCTTAGTTTCTACGACGCTAGACTGTGTAACGTCGTTTTTCTCGCTTCAGCAACGTAAGAAATGCATGTAAACGTCAGCGTTACAGACAAAACTTTTGGCGGGATTTCTTTATTCGATGGCGGAAAGTTTGAAAAATCTAAAGGATACAATTACATTTTCGTCGTTTTCTATGTGTTAGAATCGAAATAGATCAGCTCTTGTGCGAGATTTGTTGATTAATAATTCACAGTTTGTCGGTCAGTTGTAAGAAGATAAATCACTCGCGCTCCGCGCTCGTGATTTGATCTACTTTACAACTGACCTCCAAACAGTGATTTATTACTCAACAAATCACTGCTAGAGCTGATCTATTTCTTAAATATATATATATATATATATATGTATATATATTTTCTTCCTGAATTCATTTGCGAGTACGTAATTTGATATTTCAGGAATTACCAATTATGCAGACATAGATTTTATTCTATTAATATTCAGTTCTAAAAATTTGATTGAATATTTATCTATAAAATTCTGGGCAGTAATTTTATAGCGAGTTATATGTTTAATAATTCCTTGCTTAATAAATAGTTACGCTTAACCTTTTATTTATAGCAAGAATTTGTTCCGTAGTATAATTTTAATTTAGTATTCATATATTTCTTACTATTCTTAAATATGCGTATAGAATAGTAATACTATCTCTTAACTTATAAATTAAGTGTTTTAGAGATTATTAATCAGTACTATTGTATAATCTTTCTTCAGAGATTATCACACTATTACTTTTTCTCTGAGTCCTTCCCTTTTTATGAACATTTTGATTCGTCATTACAAAGTGGACTTTTTAACATTTCTTGATTTCCATGATTATTTACTCAGGAGTACTTTTCATGTCAATCTTCTGGTATAGAAAGATTCTATCCAGCTTATTTATTGTTGCTTAATCTTATCAATACGGTAAGATTTAGCCAAACTATGACCGTCTTACAGTTAGCTGCGATCAGTCTTATTCTTATCTCTCTTATTGTCTGTCAAACTCTAAGTGATGATGTTGACAGTTTCTTCTTTATTATTTTGTCAGGATATCAAACGCTTTTATATATCTATGACAAAACTAATTATCAATGGTTTAGGTTGCTTTTTCTTCCCAGCAGTTTTATGCAAACTCTGTATTATTTTATTGCTTGACTAAAAATTCGTAATACAATTAGTCTAGCAATAGTTTTAACCATTATGTTTGTCTATACCTTTTTCTTCTGATGGATAACTGAGTTATAGTTAAGTTAACTCCATCTACTTTTATTATCTTCCCTTCTTTAATTTGATCAAAGGGGAATAATTATACAACATTATGGTTAAGTATATGTCTGTTCATCGGAAACTGTCCTATCGCACCATTTAACAGAATCTAATTAGTTTATAATTCTAATAGCTTAGACTATTACAATTAGATAGCTTCACATATTTAGAATTTTATCCAAAATATCTACATATGTCAGTTATCTATAGGAAACTCCACCGAGTAGACTTTTCCTTATTTATTCAAGACCCTAGATAGACTACTTATAGTGTATGGTCTTGGCTTTTTGTTTTACAAATTTTGTTTTGAAAATATTATCTCTATATTCCTAGCTTACTTTGCAATGGAATATTTATGCTATGTCTCAATGACTCCTTTTTCTTTTTGAAGCCAATTGTTGTTTCCCAAAAAGAAAAAAAAAGGGGATGGGGAGGCCAATGTTAGGTCTCTCAGACTTAAGAACTGGCTTCCTCTAGAGTCTACTATTATATATAAGGTTGTTAGATCATAACACCTTAAAGATATGCTATCTTGTGAATCTAGATCATTCTTTCTATTAAATATAGAATTAGAATGTATCTGATTCCTTAGTTTCCTGAGTCTTTAACCAGAAGTGGTGAGATATTATTGGTGTTAGAATTAGGAGAGCACCTCCCTCCTATTCTGCAAATTCTAGCACATTATCTATAGGTTAATGTATTATGAAGTTAAAATGAAGTTTTTTTTTAAAGTAAAACATATTTTAATGAGTAATACTTAACCTATAGATAATCAATTATCTCCCTCCGCCCACCCTCGCTTATCCCTCCTAATTGTGTCTGTTGGCTTACACATAAAAGAAACTGACACGTGATCAATTGAGCGGGAGGAATTACGTCACACAGGTAACTGCCTAAGGGACCTTCTGGTTTAAGACTTTAATTAACGACTGAAAGCTCGTTTTTTCTGTGGAAGGTGTGAAAACAGAAGAGAATAGCACATTATCTATAGGTTAAGTCAAGAGCTTATTAGACAGAGCAACCAACTGCTACATTATCTCCATAGGAATAGCTGTTTCCGCAAAAAATTGTCTGATTGGTCAGAAGGCAGCAGGTTAACAGTTACTCCCAAATATTTCTCCAGGCCATTTGTGTCAGATGCTGAACCCTCCCAGTGTTTTATTACCACAAGCATCTTTATCAGTGCAAATATACCTGTATTGTAATTTAGCACTTTGCCAGAAAATGTATACCAAGACATTTGAAACTGTGCATATTTATTTGATTTTCTGTTACATTCTGAAAATATATCACTGATATGGAGAAGCAGAAGCTCTGTGAACATGACAAAATGTTCCATTTTAACTGCAGCATCAAATAATGTTTTTCTGCAAGGAAAATGTTCCAGATAACTGGTAGCACTTGAGGAAATGCTGCTCAAATTCCTTTGCATAATATTGTTTTCCACTGCTTATCTTCTCCTTAAGTTTATTACGTTTTTCTTTGTCTAGAAATTTCAATTGTCTCTTTGATTTTGAAGACATTTTATTTGACCTAAGAAAAGAAGACACTGCTTATCTGGATCTCAGTTTCAAATAGCTCCTACAGAATTTCACAGTTTCATTAACAGCAGTCTTATTGCAATAAATAATTCCTGACATGCCAGTCTGACCACAATGTTTTGATAATTTAAGATAAGGGTTGAACTACCTTGCCTGAAACAAACCAATCAGCTGTTCCCCAGCGAAAACGCCTGGTGGTATTCATGGTAGCTCTGTCTTATATGCTACTTGGTTAAGTATTACTCGTTAAAATATGTTTTACTTTTAAAAAAACTTCATTTTTCCTCTGAAGCCTCTGGGCCAGTGTTGCTCAAATTTCATGCGGATCCTCCTTGGGCAGGAGAATGAAAGATTGCTAAAATGGGCATGGTCCATTGATCAAAATGGCTGCAATGCCCATATATGGTAAAAACCTTTAAAAATCTTCTTCTCCAGAACCAAATAAGCCCTGGGCCCTAATCTTTGCACAAATTATGGGGGACAGGAGATCAACCAAAATTGCTAAAATGATGGGTCTGTGTTGACATTTGACCTTTTTACCTCCAAGGTCAAATTTGCTTCCCCATGCATTTGTATGGGCCATGTACATTTATATTGAAAGTATCGAAGTGACTTGTAGCTCAACAGTAGTTAAAATTGTTCTGACTGGAAATCTAAGATGGCCGTCATCTTGTTTGTATTTATTATATTTCCCTGCCACTGTGCTGTTTACATGTATAAAATCATGATTCTTCAGAAACCACTTGGCCATTTTCCCCAAAATTTTGCATTGATCCTACTGTTGTGATGATAGGATTGGAAAAATGTTGCATAACATCTGCATATCTGCAGTGGTTATCACTCAGGTGAGCAAACTGTGGCCCGTGGGCCTCTTGTTTTCTTATTTCTGCTCAAAAACATAGATTGGGGTACTCATTAGGACTGCCTCAGCCAGTCCCACAATCAATGTTTTGAGCAGAAATATGTAAAATATCAGAATTTTTATCTGAAAACTTTCCGTTTTAGGGGATGAAATTTTCAGAATATTTGAATGTAGGCGTGTTTTTGTAATGATGTGACTACCCTGCTTTCAACATCTTTCAGAAAGTTGAGTGGAACTTTACTCAGAAGAAATGAATTCACAAACTTTTTGTCATGATTTGATGCAAAACCTTTTATTACATCTACCTATGCACCAGAAGTTATATTCTTCCGGGTATTCAATGGTTTTAAAAAAATTTGAAAATTTTCATTTTTCCCATTGTAAAAAGGACTGTAAATTATGCAAAATTCGATAGGGTGGGTAGGTTAGATGCAGGTTTTTAACAGGTTCATTTGTTCAAAATTTCTGAAATTTCACAATATTGTTATGGAACATTAATTATATAATATCCATAAAGAATAGCAAAACATTTCTAATAAAAAGATTCCAAAAATCCAGTTTCTACAGAAATTGCATAGGCAGGCCCAATTTTTGGCCATAATATTAATTTTACAGTAATTATTTGAAAACCAAGCAGAGAAACAGAAAAGACAAATGGTTTCTGATAAGACAGTCAATCAGAAATCAGTGTTTCCATTTCAAATAAAACGCCAGGTGAAAAACGTTTTTTCCAAGGGATGTTGAAAGCACAGTAGAGTCCTATGTAACTCTAGATAAGAGGGGTGTTTTTTTCTAAATGTCTAAATTACGTCAGGTAATGCCACATCTTCTGCTAAGTCTAGGATATTTGACTAGAGTCCTCTGTAACTCTAAATAAGAGGGGTGTTTTTTTATGTACAGTCGAACTTCAATAGCTTGAACACTGATGGCTTGTTTACCATGGCTAATTCAAACTCGTTTTTGAGTCCCTACGAAATTTTTCTGATAACTCTAGAAAACTAATATTTAGGGAAATTTTATTTACTCATAATATTGTATGTTGTGTGTACTCATTAGAATCACCTCATCAAGACAATTCTAATGAGTGCACTCAACATACCATTATTGTATAGAAGATCGAAAAGATTTCCCTAAATTATCGCCACTTGCTTCCTGATGTGCCACCATGATTAACCCTCAGTGGCTCGAACTACCCATGTCTTGAATAAATTTCTATGGTCCCAAAGATATTCAAGCCATCGTTCGACTGTATTTCCACAAAATCATGAGTACCCACAATACATTGTATATTTTTTGTGGAGAAATATGAAAAATATTTGTCTTGATACTCCTGTCATCTAAAAGTATAGCAATGTCCAAAATATTTTATGACCAGTTACTGATCCTATACAATGCTTAAAGCAGTGCATTTTGTCATGATCTCATGGATTTTTTAAATTTCAAAGTATCACTAGCCTTGATTTATGGCTATTGTACATTTGTATTAACTATAAGTATTAACCCTTGCCATGCTGAATAAATTAAGATGCTATGCCCACTTCAACTTTTCAGCCAGTCAGATTATTTGATCTGGATTGTTGATACAAATTTGTATACTTAATGACAAACAGGGCAGATCCAGATCAGTTGGCTTGTTCCATCAAGTATTTTAAGAAACAACTGCATAAAAAGCAAAATTTAGGCCAAAAAAAGTATGGAATAAAGTGTTCAAAATTTGCTGTACCTAATAATGTGTTAAATAGTACAGACCCTGATCAAAGTGCTCCTTTAGATACACTTTGTTGTTGTGGGTCTACACTGTTTGCTCAGGCCTACCTGTCTGAATATTTAGGCTAAATGCGGTACATTGTATAGTTTAGAACCTTAACCCATTTATGCTGAGTGGACTTTTCTGTCTTAACTCTTTCGACAGGTGCATTTCCTATGTAAGGGGTGTCTGGTAAGTTTTTATTATTATCATGTTTTATAGAAATTTCTGAACTTAATGCAAACTCTGTAGACCCTGATCAGATGCCACATTCTACGGCATCTGGTGTGGGTCTACACTCTTTGCCATTGTCCCTTAAATGGGATGCCAGGCTTAAATGGTTTAATTTATGTTACTTGAACATTTGGACCACACCATGTGAAAACTTGTCTTTGGTCATATGCAGACAGTGAAGGCCCAGATCAGCCTGTGCATCCCCACAGTCTGATCAGGGCCTTCACTGTCCGCTAACAGAATCATGCTAACAGAATCATGGATACCACAGAATGTATGAATGGAGAGTGAAGGCCAGGATGATACTTTGCGCATGCCCAAGATGATCTAAACCTGTGCCTTTTGTGCATGTTTGAAGGCATTTCTTTGCTTGAAGTGGTCCATTTATTCTTGTCAAACATTTGTTCTTTTCCAGGGCAGTAGGGAAGCTGTGTTATGGTTGGCAGCTCATCATAAAGATAAAAATGCTCTTGGCATTCTGTCTCGAGAAATTGCTCCAGCTGGTACTGGTATGGGTAAGTTTCCCGCCACACACACACAGTTGCATATCTTTTCTAATTAACGCTCAGGGCCCAGTTGTTCAAAACTAACAATGTCGTCAGTTAACATATTGTTAAAACTTTGATCATCATGTCATATATACAGTTGACTCTCGTTATCGCGACCTCGCTTATCTCGAATAACCGCTTATCTCGAAGTGAAAATCTGGTCCCTGCCTATACATGAAAACCTAACAACAGATGGAAAATATTGTAGAAAAAAGGAGAAATTGCTCCTAAGGAGCAATTTCTCCTCTTTTCCACAATATTTTCAATATATCTCTAACTTCAAAAGTCCAATTACCTATCAGTTTGTTAAATGTGGTTAATCAAATTATTTTTTCCTCAATTCTGCAAACCTGATATGTCGAACTACGGATATCTCGAAGTATTTCAGAGAGTCCCTTGGAATTCGAGATAACGAGAGTCGACTGTACTAATATACATATATACTAATATTTTTTCAGCAAAAATACCTGTGAATTAGATATTTTACTTACTAGAACAGTTAACATTTTGACCACTAATGAGCTCATTAAGCTAACAATGCTTTGAACTACTGGGCCCAGCACTCTGGGTAAAATGTTCAGAAGACAACATGTTGAAATATTTTTTCAAATTTTTTTCAGAAAACAGGTTCTGACATTTCATGCAAATTGTCTCCAATGGGGACAATTTGCATGAAATGGCAAATCCTGTTTTCTTGGAAAAATAAGAAAAATATCATCAATTTGTCATCTGCTGAATTTGCCCAGAGTGTGGTAAAGGTTAATTCTGTGTACAACATAACTATCAAACTACGGTTGACGAAAATCAGGGCCCAGTTGTTCAAAGCTAACGACATTGTTAGTTAACGATTCGTTAAAATTTACATTGAGTGATACGCAAAATATGCTGAAATTCTTTGCTGAAAAAATGCAAAAGCTACTCACATTTTTTCAGCAAAAAATATCGGAATATTGTATATTGAATCCGCTAAAACAGTTAACGAAATGACCCTTAACAAGCTCGTTAAGCTAACGATGCTTTGAACAACTGGGCCCAGTTTTGAATAAAATGATGTTGGTCAATGATTTGGCTCAAGTTAGATTTACTTGGATGTACAATGATGTTCCCTGTCATTCGTGTGATGGTTTCTGTTAAAATATTGTCAGCCATAAAACTTTTCATTTAGAATAAAATACCAAGCAAAAAATGTCTTTCCAAGTGATGTCAGGACAGTAAATGCTTTACCACACAAGCTAGTTAATGATCTGAACTGTATATAATAGTTTTATAATTCAGTTTTAAACTATAGATGCAACTTTGTGCACAGAATTCATGTAAGTTCTCACTGGCAAAACACCTAACTGAGATTACTTGGAACATTGGAAGTCAGCTTGGCAGAATGCTAATTTCTTTAACACAGGCTGGCAGTCAGAAAGAGATTTCAGTGTATTATATGCATTGGTTTAAGGGGACTAGAATACTTAGAAGTGTTTCCATCATTTTTCAAAAAGGGAGAAAACTTTGATGATTTACTGTTTGCTATCCTGAACTTCAAGCCCCTTATGAAAATAGTCTACCCTAAAAGGAAAGAATTTGCTCCCTTTAGGAGCAATTTCTTTTCATTTTAGATCAGACCCTTTTCAGAAGGGGAAAAATCATTTTTTGATAGATTGTCTTCCCTGGAAGTGTACCCATTCCCTTTAAAAGAGTGTATCACTTCAACATCTTTGTGTCATTGTCTAAGTCTTTGGGCATAGACAATCTTAAGTTTTACCATTGCTCCAGAAGCACTTTATGAAAGACCATGGACTGGTCCAATGCTATTTTCCGTGGACTGCTGAACATTGTAACCAAGTATTAGCTGTCACAAAAACTGCTCAGCATTATTATAACCAAGTATTAGCTTTCACAAAAAGCTTGGTCTTAGCTAAGCTTAGACCAAGCTTTTTGTGAAAGCTAATACTTGTATCTCTACTTTTTATTTGCAGCCCCAGGACTTACAGGGATAGTAGGAGGACGACCCAGGGTGTAAGTTGAATAAGTGACAACCTGTATTCATTATAACAGGGATTTTCCTAGTCCAGATTCAGGTTTACTATCCATTATAGACAGGAGTTCAAAATAGACATTGTTCAGATTAGACAGGTTTCTCTGTATTTTGATGGCAGTGTCACAATGCATAGTTTAATGCTGGGTAAAAATTTCAGCAGGTGGCATTTTGAAATATTTTTTCTTGTATTTTTATACCCTGCCACACAACAGGAGTGAGGTATTATGGTTTCATGTTTGTTGTCCATGTGTCAGTCCAGCTGTAAATGTCAATGGATTTTCACCAAGCTTGGTATATGCATTGATATTGTGGAAATGTGGTTTGGAATTGCTACTAAGCATATCATCAATTTTTGAGTTATCTGCCCGTCACAAGATAGTAATGTGGTATTATTTCGTTTTTATTTCCCCAGAAATAGATTTTGATATTTTATGCAAATTGTCGTCTGCTGAATTTGCCCATAGAGTGGTAATGGTTAAGTAGCTATCATATTTAGGATAAGTATCGGGACAAACAGGTCTAAGCAAACAGTGTAAGCTCCAATCAGGCTGCACAGAATATGGCTTCTGATCATGGTATGCACAGTTTGCTACTCATCCAGCAATTTCTGGCATATCAACAGGTTGTAAAGTTGACACGTTCAAATTTTAGGACAAGCAGAGTAAGGTGTCCCAATATTTAGGATAAAAATTGTACCGATATATTGTTTAGCTTACCTTCATACATGTATATATGAACAGTGTTCAAAAAAATATCATGAGAACATGGGTGATTCTTGTTCACCAAAATGATTGCATATAATGAATAAAAATAAAAATTGTAAACATTATTTTTGTAGATTTCCCACATATATATACATATATGAACAGTGTTCAGAAAACTTCATGCGTACATTTGGGTGGATTCTACGAGGGTGAGTCAATAAGTAACCAGCCTAACTTATTTCCGGTTGAGATCCACCTCTTCTTTTTCGATGTAATTGCCCTCTAGTGTGATGCACTTAGACCAACGGTGTTCAAGTTCCATCAGCCCAGAACTGAAAAAGTCAGGGTCCTTTCCATTGACCCACTCCTCAACTGCCATCACGACTTCTTCATCAGACCGGAAATGAAGTCCACGGATATCCTTTTTCAAGTTTGGGAATAGGAAGAAATCGCTAGGAGCTAGGTCAGGCGAATAGGCAGGATGTGGTATTAATTCATACCCGTTTCGCTCTACATCCATTGCAACTTTAAAAGTGTGGACTCTTGCGTTGTCCTGTTGCAGCAAAACACCTTTAGAGAGTTTACCTCGGCGTTTTTCTCGGATGGCGATTCTCAGCTAGTCTAACAAGTTTGCATAGTACACTCCAGTTATTGTACTTCTCTTGGGTAAAAAGTCCAACATAATAATGCCTTTTGCGTCCCAAAATACTGTGGCCATCACCTTGCCAGCAGATGGTTGCGTCTTGAACTTCTTTGGCCTTGGGGACCCAGGCCCTACCCACTGACGACTCTGAGCTTTATTCTCTGGCTCATAATAATGAATCCAAGTCTCATCTACAGTCACCAGACGCAAAAGAAAATCATCTTTTGACCTAAAATGCTTCAACAAGGTGTTGCATACTGATGCTCTGGTTGTCATTTGCTCATCGCTAAGGGATTTGGGGACCCAACGGCCTGTTAGCTTGCGCATACCTAAACGATCATGTAAGATTGTTGAAACGCTACCATGTGAAATGCCTAATGCCTGCGCTATTTCTTCCACCTGAATTCGCCTATCAGAGTATACCAGATCCCGAGCTTTCTTACACATTTCTTCGTCTGTGGCATCCAGTGGCCGTCCAGACCTGGCTCCAGCTTCTAAAGACGTTCTACCGCGTTTGAATTCCCCTACCCAGAATTTAACATGAGCATAAGATGGTGCTGAAGGCCCATAAACATCGGCTAACTCGCTGTGTATTTCCTTGCCTGTTTTACCTTTTAAATACAAGTACCGAGGTACAGCACGGTACTCAGCTTTAGATGAAAAGCATGCCTTTGCATCACTAGCCATGTTTGACATTCAATATCTTATTAAAGAATGACTCGATATGTGTGCAATTTTGTACCCACATATAAAACATATATTGAAACAAAGCATGAAAATCGTGACCGTCTCGGTCCATCGGAAATGGGATAGGCTGGTTATTTATTGACACGCCCTCGTAATTGACCATACTTTGCCAAAATGATTGAATTTATGAAATATCCAAATTCATACAAAACATAATTCCAGGACCATGTCTGCTATTGACTTGAGTTATATATGGGTTTATATGTCAATATAGAGAAAACAAAACAGAGAATAATAATCGTATTGAGAGCCACCAGTGGGAGCAAGTTTTGTGATACTTTAAAACATTTATCAGATGTGTAAATTAATAGAAGCTGGTTGAATAAATTGATCTCAAGTTATTTATTTTTTTTCATCCTGGCATTGTGTAGATAAGAGGGGTATCACATAACTATTTTGCTTATTTCACCACGAAAACATATGTTGTGGGTACTCATTAAAAGTGCCTCACTGAGGCACCTCTAATGAGTACCCACAACATATGTTTTAATAGAGAAATAAAAAATACCAATACCTTTTTGGTTGAAAAAATGCCTTGCCTGCAGCTATGATCCTGGGACAGTGGAACTGTGATGCTGGTTCCAGGGGTTTTTATCAATATCCCAGTCCACTGTCTTTCAGGTGAGCACTTCATGGCATGTAGGTTTCTTGTAGCAAGAAACATTTCATTGTGTTCCAAATTTTTCCTTATGGCATATAAACTTAATATTATTATTTTATATTTCTTATAGATCACCTGTATTAAAGCTGTTTTCATTCTTACATCCTAAAGACAGCATGAAGGTAAGTTATGTGATGGATTATGGCAGAAGAAAATGACAGAAAAATGCTTAGCACTCTTGGTAAAATTTTCAGCAGACAACAAACTAGATCGTGCAGTCAATAGCACACCATTGCAAATCCCCATGCTTTCACCACTAAGCAGAGAGAAGTAAAAAATATTGTTGCTCTCACACACCCTTTGGTTAAATTCCACCCAGTGGTTTAGAAGGAGAAATGTTTTTTCTTATTTTCCCCAGAAAACAGGATTTGACATTTCATGACATTGTCTCCACTGGAGACAATTTGAAGGAAATGTCAGATCCTGTTTTCTGGGAAAAAATTAAAACATCACCAATTTGTTGTCTGCTAAATTAGTTCAGGGTGTGGTAAGGTTAAGGAAAAGACTATAATGATGCCCTACTCCTTAGTGGCATAAAAATTAGCTTTCCTCGCCTGCTGAATCATGAACTCCAGAATGTTGGAATCCTGCTTACTTGTTGGTGTCAGATAATCTTTTGTTGTATACTTTTAGTAATATTATCCTTCTATACAAGTAAGCAGGATTGTATGTTTTAGCCAGCTTGCCATCACAGGGTGGTAATGGACAAAAGGCAGAGATAAGCTGTGTTAGCACTGTACAAAGCAAATTTCTTGGACATTGTTTTTCTTTCTTTAAAAAGCATTTAATATTAGGTTTGACAGCAGTAGTTCAGTAATTTAAGGTCGTACATATAAATATATAGAGGATCTTACTTGTATGGTCATTTCATTATGAAATGAGCCTTCAGCCAGTTTCAGATTTCATATGAAATGACCACAAATATAAGATTCTGTTTATCATATGACTTTTAAACTGTATTTTATGGCTGTAGCAATTGAAGTTTTTCAACAGAAAACATAACCTTGTCATGGACAGTGTGATGACATTACATGCCAATAGCCAAGTGTAATGTAATTTGTGGTCATATTTTTATGACATGATGTTTTGGACTGCATAATAGCGATGTCATATGATAAATGTATATACGCCATAAATACAATACTTTAATGCTAAGCTTGCTCGATAAAAAATTCAGCAGATAACATTTTGAAATATTTTATTTTTCCCAGAAAATAGGTTTCAACAGTTCATGCAAATTGTAGGAGACAATTTGCATGAATTGCTGAAGCCTATTTTCTGGGAAAAATATCAATTTGTCATCTGCTGAATTAGCCCATAGAGTATTAAAGGTTAATGTGTGTACCTCTGATTTTATTCCAGATAGACATCCATATGAATGGCAAGTGGGTTGAGACATATACCCCACCCACTGTCCCTACAGCGAAACTCGGTGATACATACAGTGGACCTACTGATACAACTAAAGCTCTTCCAAGGGGTACAAATACTTACAGATTAGAAGAGTTAGCTTTCACAAGAAGTGGAGATAAAGGAAACAATGCAAATATAGGTATACTTTCTAAGACATAGAGCCCGCCTCGGTGGCCCAGTCAGATACGTGTCTGACTGGTGATCAGGAGGCCATGGGTTCGAGCCCCATACAGTTCAGCAGTTCTTTCATAGAGATTGATTGTGCAATATTTTCTACGGTCATTCTCTCCCTTCCAATGACTCAAGAAGGACAGTTGTCCGTTTCTGGCAAAAGAATGTGCACAAATACTGGTTAACTGCTTGGAGGACTACGTCAGCCCATTCAAAGTGTGGTTGGTAAACTGACCGACTAGACATGACCCTAATGGGTTGACTGGGATGTAAAACCTCAACTCAATCTATTTGTTTAGAACAGAATTGTGATATATACATGTACATGGCCATAAAGAAGAATGGATTCACTTTCAAAGGAAACAAGTCTGTCAAAATTGTTTTTGCCACCCCTCTGAAAAGGGGTCTACTTTAAAAGTAAATTCTTTCCTTTTAGAGTAGACCCCTTTTAAGAAGGAAACTTATGTGCAGGAAAGCAAACTGGAAGTCACAAAAGTTGTTTCCCTATTCGAAAAATGGCAGAAGCTTTACCAAGTGAAATGCTGTACCTGATGAATCTGTATATCTGTTGAATTTTCAAGATTATATTTTAATTGTATGTGTCTTTGGAAATAAACAGTTCATGTCTTTTAAATGTCAAACTTGATGAGGTAAAATGTCTACAAAAGCAACATTCTTTGTGATTTGATCTCAGACTTGGTATGTATGCAATGACCAGTCATTTACAAAAGCCAGATCCTGATGTGCATGCAGAAATATTTTGATTTTATTGAGTTGAATATGGTAATTTTATTGAGTTCCGTTTGGTGAATATTTCCAGTCACCAAGAAATACTATAGTGTACGATAACTGAATTAAATTTACATAGACAGCAAATAATTAATGATACCATATTTACTCTAATATTAGCATAGCTCCAGATAAAGAGCTTTTTTCAACCGAAAAGTAGATATTTTTCTTATTTCTTCATAAAAACATATATTGAGGTACTCATTAGAAGTGCCTCAGTGAGGCGCTTCTAATGAGTACCACAATAAATGTTTTCGTGGAGAAATAAGAAAACTATTACGTGGATTCCCCCTCTTATCTGGAGCTATGATTAGGATGCCTTAACTCCTTACTGTTTTTGTCCTAAAATTTGAACATTTTACTAGTGAACAAATTAATCATCTCCATGTAAATATATGCCATCAGTATCCATTAAAAGCACCTTGATGAGATGCTTCTATTAAATGAATATCCACAACATATGATTTTGTAGAGAAATACGAAAAATCAAATTTCTTTCTTAAAAAAAGACCTTATTTAGAATTATGCTAGACACATTCTAACACAGGTTTTCTTGTAATATGGATGCCACTTCTGTCTAGAGCTAGGGTCTAGGCATGCATACATGTATATGTGTTGTATACATTGATGCCATTCTGTGAAAAATAGAATGCTGACCATGTCAGCAAAAAGTAGACAAAATACTTTGTCCAGGGCATGTTTAAACAGCACATGAGCTTCTTGTTTGAAATAGTTTTCTCCCCTCCCTCTAATTTGACAGTGGCTTCAAACAGCTATGCAGATAGATATTTATGCAAGAATAACCTTAAGCCCTCTCAGGACATTCAGCAGACGACAGATTGATGATATTTTTCTTATTTTTCCAAAACAGCAGGGTTTGACATTTCATGCAGGTTGTTTCTTTATGTGAAAACCTTTTTTTTGTGGGAAAAATATTTCAGATTGTTGTCTGCTCAAATTTTTACCCAGCACTCTAAAGCATTAAGCCTTGCACTCTAAAGCATTAAGCCTTTAGAAATTAAATTCAGTCATTTTACAATATTTTCACAGTACCATGAACCCTCGTTATAACAGCATTTGTTTCAAAAGATTTTGCCATTACGTTACTGTTGTAAAGAATCCTTAATGAACAGAATGGTTTGTTTTATTCTTATTTCCTCAAGCAATGTGGGTTTTAGATATGTTAGAATTGCCTCGGTTGGCAATGCTAATGAATATCCAAAACATATTTCTTGAAGTATTAAATACAATGTTCTTGTAGTATTAACTGTTGCCGCTGGAACAAAGGTTTCATGACAGTCAAATTATCATTTTATCAAATGTCGATATAAAGATGGTTGACTGTATTTTCTTCCTTGATATATATCAGGTGTAGTAGCTCGTCATCCAGCCATACTGCCATACCTGAGACAAGCTCTAACAGAAGATGCTGTACAAAAATATTTTTCACACTTTTTTGAAGGAGAAATGGGTCCAAATGGAAAATGTGTTCAAAGGTTAGTTTATAATTTAACAGGTGAGATTTTTGTTTAATGTTTTAACACATCACAAATTTTGCCATTTTGGGATGATGTAAATGTGTAAATGATGTAGTTTTTCCAAGAGAACATGCCTGAATGCCAAGACATCTTTGGACTGCAGTAAAATGCTGTAGAAGTTTACATGTATTGTTGTTGTAAAACATCTTTTAAAAGAACATGAGTGACTCCATTTTGGTACACATTTATAAAACATCTGTGAATATTCAATCTTGAGAATTCTTTAGCTGGATTTGAAGCAAAGACTATGTAATTTTTAAGAGAGTATCACAAAGATATTGTAGTGGGAGGAGAGCCGGCCTCGGTGGCTCAGTTGGATGCTCCGTCCGACTGGAGACCAGGAGGTTCCGGGTTCAACCCCCGCCCAGGTTGGCAACATTCTTTCGTGGAGATTGATCATGAAATATTCTCTACAGTCATTCTCTCCCTTCCGCTGATTCAAGAAGGGCAGTTGTCAGTTTCTGGAGAAAGACTGTGCACAATACTGGTTAACCGCTTAGAGGACTAAACCTGCCCAGTAAACGTGTGGTTAGGTAAACTGACCGCACTCGACATGACCCCATTGGGTTGACTGTGCTGTAAAATCTCAACACAAACAAAAGTGGGAGGAGAAAAATCTGTAAAGAAAAATCCTGTGGAATATGCCAACTGGTGATCAAACCCAGGACCCCTGTATTACAAAGCAAGTACACAATCACTAGGCTAAAAGGTCCAAAGTAGGCATAATTAGTACTAGGCACTTTTTCACTTGGTGTTCAGCATAAGAGCTAGGACATTGGTGTCCATATGATATGACTGGTGGTAGCATCACATCAAAATATGTTGGGGGTAGGGGGAGGGCTGATACTATAGAGAGGCAGCTGTATAAAAGGGCATCAGTCTTGCCACAATATCCAGACACCATCACAACATGACTGAAATTACACTGCAACAAACGAAGAAAAGAAATGTTCACATGATGCGCCTGCCAATGTAATGTTTTCTTAACAGAGCCAGTGACTGTGATTGTGTAGTTTGCTACCCCTGCTTGCAGCAGGTTTTATCAGATTGTGGCTTGTATGGTTTTATAGGGCAAAGCCTATGGTCTGAATCAGATGTTCACATGAGCATGTACGTGGGTTCCTGCATGATCAGAACTGTTACTTTAAAAACTGGTTTTAGGTCCGTTTCTCAGAAATCACATGGGAACATCAGGTTCTCAGAAATCACATGGGAACAAAGAAAGCTTTGATACAGAATCTTGGTAATATTGGAGATGTGGGGCCTACTAAGTTTGTTCAGATGAGATCCTAGGTTGACCTATGGATAGGTCAAATTTGCTTCCCCATACATTTACATTATGTTAATAAGTCGTCTGTGTAATTGGTAGCCCTTTCCTGATGTCCCCTTATAATATATAGTGAAAGTGGGTATGCAGAGGTCTACATTAGAATTTTGATTTCCAGAATTTTGCAGTTTTTAAACCAACTTTTCAATGTTTGCTTTTAGTAACTTTTTACTGCATAAATCAGTACTCATTTGCTTAACCGTACTGTTATAACCCTAAGTATTGGGACAGATAGGTCTTTGCAAACAATGTAGACCCAGATCAGACGCGGCATTCTGTGGCATCTGATCAGGATCTACCCTGTTTGTTATACATAAAGCAATATTTTAGACACATCTCAAGAGGTAGTAGAATATGGACTATTTCAAATTTTAGGATGCATATGGTAAGTAGATAAGGTGTCTCAATACTTAGGGTTATTACAGTAATAATTTGTCATAAAATATGGTCAAAATATCATGGCTTACATAGATAGCTCTTGATCAGAGGCATATCAAGATAAATCTGATTTCTCCACAAAAATATGTTGTGGGTATTCACTCTACCCACGTTTTTGTTGAGAAATAAGAAAAAGTATCAGTATTTTTGGTTAACAGTTTGGCTTATCTAGAGCTATGGTGAAGAAGTGAACATTTTACATAGGAGCCAGCACACGACAAAACTTACAATAAGGCCTGTGTAAACAGCAAAGACTCAGATCAGCCTGTACATCTATTATGGCAAGGGTTCTAGTTTATTCCTCAGGATAGCCTGTAGAAAACACATGCTAACAGCGATTCTGTGAAGACTGATCAGAGCAGAGTCTTCACTGGTCGCACTTGTAGGTTATAGATGAGTTAATGGGAAAATGTTGGAAAGTAACCAAGATTATATTAAAGACTTACGGACCTTTGTTATGATTCAGGTATGATGTGTCAGGAATCAACGCTATGAATTTTATGCTGTACAACTCTCTTGGAGGTGGGGGAATAGCCTCCCTTCGCAGTGATCCTCAGGTAGGTTTATAGTTCCAGATAAGGCACTTTTTACAACCTAAGTACAGGTATATTGATATTTTTCTTAATAAGTATGCATAACATACTGTTACGTGAAGAATTAAGAAAAAATATTTACCTAATACCCATTCTTATCTGGAGGTATGAGGTTTCATGTTGTTGCTTTTTGTTTTTTGTACTTCTAACTTTGAACAGGAAAAGTCATTATTTTCCATAACATAGAAATTAAGGTTTTGAAATAATGATAGTCATCAAAATTTAAGACAGCTGAGAAAAATTCTGATAAAGTAGTTTCATGAAAATAGTTTATGCTCTCAGTGAGGTTCTGAAGAAGCAGCTTATTGTAAAGGAAATACAGTAAAACTTCAGTGACTCCAACACTGATGACTTATTTACCGTGGCTGAGTCGAACTTGATTTTGAGTCCCTAGGAAATTCTTCTGACAGCTCAAGAACAAATATTTAGGGATATTTTAGGATTTTTTCCTATTTTATCATGAAAATATACTTTGTGTGTACTCATTAGAATTGCCTCATCAAAGCAATTCTAATAGGTACACTCAACATAGCATTATTTTATAGAAGACTGAAAAGATATCCATATATTATTCCCATTTGTCTCCAAGCCTGATGCTATGATTAACCCTCAGTGGTTTGAACTACCCATATCTAGAACAAATTTTCATAGTTCCAAAGGTGTTCGAGCCGTTGAGGTTTGACTGTATATATGTTTATCATAAAGATATACCATAAAGCTTTTAAAACCATTAGATTATAATCACTATTTAAACTGATAATGAAACTGTCTCTGTTGACTTAGCTTAGCTATATAGCCTAGTAAGTTAACTGCCTATTTAAACAATATTTCTCCCGCAATACTTCATTTTCCAATCGTTAAAAATATTAAATAACAGACTACGGTCAGCTGAATTTCATTGGAAAAATGGTATTTCATATAATAACAAGAAAAATGCATAACGGCATTATTGACAGGTTTTCCCACTGAAGAATAAAGGTAATCTATCACTTTGAAAAAAGGTAAACCAAAAGGTAAGCCTCAGACAACTCCCACCCAGACATCGCTATTTTAAAGGACGGAATTTTTCCGTGAAAACCCATCCATATGAGAAGTAACCCAGGTATCAACCTTTAATCATCTGTCTTAAAGAGCACCTCTATTAAGAGACCATCCTTTATTAAGAGACCACTTGAAAACAAGTGAGTTCATTCATCCTTCTATTAAGAGAGCGCGTGCCTTAATTTTTTTATTCACTTAGGAGCTCTTTTAATAAATGTTTGACTTTAGTTAGAAATCCACTGGGTTGAATTTTATTCGTTTTTAGGCAAAATGGGTAAGAAAAACAAAACTGAGAGAATCAGAACATCACTTGCCAATGTAATGTTTTCTTAACAGAGCCAGTAACTGTGATTTTGTAGTTTTCTACCCATGCTTGAGGCAGGTTTTGTTATAATGTGTCTTGTATGGTTTTATATTGCAGGGTAAAGCCTATGGTCAGATGTTGTTGGACTTCGAAATCAGCAACATGCCAGATTTGACAGAGCTAATGAAAGACAGCTAACACAGTTAACAGATGTTTACCATAGCCAAAAGAACTTGTAAAACCATCAATGCAATTTAAGTAGTTATTATTAATAGATGGATACTCAATATGAAATATTAAGCCAAGTAGGACAGACAATTGTAACTTAAAGCGCTAAGTAAAAATTGTAGCAGATGACATTCTAAATTTATTTTTTTTCTGAGAAAATAAGACTTGACAATTCACATGAAATGCTGTTATTATCTCTGAAAAATACAAAAAAAAAAAAAAAAATCAAGATTTCATCTGCTGCAGTTGTGATTAGTACTTCAACTCTTTCAATCCTGCAGACCAAAACTTATACCTTTGCAAACTGTAGAAGCAGATGGGATAGCTCGTAATCTGTCTCATCTGGATTTACTCTGCCATTCATTTATTGCTTTTTGACTGAATCCCCTATTTGCAACAATGGATATGTCAAGTTTCAGAGATAAAAGAGTCCATTTAAGAAATTCAGGGGTGAAAGCATTAAGGGTTAATACAATTTGTGAATACTATTTATCAGTGTTTGCTGTTATTAAGATATTGTATGTGACTGCTTCTAGCAGATTTTCAAATACATGTATACCAAATGGGACATGTCAAGCAAAAAAAATGTCTTCGAACATGTACAAAATGTGCAGATTCAGATCATCCTGTGCATGCACAAAATGTCATCCAGGCCTTTGCTTTCCATTCATACATTCTGTAGTATCCAATGATTTTGTTAACAGACAGTGAATGTCCTGATCAGACTGCACGGATGTGCAGGCTGATCTGGACCTTCGCTGTCTGCGTATGTCCAAAGACGTTTTCGCATGGCACAGCCCATATTTACACTTAATATTCAGACACCTTAAAGCCTTACCACTCTTGTTCACAAATTTGAACAAAGGCATTTTTGCTACCTTTTAGGTGTCTAAAAACTACTGGATGTGTGGCAAACAGTGTAGACCCTGATCAGATGCCATGTTCTGTGGCACATGAGCTGGGGCTAAACTGTTTGCTGAGGCCTGTCTGTCAGAATATTTAGGGTAACTACTGTATACTGTGTCATGTAAGCAAATGGACTTGCTCAAATACTAGTACGGTAAATGTCCTAAAGTTCCGTACCTTTTTTGGCCTAAATTTTGTCTTTTATGCAGTTGTTTCTTACTTGGTGGAATGGCAAACAGTATAGATCCTGATAGGTCAGGAGCAGTCTGATCTGGGTCTGCACTGTTTGCGTATGCCATTATGTCAGAAACTTTGGTGTATGAAATTTTAGGACATTTACCGTACTTACAGTAAAGAGTTAAGGAGTCAGAATATTAGGTAAACATGGTTATATTTACTATATTTACAGCAGTTCACTGCTATTTTCAAGGTGTGTTTCATACTACATGTACCGCAGAAAAGTCAGTCCACTAACCATAAGGTAAACTTTTGAGTGTGCCTTATAATTAAATTGCAGTCCATTTCCCTCAGCATAAACAATGGCCGAAATTCTTGAACTGTTGGAAGTGTTTTGATCATTTTATGCATATACAGACTGATACCGATAAGATCTAGCCAGGGCAAAATGCCATTTTCATTGCCTGAGGCTAAGCCGAGGCAAAAAATGTGAAAGTTGTGTAATGAGCTGTCTCATCTGGATCTGCACTGTTTGCAAAGGTATCGATGTATTGATCTGTAGGGATGAAAGGGTTAAATATCAGTACTTCTAAAAATGTTGTCTTAATTTTTTAAAAGTGTGGGGGTTGGGGGTGGGGTCATGACATTTCATCTAGTTTTATTTCATGAAAACAGGGCTTGACATTGCATTCAAGTTTTCCTGAACTATTTTTTCTTTGGAGATAATTTAAGAGGAATGGGTGTACTCGGGGAGAAGGACTATATCAAATACAGTTTTGCCTCCCTACTGAAAAGGGTCTACTCAAAAAGGAAAGAATTTGGGAGCAAGTTCTTTCCTTTTTGAGTAGACCCTTTTAGAAAGGACTTTGAATAGACCCTTTTAGAAAGGACTTGGTGTGCAGGAAAGCAAACAGGATATTACAAAAGTCGTCTTCCTTGTTAAAAAATGGCAAAAAATTTACCAAGTGTATCCAGTTCCCTTAAGCAAAATGTCAAGCCCTGTTCTCAAGAAAAAATATGAGTGATGAAAAAGGGACCTTATGGTTTTCCAGTTTGTGGTTCTTCAAATGCATACCAGTCCCCTATTTTGGCTACAGACTTGCATTTTTTTGCCTGAAGCTTCCTCAAGGTCTCAACTAAATGTCTGCAAACAGCAAAGGCTCTGGCAGGATGCGCATATCCACAGACTCACCTGAGCCTTTGCTGGTTGCCTATGTGATAAGTTCCCTTTTTTTTATGTACTCATATATTTGTCTACTGAGGATGCCAGAAGCATGCAAAATGATAAGACTTAGAATAGTTTAAAAACAAAATAAAAAATAAGTGAAAAAAAAAAGAAAGATAGAAAAAAAAACTCGTAATTTATTTTGCCATGATAGCCCTCAAAACTTGGCATGCTGTGTAAAAATTTCATCAAGCAACATTATTTTTTTTTTCTTAATTATTGTCCCAGAAAAATAGTTTGATATTAGTTTATTACCACAACGTGCAGATTGTCTCCTTGGGAAGATAGTTTGTATAAATTTTAAACCCTAATTTTTGGTAAAAATAAATATCACCAACTTGTTGTCTGCTAAGTTTGCCCAGAGGGTTCTAAAGGTTAAGCCTGTGTATACTTGTATGAGATTTGAAGATAACAAATGATTGTTATTGTTTGCAAATTATCTTCTAAGGAGATGAGTTACATGTACATGATTCAGAGGAGTTGTAAAGGGGGAATATTTGACGATAATTCTAGCATATTTTTTCTTATTTCATCATAAAAACATATGTAGTGGGTACTCATTAGAAGTGCCTCAGTGTGGCACTTCTAATGAGAACCCACAACATATGTATTTATGTAGAATAAATAATGAAGACCTTTTCAGGAGTTGTTAAGGAGAAGTATTTGATACGTCTGGGATAGTTTTTCTTATTTCACCATAAAAAAGAAAAATGTGGGTACTCATTAAAAGTGTCTAACTAGAACTCACAGTATATGCTTCTAATGAGTACCCTAATGAGCACTTCTAATGAGTACCCACAACATGTTTTTATGGAGAACTGGACAAAATTATCCCAGAATTAACATCAAATACTCCTCCTTAACAGGTGTTCTGCCTTTTTTCTGGTGAATATTAGAAAAAAATATTTTAAACAGTTTGCAACTGCTTATACAAAAATTCAGCAGGTTATTGACCTGAAATATTTTTTTATGACTAATCTTTTGATCACTTGTATATTTGCGAGAAAAGATGCCCATTTTTATAACCTGTGATATTTTGAAATAAACTCAGGAACACACCACTCTTCATTTATTATACAGCTTGTGTGTGTAATTGTTTTTGCAAAATAAAATAACCCCTGCCCCACACTAATGCACTTACAGTATGCCTGGGTTTTCCCCCAGAGGTGGGGTGGCAAGATTACGCCCAGGAATTAGACTATTTTAAAATTTTGCGTCTAATTCCTTACCCATGAATTTCTTATGTTTTGTCAAAAACCTCATGGGTGGGCTTCAGATTTTTCACTTATTTTCCAGAAGAATTTCCAGCTCAGGTATCTAAAATCCCCTCCTGTTTTTTTCAGTGGTCTATCAAAATCCTGAGGAAAGGGAGGCAAAAACAATTTTTCTCCTCTTTTCAACAATATTTTCAATGTATCTCTAACTTCAGGAGTCAGATTACATATTATGAAATGTGCTTTTTCCATTTTCTTTACAAATCTGATATATTGAGGTATGGATATCTCGCAGTATTTCAGAGTCCCTTGGACTTCGAGATAACAAGAATCAACTGTACTTTGGCTAATTACCAGCAGGTATACCATATGTGCAGTCTGGTATGGGCATGCACAGGTATTTGCTGTGATGCAACCCAATTTATATCAACTGGGGATCAAAATAAGAACAAGAGAACACATTTTTATCGCACTGCATTTTCTGGTATTAATAATCTATAAAGAAAGTTAACATTTTTGCAGTCATGTGAAAAAAGAGTTAAAAAAAAAACATGGTCTTAAAATCCTATTATTCTACTAATACAGTACATGTTTCAAAGACATTAATCCTGGTCATAATCCTCAAACTACATCTTGAGAATACTTTATGCAGCAACACAAGCACATTTACATGATGGAAGAAACAATTACAAGTTCCCTCCTTCCTTGTGTCCATCATTAGCTGATAACTCTCGGAGCTTCTGTTTAGAATTTTCTCCCTCAATTACTCGAACTGTTCCAGTATCTTTGGAACTGAAAAGAAAATGATAACTACATGTATTTCAAAAGAAAGCTTTGTTAGTGCTGTGATAAGTCAAAGTAATACCGTATTTATGGTAAAGGTCCTAAAATTTCATACACTACCTTTTCTGACAAAATGGCATCTGCAAACAGTGCAGACCCAGATCAGTCTGATCAGGGTCTACACTGTTTGCCATTGCACCAGGTATTTTGAGAAACAAAGGCATTAAAAACAAAATTCAGGCCAAAAACATATGGTGTAATCTGTTTGAAAGTTTAGGACATTTACTGTACCTTAATAAAATACTGGCACATACAGACCTGACCAAACAATATCTGATCAGTGTTTACATTGTTTGCCACTCATCAAGCAGTTCTGATGATGATTTGGTGTTTTCTGTCCCTTTCAACATTATTTAAATCATATTGAGATGATTGAATGAATGGTGATAATGAAAGGCAGTGCTTGCACTAACTCAAAATCAGGAAGTCCCAGGACTTCCTAGCTCCAATATCTGGAAGTCCTGGTGATCAAATTTTTTCACTCACTTTTAAAAATTCAAACTCAAACTCTCATTTATGGAGTAAAACTGCCATTGCTAAATTTTTTGTTATAAATGATCAAATATCTTTAAACGTTGGGAGTCACAGACTTCCGGGCATTGATTTTTGGAACTTCCAGGGCAATATTTGGGAATCTCTGACTCCCAGACTTCCCTTAACGCAAGCACTGGAAAGGCTTTGTGCAATAAAGCACTGTACAGTTATGAGTTGAATTCTGCCTAGAGCAGAATTCGGGACCTCATGATCCGAAGTCAGGCCCTAACCACCTGTCCACCCAGAAGCTTATCCAGCATTTTTTCATAACATCATCATAATCGGATTTTCTATTAACGTGCAGGTACAGGGGCAACATCCACATCAGTGGGCCCCCTTCCAGATAGCTGCAGGAGGTCCAGTCCCGTACCGCAGATCATGATCTTTGTCTTTCCTGCATTTACTCTCAGTCCTTTCTTCTCCATTGCTTCTTTCCAAGTCAAGAGCCTCCTGACACATTCCTCAAGCGATTCAGCGATGATAACATCGGCATAGAGGTCTTCCCAGGGGACCCCAGAGCGGAACTCTCGTGATAAGGCTTCAAGCACAATGATGAAGAGCAGCAGGCTGAGTACTGATCCTTGGTGAACACCAACCTTCACTTCAAACTCTTCACTGTACCCCTCACCAACATGGACACGGCTCCGAGCATTTGCAAACATCCCCTGCACCAGTCGCACAATCCACTCCTCCACACCAAGTTTTCTCAGCGCCCACCAGATGACCTTCCGAGGCACTCGATCAAAGGCCTCCAGGTCTACGAAAGCCATGTAGAGTCTCTTATTGGCAGCTAGATACTTCTCTTGCAGCTGCCTGACAACAAAGATTGCGTGTGTAGTGCCTCTGCCTGGGACGAAGCCAAACTGGGAATCGTCGATTGATACCAACTGTCTGATGAGGCCATCCACAATCCTCTCCAGGATTTTCATAACCTGCTCTGTCAGCTTGAGACCGCGGTAGTTGCCCCTTTCCAATGCATCCCCTTTTCCCTTGTAGAGGCAGACAATGAAACTCTGCTCCCAGTCAGAGGGTACCTTGCCATCACGGATGAATGCAACTGCGAAATCACGGATCATGGAGGCGCCCATGTCACCGGCGGCTCGTATCATCTCCACCACTATGCCTGATGGGCCCAGTGCTTTGCCAGCCTTCATCTGTGTGATAGCCTTCTTAACCATATCAGTGGTGATTGGGATGGGTGGGTCTTCCACTAGTGGTTGATATGACAGGTGGTCTGGGTTCCAGTCAAACTCAAGGTTGAGAAGCTGTTGGTAGTGCTCTAGCCAGGCCTTCTGCTTTGAGTCTTCGCTCATTGACATCTCTCCTGCATCATTCTTCACAGGTTTGTCACCAACAACATCAGTGTGCTCTCTTCTAAACTGGTTAGCAAGGCGGTAGACTTCTGAAGACTTGGGGTCAATATTCTTGTAGACCTTGTCGGCTTCTTGACGAGCATGGTGCACTGCATGTCTGGCATTTTGTTTGGCTGCATCGTATGATGCCCTAGTGCCTTTACCAGCCTTCCAGGCTTTGAAAGCTGTCTGCTTGGCAGCAATGGCCTTTTCCATGTGTTCATTCCACCACCAGATTTCACGACGCCAACGGTGTGGCTGAGTTGTGCCACATACCTCCTCAGTTGTCTTGAGCAGTCCAGTCTTGATGTTGTTCCAGATATTCTCAGTGGCCCTATCAGCTACACCTGCAGATGTGCTCACATGCAAGTTGAAGACCTCCTGGAAATGACTGCTTGTCTGAGGGTCTTTAAGCTTCCAATTTTTGAGGCGAGGGGTGAACTTGCGCTTGAATTTTGGAGGCACATCAATCCTCATGTCACATACAAGAAGCTGATGTTGCAGAGCTACTTCCTCACCAGGGATCACTTTTACATCTGTGACAAGTCTGCGCATGGTCCTACGGTAAATGATAAAGTCTATCTGCGTGGCTATGTTTCCAGACTTGTATGTGATGAGATGGCTGTCACGTTTCTTGAAACGTGTTCCCAAGAAGCAGGTCAAATGCTAGGGCGTACTCTAGGATTCTCTCACCCTCAACATCTGGTTTCGGCCTGCCATACCCCATCCCACCATGCACTTCCCTGTATCCAGTGCCTGCACGGCCAACATGGCCGTTCCAATCTCCACATGGGATCAGAAATTCCGATGCTGGGATCCTGGCAGTCACAGCACGCAGCTGATCAAAGAACAGGTCCTTAACCTCATCAATTAGACCACTCTGTGGGGCATACACACATCAACAGGTGGTTAAATCAACATTCAAAATATAGGACAAGTTTTAATAGGCTAATTCTGACATGAGTTATAGCTGTTGAGACATTAAAAAACTGGTTTCTGTGTGATAACTGGGTGTCCTCTATTGATTAAAGGGAAACACTCACCAAATATAAAGTTCATCTGATGTTCAAGATATTACAAACAACATTTTGGTGCAAGTTTTATCAAAGTCCATCAAGACATGAGGAAGTTATTGATGTTTTAGCTTTTGTAATTGTTAACATGGGCGCCACAATTTTGAATATTTAATGAGGGACTGAAAAAATTCGAAAATTACAATAAAACTTTCTGTTAGACATAAAACAATGCAATTTTAGGGAAAATAAGTTGCTATTATACCAAAGAAGACATATGTAGAAAGATAGCATTTGATGTTTTTGCATATGGGAGTACTTCCGTTTATGCATATTAAATTAGGAGCAGATGATGTCACAAGCTATTGTAGGTCTTTAACTTTAAACAGATTATTAATTTTGTGTTTTCCATTCCATTAAGTTCCCTATCACTTGATGCATGGGGCACACCATCTTTATCAGTGTACCTACACTAATTTGGTACGCCTAGACCATAAAGTAAAAGAGATATGCATCACACATTTTATATATTTATGTATATTGAGGTCAAACTGGTGACCAACTTTTTAGCTCACCTGAGCTCTGCTCAGGATGAGCTATTGTGATCACTTTTCGTCCGTCGTCCGTCCGTCCGTGTGTCCGTCCGTGCGTCCGTCCGTTAACATTTTCAAACGACTTCTCCTCTGAAACCGCTGAGCCAATTTTGCTCAAATTTCATATGGAGCCTCCTTAGGGTGGGGGAACGAAAAATTGCTAAAATGGTCGCGGTCCGTTGACCAAGATGGCCGCCACGCCCATATATGGTAAAAACCTTTAAAAATCTTCTTCTCCAGAACCGAGAATGCCTTGGGGCTGAACCTTTGCAGGAATCATCGGGGACGGGAGGTCTACCAAAATTGCTAAAAGAATTGTCGTACGTTGACGTTTGACCTTTTTACGGCAAGGTCAAGTTTGCTTCCCTATGCATTTGTATGGGAAAAACCTTTAAAAATCTTCTTCTCCAAAACCGAGCATGCCTTATGGCTGAATCTTTGCATATATCTTTGGGAACAGGAGAGCTACCAAAATTGGTAAAATAATGGTCGTACATTGACATTTGACCTTTTTACGTTAAGGTCAATTTTGCTTCCTTATGCATTAGTATGGGAAAAATGACCAGAATTTCAAACAACTTCTCCTCTAGAGCCTCTGGGCCAATTATGCTCAAATTTCATATGGAGCCTCCTTAGGGTGGGGGAACAAAAAATTGCTAAAATGGTCACGGTCCGTTGACCAAGATGGCCGCCACGCCCATATATGGTAAAAACCTTTAAAAATCTTCTCCTTCAGAACAGAGAATGCCTTTGGGCTGAACCTTGGCAGGAATCATCGAGGACGGGAGGTCTACCAACATTGCTAAAAGAATTGTCGTACGTTGACGTTTGACCTTTTTACGGCAAGGTCAAGTTTGCTTCCCTGTGCATTTGTATGGGAAAAACCTTTAAAAATCTTCTTCTCCAAAACTGAGCATGCCTTATGGCTGAATCTTTGCATATATCTTCGGGAACAAGAGGGCTACCAAAATTGCTAAAATAATGGTCGTACATTGACATTTGACCTGTTTACGTTAAGGTCAATTTTGCTTCCTTATGCATTTGTATGGGAAAAATGTTCAGAATTTCAAACAACTTCTTCTCTGGAGCCTCTGGGCCAATTTTGCTCAAATTTCATATGGAGCCTCCTTAGGTAGGGGGAACAAAAGATTGCTAAAATGGTCACGGTTCATTGACCAAGATGGGCGCCATGCCCATATATGGTAAAAACCTTTATAAATCTTCTTCTCTAGAACAGAGGATGCTTTGGAGCTGAATATTTGCATAAATCATCGGGGACAGGGGGTCTACCAAAGTTGCTAAAATAATGGTCATACATTGACATTTGACCTTTTTACGGCAAGGTCAAGTTGCTTCCTTATGCATTTGCATGGGAAAAAACATTTAAAAATCTTATTCTCCAAAACCGAGGATGGCTTGTGGCTGAATCTTTGCATATATCATCTGGAACGGGTGGTCTACCAAAGTTGCTAAAATAATTGTCATACATTGACATTTAACCTTTTTACGGCGAGGTCAAGTTTGCTTCTGTATGCATTTGTATGGGCGCCATACATTTGTATGGAAAAAATGTTGATAATTTCAAATGGCTTTTCCTCTGAAGCCTCCGGGCCAGTGTTGCTCAAATTTCATGCGGAGCCTCCGTGGGCAGGAGAATGAAAGATTGCTAAAATGGGTATGGTCCATTGATCAAAATGGCTGCCATGCCAATATATGGTAAAAACCTTTAAAAATCTTCTTCTCCATAACCAAATAAGCCCTGTGTCCTAATCTTTGCACAAATTGCAGGGGACAGGAGATCTACCAAAATTGCTCAAATGATGGTTTATGTTGACATTTTACCTTTTTACCTCCAAGGTCAAATTTGCTTCCCTATTTGTTTGGGCCATATACATTTATATTGAAAGTATCGAAGTGACTTGTAGATCAACAGTAGTTAAAATTGTTCTGATTGGAAATCTAAGATGGCCATCATCTGGTTTATATTTATAATATGTCCCTGCCACTGTGCTGTTTACATATATAAAATCATGATTCTTCAGAAACCACTTAGCCAATTTCCACCAAATTTCACATTGATCCTTCTGTTGAAATCTGATTGATAGTTTATTAATGATCATGCTCCATTGACTGTCAGGCCCATATATTCTTCTTCAAAACTAAGAACTGCTCAAATGATGATATTTTCATTAGTTGCGATGATAGGATTGGATAAATGTTGCATAACATCTGCATGTCTGCAGTGGCTATGTCACTCAGGTGAGCGAATCGTGGCCCGTGGGCCTCTTGTTTAAATCTGGCCATGTGAAACAGGGTGTTTTGTCCTCAAAACATTTTCCCTAAACCTGTCTTCCAACAGAGATGAGACATTCCAGACATTTCACCCCAATGAATCATACCTCTAGATAAGCTGGTGGGTAGCAGCTAGGTAAATATTTTTTTCTTCTTTCTAGAGGGAAACCTATGTTGCTAGGTAAATACGTTTTCTTATTTCTAGAGGGAAACCTATGTTGTTTGTATTCATTAAAAGTGCCTTATTAAGGCGTTTCTAATGGGTACCCACAAAATAATGTTTTCCTGGAGAAATAACATATCAATACTTTTTTCCTTGAAAAAGTACCTTATCCTGAGCTCTGGAAATTTTCCTTGAAAAAGTACCTTATCTTGAGCTCTGGAAATTGTGGAAGAAAGAACTGAGAAAGTAACTTGACTGCAGTGTCAAAGACAATTATATTCGGGAAGTAATGCAGTGACATGCTAAAGAACAGTAATCATGGATGATGACATCATCATGTCCATGGTAATATTATCATGTCAACATGGTCTGAGAACAAAGACACCTGACCTGTTCTGAGAAGAAGAAAGTCAGTGTAAACTAGATCTACAGTAGTTATGGTGCAGCTAGTTAGAGTGCTGTGACATATCAAAATGTAGTCGACTAAAACATACATGTGCAAAAGGATCATGATTGATCTTGCTGAATTACTGTTAGAGCTTATATGAGTGAGTTTTTTTTTGAAAAAAATATTGCAAAAATGTCCTGGTTAGCTGGGATAAAATATCCTGGTTTGTTTGTGTTGAGGTTTTACGGCCCAATGAACCCAATTGGTCATGTCGAGCGTGGTCAGTTTACCTAACCACACATTACTGGGCAGGCTTAGTCCTCTAAGTGGTTAACCAGTATTGTCACCAGAAACTGACAACTGCTCTTCTTGAATCAGCGGAAGGGAGAGAATGACCGTAGAAAATATTTCACGTAGAAAATATTTCACGATCAATCTCCACAAAAGAATGTTGCTGACCTCGGCTGGGGTGAACCCGCGACTTCCTGGTCTCCAGTTGGACGGCACATCCAACTGAGCCACTGAGGCCGGATCCTGGTTTGAAAATGGGATGAAATGTCCCAGTGTGAAACATATATTGGATGAAAAGTTCCCAAGTGTGAAGTGCACTGCATAGTGGACAAGATGTCTGATTGCCAACTCGTGGATTATAGGTTGGAAGACTTGGGATTTTTCCACACACTTCACACACACACACAATCACAGGACACACCTCTGCCACTGTACAGTGACCTTGAACAAGTCCCGTACCTCCAGGTACTTCGGTCTACCCAGCTATGTATGAAATGGGTACCGGCGTATGCTGTAAATTGTTGATGTAAATAGATGACAAAAAAAAAAAAAGAATGCTTCATTATTTTTATCCGAGGCTTGAAATATTTATTTTTCCGAAGATAAAGATTGTCCGAAAACAAAAGCCTTGACTTAAAAACCAATCTGCTTACGGGCTCTGAAGACTGCGCATGTAACAATAAAAACAAAGAATGTTTGTCTGACAGCTGAACGGGCTTGTTTCTTCTCCTCTTCGCTATCGGCACCTGGTTGTGGTGGTAAACGCAGCATTTTGAAGTTTTCCTGAAATATTTGTTCAACACATGAAATTTTTGGGTGCACTTGATTGAAGTTGCGCAGTGTCCTAACTAAAAACCGACACCGCGCCGAACCATACCAACGGTGGCGATACGCTTTGTAAAATATGGTGGCATATTTCTGCCACGAAATAGCTAGGTAGCTATCACGATACTTTCAATAATTATCTTGATATTTCGAAGTTTCCTGAAAAGATTATCTTAATAGCATAAAGTTTCCTGGAAATATTATTGCGAAAGTTTACAGTATTATCGCGATATTTTTTGTGTTAGTGCCCAGAGCTGCCATTTATTTTCTGTTATCAATAAATAGAACCGATATCGGAATACCTTCGATCATACTGTTGAAAATTCAGCGAGGGTATTCACCAGCGACTTTTAAGGTAAGGGGCACAGGGAACCAATTGTGGCAGGACTGCTGATTGGTGCAAAAAAGCCCGGGGTAGTTATTTTGTGTAAGGCGACCTGTGATTGCTTAATAATAAAGATGAATTAGACTCATCATTCTAATTTGAAGAAAATAATGTTTGTGTGTAATTTTCTGATTGTTTCAATGAAATAAATGTTTCTCTCTCTCTCTCTCTCCCTCTCTCTCTCTCTCTCTCTCTCTCTCTCTCTCTCTCTCTCTCTCTCTCTCTCTCTCTCTCTCTCTGTGTTTGCTGGAGCCAAACGAAGAAGTGATGAAATTGCAAAGTTTCAATTTTTTACACCTGCCAATTGAGGGGTTGCTACATTCAGCCTCAAAAACGTCCCAGAAAGTACTGGTGATGGTGGTATTTTTCCTTTTTTATTTAAAGCAAAATTTAGAAGCCCAGCCATATCCTGAAATGAACCCTTAACCACCAAAAAAGGTGGAATTACCATGGAGCTCTATGAAAAAAAAAAAAAAAAAAAAAAAAAAAAAAAAGTTCACTGTACCCTAAGAGTTTATACTAGGTAATCGCAGTTCTATTTATAGCTACCTCGCTATCATGAAAAATTTATCGCGATAATTTTATCTAGATACTAATGTCAGTTCCGAGCAGTACCACGAAATTTTGCGTTAAAATATTTTCTGGAAATTAAAAAGAAATATCTAGATAATTTAAGTTATTGCGATAATGTTTTCAGGAAAACTTTTATTTTCTGGAAAATTAAGAATATTATCGCGATAGCTATCTGGCTACCTCGTGGCAGAAATATGCCACCATAGTAAAGTCTCCAACTCTTTCTCGAGTTATTGAGATAAAAGAGTTCGAACTGGTTCCAGAGGGAGTGGGAGGGTGGTGGTGGGGGGAAGGGGCGTGGAAGGGTGAGGAAGGGCTAGATACAAGAATATTTATTCTCGTCGGTTTTCGAACAATATTATTTAACATTAGCCTAGAGGCTATTATACCGACAGAACAAAGGCCTAAAACTATAATAAAAGTAAAAGATCACTGCATGCAAGAGAATATATCACAGTTACAGTCAAACAATCACAGACTGAAAACAAAAGTACATTTCCTTTGAGTCAGGAAAAGGCACAAATGCAAAATAAGCTCAAACTCAAGTATAAGCCATTTCCCGCTGGCTAGCTAGAGTAGAAATGAAAATACGAAAGTGGGTATAGGCAGCAAGCAGTCCTTGCAATGAGGTATTTACTCAAGTAGACTTGCATCGGAAAACGAAAGCCAACTAGCCAACATGGAATGGCAGTGTGGACAGGCACCCGATGAGGAAGTGACCCCATCTGCTGTTCGGTCCATTAATTGAACATACATTTAACTTATATATGCAAACATATGAACGTTTAAACTAATACTAGAGGGCAAAGATAAAACAAAATTGAAATGAAAAATTAAACTAGATAAAACAAAATTGAAATGAAAACTTAAACTATGCTATGTAAGTAACTAAAAGTTGAAAACCGCCTAAAATGATGTTCCAGAGATATTTGAATATTGCACTATATACACGCCCAGCAGATCGAGCGCGGATGCGCAGGCTAGTAAAACTCTTTAACACACATAGATCTATACGTATTCCAGTACAGAGCACAAAAATAACATTTAATAAAAGAACAGTGCCATTCTGAAAAGGTGCCAAATGAGGCCTTCCGGGGTTTGGGAAAAGTGGAACAAGGCAATTTATTTCAGGGGAACAAGGGAACAAAGGTCTAAAATGAAGAGAACAGGGGAAGCAGGCAGTTTTGGGGAACAGGGAACATAGAAAATCAAGATGTTGATTTTGGAGAACAAGGGAAAGTGCCGATTTATCAGGGGAAGAAATGCCCCCCTCCCCGCCCCACCCCACGCCCTGGGAGAACTTCCCAAATGAAGGAATAAAACAAAAGCGACGATTTATTTTTTTCAAATATAAAGCATGTATATATTGAAGATATGGAAGCAATAAATGAACAGTCTTTTGTTAATGTTTGGCTCAACAGGTATTGCGAAGGGCGGTTTGTGTTAATTACACAGCCACTACATACACTTAGGCCGGGTGACACTCCCATCGATTGACTTGGACACTGAGCGAAGGGAATTGATCGTTGGCGAAATGGAATAGTGATAGTCATATAAGAGTAGGGCTGAACTCTGCGCATTAGTTAGTTTTCAGACTTGTAACGCCGCCAGGCAACTGAGTCACATAGAGGCAGCGCCAGATAAATCTGGATTAGTTTTACTGGACTACTGGGTTGGCTTGAAACGGTGCCTAATTATAATTCATAACTAGGTCACCTCGCCCGCGTGCACGTCCAGACACGGTGCGGGGCCCGGGGCGTGTTCCAGATCTCGTGCGAGAGTAGTAGTCCAGCCTGTAAGTTGCAGAATTTTGACGATCGGCCGAAAAGTTTGAGCTTTTAATCTCGTACCTAATGCGTGTCAATTCCGACTGCAGTCCTTCTTCCAAGTTCGGTGTAAAAAGTAAGCTGGCAGGTCGATGCTCATCTCATCTTCTTCTGGGGTTCTTTGTGCCTTGATTATTGCTACGTCGTGTCCATGAAACTTGTTGCTGAGAGCGTCCTGGAGGTCGTATTTCTCGTGTATCAGGTACTCTTCGTCATAGTGGTATGAGCAGTACTGGATCGAGCGATCTGGCGCTGGTGCTGGAGACTCTTTTCTGGCTTTCTTCGGAGGCGGTGTCACGGGAGACGCTGGTGCTGGTCTGGTGATGGTCGGCGATGCGGTGATGGTAGCTGTATTCTTGTAGCGTGGTCTGATGATCTGATGCGGTTTCTGTAGTATAGTCTGTCTCGGTGGTGGTAGCGTCTCCCTCTCTATCTGCGTCGGTACTCGGCGTGGCGGCGGTCTTGTAGCTGGAGCGGGCTGGCGAGGCCATTCGCCAGCAGGGACGGGGGTGGGGGGTGCAGGCTGCCTCCTGCTTATCTAGGCGTTGGTAACTTATGAAAGGTTAGTTCAACCCGAACTTAATCCTTTCCGTCGGACATCCTCTAAAGTGGAGTGCCGACAAACTTGTACTCGCTCAGAGCCCTGAGGAGTACACCAGGCATAACTGAATCAGACATGGTTATTTGTTATTTAGTGATGTTGACACTTCAGAGGTCGAAGGTCGAATGGGGATGACTCTGCGCATTCCTTGATGTGATGTATATAAACGCCAAGTATAACTAGACTTACCCTCAGGCATTATCATTGTAAACCAGATGTAACAGGCTTCGACACTCGGAGGTAAACTACCAACCAGACCAGCCTTGGATGCAGGTCAGTGATGCAGGTAAGCGGGCAAATATTCTGCCTCGTATTTAAAAGCAAACAGTTGAGACCTTATGTGGAACGATACTTTATGTTGTTTGTCATTTGAGCCACAACATGAGTAAACGTACTTTCTGACATGTACCCAACAAAGACTCCAGTCAGCCTGCGCAGTCTGATCAGAGTTTCCGTTGTCTGCATGAGGAAACTGCATCCTTGGCTATTCAATACGCGCCTAGTGAAGATTCTGATCAGACTGTGCGAATGCGCAGGCTGATCTGAATCTTCGCTGGGCGCGTACATCCGAAGGTACGTTTTCTAATTTTGCAGCTCATTTCACTGATAAAATATAAAGAACTTCGTTGAACTTTATGTCGCACATGGGTACTAAAATGTGAAAACAAGTACCAGAAGAGTGAGAGTTCTCATTCTTGTGAAAACAATCAGCGACATGAAACAAACAGTAAAGTTTTACAGTTTATCAAAGACGTATCAAATTACTTACTATTTACGTATTATTTACGTCCTTGAGTTTATAGACTTTATTTACGGTGAACCTAGGGTGGACGTAACTATACGGACGAACGAACGGACTGACAGAAACTTGCACGCCTATCTCGCCCATGCTAACACAGGCACGACAATAATACGTGTTATTAATCTAAAAAAAGTATCTTTTCAAGTCTGATACAGAAGTGCCTACGCATATGACATACTGACCTTTTTCTCATGTAGAGACTCAGGCAGATACAAATTATACAAAGATATCTAGAGAATGAAAGCGAGGCCTTTAATATATTTAAGCTGAAATAAGTATGATTCTTTCAGATAAAAGTGATGTTCGCGATTCAAATGAGGCGGAGTCAATTCTGGTCTCCATATTTTGTGTTTCAGTATGACTTTTATAAAAGCAAGTACTTGTAGATGTAGGTTGCGAATTACGATTTTAATTTTTGTCACTAGTTTTACCAGATGTCAGGATGGCCGAGTGGTCTAAGGCGCCAGACTCAAGGATATAATCCTTAAAAACGAGTGTTCTGGTCCACGAATGTGGGCGTGGGTTCGAATCCCACTTCTGACACATATTTTTTTACCCTTCCTGGTGTTTGGTACATTATTCGACTTCTTTTCACCTTGCGTTACTAAGATAGATATGGCGTAAATGCATATTCACTTAGGCCCAAAATCAGACTTGCAGATACTACTCAAACTATTTCGGTTTGGATTCATTTATATGTTTAAGTTTTTCATACCACTCAACAGAAGTTTAGAAACAAGCCGATCGTATTGTCCTTTAAATGTTGTTAGGCAAAAAAAAAAAAAAAAAAAATGTGTGTTTATAGGGTAACCCTATTCTACCTAATTCTTCTGATGAAACCTGGCTTTTTTTTTCAGGTTTTCTCATAAAAAATAGGTGTTACTAGAATAAACGTATTTGTGCTACCATATTTATGCTAAATATTTAGACAAGTAGAGAGGCCCTCCCAGGGGTTTTGGGGAACAGGGGAACAAAAGTCTAAAACGGAAGGGAACAGGGGAAGAAAGGCAATTTTGGGGAACAGGGAACATAGAAAATCAAAATTTTGATTTTGGGGAACAAGGGAAAATGCCAATTTTTTTTCAGGGGAACAAGGGAACAGATACCCCGCCCCCCTCCCCCCCCCGGGAGGGCCTCAGTAGACTTGAGCAAACAGTGTAGACACAGATCAAACAGAGTAGACCCAGATCAAACAGAGTAGACCCAGATCAAACTGCTCCTACTAGGAGCAGTTTGATGAGGCTCTACACTGTTTGTCATTCAAATGAAGGGTAGTCAAACAGACTTGGTAAAATTTTATGCGAATTATGGTGCCAGTCCAAACATATTTGGCAATTATGGTATAATTCTATATAAAAAAAATGCAATAATAATAATTCCTACATACCATATATATATTGACATGTTACCCTAAACACACAACTTTTTTTTATTTGGCCAAACGCCCCATGTAACATAATATCGGTGATACAGTTAAATATAATTAGGTCTTGCCATGTGAAATTGTGCCTTCAGAGCATATATGGACACTGAACGTCCATACCAGCCTGCTCATCAGCACAGTATGATCAGAGCCTTTGCTGTCCGCTTACAAGATCAGTGGCCACTGCAGATTATAAGGACATATACCGAAAGACTATAGTTTTGCTGGCTGTCTGGCTCTTCACTAAATTTAAACAATTCTATCTGACTACCTAATTGAGTATCTGACACGTTGTGATAGAATGAAAAAAAGCGTAGACCTGATCAAACTGCTCCTTGAGCAGTTTGATCTGAGTCTGCACTGTTTGCTTGGGCCCATCTGTCTGAATACTTTGGATAAACATGGTGCATAAGAATGTGAAAAAATTGATTTGAGCAAAGTGTGATGTATCACAAAGTCACTGGCAGTATAGCAAACAGTGCATACTCTGAACAGACCCCCTGATCTGGCCCTTCAATGTTTACTCATACACCTCTCCCTGAATATCAAGATAATTGCATATGTCATCGGGTATATGTATACACTTGTACTGCCTTGTGGTACAAAGCGGCTTTTATAGCGACGCGGTACTAGAGTATTGGCCTGTCACTCATGCGGCCCGGGTTCAGTTCCAGGCAGCGGAAAAGATGATTGCATTTTTCTTACCCTGTGATACTTGGTGGCGAGTGTGGCTCCTGGACCGCGTCTGGTAGCATGAAAGACTAGGAAAATAAGTCTCTAAGCCGGCCTGGAGAGGACCTGGAGATTCGCGACGACTCTCAGTTAAGCAGGGGAAAATTAATGTGACGGCCGGATAGCTCAGTCAATAGAGCATCAGAACGGTAATCTGAGGGTCCTGGGTCCATGGCTGTACATTTGTCTAACCCTGTGACACGTATGACACAACATTAAGATCCTAATACGTGTTAATATAATAATATTTATGGGAGAGCCCGTTTCACATACCTGCACATTATAATTTGATCGGGGGCACATCATTTCCTACAAGATTGCATGTGCGCCCAGCGAAGATTAAGATAAGCCTGTGCATCCGCGCAGTCTGATCAGAGTCTTCGCAGGGCATTCTGTGAGTAGCCAAGGACCCAAAGCGTCTTCAGGTGGATAGCAAAGCCTCTGATCAGCCCGCGCGGGTGGATAGGCCGATCTGAGTACTCGCTGGGCGCTCATGCAGTCATGTATCCATTTAGATTTTTATTTTACTTCACTACAGCTGGTGTTAAGTACCGTGTGGCGACCGTAAAACATCTCCCCGTACTTCATCATAGTGCGGATTATATTTTTTTTCCTTTGGGATCGTTGAGCCCATTCTTTCTGGTTACTTTGAAAATCGAATACCGCTGAAGCCGGTGCTAGGGTGGGGGGTGGTGGGGGAGCGTATACAATCTCACAAACTACACTGCTGTATATGAAGAGACTTAATAAAACCGAGTCTCCGATTTTCATTCTTTTGTGTGTTCTTTGTTTCCAAAGACCTTTTAGATTTTCATTGTAGAAAATACTGTCCCCCGGTACTACTGACAGTGTCCCTGTTCCATTCAGAAACAGTTACATCAGATAAGTTCTGGCTTCAAATAGGTACCTTTGAAATAAATAAAATTTTGATGTCGGGCTGTATACTAGACTTTAAAAGTGCTCAAAATTTTGTCACGTATTTTATCAGTTGTCAGGATGGCCGAGTGGTCTAAGGCGCCAGACTCAAGGATAATGTCCTACAAAACGAGTGTTCTGGTCCACGAATGTGGGCGTGGGTTCGAATCCCACTCCTGACACAGTTTTTTAACGCTTAGCACTCCGGTTACACTTTTCAGCAGACGACACTTTGAAACATTTTTTCTTACTTTTCCCAGAAAACAGGTTTGACATTTCTTTCAGATTGTCCCCAATGGAGACAATTTGCATGTAATGTCAAATCCTGTTTTGTTTTTGGAGTAGTAAGAAAAAATATCACCAGTTCGTCGTCTGCTGAATAAGAGAGAGAGTGGGATAGGTAATCTTCCCCGAGATTTGTGCGTTTGTCGACTTACTTTTTCTTTTTGCATTACTGATAAATTTAATGTGATGTATAAATGCGTTCGTTCACTTAGGTTTAAACTTTAAAGGCATTAAATCCCGATGAATGCTTCTCTCATTTCTCCACAAAACATGTTTTGGATACTCATTAGAAGCACCTCTGTGAGGTAGTTCTAATGATTACCCACACCATATGGGTACTCATTAGAATGATTATCCACGTTTTTATTTGTGGAGAAATAAGAAAAATCGCAATATGCAACTTGCCTCCCCCAGAGCTGTGTTTAAGCATACATTTTACATGGCTGTGTTAACGTAATGAAAATCATCTGACTATGTAGACAAAAAGAGAAAGCCTGTACATGACTTGTGCATAATATATTCCATACAGTGTTGATATTAGCCCTTTCATCCAGGAGTTTCTAAAGTTGATTCTTCCATTATGAGCCATCTCATCTGGCTCTACCTGTTTGCAAAGGTCTGCAGGGTAGTAAATTTTCTGGTCCTTTGGAAAGTATTAGGCTCATACATATGGGACGCACCAAGCGTAAAGGTGTCTTCCAACATGCGCAAAAATGCAGAGATTCAGATTCATCCCGCGCACGTGCAATCTCATCCGGACATTTGCTCTCCATTGACTATAGTGTCAAATGATTCTGTTAACGGACAGCGTGAATGTGCAGGCTGACTTGGGCCTTCGCTGTCCGCATATGCCCAAAGACACGTTTTCGCATGGCGCAGCCCATGTGTGAAATATTATTTCCGCTCAAATCTGCTTGGAGGGTCAAGGAGTTGCAATTTTTTTTCATTCTTCCGCATGAACACACTCGAACTTACCGAACCTGCTATTTTCTGTTTTCCAGGAAGCCTCTATGCGAGCTAAACAAGCATTTTGTACTTTTACATTTGAATATACTGTCCTTTCGCCATCACTCGGAAAGACGATTTTTGCTTGGCGTTTTATTTTAAATGGAAGTATTTTGTTCTGATTGACCAAATCCAATCAGAAACCAAACGTCTTTAGTCCGTACCGTGCAATTTCTATGGTAAAGTTATTTTTCATAAGTGACGTTTCATGACAGTATTATGAAAACTTCAGAAAACTTGAAAGATGATAACTTGTTGAAAACCTTGATAACTTGTTGAAAACCTTCTTTCAATTTACCTACTCTGCTATTTCTGCATAATTTGCAGCCATTTTTGCTATGGGTAAAATGAAAATATTCGATTTTTGTAAAACTAATGACAGGAATAACTTTTTTTATGCATATGTAGTTACGACAAATAGTTTTGTATTAAATCATCGCAAAAGTTTGCAAATTCTCTTCTTCTTGCGACAGGCGAAAAAACGACTTTCCGAAAGATGATGAAAGCGGAGTAGGGTGAAGATTTGGTAACAGTAAAATAGATTTAAAATCCCCGTAGTTTTCACTACCGACTATTGTTCGTTCTTTATAGCACTGCAGCTGCTCGCCGCGCTGCGGGACTTCTTCTTTTATGTTTTCTCCTGATTAATGTCTTCTTCTGTTTGGAGGGTGTTGTCTGACATTGTGATTGCCTCGCTGGGGAAGAGAAAGGTCGTTGCTTTGCTTTCCGTCACAAAAACATACCTATATAATTTTGACCCCTTCAAACCCCACATGTTTACGCATGACGCGGCCTATCTGTTAACCTTTGAGATACTATCATTACGAAAACACGCCTATATAATTTTGACCCCCTTCAACCCCACTTTTATATAGTAAAACTGGGGTTTACAGGGGTAAACATTATTTTTCTTATTTCTGCTCTAAAACATAGGTTGTGGGTACTCGTTAGAACCGCCTCGGCGAGGCAGTTCTAACGAGTACCCACAATCTATGTTTTGAGCAGAAATATGAAAAATATCAGAATTTTTTATCTGAAAAATTTCCTTTTCTTTGATTGTAAAGTTTTCAATATATTTGAATAGGCGTGTTTTCGTAATGTAGGCTTCGGGCATCAACATGCTGGATGGAAGGACATGTTGACATGCAGATGGACAGAGTGGCAACTATATGCTTACACTTGGGGGAGCACGAAAATGCATTAAATTCTTTAACCCATTTTTTTTTTCTTTTTTACTTTTTTATTTCCGAACAAAGATGAGATCCAAACAAAAATATTTCAATTTTACATTTCAGATATAAACATCAGTTCAAATGCAAGTCAACATCAGCAGCACAACCGCTGTCCTTGAAAAATATGCTTTATGGCATAGATGAACACAAAAGGCCACAATTAAATTTAACCACTCCCTGGGCAAATTCAGCAGATGACAAGCTGGTGATATTTTCTTAATTTTCCCAGAAAACAGAAATGGGCATTTCATGCAAATGAAATGTCCAATCCTGTTTTCTGAAAAAAAAAAAAAAAAAAAAAAAAAAAAATCGGAAAATATTTCAATATGATGTCTGCTGAAAATTTTACCCCGAGTGTTAATCATTATTATGCCAACCATGTGAATTTAGTTGGAATCAAATGGGAAAAAAAAAGAATATTACTAGAGCTGGGACTACCAGTTGGAACCAAGGTATTAGCAGAGGATGTATTTAAAACTTTGCATGCTGGGTAAAAATTTCAGCAGATGACATTTTGAAAAAAAAAAAAAAAAAAAAATCTCATTTTTCCCAGAAAATAGGCATTGACATTTCATGCAAATTATATTTTCAAAAAAAAAAAAAGAAAAAAAAAAAAAGAAATATTTTCTAGAAAAAAAAATAAGAAAATATCACCAGTTTGTCATCTGCTGAATATGTCCATTGTGGTAAATGTCAAAGGCTCCATATTCCTAAAAAAATAGACATATTTTATCCAAGAAAGGTTTAATAAATTGACATATGGTAATAATAGGATCATAAAATGTGGCACTGATGATCTGACTGCCTGTAAAATTTCATTTAGTCTCTCGCTTTTGAACTGGATAAAAAATGAATTTTTTTTTTTTATCTTATCTCTGAATTTTAATAATGGCAATATTAATTCAGATAAAAAATCATTTCATTTTTGATCCAGTTCACCAACATTAATTTAGAAATACCCTAAAAATATCATTTCATTTTTGATCCAGTTCAAGAATGAGAGACTAACTAAAATTTTACAGGCTGTCAGGTGCCACATTTTATGATTGTATTAATACCATATATCAATTTATTAAACCTTTCTTGAATAATAAAATGTCTTTTTTTTGTGGGGGGAGGGGAGGGGGGGGGGGGGTGGATATGGGGCCTTAAAGTATTCCCAAATCAGCTCTCCAAGCTCTAGATAAGAGGAATAATTTTGAAGTTGAGTTCCAGCAACATTTGTTGGGCTAGAGAAATTGTGGTATCTTTTTTTAATTGTATTCTCAAAAACTAATGTTCTACAGCAAAGCTTCAATGTACAATGCAAACCAAGCATGAATTATTCACATTTTCAAACAGGATATATGTAAACCATATTTATTATAACAAAAGCCATTTCCTACTTTTTGGATGAAATGTGTAGGAAACAACACTTTTTTGTCACTTTTCTTATGCAAATACACTGATGAGGAAAATCCATGAAAACTTGGAATCAATACCATAATTACTCCTAATTTTTGGGCACTGAATCCCTTGTTCACCTTTTCCTAAAAGTTAACCTTTACCACTCTCTGGGCATATTCAGCAAATGACGATTTGATGATATTTTTCTTATTTTTCCCATAAAACAGGATTTAACATTTCATGCAAATTGTCTCCGGAGGAGACAAATTGCATGAAATGTCGAAACCTGTTTTCTGGAAAAATAAGAGAAATACTTCAATATGTCATCGCTAAGCATTTTTACCCAGAATGCTTAGCATCAAACATGTCTGACTACCAGGGAATATTCTACCCAAATTTGCTAGCAAAGTGACAAATGGTTACAGCACAGAACAGACAGAAGAGTCCAAATCAAAACCAAGACTCTAATTTTCAATCTTTTGTGCGTTACTTGTTTTCAAAGGTGACCTGATAAATTTGTTTTCTCCTTAGTAGCAGACAATTCTGTTTACATACACCCCATAATTCAGCCAGCACATGAGAAAAGGGTACTTATCACCAAGGAGACCATTAAACAATATTAGGTCTCTGGATTTCAAATAAGTTTAATACCAACAAATAAAATATATTTCACAAAGGTTACTAATATTGGTTTTCTCAAACAACTGGTTTGTAAAAATTTTAGCCCAAGTCAAGCTGAACCTGCATACACCTTGCCTTTGCAAAGTGTAGATCCAGATCAGTTGGCTTCTTTAGAAGCCAACTGATCTGGATCTGCACTGTTTGTCATTAAGTATGTGCATTTGTATTAACAACCTGGATCAAGTAATCTGATTGGCTGAAAATTAGAAGTGGGTATAGCATCTTAATTTATTCAGCATGGCAAAGGTTAAGAAAAGAAACAGCAATATATAGCAAAAAGTAACAAAACATCTTATATGTGGCAAGTTTATCGAAAAAAATATAGGCTTAATAAAAAGAACACAGAATCTTGCTCCCTAAGTTACATTTCTACATATCTGAAGTTTAGGAGCATAATACAAAACATGCACAATTTCATGCATGAAACATTCAAGTCTCGCTGGACAAAGAAAGAATTGAATTTATGTCAAGAAAATAGATATTAAGTAGAATTTAAATAAAAACGTGAAACCATAATACCCCGTCATTATCATGTCAAAAATTGCCCATTAGCAACCCCAGACCAGATCTTCAAAACATAAATGCACTTATCAAGGTTGGTGAAAATCCATTGAGATTTACTCGTTATTGTCCTGAAATGAAAACAAGAATTCCGCGGAAGGCGTCATCGCACCTGCTGGCGCAAAAGTCACAGGAGCCACAATCAGAATGTGGTTATTAAATAAGTTTATTTCATTCTTAGCAGTGCTTACTTGGAAAACTGGGTTGAAAAAAATGTAGACAAAGTGCCTAGTGGGGCACATATATTCCAGGCCAGTCCCATTCCCTCTAATGGCTATATCTTCAGCACTGACTTTTCGTATCATACAGCCCAATGATAATGGAACGTTGACGTAAAATGTGTAAAAGTCACTGGAGCATGAAATATAGGTCAAGGTCACGGGTCAAGGTACCTGCTAATTCAGTACATCAAGGAGACGCACAATGCAAGGTATGGTGGTTGTAGGCCTTATAGTTGAGGAGTTATCAAACATAACGTAAAATGTGTCAAATATAGGTCAAGGTCACTGGGTCAAGGTACCTGCCAAGCCAGGGCAATGAGGTGAAGCACTATGCAAGGTTTAGTGGTTGTAGGTCTTATATTTGAGGAGATACCGAACATCAACATAAAATGTGTCAAAGTCACTGGAGTGCACAATATAGGTCAAGGTCACCAGGTCAAGGTACCTGTCGAGTCAGTACATCGAGAAGAAGTGCTATATAAGGTTTGGTGGTTGAAGGCCTTACAGTTGAGGACATATGGAAGGGTGACGTAAAAGGTGTAAATGGAGCGTGAAATATAGGTCAAGGTCACCCAGTCAAGGTACCTGCAGAGTCCTTATATTGAGGAGAAGCACTATGCAAGGTTTGGTGGCTAGAGGTCTTACACTTGAGGAGATCTGGAATGTTGATGTAAATTATGTCAAAGTCACTGCAGCCAAAATATAGGTCAAGGTCACCAGGTCAAGGTATCTGCTAAGTCAGTACATTAAGGAGAAGCACTTTGCAAGGTTTGATGGTTGTAGGCCTTATAGTTGAGGAGATATCGAACGTCGACGCAAAATATGTCAAAGTCACTGGAGCGCAAAATATAGGTCAAGGTCACCAGGTCAAGGTACCTGCCAAGTCTGTACATCTAGAAGAAGCACTATGCAAGGTTTGGTAGTTGTACGCGCTTATAGTTGAGAAAATCTGGAACGTCAACGTAAATTGTGTCAAAGTCAATGGAGCACAAAATATAGGTCAAGGTCACTGGGTCAACATATCTGCCAAGTCAGGAGGTCAGGGAGATGTGTCATGCAAGGAATGATGGTTGTTGTAGAATTGTAGTTGATTAAATACTAACTCTGACGTAAATGTCGAACTTCGACATAACAGAACTGTTAAGAGACAGACGGACGGACGAACCGACAGACGAATGGAAAAGCGGGCACCTATGTCGCAAAGTCAGGAGGTCAGGGAGATATTTCATACAAGGTTTGATGGTTGTTTAGTCTTGTAGTTGATTAGAATACTAACTTTGACATAAATGTCGAACTTCGACATAACAGAACTGTTAAGAGACGGACAGACAGACAGACGAACACACAGACGAATGGAAAAGTGGGCACATATGTCGCAAAGTCGGGAGGTCAGGGAGATGTTTCCTGCAAGGTTTGATGGTTGTTTAGTCTTGTATTTGATTAAAATACTAACTTTGACATAAATGTCGAACTTCGACATAAATGTTGACAGACGGACGGACGAAAGGACAGACATACGGAAAAACCGACGCCTATGTTGCAAAGTCAGGAGGTCAGGGAGATGTTTCATGCAAGGTTTGATGGTTGTTTAGTCTTGTAGTTGATTAGAATACTAACTTTGACATAAATGTCGAACGTCGACATAAATGTTGACAGATGGACGGACGGACGGACGGACGGAAAATTGGACGCCTATATCGCACCCTGCTACAAGCAGGTGCGATAAAAATACAGTTGTGTTGCCGGCAGATTACTCAGTCTGTCAAAAATTGATGAAATTTGCCCATAAGCAATCCCAAACCAGATCTCCACAAAAACAATGCACATTGTAAGATTGGTGAAAATCCATTTGAAAATCCACTGATACTTACTCAAGTTATCATCCGGAAACAAAAATATGAACCTGTCACAGGCAGATAACTCTGTCAAAAACTGATGAAATTTTCCCATTAGCAATCCCAAATCAGATCTCCATAATATCAATGCACATAGCAAGTTTGGTGAAAATCCATTGATATCTACTCAAGTTAATATCCATAAATGAAAATATGACCTGCCCCAGGCAGATAACTCAATCAAAAATTGACTAAATTTTCCCATTAGCATTCCCAAACCAAATCCCCACAATATCAATGCAAAGAGCAAGTTTGGTGAAAATCCATTGACATTTACTCAAGCTATTGTCCGCAAACGAAAATATGGATGGACATACAACAAACAGACGGATGGGCAGACACAAACATGAAACCATAATATCCTGTCACTATCTTGTGGCGGGGTATAAAAAAGGATAAAAAAAAAAGAAAACAATTGGAAATATTTTTGCACAGTCCACTGTCTGCAGAAACAAACATCACAAACAACTATCAATGCCCCAAGGACTAATTGGTTTTTTGTCAACACTGGTAGCCATGTCGAGCTGGTCAGTTAACCAATTCTCAATTTGTTTTTTTGTTTCCTTTTGTTAAATATATAAAGACAAAACCTAGTCTGACCAAGTTTAAGAACCAAATTTATCCCTTTCAAGCCCGAATTTCTGAAATAGATTCTTCCATCTCTGTATTCGGACACATCCATTACTCCCAAAAGAAAGTTAGTTGTCAATCAAGAACAGAATGGCAAACAGTGTAGATCCTGATGAGATGGCTCATCATGAGCCATCTCATCTGGATCTACATTGTTTGCAAAAGTAGCTGTCTTGGCTACAGGGTTGAAAAGGTTAATAAGCTTTGAAAGCATGCATTTTTTGTTTGCCAGGAGAAAATCTAGATCCCTAAGAATCCACCTGCTAAAACCAAAGGCCCTGATGAGACAGAGTCATAATCACTCACTTTCTACTCTTCATATGTTTGACAGTAAATATCTATATATAATATTGAACAAATCAAGTTGAAAAACTACAAACATAATTACAAAAAGCAATCATCTCTTGACAAGCAACTTACCACAGCCACCTGGTTCGATAGAACTGAATTACTGAGCACAGTATAATGTATGAAAAAGACTGTAACACTGGTACTTATTATAAGAAATTCACCAAAAAGCTACCTCGTGACTGCTACAGAGCTAAAACCACAGGCTAAACATTGTTCTGCAAAGTGTGAAAAGTAGGTCCAGATGAGTAATGGCCTATGGCAGTAGGCAGGGTGCATCACGGTGGATGTGTGTATGAAGTTGCATTAGCTTTGAAGCTTTGGTGTTTGAGAAGCAGAGCTAAAGTGTGTACTCAATAGAATCATCTAAATGATGCAATTCTAATGAACACACAACGTACATTATCATGAAAATACATGTATTAAAAAAAAAAATTCCTAAATGTTTGTTTTCATGAGCAATGGAAAGAATTTCCTAGCCACATGGTAAACCCTCCATCAGTGTTCCAGTCATTCAAGTTTTATGGTACATGTATATGGGAATATTTTGATTTATCATATGATATCGCTGTTATTCAGTGGATAATGTCATGTTATAAAAACCGTATGACCACACCTTATATAACACTTTGGGGGGAACAAGTAATGTCATGACGACGAACATGTCAACCATGCATTTTCTGTTGAACAATTGCCAACTTTAAGGGCGATAAAATCCAATTTAAAAGGGTCATATGATAAACAGAATCTTACACTCTTGGTCATTTAATATGAAATTTATGAAACTTACCGAAGGCTGGTTTCATAAATTTTTATATGAAATGTTTGTGTTGAGGTTTTACGGCCCAGTCAACCCAATGGGGTCATGTCGAGCGCGGTCAGTTTACCTAACCACACGTTTACTGGGCAGGCTTAGTCCACTAAGCGGTTAACCAGAATTATATGAAATGACCACTTGTGTAAGATCCTCTATCTATGAAACCAGGTGCCTGTGGCATCTAACATCCATACAATCCTTTCTTTACTAACATTTAATAGTCTATCAAAATACATTAGATCAATATGATCTGAAAACATCTGAGCTGGAATACAGTGTTTCTTACAAGGTTGCATGTGCGCACAGCAGACTCAGATTATGGTAGCCTGCCATTCATGCAGTCTGATCAGTTTTTGCTGTCTGGCTGAAGACGCTTTACAGAGTGCCCTGCCAAGACTCTGATAATGTAGGAAATGCTGTGCCCAAGCTCAGATAACATACTTTTAGCACTTTGGCGTGCAAATGCACCCCCCTTTTTGGGCAAATTACTTTAAAATCATGCAGTTTTTGACCCTAAACTCACTTTACACCCCTAATTTTGGCCCCCAAATCGGCATTTTCTTAGCATTTGCAACCCCCTTTTCAGAATAGCTAAAATTTCGCACCTCCCCCCATGCGTACGGGCCTGCTGCTAATGTTTAAATTCAGGAGGAGTAAAGATTCAAGTCATATCAAGTTCTGCAAACACTGATACACTTCAGGAGAAGGTAACTTTTTAAAAAAAAACACCTGCCTCCCTTCTGAAAAGGGGTGCAATCTAAAAGGAAAGTATTTGCTCCCAGTTTCTTTTAGAGTACACCCCTTTGCAGAAGGGGTTTGGATTACAGGAAAACATAAAGAAGCCATAAAAAAATTCTCTTGTAAAAATGGCAGAAAATCTATCAGTCACCTTAAATGTCACCTGACAGTTCTATAATGGATTTGGACAGTTTACTATTAGGATTAGACTGAAATATAGTCTTAAATATGCTTCTGACAAATTGTTTTTGCTGTTTTTTGTTTTTGTTTTTTTCTGAGAAAAATAGTTTGAAATTTCCTGTAAACTCTCTCTTATAAGGAAAATTTGCATAAAACACCAAATCTATTTTTTTGGGTGAAAAAAAAACCCATGTAATCTTCTTTATCCAGCATGCCAAGTGTTAAGACATTAAAGCAGGAGACACTAAACAATTCTGTGGCAGTAAATTTTATGCACATTCATGGCATTTTAATACTGGAGAGCTTCAATCACTAAAACAGAACTGGGACAATATAAGTATCTGTAACTGCAGTTTAAAGAAAATGACAGGAATAGAAAAATATTTCATCTCCAAAATCTGGAGCCCTGATTGAATAAAAATATTTCTTTGGCATTTGAAATTGGTTTCATTTAATTGGGATTTCTTATAAAGAATACTAGTCATCCAGATTTTAGATCTAATAAAACAATATTACGAGTTATTTAACCTAGTCACTTAAACACATTTGTCTGTGATCTGAATTGTTTTTGTTAAATATTTTGATGGTACCAGAAAGCATTTCTCACAAAACATTTGTTGTGACTTCAGAAAAATCACTTTTGACTCGGATTTTGTGCCTTTTTAGACTTAAAAATATGTGTACAGTCCTGGTATAGGGACAGGTAAGACCATTAAATTTAGTTTTGTCTCTTGGAAACTGCAAACAAAAATCATACCCTTTCAGCCCTGCAGACCAAAAAAAAAAATTTTGCAAACAGTGTAGATACTGACGAGATGGCTCATAATGAGCCATCTCATCAGGATCTACACTGTTTGCCATTCTGTTTTGATTTTTGGATGAGAACCCTATTTGGAACAATGGTTCTGACCAGATTCAAAGATGGCAGAGTCCACTTCAGAAACTCAGGAATGAAAGGGTCAATATCAAGTACAATAACTGAAAGAGACAAAATTGTCATATGACTCTACGTTAGATGAAGTGCGACAATATATTAACCCTTGTCCTACTGAACCTGGTTATGTCCTGCCTTTGCAAACAGTGTAGATCCAGATCAGTTGGCTTCTGAAGAAGCCAACTGATCTGGATCTGCACTGTTTGCCATAAAGTATGTAAATTTAAAGCAACAATCCGGATCAAGTCATCTGATTGGCTGAAAATAAGAAGTGGGCGTGGCATCTTAAATTATTAAGCAGGACAAGGGTTAAAACAAATCTGAGCTGCATCTTGAGAAAGTCTTATTATTTGAACATATGTGGGCAGTAAAGGAGTAACCAATGGATTCTCCTTTACAAATAGCTCCAGATAAAATGGGTATCAAAACATATACATGTATTGTCTCTTTATTTCTTCACAAAAAATATATATTGTTTTCTTTAAGTACCCATTAGAAATGCTTGCCATGGTGAAGCATTTTAATAACTGCTCATGTTTTCCTGCAGATATACGTGAAGATATTTCTTTTAATTGAAAAAATAAGTGCGTTATCAAAAGCTATGCTTATGACAGGGAGAAATGCAAAAAATATATATTTTACTCCAAAGTAAGAACTTTACCATGCTGAGCCCTGGTAAAAGATTACTTCAGCAAAAAATCTACCATAAATGACACAATCTAAACATTTCAAACTCCGAGATACAGCCATAAAAAGATATACAATAGTAACTACTTTGATTTCCTCATACAAAACTTGCTTCATCTATATTCTAAATAAAATTTTGATCCGTATTTCTTCTCTGGCATTTAATAATACTCTGACATGTAAAATTCTGAAAAGTAGGCTTTATTTGTGACTTAACCCTGGTCTTGCTTAATCCTGATATGCCTTTCCCTTGCAAACAGTGTAATTCCAGCACAGCTGGCTTCTTCAGAAACCAGCTGATCTGAAGAAGCCAACTGATCTGAATTTGCACTGTTTGTTATTCAGTATGTGAATTTGTATCAACACCCTGGATCAAGTAATCTGATTGGCTGACAGTTAGAAGTGGATGTAGCATTTTAATTAATTCAGTATGACAAGGGTTAAAAGTCACAACTACAGTGCAACCTCCTTACAACAGTCACTATTGTGACAAAGACACAAAAGTGGCCAAAGTGGAGAGGTTAAAATATGGGCCGAGTCAAGCAAAAAAGTGCCTTCGAACATGCAAAAACTGCGCATATTCAGACCATCCTGCACATGCGCAGAGCATCATCCAGGCCTTGGCTCTCTATTCTTACATTCTGTAGTTTACAATGATTCAGTAAGTAGACAGTGAAGGCCCTAATCAGACTGCAGATGCACAGGCTGATCTGGGCCTTTGCTGTCTGCATGTGCCCAAAGACAGGTTTTCGCATGGCACAGCCCATATAAGAAAACTCAACATCTGCTGCAGTCAACTTTAGCATTCACTGAATAAATACTACCATAAACTTCCTTACCTTTTTTGAGACACAGTATATTACAGTATCATAGCTTGAGATAAGACGGGGTATCCACACAATATTTTTCTTACTTCTCCATGAAAACATATGTTGGTCTCATTAGAAGTGCCTCTCTGATGTATGTTTTCATGGAGAAAAAAAAAAAAAAAAATATTAATACTTTTCTCTTGAAATAAAAACGTGAGACAATAATACCCCGCCATTATCAAGTTGAGGGCATATAACGCTGTCAAAAAATGATGAAATTTGCCCATTAGCAATCCTAAACCATATCTCCACAATATCAATGCACATATCAAGTTTGGTGAAAATCCACTGAGATTTACTTGTCTGGAAACGAAAATACGGATGTGTCGTGGGCAGATAACTCTGTCAAAAATAGATGAAATTTGGCCATTAGCAATCACAAACCAGATCTCCACAATATCAATGCATATACCAAGTTATGTGAAAATCCAGACATTACTAATGTTATCATCCGGAAACGAAACTATGGAAAGATAGACACACGGACGACAAATGTGATATCATAATACCCTTCCACTATTGTGTGGTGGGGTATAATAAAAAATGATTTATCTAGAGCTTTGAGTATACTCGGTTTTACATTCCTTCACATGTGGCAAGCACTCAAAATTACAAATTCTCTCTCTTTCTGACCAGCTACTAGCAAAAATGTGCTTCATCAAATCTGCAAAATATGCAGATCCTATCCAACCTGCATATCCACTAACCACAGCTCTAGATAAGAGGGGGTATCTGGGAAAATGTTTTTCTTATTTCTCCAGTTTTCATGGAGAAAATAAGAAAAGCAGAAATAAGAAAAATATCAACAATTTTTGGAACTTATCTGGAGTTATGACAAACACTGACCATGCTTAGCACTCTGGGTAAAATTTTCACCAGACGACATTTTCAAATATTTTTCTTGTTTTTTTTTTCAAGACAATTTGCATGAATTGTCAAATCCTGTTTTCTGGGAAAAATAAGAAAAATATCATCAATTTGTCATCAGCTGAATTAGCTCAGAAAGTGATAACGGTTAATGAACGATATATTGCCAGCTACAAAAGTTTCAAAGCACTATATAAAGCATTTTTTACCCCAAATTTAAGGCTATTTTTCTTAATTCAGCAAGAAAACATATTTTGTGGCTACTCATCACAACTGTATCTACAAGGCACTTCTAATGGATACCTACAACATATGTTTCTGTGCAAAAAATAATATTTTTTTTTCAAAAACCTTATTGCTTGTGATGCCAAACGTTTATGAATGTGTAGCTCATGTTTGGCTTGAGTCAATGCCCAGACCAGTGCAGTCTACCCTGTTTAAATGTAATATAGTACCATTTTGCTTGTTTTATCTGGGACGCGTCAAGCAAAAAAGTGCCTTCGAACATGTGCAAAATGTGCAGATTCAGATCAACCTGTGCCTGCACAAAGTACAAGTATCATCCAGGGCCCAGTTGTTCAAAGCGTCGTTAGCTTAACGAGCTTGTTAAGGGTCATTTCGTTAACTGTTTTAGGGGATTCAATACACAATATTCTGATATTTTTTGCTGAAAAAACATTTTTTCAGCAAAAAATTTCAGCATTTTTGCGTATCACTCGATGTAAATTTTAACGAATCGTTAACTAACGATGTCGTTAGCTTTGAACAACTAGGCCCAGGCCTTTTCTCTCCATTCATACAGTCTGTAGTATCCAATGATTCTGTTAGCTGCCTGATGTTGTCCTCATATGCCCGAAGGCACATTTTCGCATGGCACTACCCATTTGATGTATTTGATCTATAAATCATTAATTCATCATTAATGTACTTATTCTAAATATTCTGACACGGTTAATCATTACCATGATTGTGTTTAAAAAATTTGAACAAATCCAACTGAGTTCCTGTGGGTGCAGAATATTTAAAGGATGTTGGCTTCACAACAAACAGTGCAGACCATGATCAAACAGGGTCTACATTGTTTGCTTAGTCACGTATGTCAGGATATTTAAGGTCAATACAGAAACAATGGAAATTTCTGTTTGCATGAAGACTAAACAAATACAAACACATAATAAAAGCACCGTAAGCATAATACCCCGCCATAGCAATTATTTGTTTATGTATTAAAGTTATCGTCGCGAAAATGTCTGGAAAGACAATGACGGAGGGACAGATAACAATCCTAAGCCAGATCTTGACAATATCAATGGACAGATAACAATCCTACAGCAGATCTTGATAATATCAATGCATATAGCAAGTTTGATTAAAAGGCCTTGTTATTTACTCAAGTTATCATCCAGAAATGAAAATATGGACGTGTTTCGGGCAGATAAGTGGAGATAACTCCGTAAAAGTTTGACAAAATTTGCCCATTAGCAATTCCAAACCTGACCTCCTTACTGTCAATACATACAGCAAGTTTGGTTAAAATCCCTTGTTATTTACTAAAGTTATCATCCAGAAACGAACATATGGGCGTGTCTCGGGCAGATAACTCCGAAAACATTTTACGAAATTTGCCCATTAGCAATCCCAAACTAGACCATGAAGTGAGCATATGCTCACTAATACCCCCAGCCATGGCCATCAGTATAGCCAGAACAACAAAGAGAAATAACTCTAAGGGACCTGGCCCCATGGCCCTTATTTTCTTTCCCACAATACAACTAGTCATACTTGTCATGTGTACAAAATTTCAAGTTTCTAGGTAAAGTAGTTCCTGAGATGTCTTTGACACAAAATAAATGTTAACAGACAGACTGACTGACACACAGACCCACAGAAAAGAAAAAAACTTTATACCCCCATTGCATACTTTGTATGCCGTATAACCAGATCTCCTTAATGTCAATGCATATAGCAAGTTTGATGAAAATCCCTTGTTATTTACTCATGTAATCTTCCGGAAACGAAAATATGGGCGTGTCTCGAGCAGATAACTCCGTAAAAATTTGACGAAATTTGCCCATTAGCAATCCCAAACCAAATCTCCTTAATGTCAATGCATATAGCAAGTCTGGTGAAAATCTGTTGTTATTTACTAAAGTTATAGTCCGGAAACGAAAATATGGGCGTGTCTCGGGCAGATAACTCCGAAAACATTTTACGAAATTTGCCCATTAGCAATCCCAAACTAGACCATGAAGTGAGCATATGCTCACTAATACCCCCAGCCATGGCCATCAGTATAGCCAGAACAACAAAGAGAAATAACTCTAAGGGACCTGGCCCCATGGCCCTTATTTTCTTTCCCACAATACAACTAGTCATACTTGTCATGTGTACAAAATTTCAAGTTTCTAGGTAAAGTAGTTCCTGAGATGTCTTTGACACAAAATAAATGTTAACAGACAGACTGACTGACACACAGACCCACAGAAAAGACAAAAACTATATACCCCCATTGCATACTTTGTATGCCGTATAACCAGATCTCCTTAATGTCAATGCATATAGCAAGTTTGATGAAAATCCCTTGTTATTTACTCATGTAATCTTCCGGAAACGAAAATATGGGCGTGTCTCGAGCAGATAACTCCGTAAAAATTTGACGAAATTTGCCCATTAGCAATCCCAAACCAAATCTCCTTAATGTCAATGCACACACCAAGTTTGGTGAAAATCCATTGATGTTTACTCAAGTTATCATCCGTAAACGAAAAATGGACGGACGGATGGACAGATGGACGGACTCACGGACGACCAACGTGAAACCATAATACCCCGCCACTATTGTGTGGCGGGGTATAAAAACAAACAGACAGGGTTGCGTTCGAACATTAAGTTACAATTATGGTAAACATTTAGCATACTGAATTTTAAACCTTTAAGTGCCAATCACAACTACTGCAGATGACATTTTGAAATATTTTTTATTTTTCATAGAAAAATAAGTCTTGACATATGAGTCATCTGCCTAACAGATGATTCACATGAACTGTCAATACTTATTTCTACTACAAAATACAAAAGAAAACAATAACATTGTCTGTTACAAATTTTGCTCTGTGTTTTTTTAAATTTTGGGTGAACATCTTGTAATTTAAAGTATTTTCCCCAATCAGAGGACTTGACGTTCTATTCTGAAAAGTCTCAAAAATATTTTTTTTTTTTCTCAAATTTAAAGTCATGTCTTTTGGGGTTTTTTTACAGCAGAAAAAAATTGACTTGTTGCCTGTTGATTCCATTTACAGTATGCAAAAAGTTAGATACCAATCATATACATTACAGTCACATGATTTCTGAGTAAACACTAACAAAAACCATTACCCTGACATTATTTTCCAACACTAACATGAGAGCTACAGATAATCTTATCGTGAACACAAAAATATTTACATTTTGCCCATTATAGATCAAAACGTAACCGTTATCAGTGACCTCAGACTTCTGGTCCCCAGCTACATTATGTCAAACAGAAAATTGTAACCAGTAGTTTCAAGTCATCGCACAAGGTTATAGTTTCATCTATAGAATCAACTAACCAAGCTGTTTTTATAACTAAAATTCTAGAAATTGTCTCTGTAAAAATAGTTTTTAACTTCTTTACAAACTAGGAATGTGTACAAAGGACACAGATGCCCCCATCTGAAAAACTTAAACGCAAACTGCTAATGCCATCTCAGACGCAGGCAGAGACAGACAGACGGACAGAGGTAACACTATATGGCCTTTTCACCATTCTTCGAATGGCGGGGGCATAAAAAAAGAATAAAACAGTAACAGTTCTAACTTCTTTACAAAAAAAAAAAAGAATATATGAAGTGGGAAAAGTATGTTTTACTTCTCTGTGGAAAAATAAACTTGCCTTGATCACATCTGGATCATCCAGGCAAGACAATTCTAACGATTGCTTAGAACATTTCTGTTGACAAATAGCTTTTCTCCTTTTTATTTCTCCATGTACAAAAAAGCTCTGGGATCTCAAAGACAATTTTAATGAGATAGCAGATCATACCTTTTTGTGGAGAGATGAGAAAATCATTTATTAAAGGATAATGGATATACCCACGAGACCTGACTTCCATTTTGTGAAGGGAGACAACTTCTGCATAAAGGAAGTTATCTCCCTAGTATTTCAAACTTTTCACAACATAGGGGTACTCTTAAAGGAAAGAAATTGCTCCCTGTGGGAGCAAATTCTTTCCTTTAAAAGAACCCTACCTCTCTCCTCACAAATGATTAGTTATTTTGCTTGTAGGTATTCATCCCCTTAATATTAAGCTTATCTGTAGCCTTGCTGCAATGTTGGAATACTGACCTTCTGAGCAATTCTCTTGTTCTGTGAGTATCTTACCAATTAAAACTGAAACACAAAAATTGGGGCTTGCTTTGAGGAAAATCTACAAGGTCACATGCAAATAGCAACTACCATACAATCTGATCTTGGATTTCAGTCTACCTTATCAACACTTTGCATGCTGGGTAAAAATTTCAGCAGACGATATTTTGAAATAGTTTTCTTATTTTTCCCAGAAAATATAATCTGACATTTCATGCAAATTGACTCTTTAAGAGATAATTTGCATGAAGAGTGAGATCCTATTTTCTAGGAAAAAATATCATCAGTTTGTTGTCTGCTGAATTTGCCCATAGCATGGTAAGTGTTATCGCACAGGTCTAGATAAGATGGCTGCCTAGATAAATATTTTTTTCTTCTCAATGAAAATATATGGAATACTTATTAGCAGTGCCTTGGCTGAGAAATAAGTTACAAATATAAGAATTTCGATTATATAAATAAAACAAACCCCCAAAAAAAAGAAAAAATAAAAAAAAAAAAAAAAAAAAAAATAAAAAAAAAAAAAACAAAGAAAAAAAAAAAATAAACAAAAAAAACCAAAACAAAACAAAACAAAAAAACACATCAAGAGCCATGGTGTAGTATCCACAGAATTAGTTTCCTTATTTCTCCATATAATACATTTTATGTGTATTCAAAGTAACTGCCTCAGACAGACAACCCTAATGAATATGTGTTTTTACTGAGAGATAAAATGAATACGACCATGTTTTGTTTTGTTTTTATGGAGAAAAAGAAAAAAAAATACCAATGTTTTTTTACTGAGAACAGCACCTTATCTAGAGTCTGGGCTACAACAATATCAAAGCATTACAGACATAACTTGACCAGACTGAACGGCTGCGTAGGGTGGTCTGTGTCTTTGCTGTCTGCATTTGAGATAAGGTCGATCTATCCCTCACGTTGCCTCAAAATACCCGTTCTTGTTTGAGCGTAATAAAACGAGATCATCACATCGGAACATGGCTGAAGAGATACGAGACAGATTCTCCATTGTGTGTTCTTCTGATAGCTTCTGCCATAATCATGGAAATATCCATACACTGAAATAATACAGAAAACAGACATGTTTTTATAGCTCCATATAGAACTTTTTCAATTGAAAAGTACTGATATTTTTTCTCATTTCTCTATGAAAGCATATGTTGTGGGTGCTCGTTAGAAGCGCCTCAATGAGGCGCTTCTAACAAATACCCACAGAATATGTTTTTGTGGAGAAATAAGAAAAACATCAATAAGTTTTTGGTTGAAAAAAAAAAACAAAAAAAACTGCAAGCCATGCACCATGCCCCGCCACAGGGACATATTCCCTATGCACTTCTGTAGTATAAGGGCTGAAAACAATCTAAGTTAAACATGAAGAGAAGCAATAAACAGTTATTTCATAACTCAATAAAAAAAAAAAAAAAAAAAAAAAAAAAAAAAAACACCAAAAGGTCTAAGTTAAAAATGCAATAAAAAGTGATAAAACATAATTTCAGGATTCTGAAAAAAACAATATGCATATCTTCAGACCATCCTAAAAGTGTGTGTAAAGTTTCAAAAGGATCAGCCTGAAAATGTAGGAGGAGTTGCGCATACAAGGTACATACTCCCTATACATTTCTGTAGTATTAGGGCTCGAAAAAAGTCTAAGTTAAAAATGCAAAAAATGTAATAAAAAATAATTTCAGGATTCTGAAAAAACAAAATGCATATCTTCAGACCATCCTAAAAGTGCCTGTAAAGTTTGAAAAGGATTGGCCTAAAACTGTAGGAGGAGTTGCGGGCAGAAAGTACATACTCCCTATACATTTCTGTAGTATTAGGGCTCAAAAAAAGTCTAAGTTAAAAATGCAAAAAATGTGATAAAAAATAATTTCAGGATTCTGAAAAAACAATATGCAAATCTTCAGACCATCCTAAAAGTGCCTGTAAAGTTTGAAAAGGATTGGCCTAAAATTGTAGAAGGAGTTGCAGGCAGAAGGTACATACTCCCTATACATTTCTGTAGTATTAGGGCTCAAAAAAAGTCTAAGTTAAAAATGCAAAAAATGTGATAAAAAAATAAAGTCAGGATTCTGAAAAAACAATATGCATATCTTCAGACCATCCTAAAAGCGTGTGTAAAGTTTGAAAAGGATTGGCCTAAAACTGTAGGAGGAGTTGCGGGCAGAAGGTACATATTTCCTATACATTTCTGTAGTATTAGGGCTCGAAAAAAGTCTAAGTTAAAAATGCAAAAAATGTGATAAAAAATAATTTCAGGATTCTGAAAAAAACAATATGCATATCTTCAGACCATCCTAAAAGCGCCTGTAAAGTTTGAAAAGGATTGGCCTAAAACTGTAGGAGGAGTTGCGGGCAGAAGAACAGTGGGGGCGCTGACGGATGGACGGACGGACACTCAAAATTTCAGAGGGTATAACATAATACCCCGCCACTTTTTTGGTGGCGGGGCATAAAAAAGCACCTTATCTGGAATTATGAACCATCTTAAATTATCATCTCGGTATCTGGAGCTATGTATTCAAAGATGTCTTCTAGAGCTTCCAGTGAATCCATAAGCAGACAGTGAAGATGAAGCTCAGACTGCACTGATACATAGCTAATCTGGGATTCTTCAGTCTAGATACCGTATGTTCCAAACACCTTTGACCTTTCTCATGTTCCAATTCTGGGGTAAAAATACTTGTGACAGACTTATTTTCAATTATTTGCAAAAAAAAACAAAAAAAAAAAAAACAAACAAGTTTGATCCAAATCTATCCACTGGTTCAGGAGATAGTGCAAATAAACTGCTTTTGGTTAAACTTTTACTATCTTTGGAGTACTGTGACCTTTAAAATAAGGTCAAAGGCTCCAAAATCTAATCAACTTTTGACCATAACAAAATAAAGTCAACCCTACCATCCTTGGTCGTTTGTTCTGTGTTTTTACCCTTTTATATTTGAACTCTTGAGCATGCCCCAAAGAAATTTCCCTGCAAGTTCGACACTAACAGGATCCAGACCAAAAACAATATGTCCCCCACTTCTTCTCCACAACTAGTGCAGGGACCAAATCTTGAATTCATGCAACTCTATTAATTTTTCTATCTGATCTTTCCATCAGCAAAACTGTGCATAGTTTATCTTTATATGGCATTTGGAGCTCTACTAAAGTTGTTACTCTGGAGTTGAAAATGTAAGGTGTTGTTCTCCCCACAAAAAATGATCTCATTAACAAGATTACAACAACAAATTAAGGTACTTGGTGTCAAGGAGAAACAAGAAAGAATATTCATTTGGAAAATTTAATTAAACATGTGAAATCATGAAATACCTGGATTTTGGGAGCAGATTTCATCCTTTCATTCTGTGGGATAGTGTTAGTGACCACAACCGCTTCAAACATGGAGTTGTTAATCCGAGATATAGCAGGCCCTGAGAGAATACCATGTGTGCAAATCGAGTACACCTTTACTGCTCCTGCCTCCAATAGCCTAGACAAAGATCAACTGAGGCACATTAATGGGTTCATAGCTACAGATAAGAGGGAGTAGCCCAGGGCTCTGGAAATTTTGAAATCTGAATCGGTCCAGCCGATGACGATGACATCATCAATGAGCACATTTCCAAAAAAAAAAAATATGTATATATCACCTGTCACGAAAACTAATGACAATTGGCAGTCCTATAACTCCTTTTAAATAATACACCTCAACTCCGTTATATGATGGAAATCCGGGTATAACGAGCATGATCAAAGCTGGCGTCATCAATAAATACAGTCAGGTATGTAAAAAGAAAGAAAAAAAAAAAACAAAAAAAAAAACGGTTTTGTTGTTATTTCCACCTCCGCAGGGTTTTCCTAAACTATTTACAAACAACTGATTCCCGTCTTGTATAAGCGCGAAGATGGCAGGAAACAGGAGAGACGGTCATGGACCTGATTAGGTCTAATAAAAAAGGCCTGCGCCACGGGCGGTTTTTGCAGTTTTCAATGTTTCAAGATTTGATCAGACTGCTTAAATTTTAAGCACTGACCAATCTTGTCAAGCGCAAGTGGTGCATTACTTATTTTTACCGTGAAATCTACCTTGAATTATACTCGCGTGTTACGGCAATCAACAACAAAAAAAAAAAAGAAGCAATCAATAATACCCAGATCAGACGCCGTTGTATGCAACATCTGATCAGGACGTACACGGTTTGGGAATTCATTTATCGAATCTGGGACTGACAAACCGTGTTGATCAAAACAAAAAAGAAGAGGAAGAAAACGGGTGCGTTCAAGCGGTGCATTCTTTTATCACTCTCAGTAAAGCGACCTTTGATCTTTTGGACACGCCGACTGCACCTGGATGTTTTGCAGTCTCAGTGTATTCACACGTGTCACACAAACGGATTAATTATCAGACTACCGTTACTGATGATTCGTGTTAATCGCTTGTTTACCGCACAAGGTCAGTGAAGTGTTGATTTTTTGACAATGTTTGGATAATGACGTAATTAATTTGTGCTGCGGGTAGGTTGCCGTTATTCAGCTGTCTCTCAAATATACATGTCAAATGACCGTTTAGAGCCTTTTAACTACCATAATATCGCATTTAAAAGGTGCGCGGACGTTGTCAGTTTGGGAAGACTTGACCGTTTGTGATTTTTTTAGACATCATTGATTGTGAAAATTGGTTGGTTTGGGAAAAAATGGGGTTCAAGGCACAAACCTGTTGGACCGATTTATTAGCGTTTTGGGGTGTTTGAAATCGGTCCAGAATTCTTAATTTCGGTCCAGAGCGGCTATTTTTCCGGTTTTCCCGAGCCCTGGAGTAGCCACAAAATACTTTTCTTACTTCTCCATGAAAATATATGTTGTGCCGTTGTGGGAACACGTTAGAAGCTTTCTCCATGAAAAAATTGCTGTGGTTCTCTTAAGAAGTGCTTGCAGAGGCATTTCTAATGAGTACCCACAACATGTTTTCATGGAGAACTAAGAAAAATACTTCTTTTTGGTTGAAAAAATGACTCATCTTGAGCTATGGGGTTGGTCAAGACCTTGAGTGTTTACCCTGTACACTTGTGGTTTTGTATTCTGGTGTAATTCCCTTTTCTGGTAGAAATACAAACTGTTGGCTGTTTGTCTTGGGAATTAGTTCAGAGGCTGGAAGATCAACCTTGGCATTTCCTGGATATCTTAACATATATTTTTCCCATATAGGGAAAGCAAATTAGGAAGAACCTGATAAGCCTAAGTGCATGTGTCAGTTGACTAGTGTCTTCCATGTTCACAAATATGAGCTGTAACATGTGCACCCTGCAACAACATACATTAACCCACTGTAGTCGGGAGACCCGTAAAAGGGTAACTGGCAAACAGTACAGACCCAGATCAGACGCCGCAGAATGTGGCGTCTGATCAGGGTCTCCACTGTTTGCAAACTGTTTAACCATTTATCTCTAGGATTATGTAAATATCATAGCCGGACATACCTTAAATTGAAATTTGACTCTTCCAATATATAGTGTGGGACAGTCTATTCAGTCTACAATACGTTTTATTTTCTTGGAGAATGAAGAAAACTATCTATGCTGATACCCCTCTTATCTGGTTAATAAATTGGTTTGGAGTTGAACAGCCCACTCAACATTATTAAGGTCATGTTGAGCCAGTCAGATACTTAAACACACTTTTCTTGGGCAGGCTTAGTTCTTTGAGCTGTTAACCAGTAATTGAGCCCATTCTTTTGCCAGAAACCTGCATTTCTTGAATCAGTGGAAGGCAAAGAATGACCATAGAAATTATTTCATGATCAGACCTCTCCATAAAAGAATGTTGCCAGACCCTGGAGGGATCCAACCCGTGACCTCCTGATCACTTGTGACGTTGTCAAATGTGCACCAAGCCACCGAGGCAAGCCCTCTTATCTGGAACTATGGTCCAATGGATTCATCAGGAAATTTCCATGAACAGGTGGATTCTGAATCACTGTACAATACCATTTTTTAGATGAGTTTTGTAAATACCTACATACCACTTTAAATCAATGTAGACAATGCATATCAAAGTAAAACTAGGAAAAGTGTCCATAGGACACGGATGCCCCCGCCAAATGCCATTCAGAAAAAGGGTTTATATGTAATTGTAACAGGTATACCATGAAGTTATTATTAAGGCCCGGACACAGTTTACTATATGGAACTAAGTCAAGGGAAGATAATTCAAAAACAAAAAACGCAAGAGTTGTCTTCCTTGTTCATGACACATCGTCTCAATGTGATGCATGCACCTGTAAAGTTTCATGAATATATTCCATATGGTTTAGGAGTTATGGCCTGGACACGGTTAACTATATGGAACTAAGTCAAGGGGAAATAATTCAAAAACCAAAAATGCCAGAGTTGTCTTCCTTGTTCATGACAAATCGTCTCAATGTGATGCATGCACCTGTATAGTTTCATGAATATATTCCATACGGTTTAGGAGTTATGGCCCGGACACGGTTTACTATATGGAACTAAGTCAAGGGAAGATAATTCAAAAACAAAAAATGCAAGAGTTGTCTTCCTTGTTCATGACACATCGTCTCAATGTGATGCATTCACCCATAAAGTTTCATGAATATATTCCATACGGTTTAAAGTTATGGCCCGGACACGGTTTACTATATGGAACTAAGTCAAGGGAAGATAATTCAAAAACAAAAAATGCAAGAGTTGTCTTCCTTGTTCATGACACATTGTCTCAATGTGATGCATGCACCCATAAAGTTTCATGAATATATTCCATACGGTTTAGGAGTTATGGCCCGGACACGGTTTACTATATGGAACTAAGTCAAGGAAAGATAATTCAAAAACAAAAAATGCAAGAGTTGTCTTCCTTGTTCATGACACATCGTCTCAATGTGATGCATGCACCCATAAAGTTTCATGAATATATTCCATACGGTTTGGGAGTTATGGCCCCGACACGAAGTGGGACGTACGGACGGACAGACGGACGTACGGGACGGACAGGGGTAATACTTAATGCCCATCCGCTATTCTTCGAATAGGCGGGGGCATAATCAGAGCACTAGATAAGAAGGGTAGCCATATAATTTTTTTTATTATTTCTCCACAAATATGTAGATTGTGAGTACTTATTAGAAAGGAGGCACTAAGGCACTTCTAATAAGAATGTACAACATGATTTTCTGGAGGTTCAAATTGAAAGCAGAAAAAATCGATTCAGTTCTGATATTACCAGAAAGTTTATAACACATTTAGCAGTTCAAGCACCATTCTTAAATTGTAGCAGACCTCATTCTAAAATATTACTTTTTTTCCCCAAGAAAATAAGTCTTCACACTTTTCATAATAATCATCTACCAAGCAGGGGATTCATGTGAAATGTTTAGCACTACAGTCAAACCTCTATAAGTGTGCCACCTTTTGGAGTGGACTAAACTGGCTGTTATATAAAGGTGGCTGCCTTATCAAGGAAGTCAAAATTGCCACCATGGAAGAAAACAAGGTCAACATACCAGAGTCTGGCAGGTGTCTAGGACATTAATTAGTGATAATAAAGTTTGGACTTGGTACTAATGTCAGTTGAAAGAAAATTGAAAGCATCTTTCAATTTAAATAGACTTCTGTTTTATTTTTTGTCATTATGTTTTACAGAAAAAAAAAAAAAAAAAACAATCGAGGCCAAACATTATGGGGGCGAATCGCTCTGGCACTATCAACCAAAAATCAAGGAAGCTGCCATAATCTCGTCAAATATCAGTGCGCAAAAGGAAGGCATTGTACTGAAAATGACTCACATTGCATAAGAACACCTCTGATCCACTCTGATTTGAAGTTAAAAGATTGTTTTATTAAGAAAAAAAAATGTTTCGTTCCGCAAGAGGTTCATCCCAACGTTCGTCTGCGGTCTTTACGTGTTCGGTTATGAACTACCATTATTAAATTAGTTTTGATCTACAGATATCGTCAAATTACATATCAATGTAAAAATCTTTTCCCCAGAATGCGTAAAAATATTTCCAAGAAAGAAAAAAAAATCTTAGCTTTACACACGAGATTATGCAAGGCACAATGAGAGTAGGTGAGAGCGTGTTGACAACTGACAAAAGATGGGTTTCCCCACGGTATTTACCTGTAATTTCACACATATTATTGGCTTCTAACTGACACTTGAAGTTAATTGTCGATAATTATGGGCAAATAAAATCTTTACAGGTAATATGTGGCCGTCATACGGAGGACAATTTTCGTTTTGGGAATAAATTTACTGGCCGATGGCGCTCATGTAAAGGTGGCGCTCTTATAGAGAACAAAATTATAGAGAAACTGATCGGAAATGTTTAAAGATGGCGTTTTTACGCAGGTGGCGCTCTTAAAGAGGTGGCCGATTCAGCAGGTTTGACTGTACTTTTTGGAAAAAAATAAAAAAATAAAGTTGTCTCTGTTGTTGTGATTGGCACTTTAAAGGTTGAACATCAATCAAATAGTATTACTTACTTTTCTGCAGCATGACAGACAGTTCCACATGTATCGGCCATGTCATCAACCAGGACTGCTATCTTATCTTTAACATCCCCGACAAGAACCATTGAGGCTACTTCATTAGCCTTTTTCCTCTCCTTGTGGATGAGGGCAAAGTCAACATTGAGACGATCTGCTATGGATGTCACTCTTAAATAGTTTAACAGACAATTTAATGTTTAGCATGCTGGGTAAAATATTCAACAAAAAATGACATTTTGAAATATTTTTCTTATTTTTTCCCAGAAAATAGGTTTTGACCTTTCATGCAAATGGTCTCCTTTTGGAGACAATTTGCATGAAAGGTCAAAACCTACTTCCTGGGAAAAGTAAGAGAAAAGTATCATCAATTTGTTATCTGTTGAATTAGAGAGTCGCTTAAAGATTAGCTTTACCAACCTGGTGTATTTAAATATCAAAAGATGACATTTTAAAAATATTTTTACCCGCGTACTTAACAATTCATTTACATTGTCTCCTTTAATTTAATCTGTCTTCTTTCCAGATAATTTTAAGAAATGACAAGCCTTATTTTCATATACAACTTAGGCTTCTTTTAAAAGATGGATAGAAGCAAATTTCTGACTTTTAAGAGTAGCCTCCATTTTTTAAAGGATTTAAAAACTAAGAATTTCTTTTTCATTTGAAACAGCCCACCAACAGGACTTAATTCTAATGATGGATGGACTGACAAGCTACATGTACTTAATTTAAATGAAATGCCCTACCTTATTTTCTGGGAAGAAATATATTCCCTGATAAAAAATAGCATTGGCATTTCAATGTAATCACGCCACTTTACTCTTGACATTTTATTAGAATCACTTACTGAATGGATATAACTGATATTATGTTGTAATGGCCATAAAACTCAATAACACCACACCAACTCATAAGAATTGATTTGAATCAGGCATATTAACCTTTGTCCTGCAGAAACTAGATATGCCCTGCTTTTGCAAACGTGTAGATCCAGATCAGTTGGCTTCTCAAGAAGACAGCTGATCTGAATCTGTGCTGTTTGTCATTATGTGAATATGTTCAAACAACCTGGATCAAGTAATCTGATTGGCTGAAAATTAGAAGAGGGCATGGCATCTTAATTTATTCAGCATGACAAGGTTAAGCCTCCATAGATCCAGGTAAGGTGCATTTTTTAACTTTCTTATTCCTCCACAAAAACATATGTTGTTGTACTCATTAGAAGTGCCTCACCAAGTACCTACAGCATGTTTTTGTGGAGAAATACCACTTCATCTTTTTGGTGGGGTTGGGAGGGGGGGGGGAGGGGGGGGGAGGGGGGGGGAAAGGTGGGGGGGGGGTGGAAGAGGGGGAAAGGAGGTGGACCAATGGTTTCTCTACTTTCAAGTGAGAATCACTATAAACTTAAATGAAATTCACACGAAATGTCAAATCCTGTTTTCTTTGAAAATAAGAAAAATATTTGTTGCCTGCTGGATTAGCACAGAGAGTGATAAAGATTAAATAATCTTCATATGATGAACAAGCATGATTTCAAGTCAGATTTTCTGTCTGGATACAGAAAAAGAGTGGTGTTTGCAAGTTTGAGAATGCTTATTTTCCAAAAGCAGTCTTAACGCTTTTGCTGCCAAACTTCAAAAGGCATTTGTTGTCTGCTTTTTTTTTCAACAAACTTATTTAAAGTTTATATGTAAAGTTGAAAAACTGAATGTCAAACAGTATAGATCCAGTTGAGACGGCTAATTATGAGCATTCTCATCTGGATCTAAGCTGTTTGCAAAAGCCTAGTATTATCGCCTGTGGCAGTGAAAGAGTTAAACGCTATTTACCTTTTGGCACCACCAGCATCAGGGGAGACAATACAGGAATTCCTCCATTCTGGTATGTTGTCCTTAATCCATTTCAACACAGCTGGCTCGGCATACAGATTATCCACTGGGATATCAAAGAAACCCTGAAGAAATATTACCAGAAATATTTTCACATGGTGCGGCCCATAGGTAATCAGCACCTGATCCATGTTTGAATTTAGACGAGTGCATTATCTGAAAAGGGCAATGTTTAAGAAAAATAACAAGTAGAAGAAAACATTTTGAGTTATGACAGATGCCTTGTAACATACACTCTCATCAGGATTCAAATTTATCCCTCAACTTGCTAAGCACAACTGCAACAGGCGGCCTTTTAATTTTTCTTTTCCCATTTTTTTTTTTTTGCCGACAATTCATATGAAATACCAAGTCTTATTTTCTCTGAAAAATAATAAAAACAAGAGGGTGATAATGGCCCTGTATCGCTCATCTGAGTATCATAGCACTTAAAGAACCTGACCTAGAAATGATCAAGGTAAACATCTGACTAAGATTCAAGATGATTATATTAACAAGTAAGACAATGGAGCATGCCTAATAGACCATGAAATACAGGTCAAGGTCAAATATGGATGACTGTACACTAGATGCCATGCTAAGATGTATGCATGTGCTAAGTATCACTGGTTGCAGGACCAACAGTTACTGAGGAACTTACCTAAATGAAAAAAAACTTAAAAAATTCAGTGGATCTTGAAATATAGGTCAAGGTCAAAAATGGATGACTGCATTCTTAATTTCAAGAGGCTATGCTAAGATGTCAAGTATTACTGCTGTAGAACAAATAGTTACTGAGGAACTAACTTAAACTGAAAAACTTAAGGAAGTCACTGAACCTTGACATATACATCACTAGTGACCAAGTTCTGAACTTAACCTAGAAATCATCAAAACAAACATTTTGAACAAGATTCATGATGATCACTTCAAACATGTGACCTCTAAAGTATTAACATGGTTTTCTTTTGATTTGGCCTGGTGATTGAGTTTTTGACCCCAAGTGACCCAGATTGGTACCTGACCTAGAAATCATCAAGACAAACAGTTTGAGCAATTCTCCGGTTCTTGCTTTCTCCATGCAGGGATCAAACTGGAGCTTCAGAAATTGAAGAATTCAAAAGAAACTGACAACTGCCCTACTTGAATCAGCGGAAAGGAGAGAATGACCATGGAAAATATTTCATGATCAATCTCCATGAAAGAATGTTGCCGACTAGCAGGGGTCAAACCTGCAACCTCCTGATCACCAGTCAGACGTGCAATCAACTGAGACACCAAGGACAGCTTTGTTTTTTTTTGAGTGGGAGTATTACAGCACAGTCAACACTAATAAGGTCATGTCGAGCCAGTCAGTTAACTTATACTTTTTGTCAGTACTTGTGCATATACATGTACTTCAGACAGTAACTGATAACTGCCCCTCTTGAATCGGCGGAAGGAGGAGAAATGATTTCACAATCAATCTGAAAGTTGTTGCCGAGCTGGGCTGCGAATTTGTGAGCTCTGGCTCTGCAGTCAGATGCACTACCAACTGCCCTATAGTCAGCCCGGCAAGACACTTTTTTCAACTGAAATGTACTGATATTTTTCATATTTCTCCATACTAAAGAACTGCAGACACTGCAAGATACCCTGCCACTGCAGGGTAACAAAACATGTAGAGAAGATGGCTGTATTTGATGTAGTACTTAATAAATTATAAGCCATCATGAGAACTTGAAGCCACAAATGTTTGATGAATACACCAGGCTAAACAATTTCATCTGCAAAACAAAGTGCTTGTATCAAAATGAAAAGTTTGTGAACTGTAACCTTGAAAGTTTATGAAAATTTGGTGTACTGTTACCTTGCAGCAGTTCTCCCTATCTTCTCTCTGTCCAACAAATAACAGCTTGATCAGATGAAAACTAAAGGAGTGAGCTGGAAATGAAATCATGCTGAAACAATCTTTAAAGAGCTATAACTCTATCAAAATTTGGTGTACTGTAACCTCAAAACAATATGAGCTGCATCACCAAATAGTCTAACTGTCCACCATGTTTCAATCTGATTGGACGAAAACTGTAGAAGGAGTTATCCGGAAACAAAGTAAAGTCTGAAACATCTTTAACAAGTTTGTGTTGAGGTTTTACGGCCCAGTCAACCCAACGGGGTCATGTCGAGCCCGGTCAGTTTACCTAACCACACGTTTACTAGGCAGGCTTAGTCCTCTAAGCGGTTAACCAGTATTGTGCACATTCTTTCGCCAGAAACTGACAACTGTCCTTCTTGAATCAGCGGAAGGGAGAGAATGACCGTAGAAAATATTTCATGATTTGTTTGTATGTTTGTGTTGAGGTTTTACGGCCCAGTCAACCCAATGGGGTCATGTCGAGCGTGGTCAGTTTACCTAACCACACGTTTACTGAACCCGCGACCTCCTGGTCTCCAGTCGGACGGCAAATCCAACTGACCCACCGAGGCCGGCTATCTTTAACAAGTGTCATAACTCGTATGACAGGGTATAAAAATGTATCTTATGCATAGCACTAGTTAAGGCGCCTTTTTCAATCCAAAAGTAGTGATATTTTTCTTATTCCTCCACAAAAACATATGTTTTCGTTGAGAAATAAGAAAAATATTTACCGGATACCCTCCCTTATCTAGACCTATGCTTATGGGTACTCATTAGAAGTGTCTCGGCAAGGCGCTTCTTACTAGTACTGCACCTCTGTGAGGCAGCTCTAATAAGTACCCACAACATAAGAAACCTTTTGTGGATACCGACTCTTATCTAAGTTATGAGAACAAAAAATAACAAGATGTGTGGAATAGGAATGTATTACCTGAATTTGGGAGGCATGGAGATCCATTGTTATGATATGATCTGCACCTGCCGTTGACAACATGTTGGCGACTAGCTTGGCTGAAATAGGTGCTCGACTCTGAAAGTACAATACATACAACAGTTAGGAAATGTATATGGATTTTATCGATATGTAACCCTCAGGTCTAACTGAATAACCTAAGAAGTTTGTGTGTTATTCACCAACATTTACACGTGAATAAAATTCATAAAATTAAATGTAAGTAAAATTGCTTACCGTATGCTACCTAATTTCTGCACATGCTCCTATAAGTGCACAGGCAAGCAATTAAGTAGACAGTAGATTATAGTCAGTGTACTTTTATCTACTTCTTTATAAAAATATATGTTGTAGGAACTCATTTGAACCAACTTGTATGCTTTTATAAAGAAAATCAGAAAATAATGTCGCATAAGCAACATTTAATAACTCCTCATGAAGTCCTATGCAGCATGCTGATCTCTAAAGTGTGCCCTATTAAATGGATATTTTACTACAAGTTTGTTCAGTAATTATGATAAATCAAAGTGCAAAGTGTTGTAATTAGGTTGAATACAGTATTTTAGAAATCTACACAAAGTAAATAGTTCCAAGATTCCTGCTCAGTGGATTTATCCAATGGTAAATGTTGTTTTGAATATGCACTCAGCCAATCAAATTGCGCTATATATTATACATGCAAGTATAAGCCTGTTGAATAATACAGGAACCATTAACCCATAATATGAGGAAAGAGTCAATATATCATAAGCAGGAAGTCTCAGATAAGCCTGCAATCTGATCAAGGCCTTCCCTGTTTGTTAAGAGATACTACCATATCTAGTATCCTTAGATCTCCTTAAAAAAAAAAACCCAAAAAACATGTTGTGGGTGCTCATTAGAAAAAACCTTGCTGAGGCACTTCTTATGAGTACCCAAAGTATACAATTAGTAAGACCTGGACCCAGTTGTTCAAAGCATTGTTAGCTTACTGAGCTCATTAATGGCAAACTGTTAACTGTTGTAGCTAAGGTATTTTCACATTGATATTTTTGTTGCAAAAATGTGAGTAGCTTTTGCAATGCAAAAGCTACTCACATTTTTTCAGCAAAAAATATCAATGTACATTGTATTTGCCAAGTAAGGTAAGAACTTCCTTAAGTTTTAAACAACTTGGCCCTGTATTAGAAGGCTATATGTTTCTGTAATATGATCACATCACTGACTTTTTTTTTTATTTTTTTTTTCGGTTTCCAGGGAGACTTTAGAATACATTGACTTTCCACAAATCTGACCCTTCTTCTACTCATGGTTGACGCCATGTCACAAGAATGTGCCTTGAATGACTGCAATATAAGCCTTACCAAAGAGGTGTACTACAATGCACTTCATGTAACAAGGCCTGTTGCTAGACATGACAGGACAGCTCGCCTGAACTTGGTCTTGTCTATCAGATCTTAAAAACTTTGACGCAAAACTTTAACACAAAATTTCTAAGTCCATGACCTTGACCTCCTGGTCATTAGCAGGGGTGTGGATACTGCTCAATAAATTTTTGGACCAGCATCTATAATCATACCAAATATAAACTAAATCCATCTGGGGATTTAGAAAATATAAGGTCTTAAAAACTTTAACATAAAACTTTAGCATTTTTTGTGAACGCCGACGTCCCCGCCTTAATATTCTTTCTCGAGAGTACATTACATACAGGACTATTATTACGCCACCTTGTCGCATGCAGAGCATATTAAATAACATATATTAACTAATACACTGAATCATACAGAAATAAGAAAAATACTACCCGGATACACCCTCTTAGCTGGAGCTATGCCAGGCTATTGTAAAGAGGTTCAACTCTTTCCATGCTGAATAAATTAAGACGCCAAGCCCACTTATGTATATCAACCAATCTGATTATCTTATCCTGGTTGCTGATACAAATTCACATACAGTTGACTCTCGTTATCTCGACCCCTCTTATCTCGATCCTATCACTTATGTCGAACTGATTCCTAAGTCCCGATTATTTTCCCTATGTATTTATTGTATTTCAGCTTCGCGTATGTCGAACTACTTTTATCGGCTATCTCGTCCATCATTTTCAGTCCCTGAATATATTTTTCACAGTTTTTACTACCGCGTATCTCGAACTCGGATCATGACGAAGGAAAAAAATGTAAGATGCGGCGCCGCCGGTCTCTCAGATAATGAAAATCATAATAGGCCATTGATAAATAAATCAATATTTTAATTTTCCCCTTTGTCCAGGTAATTACAAACAACACAAACAATGTCTAATATCTGTAATTATGAAATCACGTGCGTGTCGAGTCGGGTTTGACACGCGGTGCTCAACACCGTCTCGTGTCATTGATTTGTAAGATAAAAAGCGGCCCAGAATAGTGTTGTGGAAGATTAATCAACGAAGTTTCTTTAATTTATTGTTCAGATATGCTCTTCACTATTGAGTACTGTCCGTCTGAATGATATAGCGTCTTTTAAAGAAAAGTCAGTGCGCGACAGGTTCCGACTCAGATCAGCCTGTATTGATCAGGCTAGCTAAGTCGCTTGTTACTCTTTGGCCAGGCGGTGCTCTTTGGTAAGCCCAGATAAGGCTCATGGGTATAATGGAAAATTCGTGGGCGTGCAGGCTGATCCGAGTCTTTGATAGTCGCACAGTCTCAAGTTCTAATAGGAGTTGTCGTGCACGGCCTCAAATAGACGAATCACACGTGGGTACCGATGTTAACCCTTCCGACCCTGTAGACTGGTACGGATACCCGCACAAACAGTGTAGGTCCAGATGAGACGGTTCATAACGAGCTATCTCTGCAGGATCTACAGTTTGCCGCGCTGAGATGGTTCGTTTATGCCAGGGGAGATAATCCAAACTAGCTTACAGCTGCCGCTTAACATTGTAAGCGTTTTATGCAAAAGCGGAAACCAGCCAACTCTTTATCGAGTCTATGCGAAGGGAGTTATCCAAACCAGTTCATAACGTATAGCTAACACAACCCGGAAACCAGTAATTTATTTATAGCTCATATGGAAATCCAAATTTGCAGGAGTATTAAAAGACAACAAGAGACGTTTGAAATTTATTATTATTAACATTTATTGATGATATTATTTCAAGAAAACCGTTGCATCTCCTAAAACAAACAGTAACAATGCAAACCGAAGTATGCGTGAATTATTTAAATTGCCATATACATGTGCCTTCCAAGCATGTTTTGGCGAACAGAGAGGCGAACAGTCGTCATACCTATGACGTCACAATTTGGTTGTTTCGAACTACTGATAACTCGAACATTTTTATCGGGTCCCGTGAAGTTCGAGATAACGAGAGTCGACTGTACTTAATAACAAACAGTGCATATCCAGATCAGTTGGCTTCATCAGTTGGCTTCAGAAGCCAACTGATCTGGATCTACACTCTTAGCTAAGGCAGGGTACATTTGTATATCCAGGTTCAGCAGGACTAGGGTTAATATTTTTACAAACCAATTGTTTAGAAAACTGATATTAGTAACCTCTGTGAAATATCAGGGTTCTCTGGGACGCAGAATCCTGCGTCCCGGGACGCATAAATCAGGGTCCGGACTCCTAAAAATTCCCAAAGCCGAGTCCGCCGGACGCATGTTTTTTCCCCGTGGGACTACTACTAATTATGGTCGGATTATTTGACTGAAGTATAAAGTCCGCCGCGTGTTATTCGTATCGTCGGTAGTACTTCAAAGAACAGTAATAATCCGCCGCGTGCTTTTCACACCTGCGACAGTACCGTTATTTGCAAAGCAAGCGGTAGTTAAACAGGTGTTGGCAGTTCACACTTCAGCGATCGAGTAATTAAAGCATGCGACTGACATCGGTATGCGACCCCTTCCCTCACTGTGTATTGCCTGCACCACCAACTGATTCATCGAAAATACACGCGCAGGTATCATGATTTCATCCGTTTAGGTTTTTTTTTTTTTTTTTGTTATTAGTAGATCATTTTTTTTTTAATTTAAAAATTTTCGGACGCTGAATTTTCGTCACTAACATCATAAACGCCCACTTTTTTTTTTTTTTTTTTTTTTTTGTTAAAAGACAAGTGTCTCAGACAAGTGTACCTTATTCCTTTGCGAGATATCAGTCTGCGCTCAGGTCTGCGGTTCTAAACGGTTATTCCTGCTTGTCACTAAGAAAAAAAGAAAAAAACAAAGTTTCCCAAGTCCCATAATTTCTATCCCTTAAGCCATGTGAAGAGTCTAATGGGACTGCTCAGATGCACCCCGGACGACGGAATATATGATTCGGGACTGTTATAGTTTAAGTTACATTTTCTATTGCTCCCGCATGAAGAAAGCACGTGCTCATAATGGTAGCGCGTGCTCGTAAGAGTAACGTCATTTGACAGCGTGGCGGGAAACCGTTTTGGAAGAAAAATGAACTATTACCATGTTGCATAGTAGAGCACGTTCTTGTCAGAAATGCATATGAATCAGACACATATTTAAAATAGAACGAAATTATCGAAAGTTTTTCTGTAAATCAAAGCAGTTGGTCGAAAAGATAGTGAAGGAGTCCCGGACATTTTTTCGCAGCGTGTATTGATCGCAGCACGGTGCAAATCTCGGACCCATTCCATTGATGGGTCCGAGGTGCAAATGTAAACACTGAAATGACGTTTTGCGGGACGCTCAACAGAAGTGTCCATGATCAGAATGTGCGGATATATTGCATATATCAGTTTGCGATAGCATATAACGGAGCTTTAATAAGTTTTGATTAAAGTATTTTCTCTTATATACATAACACTCAAGATCACTTAAAGGGCAAATATAAAGAAATTTAAAATATTCCTGGTTTTCAGGGTGTTGATAGAATGCTTTAAGAGAATTATTTTGTTGAAAACCCCATCAAAAAATTCCAATCCAATCAAAAGTTATGGTGATTAATTTACGATACCTACCTTTTTTCCTGTTAGAGTAACCTCCCTTGGATTGTGTATTGATTAAGGCCCACAATGCAATATTCTGTGATGTCATAGTGGAACTTAAATTTTAAATTGAAATTTTAAACAGGAATATTCTGCATTTCCTTATATGCTACACAGTTTTTCTCCTTAATCATTATTGAAATTGGTCTCTGTCCACAAATAAGCCCATGAATAGAGAATTTAACTCAAAATTTAATCTGTTATTTAAATTTAAAGCTAAATTTTAAAATGTTTAAAACTTGACTAATATTAAATTTTTCGTAAGTTTTTTTTAATAATAGTGAATTTTGGGTGTATATCATATAAATGAATACTAAAAAAGTCAATTTTGGCTATTTATTAAGCATTGTAACTGGATTTTAAATTATTTAAATGAAATTTTTAAATTTGAAATGTAACACTTTAAATGGAAAATAAGAGCTAAATTCCTATGTATATTAGTTTAAAGGAGCTAAATAAATTAAACAATATGAAAACTGAATTGATGCAGATTAAAGAGCAAAAAATATTGGCAATTTAAAAAAGTTTAAAATTTTACTGTTCCCTTATGATGTCATAAAAAGGCTCATGAATATTAATGAGGCAGCCTGAATTCAATCCTCTTAGATGTTAAATATCAAATTTCAAATCGCAATATTTCAGAAACTGTTTAAGATAATTTGATGCGGTTTTCGGCAGTCACCTCCTTACTGAAGTGCCCTTAAATATTTAGTAGAATTAAAACCTTTATATTTGCCCTTTAATAAAGACAGCAACGAACCAAACTTTTTGGGTTGGGGTATTGAATTTAAGGGCGACGATCTTTACCATGCAAGTAAAATAGGTTATGGTTGTCATGTTTGCAGTCATATCTTCCTGGTCTGCAAAGATGTGTCTATTTTCCCATCAGGGAGACATGACGTCATCCTAATTTATGGGCAAACTCTATTGAATTAACATCCTCGGGATGTGTGATAATGACTACCAGTTGGTTACACACACATTACTATATAATAATAATACATAAAGCAAAGCAGAGACCAAAATCAGTTGGTAAAAAAAAAAAAAAAAAACACACAAAAAGTATGTGAACATAAGGAAACTGATTCGCCATCTGGTATTAACAGAATGAAGTTAGCTGGGACATGCTCACTATTAAAGGAGAGTCATGAAAAAAAAAAAAAAAAAAAAATGGGACTCCTATTTTTGGGGAGTGGGACTCCTACTTTTTGGCTGGGACTCCTACTTTTTTTTAAAAGGGAGTCCCGGACTCCCACTTTTAAAATCCTAGTGAGAACCCTGAAATATATTTTACTTGTTGGTATTAACCCTTAAAGTGCCAAGAAAACCTGCATCTGAAAATGTCGTCTGTTTATGTCGTCTGCTGAATATTCTTGCAAACTTTTCAAACCTATTTTTGCATACAGGCAAACAGTGTGGACCCAGATCAGACTGCTCCTAAAGGAGCAGTCTGATCTGGGTCCACACTGTTTGTAGAAGTGACTTTTAAAGTAACCAGCAGAAGACAAAGCAGACGACAATAGTTGTGATTGGCGCTTTAAGGGTTAAACTTATTTGAAATCCAAAGACCTAATATTTTTTTAATTTTAAGGTACCATATTTGAGCCAGCACTGGAAAAAAGGGATTTTCCAGTATGTGAAGCCAACTGATCTGGATCTACATTGTTTGCAAAGGCAGAGCATATTCATCAGGTTCAGGACCAGAGTTAACTGTACTTATGTTATTTACCTTGTCTTTTTTATCTTGTCTTGCGTAAGGAAAACATGGAATGACAGCTGTCACTCTACAAGCAGATGCAATCTTACAAGCATTGATCATAATCAGTAGCTCCATTAACATGTCATTGACTTCAGCACTACCTGTCTGTACTATGTACACATCCTCTCCACGAACTGACTCACCAATCTCAACACTGGAAAATAAAGAAGCGAAGAGGATGATTTGGTGTTTTAAGTTTCTTTCATTCAATATTCTATCTATTCAGATTTTTAACGCTACCAGGCAACTGTCACATAGAGGCAGCGCCAAGAGGCATTCAATATTGGAGAGAAAAAGAAACCTTTATATTTCCCTTGCTTGGAAAGGGGCTTTTCAGTGAGAGGTGATAACATGTTTAGGCCTCTTCCATTCTGTTCTGTATTTGTATCTTGATATGTGTCTGTTCTGTTGCTGTTTTGAGTGGACTGAATGCAGTAGGAAGGTGGTTTAGCATTAAATAAGGGAAAGCAAGTAATGCCAATTAATATCAATTAAAGCCGATTTTGATATCTTTCAGTGCGAGTTAATCGGTAAAACAACAAACCTGATGCGTGAAGCATGTAACTCATCCTATCGCGTGCCTAATCGGTCAATGGCTTTATCGGCACACGCTTCTGACGAGCACAACTAATTGTCTGTCTTTCTGGCATCGATCTTTAATTGAGTTGTTTGTTGTGCCAATTAGTACTGTACTTTCACTTTCGTCTATGGCTTCTTTGATATTGCCTATCGGTAATCACCAAGTATTCCAAATGTATTTACCTGGACACGCTCGATTAATACACAATTGAGCCGCACAATGAGAAAAACTGTTTTCAGGGTTTACGACCAGGTACAACACAAACCAGCCCGCTCAGCTACACAGACAGCAAGACTCTTGAAATTTTATATACAGGAACTATTAGTATTGTTCTATCCAAGCAGCGAACACAAATGGTGCTGATCAGTCTATGCGGATTCGCAGGCCGGTATGCACCTTTGTTGTTCGCAAAAAGCAAAATTATGTTTTCTCGTCATGTGTTTCAGTTAATCTATTACGCTGTACCCTAAAAATCGCCAGATCTGAAATAGTTTTAGATCAGGAAATTCCCAACAGAACGGGTTGTACAAAATATACTCCATGAGTGTTCCTCGCGCAGGTCCTTTTTGTTTATCGAAGGCCGACAGCAGACATACAGGCTTATCAATTTTCACCTCTGGCAAAACATGATTACAATATACATAATACCTTTTAACGACATGATAATATTCCCAATAATATACCATACATATCTGTTTGGTTTAAAAATGGTCACTTGGCGATTTTTTTGGGTTGGAATTTTTGGCAAACAGGAGGATTAAAAAAGAAAAGGGAGACCAGGCGATCGTCTTAATCCCAGGAGGTTTTTAATTCATGCCAGGACAATCACATGTATGGGAAATATGTGGGGGTGGGGTCACCTATGTCATACACCACAGTGAAAGACTATAGATTTTTGAGGAAAGGGCCTGTTTAAATCGGTCAGTCGCTTTTATTATCTTCTTTTTTTTTTTATGAAAAATAGAATAAGCTCAGTGTATGTACCAAGGATGAAAGTACTTTTATTTGCAGATTTGATGTACTACTGTACTGTCATCCTTGACAGAAAAAAACCCCCCAAAAAAACAAGAGCTGTCAAAAGACAAAAGAAAGGGCTGATCGGAGAAGAAAACAATCTTTAAATAGTAAAGATTAAATGCAGAACTCAAACATACCTGTAAATGACAGAGTATGACCTGACTTTGATGTCGGAAGAATGTCAAACTGAGGGAATCTTCCCTTAGGTTGGTGTGGACAAAATATGAAAGTTATATCTTACATGCTGAATCCCTTAGGTTGGTGTGGACAAAATATGAAAGCTATATCTTACATACTTCAGCAGTCATGTAACTTTTCAAAACTCTAACACAGCTGTAAATGACAAAGTATGACCTGACCATGACCTAGGCAAAAGGTCAAACTGAGGAAGGGGTGTGTATTATTGAAAGGTCTTACCCTAAGGTAGGTGTAGGCCAAATATTTAAGCGGCATCTTGAATACTTCAGCAGTTATGAACACTTTTCAAAACTTAAAGGCAGAACTCAAAGATGGGTTTAACTGACAAAGTATGACCCAACCTTGACCTAGGCAGAAGGTCAAACTGAGGAAAGGGTGTGTGCTATTGAAAGGACTTACCCTAACATTGGTGTGGGCCAAATATTAAAGCGGTATCTTGAATACTTCAGCAGTTACAAACACTTTTCAAAACTTAAACGCAGAACTTGAACATGGGTTCAAATGACAAAGTATGACCTGACCTTGACCTAGGCAGAAGGTCAAACTGAGGAAGGGGTATGTGCTATTGAAAGGTCTAACCCTAAGGCTGGTGTGGGCCAAATATTAAAGCTCTACCTCGAATACTTCAGCAGTTATGTACACTTTTCAAAACTTAAACACAAAATTTAAACCTGGGTGTAAATGACAAAGTAAGAACTGACCTTGACCTACATAAAGGGTCTAACTTGGGGATGGGGGTGTATGCTATTGAAAGGTCTTACCCTAAGGTAGGTGTAGCCAAATATGAAAGCAGTACCTTAAACAGTTAAAAAACTATGCACACCTTTGAAAAATTAAATATTGTGCTAACGCGGAAGCTGATGACAACAACTGGGTGACAATATAAGCTCTCCAGGGACATAGTCCCGGCGAGCTAAAAATGGTCAATGGAACTAGCTCCTTGTCAATGGAACTAGCTTTTTGTGGAGGGAACTAGCTCGAACAGTAATTTTGTACTTATCCACCAGGGGGTCTCAAGGCTGTAGTTTTGACGGAAAATGGAAACTTCATGGGCCCAAATCTCCTTGTTGACCATGTTGACAGAAAATTTAGAAATGTCATTTCTGTGTTCATAAGTTGTGGTGAAATTATCTTCAAACCCTCAACATTTCTACTGCAAATTCTAACGAAGAACAAAGTTAAATTATATATACAAGATAGCATTGCCTGATTTTTTTCATAAATGGCTTATAAATAAATAAACAATTTATGACAAAATTCTTTGAGACATAGGCCTACCTTTGTTAACTATTTTCCTGTCCAGGTTACTAGCTTCAAGTAGCTTGGTACATCAAACAAAAATCATGCAAAATATTTTGCAAAAGAGCTGCTCAATCTTAAGGGCATGGAGATCTAGGTTTCCAGGCTATTGAACTTTTATACTAGCCTTTAAGATGGAAAAAAAAAATCATGTTAGATGCAAGGACTGTAAAAAAAAAAATGATAAAAAAAAATAAAAGATAAAAAATATAGTGTTAGTAACAAGCCACCTCTTAAATATTCTTGGATTGGACAAATCAGATGTTCTCTTGTTTTATTAAAAAAAGAAAAAAAAAAGAAAGCAAAATCCCTGTCTGGCCAAATAGAAGACCAACTGATCATGAAATATTTCAATTGACAATTGAATAGAATTCACGGGGAGCATCTATTACTGAATGGGACTGTTTCCCGTTTTGGGGAGCACTGACTGGGACTGTTTTCACCAGTTCAAACCAACGGCAGGCCTCCTAGTGGCCCACTTTGAAAATATAGGTTTTCAAATAGGTTCTTCTTACACAAAATACAGGTTATTTATAGGTTTTTCAATAAAAAATATAGGTTAAAAAAGGTTCCTCCAAACTCACATAAAGATATAAAACTGAAGAAAAAACATTTGATGAATTTTTGCATCACAATTGCTACGATAAAATTGATCTGAATTTTATAAAGTCCAAGCGAGCAAAGCGAGCGAGGAAAAAATTTACAATTTCTTGACAGTTTTCATCACTTTTTTGGGACTAAAAAATAAAAAATGGTAGGGCATTTTGAAGAAAAGTTAGGGTTGAGTCGCGAGAAGGGTCAAAAAGTGAAAAATACAGGTTTTTTTCATGAAAATACAGGCTTTTTAAAGGTTTTATGAACAAAATAAAGGTTTTATAGGTTTGACACAAAATTATAGGTTATTATAGGTTTTGCTAGGAGGCCTGCAACGGTTTAGATTTTAACCATCCGACCTTGTTGCCTGGGGGAAAATGTTACATCAGCCTTCCTTAATTTCGGCAACTAGTAACCTGTCGTTCACTGGCAACCTCACAATCAATATCGCGAGGGGGCCAATCCTCACCAGCATTCTCCGTTGCTAAACTTTTTTGTCAGCACTCTTCCAGGCTCAATTCCGAGACGATCACAAATCTTCTGTGTAAGATCTGTATGCGAACTACCGCTGAATACTTTTATATTCGGCATCCTGACACTATTCTCTTCTAGTTCAGAAGTGTGATCACCAGTGACGGCCATGCACTAGTGGGTAAAAGTTGAGACCATCAGTAACATCATCGGCACTTTCCGGTCAAAATTTACGGAATCCATCGATGATTTCTGAATCTGAATTCTATCTATCTATCTATCTATCTATCTATCTATCTATCTATCTATCTATCTATCTATCTTTCTATCTATCTGTCTGTTTGTCCATCCGTCAGTCAGTCCATCGGTCCATCGGCCAACCTTCGCACCCCATTCATTCATTCTGTCTATATCTGTCTGTCTGTCTGTCTCTTTCTCTGCATCAAACCCCTATAGATGACTGTTGTGTAGAATAATATGTATGTATGTATGTATGTATGTATGTATGTATGTATGTATGTATGTATGTATGTATGTATGTATGTATGTATGTATGTATGCATGCATGCATGCATGTATGCGTGCATGTATGTATGTATGTATGTATGTATGTATGTATGTATGTATGTAGCATGCATGTATATATGCATGCATGTATGTATGTATGTATGTATGTATGTATGTATGTATGTATGTATGTATGTATGTATGTATGTATGTATGTATGTATGTATGTATGTATGTATGTATGTAAGTTTGTATGTATGTATGTATGTATGTATAGGTGGGGTGGGGTGGAGGAAGGGTCTGGCATTCTCTAATCAGTGAAAAATTATTCTCTTTCTTTAAAATTCTGGCTTATTCTTTGCAAAAGTTATTATTCTTTAAAATTTCGATGGCTTTTAATGACATTTACGTTTTTCCCCTATATTCATTCAAGCTATTGCAGTCAAACAGATAACAATTATTCATATATTCATGCAAGCTATTGCAGTCAAACAGATAACAATTTGTGCATGCTCTGTGTGTGGGGTGTGGGGGCGGAGTGTGTGTGTGTGTGTGGGGGGGGGGGGGGTAGTAATGGGCTAAAAGTTTTTTTTGGAAACTTAAGAATTCACGGCATGCATATCATTGTCAAATGGGTCCGGGGGTCCTCCCCTGAAAAAGTTTTGAATATCTAGAATGCCGGAGAAACTATTTAATACAATTTTACATATAAGCTAAACTTTTGAATTAATTTGTTTCTGTATGATTCAAAGGAAAAAAAGTCACTAATTGTGCATTTAAACATGGATCTCTACTTTTTAACAGAGTTTTTCTGCTTGGCACAGATCATAGAGAATGTCACAGATTTTCTGTTTTGCACAATCATTACAGGGAATTTTAGTTTGGCGATTACAGATGACAGGCAAGAATTATTTTCTGCTTTTGTACAAGTTAGAATTAAAAAAAGAAAACAAACACAAGAAAAAAAAAGAAACATCCAGTGTCTTTGAAATAAAGATGAAAATCTTTTAAAAAAAATGTTTTAAATGGTGCTGGTGGGGGCGTCTGTGGGTTTTTGCACCTACACTCCATCCCGCCTAGAAGTCAAGTTATGCATTTTTACAGGTCTCTCCAGCTCTCTAAACTTAAAAGCTCGCCCTGGCCGGTGGTGGGTGGTGTATGTTTCTGTGAACTGAGGATAAAACTCACTTTTCAAGTGTGTGTGTGTGTGTGTGTGTGTGTATGTGTGTGTGTGTGGGGGGGGGGGGGGGCGGGGAGGGGGGGGGTTAGAGGCGGGGAGGGGCTAGTTTCAACTGACGATTCATGTATGCCGTCAAGGAGGGTGGAGTGGGGATACGGAGGTTCTCCCGCGGAAAAGTTTGAATTTCTAGAATGCAGGAGAAGCCATCTAACATCGTATGTATGTATGTATGTATGTATGTATGTATGTATGTATGTATGTATGTATGTATGTATGTATGTATGTATGTATGTATGTGTGGGATGCGTGCGTGCATGCGCGTGTGTGTGTGTTTATCTATTTATCTATACTTTTTTTTCACAGAGGCATGCCACCGAGTACTTGGGTTTTTTTACGACTAAAGATTGAACAAAATGTCATGGTGAGGTATGCCTAGGTGAATAGAATTATTGTATACTGTACAGCTTCTTGTGGAACAAAAAAAAAACAAAAAAAAAACAAAAAAAAAAAAAAACAAAAAAAAAAAAACGAGTAAAATCAAAACAACTATAGTTATAAAACAATACTGTGAATGCTAAATCTAAATGCTTTTATGGGAGCCCTGAAATTAACATGGATCAGGAGGTTCTTATTAAGTGACTTAAATGGTAATATTCTATCAAATCAGAAATAGACATGAAAAAACTGGCTGCATGCAAGACTAAGTATATTGAAAAGATCATTAGTAAGGTACAAAACAAATTTTGGAAAGACGTGTTGCAGTCTTTCATAAATATTAACAAGGTAAAGGATTCTTTAAAAAATGTAATAGGAAAGTCTAGGGAGTGCCACAATCACAAGCCGCAGCCCACCCCAGACAAGAAGAGGAAATCGAACAAACGCACGAAAAACACCAAGATTAGCTCTCTCTCTTCCCCAAGCGAGGTAATGTTAAAAGGATTGAAAAATACAAGAACAAAATAACTCAATGCAAGACTTAATACAAATCGCCTCTTAGAATAAACAAAAAAGCAACAAGGAGTAAGACTAACACCGGGACCACCGCTTTCGAATGGTCAGTAGAATAAACCACCGTGGGAGGGGGCGGGGGACGGGGGCGGGCGCGGGGGTGGAGGTTAAAGCATTTTTACGGCCAGTCAACTTCACCCTGAGTCCCGATGCTACTCTTAATACAGAAATACATAAAAATTCGGTTCGCATAAAGGCTCCCAACTCAGTCAATGCATCAAAGCGAAAACATAAAAATCAAATTAATCACTATGATAAACAAAAACATGGCAATTCTACTGTGTGCCAGAGGAGCAAGTGCTAAAATGTCCATTATTTTATAATGAAAATGTAAAAATGTGAGGGTCATATATCTATTACAGCTCATGTTCAAAATGGAATTAGATATATAAATGATTTAATTAAAGATAATAGAGAATTTTACACATATGGGGAGTTCAAAGACAATACAGGAATACATCCTAATACCCTCGTATATCATGGAACTATCAGGCAATAAAGTCATATTTTAACCCATAAAGAAAAATTCCCTTTTGTTCCTAGCCATGTTTACCTTTAATATAACAACATAATGGATCAGAAGTAACATATGGCATTTTAAATGAAAATAAGGAAGTTCCAACAGGTAAAACTTCCTGGAATGAGGTATATAGTTTTTTACAAGAAGTCTGGAAACAGATATATAGTTTGCCTTTCACTATTTCATTACAAAATACCCAGCACGGGTTTGGTTTCAGGTCAGCATTAATCATAATATATTAGTTACTAATAAACTTCTTTATCAAATGAAATTGAAAAACAATGCAATATGTTCCTTCTGTGGACAAAATAATGAAACTATAATGCATTTGCTATGGCAATGTGAATGCACCAAACAGTTTATCAAAGAGTTACTTGAATGGTTAAAGTTTATGACTTGAATTACATTGTTACAGGGGGAGTTTTTCATGTTTGGTAAACAGGGGCAGCATGTTTATCCTAAAGCAACCAAGTTCATTATATTTTATGCTAATATTACATACATGTATCGCGCTGTAAACAGCGATCTTTGTTTCTCAATTCTTTTAAAAAGCAACTGAAATTCATGCATAAAGTGCGCCAATAAACTGCGTCCAAAATAATGTGTTTGATACATTTCAGAAAGAATGGAGTCAATATCAGTTATTAATAAATGATACTATATAAAATTAGAAAAAATCTAACCCACAGCTATTAGAATACTCTACATTAAATGAATAAGTATAACAGCTAAATGTTACGGTGCAAGCAACATGCCGACCTCACTAAACCCCACCCAACACCCTTTCCCTGTTCCCCACCCGACCCAACCCTCACCCAACCTCCACTCACCCTTGAGTCGGACATGATTGCCAGGCCAAAAAATGGGAATCTAAATATTATGATATAACATGTATTGTATAAGGATAGCACTGTGATTACATTAGAATTTTTCGATGTTTTGGAATACAGCCATAGAACGTATACAATGCTAAAATTCTCAATATAATGCACAGAGATATATAGCTGATAAAAATTGAATCAAACTTTGTATCTCTGATGCTGATCATTGTACGGACTTTGTATGTACATTGTATGGAGATACTGGTATAAATACATCTAATAACAATGCTTAGAAAATCTTTATTACAACCTGTATATTTCCTTCTATAACCTGCCATAAAATTATAGTGTGATTTACAGTGAGAGAGGTGCACCATAAAAAATGTAAAGGTCTTTTAACATATATATTTTATTATCATTTTTTATGTAAGACAGACTCTAGATGTCAACCGTCAGAGAGTGAATAAGAATGAGATTACCCGGATCCCAAAAGGTGTTTTGTAACGGGAAATTACAGAATAAAACTACAGATGCCTTAAAAAAGAATTATTGCTGCGCAGGAATTCATCATTGGTTATGTACAAATCTAGAATACTATCCAATCTAGTTGGTGGCGAAACCATTTTGACGTACGTTGGGGTCGCCCAAAAAGGTTAACAGTCTTCATAAAGTTGTTTAACGGGCAGCACGACTTTCTTGGGACACCGCTTGGGGAAGAGAGAGCTAGTCTTAGTGTTTTTCGTACGTTTGTTCGATTTGCGCTTGTTTGGTTTTGTCTGTTTCCTCTTCCTCTTGGTGTCTGGGAAGGGCTGCGATTTTTGATTGCGGCATTCCCTGGACTTTTCTCTTACCTTTGTTTTTTTATCCCAATTAAAATGTGGAAAGTTGCACTCGAATGACATTGTTTCACCAAGGGTGTGCAACAGGGAGATCAATCTCTAGATCTGATCAATGTAATCTCTTGAGGTGCTATCCTATGAAGCTTCTGCTGAGGACACTGTGGAAGCTGGGACTGTATTCCAATCAAGTTGGGAAGAAGCTGGATCTGTAAATATCTGTTCTGGCGAAGGACGCTTGAAAGGCAAGAGGGAACTGTCTCCTAATCACTCTGTGTTTGGACTAATGACTTGAGAATGTCAGTAGTTTTGCTTATACTCCTGTAAAAGGGAATCAACTTTGTTTCTTTCCTGCGCTGCTTTAATTAGTGCTTCCCACTTCATCTGTTTGATTTTTGTTATACTGCCAGGTCTGTAACTACACTTGGAGGTCACAGACCTGGCAACCATATTTTGCACCTTTCTTTTTGCCAGGTCTTTTTTAAGGATTGCATAATGGGGATGTCAGACCGAACAAGCATACACAAGGACTGGCCGCACCAGCCTTTTTTTTTATGCTGTTTCCTTGGCATCAACCGGACACGATGAGATATTTCTGAGCAGTATTTCCTATGTATGCACAACCTTAGTTTTCCTCATGGTGAGTGGGCGTGGGGCCAGACCGGCGCGATTTCCTATGGTGCTGTGCTTTGAATGCATTGGCAAGTACACTTTGTGCCTGCTAGAAAGAGACCCTGATCAGACTGCAGCTATAGCTCGCGCAAACTGGGGAAACTCCAATTAGACTGCACAACCCAGCGCAGCCTATTTGGCACTGTCGGAATAACATGCGTAACATATGCAGAATTGGATCAAACTGCACACTATGTTCAATCAATAATTTGTAGGTTTCCATTTCAGTCTCGGGCGCATTAGAAAACCAACAAAACAACTCAGATGAAATAATATAAAAATACCATTTACTGAAATAATTTCAACGAGAGTTCCGATGATAGCCTATACGTTGTCTGATTGCCCTCTCACTGAAACATTTTTGATGGGTTAATATATAGTGCAATACGCTTTATTTAGTGATTCACGCTTTAAGCACTTTGCAAGCGTTTTAACCTATTTAAAATATCGTAAGTTTTAAATTAAAAACTTTTACACGTATGGGCAGAAAAAAGGACCTAAGGTGACGAAAAGATACCCTACAAATAACAAAATGAGGTCAGCCTGCGCTGTGCCCTGGTGCGTGTCGTATCATTCACATATTTTTGCTCAGGATGAGCGAAAGAGATCACATTTCGTACGCCATCCGTTCAATCGTCCGTCCTTTATTTTGTTAACAACAGCTCAAACACCACTGAAGCAGTTTGAAATTATTTTGGTAGAATTGTTACTCGGGTAGAGGGAATTCAGTTTTGTATATTTTGTGGCGATCGCTTTTTAACTGGTTACCATGTCGAAAAAATGTTCCGTAGGCTTATATAGGGAAAATGTCATCTCATCATCTGCTTTTGTCTGTCCGGAGCCATATCTTTGTAACCATTGGGAAGATGCGATTCATACTTAGAATAAATGGCAATAGCTATAGTTTCTCATTATCGTGATAGTTTTGGTTTGACCTAATGCCCTAAACGATATTGCCCTTGATATAGTCAAATTAAGCGAGTGTTGTCTGTCTGGCGTCATATCTCTATAAAATTAATTCATCTTAAGCCTCCCTCCCCATAACCTTCCGCGGCCCCCCAGTGTTACTGACCGTTCCAAGGCGTTACTTTCATTGTTGTACTTTTTGTTAAATGTATTGTAGTATTTCACTTACAAAGGTTTTAATATCGATTATGTAGTTAGATATGTTCAGCTAAGTTAAGTTTGGGTAGCAGAGTTGCCATCATTTTTGGAAAGGGCTGCCAACTCTGCTTGCCATCTGTTCTTTTTGTGACCGTTTAAATGTATTTGTCCGTCTTTCTCTTTGATATTGAGAACTTGATGCGGATCTGATTGCATTAGTTCCTGAGTTCACTTATTTACTTTGATTCATATTTTGGGTAAATGATAATAGTTATGAGGTTTCGATAAATTTATGGTTTCTTTAAATTCGACTTATTGCCCTAGGAATTATTGACCTTGAAATAGTCAAAATAAGCTTTTTTGTCTTATCTCCGCCTCATCTCTGTAACTGTTTATGCTCTGTAACCTTTCATGGGATTTGATTCATATTTGATTAAATAATAATGGCTATAAGAATCAATATCTTGATAATTTCTTTAGAATCGACATCATAATGGACATAGTCAAAATAAGCAATTTTGTGCACCCGGAGCCATATCTCTGTAACCGTTAACAGGATTCATATTTCGGGTAAATGATAATGGTTATGAGGTTTCAAGGCCAGGATAAGTAGATGAACCAAATTACTTCTGAAAAATATCTGAACTTTTTTTTACTTGTGGCGTTTTGGGAGTTTCGGCGTTTTGGCCTTGTAAGCGAGATATGTCGGAGGCTGTTTGGGCCGTTGCCTTGTCGTGTGGGGGTTGGAGGAGTGTTGCGTGCCGTCTGCGTGTCTGCGGTGGCGGTTTCGCTCAGGTGAGCGAGTTGTGGCCAATGGGCCTCTTGTTTAATTTTTTACCATTTAGTTTTTGGGGTAGACTTTGTGTTTTGTGCAGTCAGCAATTTAGTGTGTTTCCAGTGATGCTATATTCGGTGTTTTGATTTTTTTCTACCAAACGAGCCAGGGCACAGCATTTCCTATAATTTACATGTCTGCCAGCGAAGACTCAGAAAAGCGTGCGCATCTGTGTAGTCTGATCAGAGTGTTTGCTGTGTATTAAATGGATAGCTAAGAGACCATAGCTTCTTCAAGCTGCTAGTTAGATGTCTCCTTGATGTTGTTTAACTACTTGCCTCATAAACCAGGGGTTTGGGTACCGACCGTTCTAAGGCGGTGGTCCCTGTGTTAGTCTTACTCTTTGTTACTTTGTGGTTTATTCTACGAGGCGATTTGTTGTATGTCTTTCCGTGTGTCATTTTGTGTCATTTTGTTCTTGTGTTTTTCAGTCCTTTTAGTATTGCGAATACCTCGCTTGGGGAAGAGAGAGCTAATCTTAGTGCTTTTCGTAAGTTTGTTCGGTTTGGGCTTGTTTAGATTTGTCGGTTTCCTCTTCCTCTTGGGGTCTGGGAAGGGCTGCGGTTTGTGATTGTGGCACTCCCTGGACTTTTCTCTTACCTTTTTTTTCAATATTCTGATAATTTCTTCGAATTCGACTCATTGGCGTAGAAGTTATTGCCCTTGACAAAGTCAAAATAAACCATTACTATAACCGTTAATGTGTTGATTCATATTTAAAGTAAATGATAATGGCCACGAATTTCAAAATACGCATTTTTGTCTGTCTAGAGCCATATCTCTATAACCAAAAATGAGATTTGATTCATATTTGGATAAATAAATATGGTCATGGTCTCTCAATATTCTGATATTTTTGTGAGAATTGATATGCTATCCTAGGAGTTATTCCATCCGTCGGTCCTATGTCTGTCCGTCCATCCATCCGGAGCCATTACTCTGTACCCATCGATCAGATTGGATTCGTACGAGCTGTATAGTCATGATGCTTCGACACCCTGATAGTTTCAATAGAATTGACCCATTTATTATGCAATTATTTCCCTTAGTCATTTATTTATCACGTTTTTTTTTTTTTTTTTTTTTTTTTTTGATAACCTGATCACCTTCATGTGGACTTAGATAGAGGGTTCAAAAATCGCAGTGGTCAAAAATAATAAAAAATCAACAGTTTCAGAATATTGTCCGATTGCATATCCAACTGGATGCGACGAAGAACAGAACAATATGCTAGTATTATTTTTGCATTCTACCCTTTGTAATACTATACGCTGCATAATAGGACTTTAGGTATTAGGACAGGAGCTAAAAATAATTTGATCATAAATGGCCTTGTTTGCGCTTCCTCTTGGTGTCACTGGTAAGTTTGTTTTTTAATTGTTGCTCTTACGGTACATCTTCTATGCTATTTTGCAGCATGTGTGAGAATGCAGGATCTTAACAAATCTTAACAAATCATGCATTTTGATATTTGATCAAAATCGGATGAAAAATAAGTAAATTATCAAGGTTTGAATATATCAAAATTGCCATTATAGGCGCCGCTATGACGCCATAAAGCCTTAATTAAATATGTAAACCTAAATATATAATATATAAGAGTTGCAACAACCTCTATATTTGTATGTATATAGCATCTTCATTACGCATTTATGGATTTTGCTTGAAAACCACGTAAAGTTCTATCAGAAAGAGGATTTTATTTAATAATTTAAAATATTAAGAACCCCGTATTTAAAATGTTGACGTCCTTGATAATGGTTTTGCATATTTCCATTCGCAAACAAAGAAAAATATCTTTTGTTTCTTCTTCGTAGTAACGAAATGAAAAAATTCAAACATGTACGAATATTGACAGCAACAAGCTCATTTCAGGTCGAATGGCCAATCTGGGGCTCCTACGGAAAAACTGCTCATTTCTCTTTTAAATGAGCAAACCCCACATTGCTACATTCATTCTACTCAGTACTTCCCATTTTTTTTTTATTTCACTATGTTACCAATAGCACAGTTCTCTGCTGCAAAAGTGTGACTTTGAATAATAATAAAAAAAGTGGGGGTGAATAGTTATATATAACCCCACTAAGAACCTCATAAAACTGGAAGAAAACCGATGTTCTCCAAATGCATACACATTTTACAAAAACAACCTCAAATAGATACGCCGGGCTCCAGCAGCCCGGCGTAAATAAGTACCTTAAGTTCAATCGGATTTATGGCGTAATGGTTAGCATCTTCGGCTGTCACGCGGTCGGGCGTGTTCGAATCACGCAATAACCCATTTTTTTTTTTAATTCAGTACATCTCTTCATGGTGACATTTTTAGGTTGGTCTACAACCAGTATTTTTCGTTTCTTTAGATGTGCATGATTATTTCACATTTTACCTGTATTATGTGTAAAATGGCATGCAAAGCTACAAATGGGATATATGGAGTGCAAAGTTACAAATGTGATAAAGTTGTCTATCCTATTCATATCATATTTAATTTTCTCAACATAGGCATAATAATCACCTTTCATCAGGTTAACAAGCCTATGCAATGATGATTCCATCAAAACCCAATTTTATAAAGTAAAACTGGCTTTATTAGTTGCATTTATCAATTTTGTTATTTCTGTTCTAAAGCTCGTACGGTACATGTTCGTGCACGTCACACTGCGATTTTTTTTTAAATTTTTTTTACACTCCATATCTCAACAGTCACGCAACAGAAAGCATTCATATTTGGAGCATGTGTACATAGGAGGGTCTTCTGCGATTCTATAAGAATGGACCCTGAGTTCAAGCCTCGGGATGGGGCTAGAGGTAAAAATTTAGGACACTTCTGTAAAGTGCTCTTATGCTGCGGTTAAGTTTTTAAATACTTATATCTCGATAGTCAGTCGTCAAAAAAGCACTCCTATTTAGAATATGTGTATGTACATACCATCTTAATTAAGGTGCATGGTCACCTATGTTTTATAAATAAACTAAAAGGGTTCTTCAGGTGCACGGTCCACCTTTCTTGTTGCCATGATAATTTTACTTAGTGCTATGCCCAGTCGTGTTCACATTTACATCAATAGTTGTTTTCATTGACCGGTCGGTTTCTTCTATCGGTTTGAGTTTGACACGTTGCAGGCAGTACTTGCAAGAATCATACATTGAGCATATTATAATACATTTCAAACAACATGAATCATCTCCAGATTAAAAAAAAAAATACAGTACAGTCCCCCTGTGTTCTTTATTTTGCACGCTAATGTGGTTTGCATGCTCTTGTGGTTTTTTTTAGTGTGTTTTTATTTTTCACGAGAAATTTCTCGGCATTATATTCCTGATAAAAATACAGTACAGCCCACACGGGTCTTTTCTTTTGCACGCTCGCGCTTTTTAGTGTTTCTAGTGTTTCCACGTGAAATGGTTTGGCTTTATATACCTGTCAGATTAATTTATTCTCATTTTATTAAAAAAAATAATAATAAACCTCAATAAAGCATACATTAAAGAATCACATTGTCGTTCTTTTTTTGCCTGTTACATTTAAAATTTATTAAATTTTAGTATACCATTGTCACATAAACATGAACAAAATTTGCGCCGGTACTTAGACGTTTACGTCTAAATATTTCGTCTTGTCATAGTTTTATATGACATATGCTATCCATCTTGAAATAGCTTTCACTGAATTAATGCAAGCATTTTACCAAATATTTGTTCTTTAATTCTATGGTTCCGGTATTTTGATTACCTAGGGTCAGACATTTCACTTAGACTTATAGTGGATCAAATGAAATTTGCACCGAAACCAAGGAAAGCATTTGTATCAAACTCGGCGTTTTAAATAAATCTTTGTATCGTTTTACATGACATATGCTACCCATCTTAAACTGAATTAATGCAGGCATGATCCTTAGGTGGCATTATACCAAATGTTTGTTCTTAATTTCTATGGTTGCAGTAATTTGGTTGCCATGGGAACCCAATGAAGGCATTTGTACCAAACTCGGCATCTTAACTAAACTACTTTGTTGGTCTATCAAGCTACATGTATGTCCTTTTAGTACACATTGGTTCTTTTGATTGTTGTCATACCAAACTTGGCAATAACGGAAACATTTGCATGGCATATCATAAGCTACTATAGGAAATTTGCTAGGACTATTTCACTCGGATGGGCTTCCCCTTCCGCTTTGATGCAATATACAGTAAAATTTCAATGTCCCGAATACGGACGCCTCGTTTACCGTGGCTGATTTGAACTTGTTTTGAGTCCCTAGGACTCGCAAAGATCAGAATACAGCAATAGAACCGGCAGACCCAAACAAGGGTCAGTCGCAGTCTTCAATTAAAAAGCTCTTTTCCCTGATCAAAAACTCGAGACAAGACTAGCAAAGCATTGCACCCCTACAAATACCAAATTCCGAAAACTTGGCATCAAAAGTATGGACAAAACTGATATTGATAACCAGCAATTTCGTAAGACTGTCTAAAAAGCCCCTATTTCACTGTCCCAACTTGCCATCTAGGCCATACAGAATGGTATGGATAATGACACACTTGGTAGCCATTCGGTACCACCGTCAACCTATGCCAGAAATCACTACATCTGTCTCTGGCTTCACAAAAAATGCTCTGCAATCTAATGCCAAGATAGCCATCAGGACCGGGCTCCATTCAACCCATTGTTTTAAAACCCTAAGTAATGATATACACCCCCCTCTCCTTTCCTGTCAGTACTTTCGAGAAATCACAGGCCTGGTCTATCTTTATTGGACCAAGGCATGTGTCACACCCCATCTTTAGAAAAGGGGATAAAAATGATACCATTAACGACCGCCCCATATCACTGGCATGCGTTCGTAGCATCTAGCCTATCTAGACTCCTTGATAAAAATAACCTGTACGACCTCTTTCACTTCACTCTTTAATTGCACGACGGCGGTTTGGGCCTCAGACTCAATGACGGCCTCTTCTAAAACTTTAACCAGTGGGTTGGGGCTTGACGATTTGTCGTTGGCTTGGCCCACCGTGGTTCAGCTATTGGTTTTCATTTACTCTGGCACACAGCTGAATTGCCATGATTACTTTCTTTATCACAGTGATTAATTTGATTTTTATGTTTACGCATTGACTGAGTTAGGAGCCTTTAAGCGAACCGAATTTTTATATATTTCTGTATTAAGAGTAGTATCGGGACCCAGGGTGAAGTTGGCTGGCCGTAAAAGTGCTTTAACCCCCCGGTGGTTTATTCTACTGACCGTTCTGGGGCGGTGGTCCCGGTGTTAGTCTTACTCTTTGTTGCTTTGTGGTTTGCTCTGCGGGGCGATTTGTTTCGAGTATTGCCTTGTGTGTTTTGTTATTGTATTTTTCAGTCATTTTAGCATTGCGATTAGCTAATCTTAGTGCTTTTCGTACGTTTTTTCGATTTGCGCTTGTTTGGTTTTTTCTGTTTCCCCTTCCTCCTTGTGTCTGGGATGAGCTGCGGCTAGCCTAGCCACTGTATAGGCGTTAAAATGAATAATATGGACACATGATCATCTATTTGCATTAAAATGAACAATATAATAGTTTTATAGCTAGTCTCCCCTCCTTTCTCAATTTTAACGCCTGATAATACTAAGCCAAGATATGCATTGGAGACTCTACCAAATAGACTTGCCATTGTTAACAAATTGATAATCTTTTAATAATAAACAAAAATGATCAGACTTTTATTATCAGACTAACAGCTAGTCTAGGCTGCGGCCTGTGATTGTGGCACTCCCTGGACTTTTCTCTTATCTTTTTTTTTCTCTCAAATATGGGTTCCGAGAAAGGAGGTCCTGCCAAACCCAGCTCATTCAGCTTGTTGAAAAGCATGCCCGTAATACTTCGCAATGGCGACAAACTGACCAAATCTTACTGAATTTCAGCAAAGCATTTGACAGAGTATATCATCTGACGATATTGCACAAATTTTACCAACATGATGTAAGGGGCAACATACACTGTCCATAATAAAGGCCCTTTTGATTGAGCGCTCTTAAATAGTTGTTCTTGAGGGCGAAAGCTCGTCAAAATCCCCGTCAACTCTGAAGACGCCAAAGGTTCTGCGCTCGGACATTTACTGTTTTTACTCGATTTTAACGACCTACCTGAGAAAATACAATCACAGGTCAGACTTTTTGCAGATGACATGGCTATTTACATTACAGTCAACAATCACTCTGACTCTAATACCTTCGCCAACACATTGACACCTTACAACCATGGGAACCGAGTAAGTGTCAACTACTACACATTTCTAAATCCAGACATCCAGCTCAGCACATATGCGTGTCACATGGACAGGCACTTGAAACAGTGGACCATGCCAAGTACCTAAGCGTGGACATTATCAAAGATCTGAGCTGGAATAAGCACATAAACAGAATTTCTGGAAATGCAAACAGAACACTAGGTTTCTTGAAGAAGAACATCAAGACTTAAACCACAGAAATCTGCACAGTTGCAAACCAAACCCTGGTCTGTTCCCAGGTTGAATATTCATCCACAGTATGGTCCTTTCACTCAAACCCACATTAGCAAATTCGAGATGGTCCAAAGAAGCTCCCCATTTTGTCCAGATACCAACTACAGCCAGTTATTATAAATATTCGTTCTATCTTTTGGCTATTGTTCAGTGGAATCGACTTCCCCATCATATACTAGATTCCCAGACCTAGAATCCTTTAGGTCAGTGATAAGAACAGTTTCACGCTGCATGCTCTGTCACACTTGTTTTTAGCCTCTTCTGTAACATAACTTTTAGCCTTTTAATCTTTCCTGTCTTGCATTTAATTCTTCCTTTTGCTTGACGTGACGCCTCTTTGCACCTTCCCAATAGTCCTCTCTATAGGGTTGAGGCAGTATCCATGGATAGAGATAGATGGAAAATCCTTCCGATAGCTCAAGAAATAAACAAATATTTAAGAATATTTTAGGGAAATTTTCTTATTTTATCATGAAAATTATGCTGTGTGTACTCTTTAAAAGAGCCTCGTCGAGGCGATTCTGATGAGTATATCAATGTACCATTACTTAATATAGGTCGAAAAGACATCCCTAAATTATCCCCATTTGCCTATATTTAACCCTTAGTGTCAGGCAAATATAGGCAAATTCTAGAACGAATTTCCATAGTCCAAAAACAGTTATCTTAACATGGATGTAGTGATAGAATTAACCCATTTAACGTTATGTCTAATGTAACATAAAAAGGACTTTAGCAAACTGTATGCGGCATCTGATCAGGGTCTACATTGTTTGCATTAAATACAGGAATTTTCAAAAACCAAAGTAGATCTAAAGATAAAAAAAATTACCAGATACACCTGCTATTGAAAATGGACCTGTCCAAAGAGTTATAATAGAAGCGTCCATTTGACATAAATGGGTTAATCATAGAAGCAGAAAACAGACGCAGCTTTATTATCTGTAGGCTTATATACTTGTTTGTGCGAAACGAAATAGGACGAATATGAAAGGTTGTAATTCCTTACAAGGACGAAATATTTGCGCATGCACAAATGAACTTCCGGAAATGAGTCCCTGTCCAAAAATTTACTGTTGTCCAAACTAAACAACGCAATAAAACAAATATTTAACAATGGCTAATATAGCTGAGGCTAGAATAAGAAGAGAGTTCAAAGAAGTAGTTAAAAGTGAAGAGGTACAGAACAATTTGAAAGCAAACAGAGCCTAAACCACATCTAAATTGGCGAAAAGCTCGTCCCGATTTCATGATTTCTGATTCCAAACAAGGATCCAGCATCAACAGGAGCTGTTTTCATTTTCTTGAAAAAATTCTCGTGTCGTTCACTGTAAGGGGCAGATTGACTAGTGCAGACTTTGGACATATGGAGTCCAAAAACAAGCCTGTTGGGGCATGTTATCTGGTCAAATTTCTTACTCATATAGCGTGAAACTGGGGTCACCCATCTAGGTACTAACCGCGATTTCCGTTGCTTAACTTAGTAAAAAAGCCAATCACTCTACCAGTGTTGCCATAAAAGCCGGCTTCCACAGTGAGGCAGTAGACGTGATTGTATACCTAATCCGTTGCATTTCTCCCCCGCTCTCTTGACTTTGTTCCTAAGTCATCACACACGCTAGCACACGCCTCACGAATCGAACGGCGGAGCCTACGCAACATACTAAGGACACTGTTCCATCCCACCGCTGCCACCAATGTAGCTTGAAACCGGGTCTTCTACGAAGTCAAGCACCGCGGTCACCCAACCCCGATCTCCGTTGCTTAACTTTGTAAAAAAGCCAATCACTCTACCAGCTAGTTCGACATAAAAGCTGGCTTCCACAGCGAGGCTGTAGAAGTGATTATATACCTAATCCGTTACACTCAGATTTTTGCAGCAAATTCTGCTACCTGGATTCAGACTGGTCTAATATGAAATACAGACGTTTTTTAAGTTTTCAGAATTTCAAAAATCTAACAACACAGATTAGACAAAGTGAATGCTTTTAAATCATCAAAAATCTACAAAGGAATAAAAAAAGTTGCACAGGTTTGAAAAAAGCAGGTCGACAAATTTTGTATATCAAAAATCAATTAGCTGGAGAGTACATTGGTCCCAATACACATCTTTCTCTTTATACATGGGTGGTTGGGTGAGGCAAAGGTGTGATGTATCTTGGGTCACCAGGTCGTCCAACTGATATTGGATTACAGTTGGGCAAGGCCTGCTGTTCTTGCAGCAGGTAAGGGTAGAGGGGGAATGCTTTTATTTCTTCTGTTTCTTCACTCTCATTCATTTTCCTCTTTCTCACCTGTCCCTCTCTTTCATCTCCTCTACTATCTCTCTTCTCCCTTTCTCTGGGAGATGACACAAAATGACCCAGAAGGGTTGACGTGTTGTTAAACCCCAACACAATCAATCAAGCTCTTTAAACAACATCACCTTCATATGAGTATTATGCTGGGTTTCCCGGCAACATGCTTAAAGAAAAGAATCTATTAAAAACAAAAGAAAAGAATTAAAAACATCTACATCGAACGCACAGCCATCACACTTGACTATTACAGTGCAGGGGTTTGCTGCACAAGAAAGAGAGAGCATGATAAGGCAGAAAGAAACATAGTTGATAGAAAACCAGAAACAAATGAGTAGTTTTGGTCATTGCATATTCCACTCACCAGTCCTTAACCAATCTAACCCCTGTGACGGCACCAGGGCACCCGATGTGACCATGTCCCCATCAGCATAGCTTAAGAACCTCACTTGAGCTACTTATAAGACCGGTCCTGATAGTTTAAATTGACATAAATCTAAGCAGTCGTTGATGGGGCACGCAATCTAAGGCTTTGGAAAAGTCCAAAACTATCAAGTTGTGCTGTTGTTTTTTGTCCAGGCCAGACACTAGTTCATCGGCTAGTGTGAGGATCTGAGTCTCACAACTTCTTGCCCTGAATCTGTGTTGTGCTCATCTAGGTGTTTGAGGATGTTGCTGGTAACAATGTACTCTTCTATCTTGCAGCATATACAAGTCAGGGAAACTGGCCAATAGTTGCTTGGTCTGAATTTCTCTCCTTTCTTGAATATGGAGGTTACATTGGCCATCCTCCAGTCTGTTGGTACTTGTCCACAGGGTTCTCACTAGCATTTTAAAAGCAGGAATCCTGGACTCCCCTTTTATAAAAAGAAGGAATCCCAGCCGAAAAGTTGGGAGTCCCACTACCCCAAAATAGGAGTAGGACTTTTTTTTTTTTTTTTTTTTTTTTCATAAGTCTCCTTTAATAGTGAGCATGGCCCGGGTAACTTCATTTCTATAAATGCCTAACACTATTTCTTTATTTCCACACACTTTTTTGTGTGATTTTTTTTTCCAATTGATTTTGGTCTCTGCTTTATGTTTTCTTATGCATGTAACCAACTCGTATCCTGATGTTGTTAATTCTTTCAATGGAGCTGGCCAGAAAATTAGGGTTATGTCATGTTTCACACATGGGAAAGTAGAGACATCTTTGCAGGTCAGGTAGACATGACATTCCTAAACTATTTTACTTAGTAAAGACCGCTACACTTTTAATATTTAATAAAGTCATGCAGTCAATGTTTTTAGCTTTTTATTTCAGTGGTAACAATACTTGAACTCTTCCATTATTTACTGCAAGTTAAGCAGATATTATTTTTTTTGTGGTTTCTTTAGTAAAAGATTCAAGGACATTTTCTCAGGAAATATGAACTAATCCTCCTAATGGCACCTATCTTTCATTGTACCCTGCCACACAATAGTGGCGGGGTATTATGGTTTCACGTTGGTCGTCCGTGAGTCCGTCCGTCTGTCCGTTTTTCGTTTCCGGATGATAACTTGAGTAAACATCAATGGATTTTCACCAAACTTGGTATGTGCATTGGTATTGTGGAGATCTGGTTTGGGATTGCTAATGGGCAAATTTCGTCAATTTTTGGCGGTTGTCTGCCTGAGACACGCCCATATTTTCATTTCCGGACTATAACTTGAGTAAATAACAAGGGATTTTCACCAAACTTGCTATATGCATTGACATTGAGGAGATCTGGTTTGGGATTGCTAATGGGCAAATTTAGTCAAATTTTTACGGAGTTATCTGTCTGAGACACCCATATTTTCGTTTCCGGATGATAACTTGAGTAAATAACAAGGGATTTTCATCAAACTAGCTGTATGCATTGACATTAAGGAGATCTGGTTTGGGATTGCTAATGGGCAAATTTCGTAAATGTTTACGGAGTTATCTGCCTGAGACACGCCCATATTTTCGTTTCCGGATGATAACTTTAGTAAATAACGAGATTTTAACCAAACTTCCTATATGTATTGACAGTAAGGAGATCAGGTTTGGAATTGCTAATGGCCAAATTTTGTCAAATTTTTACGGAGTTATCTGCCCAAGACACGTCCATATTTTCCTTTCTGGATGATAACTTGAGTAAATAACAAGGCCTTTTAACCAAACTTGCTATATGCATTGATATTATCAAGATCTGCTAGAGGATTGTTATCTGTCCATTGATATTATCAAGATCTGGTTTAGGATTGTTATCTGTCCCTCCGTCATTTTCTTTCCAGACATTTTCGCAACGATAACTTTAATACATAAACAAATAATTGCTATGGCGGGGTATTATGCTTGCGATGCTTTTATTGTTTTTTCGGTTGAATTCAGTACCCCACCCCTAACAAGTTCATTGCTGTCTTATTAAGTGATCTGGAGTGTTAAGTGAAACATATTTTAATCAAAACCAATTAAAGCGCTTACATATGCTATCGCAAACTTATTTATGAAATATATCTGCACATTATGATCATGCACACCTCTGTTGAGCTTCCAGCAAAACATCATTTCAGTGTTTACATTTGCACCGTGCTGCGATCAATACACGCAACGAAAAAAGTCCAAGACTTGTTTCTTGCTGAAATTTAGATCTACTGCTTTGATTCTTGGGAAAAAAAACTTGTATTGAGGCTCCTCTGGAAGATTGCTATATACAAGGTATGCCGGCCTCGGTGGCTCAGTTGGATGCGCCGTCCGACTGGAGACCAGGAGGTCGCAGGTTCAACCCCCGCTGAGGTCGGCAACATTCTTTCGTGGAGATTGATCATGAAATATTTTCTACGGTCATTCTCTCCCTTCCGCTGATTCAAGAAGGGCAGTTGTCAGTTTCTGGCGAAAGAATGTGCACAATACTGGTTAACCGCTTAGAGGACTAAGCCTGCCCAGTAAACGTGTGGTTAGGTAAACTGACCGCGCTCGACATGACCCCATTGGGTTGACTGGGCCGTAAAACCTCAACACAAACAAATGGTGCTATTTCATGTGCCAATTCCTTGAGAACTCTAGCTGGAATGGACTCGGGACTGCATGCTTTTCCCGGTTTAGCTTTGAGAGCAGCTTAAGGAGACCTTCCGCTTTGATGCTAATGTCGGCCATGGGTGGGATTGGTGTACCATCCAGGGTAGAGATGTCTTCCTTGTCTTTTGGGTCATCATGAAGTCGTTCTTTCAGGGGGGGGGCAGTGAGACTAGAACAAAAGTGGAAAGTGTGTATTATAGTCCTGGAATAAGGAAAAGTGCAAGATAGAAACAGTGGTGGGCATTTAAGGCTTGGAGTAGGTTACCTGACTGACTGATCTTTTAACCCTTGTCCTGCTGAACCCGGATATACCCTGCCTTTGCAAACAGTGTAGATCCAGATCAGTTGGCTTCTGAAGAAGCCAACTGATCTGGATCTGCACTGTTTGCCATTAAGTATGTGAATCTATATCAACAACCATGATCAAGTAATCTGATTGGCTGAAAATTAAAAATGGGTGTGGCTTCTTCATCTATTCAAGAGGACAAGGGTTAAGGCTATCAAGATCAGTCAAGAGAGCAACTGATGATTTCACTGAACAACTGTGAGAAGGTGAAAAGAGTATGTATATACAGTAATCGGTTCTAGAAGAGATCAGTCTGTATGCCAACGGATGTGGTTCTTGAGATACATGTACATGTAACAATGTGTAAGGGGGATGATATAACCTAGCAGAGGTACAGCGACATAGCCAAGATGAGTCGTGCATTAGTGCGCCGCTGTTCGAGGGTTTGCCAGCCGAAAGCATGTCTGACATGCTTGAATAGTGTAAATAATCCCTGAGGACCCAACGAGCCGCTCACCTCTGGACCATCTCAAATTTTGGACTGAGGATCCCAGACTAGAGCGGCATACTCCAGCAGTGGGCAATCAATAGCTTTGTGTGCCTTTTCCCTAAGGGCTGGGTTGGCTGTTTTCAGATTCCTTCTCAGGAAGGCTGGGAAGCCAAAGGATTGGTTTGTATTTCCAATGATTCGGGGGAAAATGGGCCTTCTAGGAGAGGCCATTTGATATATCCACACCCAGGTATTTTGCACGACATCACCTCTAGGGTCCTCGATAGTCCGCCATTTTCCCAATGCTCGCCATATATTTTGTTTGGAACTGTAGCCTTACAAATAGCACTGATGCAAAAAATCGCAAGCAGATTTTGTGCTAAATTAGTTCTCATTTTGTTGGGGATGCCCTTGAGAATAGCTAGAAATAATCCTCTCTGTAAATTACAGAGATATTTGACAGATATTCAGATGGGATTCTGATCTTGTTGACAGCTGAATATATCCAAATATTTACATTGTATAATGAAATCATTTCTGAATTGATCAACATTAACCTCCTTTGAAAATATTAGGTCTCATTCCCCTAGCATGATTGGTTGATTTTTAATAAATATTCAAATTCAGCTGTTGTCATAGGGTTACAGCAGCCATTTTACCAATGGTGGCACGCTAACAGATGGAAAAGTAATTTTCACCACACTCAGATACATGTAAATACTCACTTTGCAAAACTGATTATTTCTTTTTTGCAGTAAAAACTCGGAACAATCCATCTTTCAAAATATAATAAGAAAGAATTGATTTAATTACATTTGTACTACAGTAATCAGTAATTTCTAAATAGTCCAGGTATTTGTCTGCACAGCATTGGTTTTAGTTGTTCCCATTTACCACCTGCAGAGAGTTTTTGCTCAAAATTTGCTTTGTACCCTTAAAATGAGGAGATGCTCTAAATGCTGTTATGCATATTGCAGAAAAACATGAAAAAATGGCAAATGTACCGGGTACTCCTAATTTTAAAATAAAATGCAGTGGGAGTCCTGGTTTTGTTTAATTTTCACGCTGATTAATGCCAATGAAATCTATATTTCTCAAAATATATCTGAATGATATACACAAAAAATATGATCATTATCCTGAGGTGAAAGAAAAAATCCTGACCCACCCTACAATGTATCTTCTATAATACTCGTTCTTCAGGTTTTCAGCATATCAATAAACCACATTTTTTTTTTTTTTTGATAGCCTGGAAGGTGATATGATTTACACTACTGAGATCACCAATACACCATTTTATATTGAAATGTTTACTATACTCTTTTGAAATGTGTCTTCAAGCCACTGAATACAGACAGCAAAGGCCCTGGTCAGCCTGGCAATCTACCTATAGAATCATTGGCAGGACTTGGACTTCAGCAGGGCCCTAGATAAGGTTTTACGCAATTGGGTATCTTGGGCTATTTTTACCTTCCATTTCTCATTGAATTGGGTATCAGGATTTTTCCTTTGGGTATCCTGTTATGTTAATGGGTGCAAGAATTACTGATAATTGGGTATTTACCCCATAGATTTTTTTTTTTTTAGGTTTCTCACGACTGTGGTTCGAGCCTAGCTCGGGTCATATGTGGGAAAGCCAAGTTCTCCTTACAGATGGTCAGGTGGTTTTCCCCGGTTCTCCTGTTTTCGCCCACCTTTGATGAACGATCGGCTCGATATAAGTGAAATATTCTTAAAAGGGCCGTAAAACACAAATTAAAAAAAAAACAAACAAAAAAAAACAAAAAACCCATAGGTTTAATTCTAATTGTTTTTTTTTTTCAAGTTTTTAATTGGGTAAATACCCCAAAAGCAGCTTATCTAAGGTACAGCTGCAGCATGAGAGTCTTCAAGACAGGTGTAGCCTTGAGACTCTTCAATCACTGAGCGAACCACACTAATTTTCCTTGCTGAGCAAAATTTTTTAACCAAATAAGTCTCTTTAGGTCAGTTCTTGTTCAAGTTATTTCCCTTGGATTTTTTGGCTTCTTTCTGTAAAAATAAGCAGAAAACATTATTTGATTTTAAAGTCACATTTTTTTTCCCATAAAACTGATTATAATCAGCCTATGGGGCTCGAAAAGATATTACATGTACATGTATATTGTAGAATAATATAAAGCAGCATTAAACTGAAATATAATTTAGTTGATTCTTCTGCTTTAACCCATTTATACCAAATGGACTTTTCTACCTTCACTCTTTGGACTGATGCATTTCCAATATAAGGGGTGTCTATTTTATTATTTCCATGCTTTGAAGAAATTTCTATATTTAATGCAAACAGTGAAGACCCTGGTTAGCAGCTGCATTCTGTGGCATCTGATCTAGGTCTGCACTATTTGCCAATTTCTTTTTTATGGGATGCTAGGCATAAATGGGTAAATGTTCTAAAAGTTCATACTGAAAAATAAAATATATTGAAACCAAAATTTATTATTTTTTCTGTACCAATGAAACAGATAGAAATTGTTATTTCTTCAAAAACTGTTTCGTCTGTCAAGGAATTTTTTCAGGATTTCTTTTTGGAATTAAGATGTTATGTTTTGAAACCACATATGTTAGTGTAACTATTTAAAATTTGGTATGATTGAAATTTATGAAATTTTTATTTGTTTACAGGTTGCAAAGTGCCACATTAAAGTTGAATTATTAAATGAGTGTTTCACAGAATTGAAAGGCGAAATAGCTGGGCCTCCAGACACAGCGTATGAGGGAGGAAAGTTTGATCTGGAGATTAAAATACCCGAAACATACCCATTTAATCCACCTAAGGTAAGAGAGTCTATTTTAAATCTTAGATATGGGGCTTAAACCAAACCCAAAGGCATTATTTAACCCTTGAAGTGCTTAGATTATCACACCTGCAGGAGACATTTTGAGTTTTTATGGTATTTTTTTCATAGAAAATAAGGTTTAATATTTCATGTGAACTGCAGATGATTCATACAAAATGCCAATTCTTATTTTTTTTTGAAAAACCCCCCAAAACATTCTTATTTTTTTTTTGAAAAAAAAAAAAATAGAAACATCTACTACAAATATGCTAGGGCTTCAAGGGTTAAAAAATTCTTCAGAGTGCAGCAACAATAATACACACACGTGTATATATGCAAAAAATAATGCCATTGAATGTGTGTGAAGCAAACTTTTATTCCCTGATAAAAGCTTCAGATGAATGGAGTACCCAGTCAAGTATTTTCCTTATTTCTCTACAAAACATGTAGGTACTCATTAGAAGCACCCTAAGAATGCGCTTTTTAATGGGTACCCACAACACGAGGTTTTCATGGTGAAATAAGAAAAATACCAGTACTTTTACATACTGAAACTCCACCCCCCCCCCCCCCCCCCCCCCAAAAAAAAAAAAACCTTATCTAGGGCTCCAGATGTGTTTTTTTTTCAACTGAAAAGTACTGGAATTTCTTATTTTTCTATGAAAATATATGTTGTGGGTACTCATTAGAAGTGCCTACCTGAGGCATTTCTAATGAGTACCCACAACATGTTTTCGTGGAGAAATAAGAAAAATATTACGTGGATACCCCCTCTTATCTGTAGCTGTGTAGGGCTTTCAGTGGTTCAGTGAAATATGAGCTTGATGCATTGTCAGTTTCCTAGACAAAAATGGTAAAATAAAAGTAAAAAAGGATTGCCTTTGGAAACAAAGAACACACAAAATTACGAAAATCCGAGTCTCAGTTTTAGTCTTTTCATATACAGTACTGTAGCTTGAGAGGCTGCATACGCCCCCCCTAGCGCCAGCTTAAGCGGTATTTGATTTTCAAAATAACCAGGATGGGCTCAATGATTCCAAAGGAAATAAAATATAACCTGCACTATGGGGATACTTCTTATGGCCACCACATGGCACTAACACCAGCTACAGATGAGTAAAATAAAAGTAACAAAGGATTGCTTTGGGAAACAAAGTACACATAAAATCACGAAAATTGGAGACTTGGTTTGATTGAGTCTCTTCATATGCAACACTGTAATTTGCGAGGCTGCTTACGCCCTCTAGTGCCAGCTGTATGCGATTTTCAAAATAACCAGGATGGGCTCAATGATCCCAAAGGAAATAAAATATAACCTGCACTATGATGTTGTAATGGGAGACTTTTTACGGCCGCCACACAGCACAACACTAGCTACAGTAGAGTAAAATAAAAGTAAAAAAGGATTGCCCTTGGAAACAAAGAACACACAAAATCACGAAAATCGGAGACTCGGTTTGATTGAGTCTCTTCATATGCAGCACTGTAGTTTGCAAGGCTGCTTACGACCCCTAGTGCTGGCTTAAGCAGTATTCGATTGTCAAAATAACCAGGATGGGCGTAATGATCCCAAAGGAAATAAAATATAACCTTCACTATGATGATGTACGGGGAGACTTTTTACGGCTGCCACATGGCACAACACCAGCTACAGTAGAGTAAAATAAAAGTAAAAAAGGATTGCCTTTTGAAACAAAGAACACATAAAATCACAAAAATCGGAGACTCGGTTTGATTGAGTCTCTTCATATGCAACATTGTAGTTTGCGAGGCTGCATACATCCCCTAGCGCCGGCTTAAGCAGTATTTGATTTTCAAAATAACCAGGATGATCCCAAAGGAAATAAAATATAACTTGCACTATGATGATGTATGGGGAGACTTTTTACGGCAGCCACACAGCGCAACAACAGCTACAGTAGAGTAAAATAAACGTCAAAAAGGATGTAAGCCATGCCTAATTTCATAAATTTATGCCTTGCCTTATTCAAGGCTGCTTATCTCCACACATGCAACACTGTGCTGTGAAAAGTAAATCATAACGAGATCTTCTGGAGGTGATTGTGGCGAGTCAGTTTAGGTGGTGTAGAAGGTGGGTGTCAGTTGAAATAAGGCTGACATTTTGGCATGATCGTGGATATCCAAAATCAGGCGATGGAATTCAACCTCTTATTTAGTCTCCCATATAAACAGATGGGAATTGTAGCCCATTAAGCGAATAAGGAACAAAAATCATTTTTCTCCTGTGGTCAGATTTTGTCGTTTTTGGTGACAGACAGGCATGTAAAACTCCAGTTCTTGGAGAAATTACAAATCTTTAGTTAAATACAAAAATGTACATCACCATTTCAGTGAAGATTTAACAGGTTACTGTGTAGTTCAAAAGAAAATATATCACATTCTTTTGCCATTGCACAGAAACTAGTCATTTTATTGATGGGTGGTGCTTAAGGAGAGCAGTTGGGTGGTGATTGAGAAGACCATGGTTTTTCAACATCGTATTTCATTTGACCATGACTTGTATTTTATGGTTCAGACTATCAGTGACTTCATTCAATTGAACATTAACCTGTTCAGCCATGCAGACCAAAACCAATACCTATGCAAACAGTGTAGATCTAGATGAGATGGCTTGTAATGAGCCATCTCATCAGGATCTACACTGTTTGCCATTCTGTTTTTGATTTTAGAGTAGACTAAAGCCACTGTTTGCATTAATGGACATATCCAAATTCAAGGACAAAAGAGTCCACTTCAGAAACTCAGGGATGAAAGTTTTAAGTATAAGGGTTACAATACTGGTATTTGGACTACAGTTGTACCTGGGAAAAGGAAGTTGAAATCAGTTTAGTTTTGATTTCAGCTTCCCTTCCCCAGGTACAACTGTAGTTCAGATATCAGTATTGTAAATCAGTTTAGTTTTTCATGCGCATCTAACTGGTGATCAGGAGGTTGCGGTCCGACCCCCCCCCCCCCCCCCCCCCCCCCCCCCCCCCCCCAAGGTTGCCAACATTCTTTTGTGGAGATTGACCATGAAATATTTTCTATTGTCATTCTCTCCCTTCCGCTGATTCAAGAAGGGCATTTGTCAGTTTCTGGCAAAAGAATGTGCACAATAGTGGTTAACCCTTATCCTGCTGAATAATTTAATTAGCCGCACCCATTTCTGACTATCAGCCAATCAGATTACATCATAAAATGTTTTCATTCAAATTCACAAACTGATTGACAAACAGTGTAGATCCTGATCAGATTGCTCCTTCAGAAGCCATCTGATCTGGATCTACACTGTTTGCAAAGGTAGGGGTTGTCGTGAACAGCAGGATAAGGGTTAACCGCTTAGAGGACTAAGCTTGCCCAGTATAAGTGTTGTTAGGTAAACTGACTGTGCTCGACATGACCCCATTGGGTTGACTGGGCCGTAAAACCTCAACACAAACAAAAGTTTAGTTTTTGACTTGACTTATATTTCGTGGAATATTTCATAGAGTGATGGATCACTGACTCTGTTCAGTTTCTCATTAACTATAAGGTTCTTGATATTTAGGCCACAGTTGCAGCTAAGGAAAGTCAGTTGAAGGCCTCCCAGTCATAAGTAATTGTCCTTGACCTATATTTCATAGTTCACAAACTTTGCTCAGTTTCTTATCAGCAAAAAGGGTTAGTTTACATGTAGCTGGCCTCGTCGTCAGTGGCTCAGTCGGATGCACATCCATCTGGCGATCAGGAGGTCAGAGATTGATTATGAAATATTTAGTAGGGTCATTCTCTCCCTTCTGAGCCAGCAATCGGTGGCTCAGTTGGATGTGCCGTCCGACTGGAGAACAGGAGGTCGTGAGTTTAACCCCAGTCGAGGTCGGCAACATTCTTTCAAGGAGATTGATCATGAAATATTTTCTACGGTCATTCTCTCCCTTCCGCTGATTCAAGAAGGACAGTTGTCAGTTTCTGGCGAAAGAATATGCACAATACTGGTTAACCACAGAGGACTAAGCCTGCCCAGTAAACGTGTGGTAAGGTAGACTGACCACGCTCGACATGACCCCATTGTGTCGACTGGGCCGTAAAACCTCAACACAAACAAACAAACTCTCCCTTCTGATGAGTCAAGAAGGGCAGTTGTCAGTTTCTGATGAAAGAATGTGCATAAGTACTTGTTAAACAGTTAGAGGACTAAGCCTGCCCAGGAAAAGCGTAGTTAGGTAAACTGAGCAGCTTGACATTAACTTAATAGTGTTGACTGGGCCGTTAAAACCAAACCAACCAACAGTTGTAGTAGAAAACATTTTAATTTTTTTTAGGAAAAACAAAATGTTTGACCTTTTGTGTGAATCATCAGCCTAACAGTTGATTCACATGAAATGCCAAGCATTATTTTCTCTGAAGGATATTTCTCTGAAAAATATAATAAAAAAATCTTAGACTGTTGTCTGCCGTTGTAGTTGTGAATGGCACTTTAAGGGTTAATACATGTATGATGTATGATATTTGGCCACATAGAAATAGTCCACAATATAATCAAAGTACTGACAGCACTGGTGGGTCGATTGTCTCAATGTAGGCTGGAAAAAATTGTCCTGAATGGGGACTTTCAATTAACCCTTGACTTCCTGTACTTTAAGCAAACAGTGTTGACCCTGACCAGATGCGTCATTCTATGGCATCTGATCTGGGTCTGAACTGTTTGCCAATGTCCCAGTCCAGGTTTTACAGATAACCGTCTTTACACGGCACTCTGACGTCACAGCGACAAGAATAGCGCGGCTATAAATAACCGTTACCTGGGTTTCAGACAAAGCTGCAGTTTGATTTCATTGGTCAGTGATAATCACATGGACAACATGGACAACAACCATAAGGAAATGTTGGTGTACATGTATGTATACTTTGGCTCAATTGTAAACAAACAACCCCAAAATGAATCTCAAATAAGGTGCTTTTTTTTTCAACTGAAAAGTGTTGATAGTTTTCTTATTTCTCAACAAAAACATCTCTTCTAGGTGCTTCTAATGAATACCCACAACATATGTTTTCGTTGAGAAATAAGAAAAATATGTGGATACCCTCTTATCTGTAACAGCTAACAGCCAAAAGGCACTCTGTACTGACTTCTGACAATTTCTATTTTATTTTTCAGGTAAAATTTTTAACAAGGATATGGCATCCTAACATCAGTTCTGTGACAGGTGCTATATGTCTGGATATTCTCAAAGATCAGTGGTAAGTTTATTGCAAGCAACTGCAAATGATATGCAGTATGAGAAAAGGGCCCTTATCTCAATGTCAACTGTAAATGGAGAAGTGCTAGGGCCCTTATCTCAATGTCAGCTGTAAATGGAGAAGTGCTTGATCAGACTGCATGGCAGTGCAGACTGCTTTAGACCCTCTCTCTTTGCACATATGCCATAAAGGCTGTCTTTGTATTACCGTAATAATCAAAACTATTTGGACAAACAGGCCTGTGCAAACAGTGCAGACCAAGATCAGATGCCATAGAACATGGCATCTGATCAGGGTCTACCCTGTTTGCCACTCATCCAGTAACTATTTAGATAGTAAAATGGATAGGTTGAGGTTTTAGGACAAACACGGTCAGGAGTTAAGCTGTCCCAATGTTTAGGGTTAATTTGGTAAGCATCAAACAGAAGATGATCATAGCTCCAGGCAAAGCAGAAATTTTCAACCAAAAGGAATTAATATTTTTCTTGCTTCTCATCGAAAACATACATTACAGATACTCAGAAGTGCCTCGGCAAAGCACTTCTAATTAGTACCCACAGCAGATGTTTTCGTGAAAAAATAAGCAAAATAGAAAGGCTTCAAACTAGAAGGTCATGCTGAAAGAGTAAAAGGCTTAGCGCTCATAGTAAAATTGTCAGCTGATGACATATTGAAACATTTTTCTGATTTTCCCAGAAAAATAAGAAAAATATTGCCAATCTGTCCTCATCTGAATTAGCCAAGAGAGTGGTAACGGTTAATACATGTAAAAAGGCTGCAATAAGAAAAGCTTTTCCTTAATCATCCGGAGCCATATGACACTAGTTTTGAAAAATAAATTTTGAAGTTTTGACTGACTATAAATGTGCACATTGTTATATAACAGGATGTTCCATTGTTTTAAACATGTTTACTATGTTTCCATAAATAGCTTTATTTACAAGGTTGGGCGGTCAAAACCGCGGGCGGTTTTAACCGGTTAAAACCGCCCCGGTCAATACTCCCATAGTGGTCAATACTGGTCATTACTGGTCGATTGAAATATTGAGTGGTCAATTGAATATTTTTAGTGGTCAGCTGGAGATTATGGTGGTCAGTTGGTTGATTGATTATGGCAGATTACAGGCATAGAACAGTCTAGCAATTTGTTCATCTAACTGCTTCCACATACTACACTCTGTTGGAACGACAAACCTTCTGAAACTAGTCTTCTGAAGTTTTGGTCTCTTTGCTAGAGGCTGATCATTCGATAGAGTTTCAGGTTCAGATGTTATTTCTTCAAGTGGCTGCTTGGCAATACTTTCTGGCTTTTTAGCCCTAGACATGTTTGTCTACGAGTCTTCAGTCTTAAGACCTTAGCACTAACTTAATATTACAGTCTTTGCACCTTGCACTGTTTTTTTTTTTTTGTTATCTTCCAAAATAGTAAAGAAGTTCCAAATTGGGTCTTTAGGTTTCATTTTTGACACCTTTAGTAATAGCTTGATGATAAGATAAGATACTATCTAGATTGCATATAACTCAAAATTTCACACATTAGGAATAAAGCCTGGTGTCAGTGTATAATACAGGTATAATATCAGGGACATGTGATTGATAACTTTGGCAATTAGATCTATGTCACACCCACTGCAGTGGCATGGGGCAGCTTTTACACCTTTTAATCTGTTTCGACAGCAATTTACAGGTGTTGCAGATACTTAAATATACTTACAGACATTAGTGAATCTTCAGACATTGTTTGGTTAATTAATTACAGCCTTTTACAGATGTACTACTTCACAGGCCTAAAGATTAATGACAGGTGTATTTCACACGTTTACAATATGTGACAATTTTCTGCAATAACATCACAATTACATGTATATGTTAGCTGCTTTTTGATGTAACCTTGTGTGGTACAATCTGGTACAACATTTTTTTTTCTGTCAAACAAAATAGAACCTTTCATAAATCCTTTAAAGTCCATGATAAAATCAGCTTATTTATATTCCTGTAAATCAAAATATGAACAATTAATCTAACCTTTAAAGGATAATATAATAATAAAGAGTGTTTGGTTGAAAAGAAAGACCTGTCTATAATTCAGTGAGTCAATCCAATCAACCTCTTCAGTCGACCAGTAATTATGCCTTTTGACTTATGATTAAAAAAAAAAAAGGACCTCAGATAATTGCTGTTACATGTATTGATAAAAATTATTTGTCTTGTTCACTGATGAAAATATAGTCTAACCTCATGTACATGATGTAGGGGGAATGCTTTTAAGACCAGTTTATCAACAGGGCAGAGGCATATACGCTAGTGATTTAATCAACCCAATTGACCACCAATCGACCACCAATCGACCAAAAATGACCGGTTAAAACCGGTTTTAACCACCGGCCCGGTCAATACTCATATTGACCAGCTTTTTGCCAACCTTGTTTATTTACTATGTTTCCAAAAGTAACTTTCTAGAACAACATGTTTACAATAACATGATGTTTACATCCTTGATTCTGGACTGAGTTATTTTTGGCATGTCATGGAAGATTTAGAAGTTTCTTGATTGGAACTGGAAAGTAAGAGATGCTTGTAGTAAATTCTTTTTCTAGAACCTTCTTTGATATTATATAAGGAGAACAGATTTTCATCTGGGCGTCTTTGTATACTTTCACTGGAAATTATTCTATACTGGATTACTTTACTATTTTATTCATTCTGGACTTAAATTCTGAATTCAGGAACATTAAATTGTGGGATCAGAAACTGATATTCAAAGGATTTGTTTTATAAATTCTCGTGGATTATTTCAGAGGGACTTTGTGACATAAACTTGAAAGGTACTGTCTACTTACATTCTTTTATTTTTTTGTGGAATAAATATTGTTAATAATTTAAAACTTGTTGCTGGTTTCACTTTCATTTTTTTCTCATTACGCCTGGCTCATAACAACATAAGTGATTTGAAGTTGCTTCATAATGTTTCTTTAATGTAGATGAAGTAGAACAAATGAAAACAGCAAAGCATTTGGATATTTACATTTTTATAGTCGGTCACATGATAATGGCTGGGTATTATGGTTTCATGTTGGTCTTTCTTATGTCTGTCATATGTCTGTCTGTTGTACGCCCATTTGTATTTTCATTTCCCCCTGATAGTTTGAGTAATAGTCAGTTGATTTTTAGCTCATCTGAGCCGAAGGCTCAAGGTGAGCTATTGTGATCACTCACCCTCCGTCGTCATCGTCCGTCTGTCCGTCCGTCCTTCCGTCCACAATCTTTAAACAACATCTCCTAAACCGCTGATTGGATTTTGACCAAACTTCACAGGAATGATCCTTGGTTGTTCCTCTTTCAAAGTTGTTCAAATGGTTCCGGTCCATTGCATATCTAGGTCACAGGAGCTAAAAATAGATTTTTTAACTAAAAAAAATCTTCTTGTCAGAAACCACTGGACCAATTTCAATATAATTTTGCAGAAATGTTTCTTTGATGATCTTCTACCAACATTGTTCAAGCCATTTGGATTCGTTAAAAAACATGGCCGCCAGGGGGCGGGGCTTATTTTGCTTATATATCTATATAGAAAACTTTAAAAATCTTCTTGTCAGAAACTACTGGACAGATTTCAATATAATTTTGCATAAATATTCCTTTGGTGATCCTCTACCAAGATTGTTCAAGCCATTTGGATTTGTCAAAAAACATGGCCGCCAGGGGGCGGGGCTTATTTTGCCTATATATCTATATAGAAAACTTTAAAAACTTGTCAGAAACCACTGGACCGATTTCAATATAATTTTGCAGAAATGTTTCTTTGATGATCTTCTACCAAGATTGTTCAAGCCATTTGGATTAGTCAAAAAACCTGGTCGCCAGGGGGCGGGGCTTATTTTCCCTATATATCTATATAGAAAACTTTAAAAATCTTCTGGTCAGAAACCACTGGACTGATTTCTATATAATTTTGCAGAAATGTTCCTTTGGTGATGGTCTACCAAGATTGTTCAAGCCATTTGGATTTGTCAAAAAACATGGCCGCCAGGGGGCGGGGCTTATTTTCCCTATATATCTACATGTATATAGAAAACTTTAAAAATCTTCTGGTCAGAAACCGCTGGACTGATTTCTATATAACTTGGCAAAAATGTTCCCTTGCTGATCCTCTACCAAGATTGTTCAAGCCGTCATGATTTGTCAAAAAACATGGCCGCTAGGGGGCGGGGCTTATTTTCCCTATATATCTGTTTAGAAAACTTTAATAATCCTTTTATCAGAAACCACTGGACCGATTTCAATGCAACATTGCAGGTATGTTTCTTTGGTAACCGTCTACCAAGATTGTTCAAGTCGTCATGATTCATCAAAAAACGTGGCTGCCAGGGGGCGGGGCTTATTTTCCCTATGTATCTAAATAGAAAACTTTAAAAATCTTCTTGTCAGAAACCACTGGATCGATTTCATTATAACTTGACAGAAATGTTTCCTTGTTGACCCTCTACCAAGATTATTCAAGTTATCATGATTCATCAAAAAACATGGCCGCCAGGGGGCGGGGCTTATTTTTCCCTATATATCTATATAGAAAAGTTTAAAAACTTTCTTGTCAGAAACCAATGGACTGATTTCAATATAACTTGGCAGGAATGTTTCTTTGGTGACCCTCTACCAAGATTGTTCAAGCCGGCATGATTCGTCAAAAAACATGGCCGCTAAGGGACGGGGCATATTTTCCCTATATATCTATATAGAAAACTTTAAAAATCTTCTTATAAGAAACCGTTGGATCGAGTTCATTGTAACTTGGCAGGAATGTTGCTTTGGTGACCTTCTACCAAGATTGTTCAAGCCCTCATGATACGTCAAAAAACATGGCCGCCAGGGGGCGGGGCTTATTTTCCGTATATATCCGTATAGAAAATTTTAAAATTCTTCTTGTCAGAAACCACCTGACCGATTTCAATATTACATAGCAGGAATGTTGCTCTGGTGACCCTGTAACAAGATTGTTCAAGCAATCATGATTCGTCAAAAAACATGGCCGCCAGGGGGTGGGGCTTATTTTCCCTATATATCTAAATAGAAAACTTTAAAAATCTTCTTGTCAGAAACCACTGAACCGATTTCAATATAACTTGGCAGGAATGTTCCTTTGGTGGCCCTCTACCAAGATTGTTCAAGCCCTCATGATACGTCAAAAAACATGGCCGCCAGGGGGCGGGGCTTATTTTGCCTATATATCTATATAGAAAATTTTAAAATTCTTCTTGTCAGAAACCACCTGACCGATTTCAATATTACATGGCAGGAATGTTGCTCTGGTGACCCTGTAACAAGATTGTTCAAGCAATCATGATTCGTCAAAAAACATGGCTGCTAGGGGTGGGGCTTATTTTCCCTATATATCTAAATAGAAAACTTTAAAAATCTTCTTGTCAGAAACCACTGAACCGATTTCAATATAACTTGGCAGGAATGTTCCTTTGGTGGCCCTCTACCAAGTTTGTTCAAGCTGTCATGATTTGTCAAAAAACATGCCCGTTAGGGGGTGGGGCTTATTTTCCCTATATAGCTATATAAAACACTTCAAAAATCTTTTTGTCAGAAACCACTGGACCAATTTCAATATAACTTGGCAGAATTGTTCCATGGTGACCTTCTTTCAAGATCCAGATCCAGCGATCATGATGCATGACAAAAAAAAAACATGGCCGCTCAGGAGTAGGGCTATAAAATTTATACAAACATCTTAGAGCAGTGAACTTGGCTGAAACTTCAACAGTAAGTTTGCAAAGCTGTTTGCTCAGGTGAGCGATATAGGACCATCATGGTCCTCTTGTCACCAAACTTGGCATGTGAATTGATATTATGGAAATATGGTTTGGGATTGCTAATGGGCAAATTTCATCAATTTTTGACAAGAGTTATCTGCCCGCTACGTGATAGTGGCAGAGTATTTTTGTTTCATGTTTTTATTAGCTCACCTGAGCAAAAGCTCAGGGTGAGCTATTGTGATCACCCTCTGTCCGTTGTCAACAATTAGTTTGTTAACACTCTAGAGGTCACAGTTTTGACCCAATCTTGAGGAAACTTGCCCAGAATGTTTGCCCCTATGAAATCTAGGTCAAGTTCGATACTGGGTCACTTGAGGTCAAAAACTAGGTCACCAGGTCAATTTAAAGGAAAAACTTGTTAACACTCTAGAGGTCACATTTTTGAAGCAATCATCATGAATATTGCTCAAAATATTTGCCTTGATGATTTCTAGGTTGTTTGAAACTGGGTCACTTGGGGTCAAAAACTAGGTCACCAGGCCAAGTCAAAGGAAAACCTTGTTAACACTCTAGAGGTCACATTTTTGAAGCAATCATCATGAATCTTGCTCAAAATATTTGTCTTGATGAGTTCTAGGTCAAGTTAAAAACTGGGTCACTTGGGATAAAAAAACTAGGTCACTGGGCCAAATCAGCAGAAAACCTTGTTAACACTCTAGCGGTCACATTTTTCAAGCAATCATCATGAATCTTGCTCAAAATATTTGTCTTGATGATTTCTAGGTCAAGTTCGAAACTGGGTCACGTGGGGTCAAAAACTAGGTCACCTGGCCAAATCAGCGGAAAACCTTGTTAACACTCTAACGGTCACATTTTTGAAGCAATCATCATGAATCTTGCTCAGATTATTTGTCTTGATGATTTCCAGGTCAAGTTTGAAACTGGGTCACTTGGGGTCAAAAACTAGCTCTACTAGGTCACCAGGCCAAATCAAAGGAAAACCTTGTTAACACTGTAGCATGAATCTTGCTCAAATCAGCAGAAAACCTTGTCTAGCGGTCACGTTTTTGAAGCAGTCATCATGAATCTTGCTCAAAATGTTTGTCTTGATGATTTCTAGGTCAAGTTCTAAACTGGGTCACATAGGGTCAAAAACTAGGTCACCTGGCCACGTCAGTGTCAAACCTTGTTAACACTCTAGTGGTCCCATTTTTGAAGCAATCATCATGAATCTTGCTCAAAATATTTGTCTTGACGGTTTCTAGATCAAGTTTGAAACTGGGTCACTTGGAGTCAAAAACTAGTCACCAGGCCAAAAAAAAAAAAAAGACCTTGTTAACACTCTAGAGGTCACATTTTTGAAGCAATCATCATGATTCTTGCCCAAAATATTTGCCTTGATGATTTCTAGGTCAAGTTTGAAACTGGGTCACATGGGGTCAAAAACTAGGTCACCAGGCCAAATCAAAGGAAAACCTTGTTAACACTTCAGAGGTCACATTTTTTAAATAATCATCATAAATATTGCTCAAAATATTTGTCTTGATGATTTCTAGGTCTAGTTTAAAACTGGGTCACTTGATGTCAGTCAGCCGGCCTTGGTGGCTCAGTTGGATGCGCCGTCCAACTGGTTCAACCCCCGCTGAGGTCGGCAACATTCTTTCGTGGAAATTGGTCATGAAATATTTTCTACAGTCATTCTCTCCCTTCCGCTGATTCAAGAAGGGCAGTTGTCAGTTTCTGGCGAAAGAATGTGCACAATACTGGTTAACCGCTTAGCAGACTAAGCCTGCCCAGTAAATGTGTGGTTAGGTAAACTGACCACGCTTGACATGACCCCATTGGGTTGACTGTGCCGTAAAACCTCAACACAAACAAACACTTGATGTCAGAAACTAGGTTAGGTGTGGATCCCATTAGAGTTGGCATGGCACTTACTTGTCTGCACAATATCTTGTGAACTAGTGATTGGATTCTTACCAAATTTTCATAGATGTATAATTGAGACACAACAAAGAACGTTTTAGATTTTGGTGACCTTGATCTAATTTTCAAGCTCACAGCAGTAGAAAAACTGAAAATTCACGATGGGGGACATCTGTTTTCTCTGAAAACACTGTTATTAGTATTTCTGTTTTGATGCTACTGCTATGACCTTATCTCTAATTGTAGGGCTGCTGCTATGACCTTACGAACTGTGTTACTATCATTACAAGCGTTACTCGCTGCAGCGGAACCAGATGATCCTCAAGATGCTGTTGTAGCAAAACAATATAAAGAAAACCCAAAGATATTTTTCCAGACAGCTAGACATTGGACAAATATATATGCTGGAGGTACTCTCACATTCTTTCAGTTTTAGAATTTTATTGTATTTTTGGGTTGAATGTTTACAGTCGAGCCATAGTATACGAACACCTAAATTTTATTAAGATAGTTGTCAACGTGTATATCATTGATTGATCTGTATATCATTGACCGATGTAATGAAACCACCCGTTAGACGAAATCCAGGTAGCGGTTATTTATAGCCGTGCTATTCTTGACGCTGTGATGTCAAGAGTGCTGTTAATAGAGGGTTATTTGTAAAACCTGGACTGGGGCATTTGGGGACATTGGCAGACGCTGCAGACCCAGATCAGATGCCTCATTTTGTGGTGTTTGATCAGGGTCTGCACTATTTGCTTAAATTACAGGAAGTAAAGGCTTAAATGAAACAGTCTTAAGTCCCCATTCAGGACCATTTTCCCAGCCTACACTCGGAGACAATCGACTCATCAGTGCTGTTAGTGCTTTGATTATTGTACAACTGTAGGTGGAGCTGGTTTAGCCATAGCTCCAGATGAGATAGGATATAAGATAGTTTTCTTGTTTCTCCATAAAAATAAACATTGTGGGTAATAATTAGAAGCGTCTCACTGAGGCACTTTTAATGAGTGCCCATAACATATTTTTCATAGAAAAACAAGAAAAAAAAAACAAAAAACACCATATGATGTCTGGAGCTATGTGTACCATATACTGACCGCGCTTGACATGACCCCATTGGGTTGACTGGGCCGTAAAACCTCAACACAAACAAACAAACCATATTTAGCCAGGCCTCAAGGTTATAAAACTTTTTTCATGCTCAACTCAGCTGAGCATGAAATTTTCTCAGCTGAGCATGAAATTTTCTCTGCTAATTAATATGAAAATGCCAACTTTAGTTAGCATTTTCAGATTTATTAGCAGAGAAATTTTCATGCTCAGCTATGTTTAGCAAGAAAGAATTTGAAAGTATTAGTAATCTGAGATTTATTAGTAGGACAAATTTCATGCTCAGCTGATTTTAGCATGAAAAAAGTTATATAACCTTGAGTCAGAATCAGAGGTTTTCACTTCTGCTTTGTGACCTCACCTGCTACCTACCTGTACTTTGTATTTATTCCAACTAAAATCTTTAAAAATCTACATCTAACTTTGTAACAGATATAGAAGTTTTTTTGTTAAATAAAAATATGATTTTTGTTGCGACTGCCTTAGCGAAGCAGGAGGGATCACTTTCCAGTGTCATCGTTTGCATTTGCGTTGTTGTCATCATTGTCAGCATCACCAGTGTTAAGTCTCTGTGTTTCTCAAACACCAAGGCTTTCTAGGCTAATGAAAATTCATACATACATCTGCCATGATGCGACCTGCCCACTGCCATCAACTGTTACTGACCTTGACCTACTTTTCATCATTCATGCTTGGCTGAACAATGTTTGATCTGTGCGTTTAGCTCTGTTTCATAAACACTAACTGCAGTCGCGACATAGTCACTGAATGTCTATGTCACAACTGATGGTAATGTTCATGAAGCGAAGCTAAACGCACAGACCTAAACATTGTTTTGCCAAGCATGAAAAGTTGTTCTTATGTTGTTCTTATTTATTCTTAAACTGTGGTGTTATGCTGGTGACAAATGTGGTCTAGAAAGTCTGTTTGCTGTCTGTCAGAATATTCACATAGGCCCAAATAGAGGGACTACTCTGAAGTTAATTTTGTGTCCTTTTTCTAGCCAAAGCCGGCCTCGGTGACTCAGTTGGATGCGAGTCCGACTGGTGATCAGGAGGTTGTGGGTTCGACACCCACCGGGTCAGCAACATTCTTTTGTGGAGATTGGTCATGAAATATTTTCTACGGTCATTCTCCCCCTTCTGCGGGGTTTCAAGAAGGGCAGTTGTCAGTTTCTGGTGAAAGAATGTGCACAATACTGGTTAACCGCTTAGAGGACTAAACCTGCCCAGTAAAAGTGTGGTTAGGTAAACTGACTGTGCACGAAATGACCCAATTGGGTTGACTGGGCTGTAAAACTTCACAAACAAATTTTCTAGCCAAATGTATTCCATTGATTTGCAGCAAGGGTACATTTTGGTCCATGAATTACAAAGTACTCTAGAAACTCTTTGTATTATTTAGTTCTGACATTTGCTTTTCTTCCAAAAGATATGAAAAAATCTCCTATGAGGGAAGACTGTTGAATTATGGTTACAATAATAGATTTACCGGTACCCTTAGTATTGAGATAGACAGGCCTGAGCAAACAATGTAGACCACCAGATCAGAAGTGTCTGTGTGGCTGATTGGTTAGTGCTCCTTTTGGATTACGTGGTCTCATCTAAGTATTGAGACCGACAGGCCTAAGAAAACAATGTAAACCACCATATCAGAAGAATCTGGGTGGCTCCTGACTTTTGGATTACATGGTCTCACCTTAGTATTGAGACAGACAGGCCTGAGCAAACAAAGTTGACCACCAGATCAGAAGTGTCTGGGTGGCCGAATGGGTAGCACTCCTAACTTTTGGATCACAAGGTCTCGAGTTGGAATCCCTCTGGAGGCAGAATTCAGCTAATGACTATGGCACTTTATTGCACAGAGCCTTTTATCTTAATATGACTTAAATAATTTTAAAAGGGCTGTAAAGCATCAAATCATCATCATCAGACTGGATAAGACACCACAGAATGTGACATCTGATCAGGGTCTACACTGTTTGTCACTCATCCAGCAGTTTTTAGACACATCAACATGGAGTAAAATAGACCTGTCCAAATTCAAGGGTTTAGTGAATCCATATACTTAGGGTATATATTTGGTACCCATAGGCCTAAATAAGAGTGGGTATCGGGTTACTATTTTTCTTATTTCTCCATGAAAACATATGTTGTGGGTACTCATTAGAAGGGCCTCGGTGAGGCGCTTCTAATGAGTATCTCAACATATGTTTTCGTGGAGAAATAAGAAAAATATCAACACTTTTGGACTGAAAAAAGCGCCTTAACTAGAGCTATGGACTACCTCACATTATAACTATTGTTTTCCAAATTTCAGGGCCTAAAAGAGAAGCAGAGTTAGAAGAAAAAGTAACACAAGCCAGCAGTATGGGTTTTGATGCGGTAATAGCACTTTTAAGTTATACAGAGTTCTTAGACCACTAAATCTCATAGGACACTGTTTATGACTCTTTAACACTTAACATGCTGAGTAAAAAATTAAGCAGAGCCGGCCTGGTGGCTCAGTTGGATGCACGTCCGACTGGTGATCAGGAAGTTGCAGTTTCAACCCTTGCCGGGTCAGCAACATTCTTAATGTGGAGATTGATCGTAAAATATTTTCTATGGTCACTCTCTCCCATATGCTGATTCAAGAAGGGCAGTTGTCAGTTTTTGGCAAAAGAATGTGCATGAAACTGGGTAACTACTTAGAGGACTAAGCCTGTCCAGTAAATGTGTGGTTAGGTAAACTGACCACGGTCGACATGACCCCATTGGGTTGACCGGGCCATAAAACCTCAACACAAACAAACAAAAAATTAAGCAGATGGCACTTTGAAATATGTTTCTTTTTGTTTTTTTCCCTAGAAAATAGTCTTTGACATAACATGCAAATTGTCTTCTTAAAAGACTACATGTATTTGCATGAAATGTCAAAGTCTGTTTTCTCCTTTGAGATGATATGCATGAAATGTCAAAAGTCTGTTTTCTGGGAAAGATAAACATGAATTTATTGTCTTTTGAATTTGCCTAGAGGGTGATAAAGGTTTAGAGGGTAGTTTCATAATAAAGACTTCCAGATTTTTTACCTTTTTAACGGGTCTTTTTTTACATGTTTTGATGCCAGAGTTTGTCAAAATGTATAACTATGATAGTTCTGCAGTCGATATGAACAATGCTTTAACTTAAGCATATCTTCAGATAAGGCGCTTTTTTCATCACAAAAGTATTGATACTTTTCTTATTTTGCACAAAACTTGTGGGTACTCATTAGAAGTGCCTCACTGAAGCAGTTCTAATGAGTACCCACAACATGTTTTCGTGCAGAAATAAGAAAAAATAGTATGTGGATACCCCCTCTTATCTGGAGCTATGATAAGTCTTGAATGGTTGCTTTGAAAATGAAACAAGAAAGATATCTAGAGAATATATTGTCTTTACACGGGTTGAGGCCTGGTAAACCATATGGCTCAACCATTTTCCAAATTCGCTGAAGCTTTTTACATGTCACATAAGCTATCACACTCTTTTTGGTTTTGGACTTCACAGAGGGACTGCAGTCAGGCAAGTACTGAGTACTCACTCTTTGAACTTAATTTAACCCTTGTCCTGATAAACCCGGATATATCCTGCCTTTGCAAACAGTGTAGATCCAGATCAGTTGGCTTCTGAAGAAGCCAACTGATCTGGATCTGCACTGTTTGCAATTAAGTATGTGAATTTATAGCAAAAATCTGGATCTAGTAATCTGATTGGCTGAAAATTAGAAGTGGGCATGGCATCTTAATTTATTCAGCAGGACAAGGGTTAAAAAAAAACAACCAACAGCCTGTGGGCTCCTGAATGTTTGCAGGTCTAATATATAAGGGAAAGTCAGTGGTAGTCTAAACCCTAAAAGAGATACTGTTGCGTTATTATCCCATTATATCAGGTTCAAAGTAAGTTGTTTTTTATCCCCACGCTTTAGGGATTTGAATATTGTGAAAGCCTCAGTCTGTCCATCAGCTCATCTGTCATGCTATCTGCTCTTAAATAACTGGGTGGAATTTAACAAAACTTGCTACATGACCTCCATGTGGTAAGGGTGTGCAAGGGCAGCATTATTTTCCGTTTGTCTGTCAATCAGTCAGTTCGTCTAACTGTCAGACACGCTATCTCCTAAATCACTGGACAGAATTTAACCAAACTTGCTACATGACTTTGGTAAGGGTGTTCAAGAGCAACATTATTTTTCTGTCTGTTAAGTTATTAACAACATTAGCACCAAGTGGGGATTTGAGATTGCGTGCCATTGACTTGCTATCTAGTTTGTTTTGTTTTTTGGTTATTTTTGTACCAAAATATATCTTGTGAGTACTAACAGCCTAAATTATTGCTGCTTTGATGCTCTGCATTTGGCCACCTGTGCTTCATCTAGTATCAGCACAGTTCTGGTTAAGGTATTTATGCCCCCAACTTCGAAGAAGTTGGAGGTGCATATTGCTTCTGGGAGGTTTGTGCGTGCGTGCGTGCGTCCGTCCGTCCGTCCGTGCGTCCGTCCGTTAGGCTTTTTGATGCATAGCATAACTTCTAAACCATACATGCTAGGGTTTTGAAATTTCATATATGGATTCTTCATGAAAAAATAGCTGACCCGTTTTTTTTTCCCATCAGGATTATGCCCCTTTTCTTGAGTTATGGCCCTTTGAAAAAATTTAGATGAAATCTTGTCAGCAAAATATCTCAAAAGCTATTGAAACTAGAGCCTTGAAACCTGGTGAATAGATTGGTATTGATGAGTAGATGACCTGATTAACTTTTGAATAAATTCTGAAAATTACTTCATGAGTTATGGCCCTTTATAACTTTGGGCATTTTTACAATTGCACACTTCTTGATGCATAGCATAAGTTTTGAAGTGTACATGCTAGGGTTTTGAAATTTCATATACGGATTCCTCATGAAAAAATAGCTGACACGTATTTTTTTTCTTATCAGGATTATGCCCCTTTCCTGAGTTATGGCCCTTTGAAAAAATATGGATGAATTCTTGTCAGCAAAATATCTCAAAAGCTATTGAAGCTAGAGCCTTGAAACTTGGTGAATAGATTGGTATTGATGAGTAGATGACCTGATTAACTTTTGAATAAATTCTGAAAATTACTTCATGAGTTATGGCCCTTTATAACTTTGGGCTTTTTTACGTTGCACATTTTTTGATGCATAGCATAAGTTTTGTACTGTGCAGGCTAGGGTTTTGAAATTTCATATATGGATTCCTCATGAAAAAATAGCTGACCCGTATTTTTTTTCCCATCAGGATTATGCCCCTTTCCTGAGTTATGGCCCTTTGAAAAAATATAGATGAAATCTTGTCAGCAAAATATCTCAAAAGTTATTGAAGCTAGAGCCTTGAAACCTGGTGAATAGATTGGTATTGATGAGTAGATGACCTGATTAACTTTTGAATAAATTCTGAAAAGTACTTCTTGAGTTATGGCCCTTTGTCATTTTGGGCATTTTTACCTTGCACACTTTTTGATGACCGGCACAGTGGCTCAGTGGTAGAGCGTCCGCTTTGTGACCGGGAGGTTGCGGGTTCGATCCCCGGCCGGGTCATACCAAAGACTTTAAAAATGGTACTAGCTGCTCTTTCGCTTGGCGCTCAGCATTAAGAAAGTAGAGCTAGCACTGGTCAGCTCAGTGTCAGTATAATGTGACTGGGTGGAATATCATGTCAAAGTGTCTGGGGCTTGATATTTCAGTGAGGCAGCACTCTAAAAGTGAGCATTGAGCTCCCTGCCACATCCAGACACCGTCGCGATATGACTGAAAAAGGTTGAAAGCGACGTTAAGCCCAAATCAAACAAACAAAAACACTTTTTGATGCATAGCATAAGTTTTGAACTGTGCATGCTAGTTTGAAATTTCCTCATGAAAAAGTAGGTGACCCATATTTTTTTTCCTATCCAAATTATCTCCCATTTTAGAGTTATTTCCCTTTTAATAAAATAACATTGAAATCTCGTATATTTGTATTGTTGTTATCGTCATGGGCAAGCAATGTTGGAGTCAAGCAGTGTTAGTGTCAGGCAGTTGGGGGCATAGTGTTTTACAAACACCAGCTCTAGTTTAATTTTTAATTTCAACCAAAAATGTTGATACTTTTCTGATTTTTCCACGAAAACATATTTTGTGGGTACTCATGAGTCTAATGAGTACCATAACATTTTTTTGTAAAGAAATTATAAAAACAAAAAAATGTCTGATACCCCTCTTATCTAGAGCTGTGTGCCAGTATTTACAGCTGAACCTCAATAGCTCGAACACCGATGGCTCGTTTACCATGGCCGATTCCAACTCATTTTTGAGTCCCTATAAAATTCTTCCGATAACTCAAGAAAAAAAAGCATTTAGGAATTTTTGTGAAATTTTCTGATTTTATCTTGAAATTGTATGTTGTGTGTACTCATTAGAATTGCCACAGCATGGCAATTCTAATGAGTTCACTCAACATACCATTTTAGTATAGTTCAAAATACATATGTACTTCCCTAAATTTCCCCATTTGCTTCCTGACCTGGTACTATGATTAACCCATGTCCCGAACAAAGTTTTATGGTCCCAAAGATGTTGGAGCCAAGGAGGTTCAACTCAGTACACATATATTTAATTTTCTTTTGCAGCATAAAGCACGGGTGGCATTATCTTCACACAACTGGGATTTAGAACAGGCAACAGAAGCACTTCTAGGATCTTAACGTTATTTTTAACTTGTTAGAGACTTCTTTAAATTGAAACCATTTTTCGCGAGGCCGTTCACAGAGTGTCAGTTCTGCATCAGTGATCACCATGGACGTCGCACATGCATAAAGATCAAAATACACCAAATGAATGTGTGTCATCAGTCAAGGATGATTCACTTCATTAAGTTGAAGCTGTATGGGGCATGATACCATTGCTCCAGATAAGGCCAATTTTTTTTTTTTTTTAGCAGAAAATATTGTGGGTACTCATTAGAAGCGCCTTGATGAGGCACTTCTAATGAGCACCTACAACATATGTTTTCATGGAGGAATAAGAAAAATACTATGTGGTTAGCCCGGCTTATCTGGAGCAGTGGACATACAGTGCCATATTTGTTATATGAGCCAGTTCAAATGGAAAGAAGCCTTTGTGTTTATCATGCATAGTTCTACTCTGGATAAGGTGCTTTTATGAAGAAGGTTTGATGTTGTTTTTTTCTTATATCTAAGAAAACATAGGTTGTGGGTACACATTAGAAGTGCCTCAGTGAGGTGCTTCTAATGGGTAGCCACATTGTATATTTTGGTACAGATTTAAGAAAAGTATCTTGAGACCCCTCCTATCTATGCTAGGTATTATGTGGACAGCACATTCGCACAGTTTGATCAAGGTCTTTCTTTTCTTTTTCTGGGGAAGTGTAGGCGTTTTAGAATCATAGCTCCAGATAAGGTGTGTTTTATTTTGTCAAGCAAAAAGTATCAATAGTTTTCTTGTTTCTCCATGAAAACTTACATTGTTATTACTCATTTGAAGCAGCTCAGAGAAATAAGAAAAATACAAATTAGCAAAATAAATACAAAAGTGCCTAATCTAGAAATACTGTATTCAGTCCAACTACCCCACATACATGTATCCCTATAGACACACAGTACAGTCAAGCAGCTCTGTAGTATTCAGATTACAGGCCATGTATCTACTTCTTTATAAATGCATATGTTGTTGGTACTGATTTGAATTTCCTCAACAAGTCAAGGCAGTTCAAATGAGTACTAACAACATATGCTTTTTATAAAGACTATCAGAAAAAAAAAAATGCATAAACATCAGCAAATAATTTTTTGCTGATCTTTTTTTTAAGTGTCCTTTTAGTAGGTAGATATATATTTTACCACAAGTTTTCCCAGTAATTTTGAAAAACCTAAGCGCACAGTGCAGTAACTACTCTCTTTCAACATCTTTTGGAAAGTCGTTTTTTGCTTAGCATTTTACTCAAAAGAAATAAATTAGCAAAATTTTGTCATGATTCAGTGCAAAACCTGCCAGCCTCGGTGGCTCAGTTGGGTGCGCATCCAATTGGTGATCAGGAGGTTGCGGGTTCAACCCCTGCCGAGTCGGCAACATTCTTTTGTGGAGATTGATCAGGAAATATTTTCTACGGTCATTCTCTCGGAGATTCATTATGAAATATTTTCTATGGTCATTCTCTCCCTTCCACTGATTCAAAGAAAAAAAATAAAATGTGCACAATACTGGTTAACAGCTTAGAGGTCTAAACCTGTCCAGTAAAAGTATGGTTAGGTAAACTGACCGCCCTCGACATGACCTCATTTGGTTGATTGGGCCCTAAAACCTCAACACAGCAAACAAACAATGCAAAACTTTTTGTCATAATGACCTATGCCCCAAAAGGTTTATTCTATTCAATAGAAATATTGATATTCAATAATGAATTTGCAAAATTCCATTTTTCCCATAGTATAAATGGCTTCAAATTATGCAAAAATCCTTAGTTTGGATGTGAGTTTTAAACAAGTTCCACTTGTTTAAAATTTCTGAAATTTTCACAATATTGTTATGGGACATCAATAATGTAAAATCAGTGAAGAAAAGCAAAAAATAACTTCTATGAAATTTTTCCAAAAATCCAGTTTACTATAGAAACTGCATAGGTCAGACCGATTTTTGTCTGTGAAATTAATTTTACAGTAAATATTTATAAACAAAGCATGGAAACAGAAAAGACAAATGGTTCCTGATGAGATATTGTTAGTCAGAACAAAACATCATTTAGAATAAAACGCCAAGCAAAAAACATCTTTCCAAAGAATGTTGAAAGGACAGTAAGTTGAATACGGTATGTAAAACCACAGCCCTAGAAATGTCAGTTTTACGTAAGCAAAAATTATTGATATTTTATTTCTCCGCGAAAAAGTATATTGTGGGTACTCATTAGAAGGGCATTGAGAAGGCACTCCTATCAAGTACCCACAACATACGTTTCTGTTCATAAATAAAAAAATTTTTCCATGGATATCGCTATTACCGTAAAATCTCTAACAGACGCCCGGGCGTTTATTAGAATCATTACCTTTCATGAAGAGGGGGATGGGCGTTTATTAGAGGCTATAGAAACCTGCAAATCACATATGAAGGTCCAAAACGATCAGTTTCTTTCTAATGGCCGCCATCTTGTTTTCTCAAAAAATGACTGGTGATACAATAGTCGTGCCTTAGAATAGAATAGTAGTAGTACCACATCTCTCTTTACTTTGCGAGTATCATTAACACTTTTCTCGTTTCGCGTAAAATGGCAAAATACATAAAACCTTTATTTTGTTTGACTTGTTTAATTTCCGATCCTTCGAATCCAATGTCACAAAAAGTCCCTATGAATCAACATCGGAGGCAAGGCTCTCCTGTCTGTCTGTCATTTAGCTTCATTAACAAGTATAGTTTGGCCACTGAGGCTTCATTAGGGAGTATAAGCTAACATGATGAATTTATAATACACGATCTCCCGCATCGGGCCTCTTTGCAGTTCTGCAAATATGCTGCCAGCTGCGATTACGTATTATGAATTTGCGAGGGGCAGTCAAACGTGTGTACTGACATTAAATCAGCTGAATTTATTGAAGATTTAACCCTTTATATGACAATGGAATCTTCCGCCCAAAGACGTATAAAATTGTATTATTTACGTCCTTGTTCCGCCTAATAAGTTTTGAGCACTCCTTTTGCAGTAATAGGTTTGTTTTGTTTATGGTAAAATTAACAGAAACGTGTGAACTTTAAGCAAACAGTGTAGACCATGATCAGATGCCGTGGTGGTCGATGCGGCGTCTGATCTGGGTCTACACTGTTTGCCAATGTCCCGCTAGGCATACCGTATATTGGCTGGATACTTCCAATGGTTGACTAATATTTTTTCAACTTATTATGCAGTGTAGTGTAATCAAATTTAATTTTCTGTGTAGTTGTAGCTCATTGTTTATTGATCAACCCTAATCGACCACGTGTTTATGGACGCTGGCTCTAAAACTTTCCGCGGGAAAATGCTGCGGTGCCGCCTTTGATGTTAGGAAGACACGCGTCAAACACACGATGGCGGTCAGCAAGATCGTGTCGGTCAAATGTGTTATTAAAGGTCACCATGTTTACCGGATTACTTATTCTTGTGGGACAAACTTGGATTGTTTCTTTGAGCCTGATAATCAGCATAGTGACAGTGCGATCATTGTAAGGAAAGGCGATAATACTGTCGGACATATTCCGGAAGGTTTATGTCAGTCTTTGACACAGTTGCACAAGGAGGGCAGTATTGTTCATATCACTTCTGAAATTACTCCGCTGCAGAAGGGACTTTTGTTCAAGGCGGAGGACTGGAAATTCCCTGTATTTACGATTTAATTTGGACCACAAGAGAAAAAGATTTTTGCGTTCGGCGATCAAGCAACAAATTTGGAAACTTTCAGCATAAGGTAAGGTCTTTTTTTTTCCAGTGGGCGTTTAATAGAGGCTGTAATTTTTCGAGAATTGTCCAAAAAAATCGCCATTTTTAACATCCAAATCGGGGGGTGGGCGTTTATTAGAGCCTGGGCGTCTAATAGAGATTTTACGGTATCTAGAGTTCTGTTGTGCATAATCTAAGTGCCCTTTTTGTGTGATGTGCAGGGCTCCAGATAAGGCACTTTTTCAACCAAAAGTACTGAAATTTTATTTCTCCTCAAAAACATGTTGTGGGTACTCATTAGAAGCACCTCACTGACGCACTTCTAATGAGTACCCACATATGTTTTCGTGAAGAAATAAGAAAAAAAATCCTGGATATCTCTTATCTGGACCTATGGACATGGCTAATGTATGAGTCAGATCATGGGAAAACCTGCCGTGAGGCATGCATGTTAACACTTAAAGTGGTAACCACAACTGCAGCAGATGACATGTTGATTATAATGCCCCTGCCATAAAATGGAGGAGGGCATATAGTTTTACCCTTTGTCATACGTACATCCTTCCATTCATCTGTGTGTCTATCTGTCCATCAGTCACACTTCATAGTACTGTTTGTGTCTCCGTATCTCCTATGGATTTCAAGGTTGAAACTTACACCATAGTAAGGATATAGTCTGAGCATGTGCATAAAGGAACTCTGAATTATTGGTAGAGTTACCCCTTGATTTACTTAGAAAATTTGCCCTATTCAAACTGGCAGTAGTTGGGGCATACACTCCCTTTAGGGATAATCTTGTTTGTTTTGTATTTTACAGAGAAAAGAAGGCTTGACATTTCATGTGAATTGTCAGCTTAGCAGTTGATTCACATGAAATGCCAAGTCTTATTTTCTCTGAAAAAAAAAAAAAAAAAAATGATAAAAAATTTAGACTGTTGTCTGCTATAATTTTGCTTAGCGCTTTATTGGGTGACAAGTTATGGTCCAGACCATGTTGGGGTGCAGTCTGGTTGAGTATTCTTGTGTACACAATTTTTGGCTTTGCAGATGGAGAGAGCAAATAGTAAAGCACTAAATGACTGTTACTGACCTTTGTTGTTTACATTTTAGTATAAGCATACCCTATTACCCTAAGTATCGGTCAAGCATGACTGAGCAAAGAGTGTAGACCAGGGCCAAGTTGTTCAAAGCATGACAAGCTCGTTAACTGTTGTAGCTAAGGTATTTTCAAATACATTGATAATTTTGCTGCAAAAATGTGAGTAGCTTTTGCATTGCAAATGCAAAAGCTACACACATCACACATTTTTTCAGCAAAAATATTTTGCATTGCAAAAGCTACTCACATTTTTTCAGCAAAAAATATCAATGTATTTGCCATGTTTCAAAGTAGAAATTTTAATGTCGCGTTAGCTAACAACTTGGTTACATTTTAAACAACTGGGCCAAGATCAGATGTCACAGAATGTGGTGTCTAGTCAGGTCTGCGCTGTTTACCATTCATCCGGCTGTTTTAGAAACCTCAACAGGTTGTAAAAGGAACTTTTCAAATTCTTTTGGAATTTATTTATCTTCACTACAGCTGGTGTTAGTACCATGCTGTGGATGCAAATCGTCTCCCTACACTTCCCTGTAGTTTAGTTAATATTCTCTGATCCTTTGTGATCATAGGTCTAGATAAGAAACGGTATCAGGTAAATATTTTTCTTATTTCTCCACAAAAACATACGTTGTGGGTACTCATTAGAAGCACCTTGGCGAGGTGCTTCTGATGAGTACCCACACCATATGTTTTTGTGAAGAAATAAGAAAAAATATCAATACTTTTGGATTGAAAAAAGCATCTTATCAAGAGCTATGGTGATCATTGAGCCAATTCCTGGATTTCTGATGATGCCTAATTGGCCGATACTAATTAATCTGGCCCAGAAACCTTGACAGCAGCTTTTTAGCTCACCTGGGCCAAAGGCTCCAGGGGAGCTTATAGGATGGTAGTCCAACCTGCGTCTGTCCATTAGCATCTTTGACCAGTTATATCTCCGCAGTCTGCAGACTGATCTCAGTCATTTCTCATCTGTACCATGCCTCCGGTGGGGGATTGATGACATAAGCTTTCCTTGGAAATTAAATGAAAAAAATGTTTTTGCTATGGCAACCACTAGGTGCCATAGACTTACAATGGGAAAATGCTTGTTATGTGCATAACTCCTTCAGTTTTGATCGGATCTTCCTGAAACTTGCAGATAAGGAGGACATGGATGAAATCTCGGATGATTAAGAAAACTGGCCAGATCAGGTCACAAGAGTTACATCCCCTTGATAATTGAAAAAGCCCTAGTTTGACTTTGTCATCAGTATAACTCATTCAGTTTTGTTTGGATCTTCCTGAAACTTGCAGATAAGGTGGACATGGATGAAATCTCGTGCGATTTCAAAACCTGTCCAGAGCTGTTAATTTAGAGTTAGAGTTAAATCCCTTTGATGTCTTACTTTGTCATCAGCATAACGCATTCAGTTTTGATCAGATTATTTCTTTTAGAGTTACATCCCTTTGATTGCTGAAACCGCCTATTTTCAACTTTTTCATCAGTATAACTCCAGTTTTGATCAGATCCTGAATCTTACATATAAGGTCCTATAAGGTCGATTTCTGTTTGGAAAAGCTTATTTGTTGATGGTTGAGCTGCAGCTTGGTTTGACTTACTGTTAGAGCAGTCATTAACCCAGATAACCCATTTTAGTCAGGAACCCCCCCCCCCCCCCCCCCCCCACACACACACACACACACACACACACACACAAAAAGTAATAGATCTGATCAGGGTCTATACTGTTTGCATTAAATAAGGAATTTCTTTAAAACATAGTAGTAATAAAAACAAACCAGACACCCTGCTATTGGAAATAGATGGATCCAAAGAGTTTTGTTAGAAGAGTCCCATAGTCCCATCGATGTAGTCATTGACCAGATAAGAGAGGTAGCAAGAAAAATGTTTTTTTTTTGTTTTGTTTTTTGTTTTGTTTTTTTATTTCTCCATTTCTCCATGAAAACTTGACCAGGTAGTTGGACGAGTACCACACCGTGCAAGCCACAGCATGAGAAAGAAGTCATTATGTTATGCATGCAATGAAGGCCCACATCGGCTTGCAATTAAGTGGTGCCCGTCGAGTGAAGAAATGCCTTTAAACGTACCTGAAATGCACAGATTCAGATCAACCTGTGCATGCCCAAAGTATCTGCATCGTCCGACTGGAGACCAGGAGGTCGCGGGTTCAACCCCCGCCGAGGTCGGCAACATTCTTACGTGGAGATGGATCATGAAATATTTTCTACGGTCATTCTCTCCCTTCCGCTGATTCAAGAAGGGCACTTGTCAGTTTCTGGCAAAAGAATGTGCACAATACTGGTTAACCGCTTAGAGGACTAAGCCTGCCCAGTAAACGTGTGGTTAGGTAAACTGACCACGCTCGACATGATCCCATTGGGTTGACTGGGCCATAAAACCTCAACACAAACAAACAAATGCGCAAAGTATCATCCAGGTCTTTGCTCTCCATTCATACATTCTATAGTATCCAATGATCCTGTTAGCAGTGAAGGCCCTGATCGGACGTGCAGGCTGATCTGGACCTTCACTGTGGGCATATGTCCAAAGACATGGCATGGCCCATGTGATCATTATGTCCTCCCACTGAAGAGGAGGGAGACACATTGATTTTGGTGTGGATCACGATGGCTTCAATGTTGGTGTTGGCGTTGGCGTTTGTGTCAGATTTTCTTCTCTGCACAATATCTTGTGAACCAGTTGTTGGATTCTTAAAAACATTTCATGGGTATTTAACTGGGACATAGCAAAGAACTGATTAGGTTTTGGTGACCTTGACCTAATTTTCAAGGTCACAGTGGTAAAAAAACTGAAAGTCCATTTCCAGATTCGCTGGATGCTGCAGAATAGATTGAGAAACAGAGAAAGCATACTGTAGGAGTACACAATCTGATCTGGGCCATTGTTATTTACATGCCATAATGATAGTGTTCAAATATGGAAAAAATAGAGAATAATATGTTACAACTGTTGTCATGTTATTACAGAATGACATCATGCCTTATTCAGTTTTATTGTTAGTGTGCATTTATATAGTTGGGTACTCAAGTATTGTTTTAACCCTTTCACCCCTGAGTCTGAAGTAGACTTTTCCGTTCTTGTGTTTGGACATTTCCACTGGCGCAAATAGGGGTTTCAGTCTAAAACCAAAAACTGAATGGCAAACAGTATAGATCCTGATGAGATGGCTCGTTATGAGCCATCTCATTTGGATCTACACTGTTTGCATAGGTATTGGTTTTGGTCAGCCGGTCTGAAAAGTATAAAGATTTTACTTGCAACAATATTCATTATGAACAGACAGTGTCATGCCATGCCCTATGAACATAGTGACAGCACAGTTTTTAAATTACAGAGAATTTTGGAACTGCCTTTTCCTGATCAATTCCACTGTTTCTACATGTGTCACAGAAAAAAGCAAAAAAAAAAAAGCCACAGAATGCCGATGTTCAAAGAATTAAAGTTCTTAAAGTTTAGATAGAAAACTTAGGTTTCTATTATCAGCAATGGGTTTTGATATTGCGAATGCTTTAGCAAGCAGGACTGACATAGGAATCATTCTTTGGCATCATTGTTGGTGTTATAGTCATTGTTGTTGGCATCAACAATGTTAAGTCTGTGCGTTTAGCTCCAATTTTTGAACACCAAGGTTTCTAGACTAATAAAATTTCATAAATACATCCACCATGATGCAACCTGCCCACTGCCATCAGCCGTTACTGACCTTGACCTACTTTTCACCCTTGGCTGAACAATGTTAGTCTATGCATTTAGCTCCATTTCTTAGAAATACCAGCAGTCAGGACACAGCCTTTTGGTGAATTTCTTGTTTATAAAAATTTGCATTGTTCCAATAACCTATTTTAGTTTGGAGATCTCCAGAAGGGTAATTGGGCAGATCAGATGTGGCAGAATGTGGCGTCTGATCAGGGTCTCCACCATTTGCAAATAGTTTAGCTATTTCTCTAGGAATTTAAATCATATAGCCTGACATACCTAAAATTGAAATTCGACTCTTCTAATATATAGTGTTGTGGAAGCCTCTTCACTCTATAATGGGTTAACATGTACTTCTTGTGATGTCATTATTAATCACTGAGGGAAACATCAGTGCGGCAGGCGGTCAGTGCTCTTTACTGTGGATCCCTATATCCCGGGGTTGAAACCCGCTGGAAGTGGACTAATAGTTGTACAGTGCTTCATTGCACAAAGCATTGCTTTATTACCTTCCTATTGTCTCAATATGAATTAAATACTGTTGAAAGGATGTAAAACATAGGATCATTATCATTTATCATTTAGAAGGATTGGTTTCCTGTTGATAATCTCACTTGATGAGCAACTCTCAAAAAGGGCCCTTATGTAATTTGTGGACAATGCAGGCCCAGATCAGCCTGCGCATAAGCGCAGGCTGATCAGGGCCTTCATTGTCTGCTTACAGAATCAGTGGATACTGTAGTACATGTCGACTAATAGAGAATACCCAGGTCATACTGTTCAGATGTGCATGCTGAGCTGGACCTTAGCTGTTCTCTTATGACATTATACGATGTGCATCACTTGTAATTCAACCTGTAAATTCTTTCAAATGTACTTGTGCGGTGAAAAGTTGGCGGTAATTTCTGCTAAAACCAAACTGAAATTGAACAGTAAAATGATTTTATTCCAGAAAATATAAAACAGCCATGTTTGTTCTGACATTGCTGTAGGGATGCAGTGCAGGGTTCAAAGGAAAACTGAAATAATGTATTTTTTACATATCTTTTTTTTCCTTTTAGGTCTGTCAATATCTTGACACTTTGCATTTTGTTTTTGAAGGGCTAATCATCTGGACGGTAAAAGTTTTATTTTTTTTTTTTTTGTTATTCTCCCACCACTTTGTTAGTAATCAGAATTGCTTCTTATTGGACAGTGCTAATGAGTACGTAGGTGGAGAAATACCATGTCCAACCTGATTACTGCACCGTGAAATTTGTTTTAAAAAACTGAAGAGAAAATAATATGGTAAAATGTCTGCACAGTAAGGGCACACATAACCCTTTCGGCCCTGCAGACCAAGCCAGATACCTGTGCAAAGAGTGTTGATCCTGATAAGATGGCTCATAATGAGCCATCTCAACAGGATCTACATTGTTTGCCATTTCATTTTAATTTTTGACTGGCACCCCTATTTGCAATAATGGACATGTCCAAATTCAGTGATAGAAAAGTCCCAATCATAGACTCAGGGTGGGAAGGGTCAAAAGAAAGATCAGGAGATCACTTCTTGAAAGGAGTAAATAGGTTGAATAGGGAAAGAAACTGATAAAGAAAATCTCCTTGGACTGAAGCCTAGTTGGTTAGGGACTCTTGGCCAGAGAGAGAGAGAGGGAGAAAGAAAGACACAGTCTGTGATCTTACTGTATAAATGCTAAAGTTAGGGTGGCCACTGGAAATTCTGCCTTGGGCAAGCAAAAACACCTACGTATTAGCCATATATTTGGTCTCTTTCTCTAGATAAGATGTTCTTTTTAGTAAAGTATTTTGATTATTTTTCTTTTTTTTTTCCTCCATGAAAATATTATTTCCATGTGTATCTGGAAGCATGAAATATAATTATCTGGCTAGGTCTCTGATCTGGAGCAATTAATTGCACTCAGTCTGATCAATCTTCATGTATATTCAGTTTTCATTGATTTTGTATTAAAAGTGGGTAGCAGAAAACATTGGTTAAACTGCAGGGTCAGATTGAGTTTGTTTTTTTTTTTATTTGGATGTAGCACAAGACAATCTGGTGGAACATAGTAACAGATTAGATGCTTTTTTAGATTACTGGTAAAAGCATGGATATTTTTCTTATTTCTCCATGAAAACATGTGGCTACTCATTAGAAGGGCCTCATTGAGGCCCATCTAATGAGTACCAACAACATGTTTTAATAAAGAGATAATTTTGTATATGCATTATCTGGAGCTATGACTGGTAACATTCATTTTGGACATCTGGTATCCTTGAAATGCCTAAAAAATACAGAAAATGTAGAGCAATATAGCATTTTTCCATGGCCATTGCTTTGTAGGTTTTTGATGGCATTACTAAATCTTTACCCTTTCAGCCCTTCAGAAAAAAACCAGATACCTGTGCAAACAGTGTAGATCCTGATGAGATGGCTCATAATGAGCCATCTCATCTGGATCTACACTGTTTGCCATTCTGTTTAGATTATTTGACTGACATCCCTATTTGCAGCAATGGACATGTCCAAATTCAGTGATGGAAAAATGCATTTCATAAACTCAGGATAGAAAGAGTTAAATAGTGTCTCCTGTATGGTAATACATGTACTTGTTTCGTTGGATGAGCTGCTATATACAGAAAGGGGCCTTAGCTTGTATGCCAACAGCAAAAGCCTGTGCCAGTGTGTACTTCTTTGTAGACTTATCAAGGCCTTAGTTTTTTACCAGTAATTCCTTAAGTATCTGGGTTTCTTTCACATGAACAACAAAGACCTTGATGCACAGACTGATCAGGATATTCAACATTTTCAGGTGGATCGCATCAAGTAAAAATGGTGTATTCAGGCGTTAAGGCTTAAAGTACCAAGCAAAATTAGAGCAAACAAATTACCATATTTTTCTTTTATTTTTTCAGAGAAAATATGGCTTGACATTTCATGTGAATTGTCTGCCATGCAGACAATTCATATGGAATAGCAAGCTGTATTTTCTCATAAAAACAAAAGAAAATATTTAAAATGTAGTCTGTTGCAATTATGACTGATGCTTCAAGGGTAAACGGTTAAGCTTATTAAATGCTATGTGGTTACATTTACAGCTCTCAGTTCAGCCTCTATATTTATACAGTATGGTTAAGGTGCTTGCTGTTTCTCAGGCTTGAATTTTGTAGAATCTAAAAATTTGAATACATGTAGTTAAGTTTCAGATTCTACAGTTGGCCTTCATGTGGCCTTCAGTGCTAAAATATGGCATTTTGAAGTTTGCATTACTATTGCTCCGATATCATATTTTAATCCCAAAGAATTGCATTTAGGCAAAACTCAAAGACACTGACTAATATTTTCCTGATATTTTTCCATATCATACAGCTTGACATTTTTATTCAGTTGCACTAATGGACCTGTCAACAATATTTCTGCCATTTTGAGTCATTGAGAGGGAGGGAAAAAGAAAATGAATGAGATAGATGAGAGAAAAAAAAAAAAGGGCTTTAACCCATAACTTGCTTCAAGTGAGGCAAGAGTCTGCCTTCCAGAAGCAAGTGATTGCAGGGCCAGTCCCCTAGGGCAGGGCTATTTCATTCAAATCATTTTTCTGAAGATGTTTTATGTGAAATGTCAAGCCCAATGCTAAGGCAGAAGTAAGAAAAATGTTTTGAATCATTGTCTGCTGATGTTAAAATTTAGCATGCTATAGGTTAAGGTGAATGGATACATATAAAAGGGGGAGCACTCTAAGTTGAAAGTTTTTATCCCACATAGCCTTTTCAGAATTCTTGTTTCAGGTTGAAATGGATGATGTGATCTGAGGTGTTGCCTGTAAAGGCATTTTCTGTAGATAATATATTACAGGTTAAAGCTAAAGCTAGTGTGTATTTAATAGGAGGTGTTTTGCATGATTATTTTTCCAGTTCAAATGCTCAAGCTGATGATGCATAAGCACATTGATGTGTTTTGTGATGTATGTAATATAGAATGATGCTTGAATGTGAATGTAAATGGACAGAGGTATATCAGGTGTGGCAGACAAAATGGTACATTTTTATGTGAAATGTGAGGACCCATACCAGCCTGTATATGGTAAATGTATTAAAATTTCGAACACTTTATTCCATACTTTTTAGGATTCAATTTTGCAGTTTCTTAAAATACTTAGTGAAATGGCAAACAGTGTAGACCTTTATCAGACTGCTTTTTCAGGAGCAGTCTGATCTGAGTCTGCACTTTTTGTGTAGGCATACATGATGAGCTGTTCAGGGTCTTTTTGTTTCACAAATGTGACTTGTCAAGGAAAAAGAGTTCTTATTGATGTCAAAATGCAGTAGTTTATGAATATTTAGAGATGCATGTGTAAATTTTGATATTTTGTAGTGGATGCTAAATGTTTGTACTGCATTCCAAGTAAGAATATTGTCAAGCAAGCTCATTTGCATATATAGTTGAACCTCAATGGCTCGAACATCTTTGGGACCATGGAAATTCGTTCGAGACATGGGTAGTTCGAGCCACTGAGGGTTAATCATGGCACCATTTCAGGAAGCGAATAGCGATAATTTAGTGAAATCTTTTCAATTTTCTACAGTGATTGTATGTTGAGTGTACTCATTAGAATTGCCTCAATGAGGCGATTCTAATGTGTACACACAACATACAATTTCACAATAAAATAAGAAAATTTCCTTAAATATTTGTTTTCTTGAGCTATCAGAAGAATTTTGTAGGGACTCAAAAACGAGTTTGAATTAACCATGGTAAACGAGCCATCAGTGTTCAAGCCATCGGGGTTCGACTTACTAGGTTTCTGCATCGGTACTTCCCAGAAGAGAGAAGTGGAGCAAAACTACTAATGTCATGAGTTCATGACTACAAAAATGACCAGTCAGTTCCTGGGGAAAGAATATGCACAAATATTGGTTAACTGCTGAGAGGACTAAGCCTGCCCAGGAAAAAGTGTGGCTTGGTAAACTGACTGCTCTCAACATGACCCTAATGGGTTGACTGGGCGGTCAAACCTCAACACAAACAAACAAACAAAAACAAAAATGCCCAATATTCTTCTTTCTTTTGTTTTGCTTTACATTTTTGCTTCAAGCATTTTGTAAAAGACAGTAAGTGAAATATTTCAACAATCATTGCACTGATTTTCAAATGTAACATAGTTTTGGAAAACATATCCTACTTTTTGAAACAAAATATTATTTTTGGCATGCAAATGAGCTGTCTCATAGAGAATGTAATTAGAAATACAATAACATTTAATACGGCTACAAAATGATACAAATTTTATATTAGTATCTTCAAGGGGTCAAAAGTTACAAAATTGACAGTCTTAAGAATCTTTGTACTTGAAGGGTCACATATACAGTTATCTGGCTTAGTTGAATCTATGCACCATAGTTTGCTTACATTTTCAGATACAATAACTCCTCACCATTCTTAGAATATGAACATTTTACTGTATTGCTCTGAGGTTATAAAAAAAAAATTCATGCTCAACTCATGAAATTTGTCCTGCTAATAAATATCAAATTACTAACAATTGCAAATTCTTTCTTGCTAAATATAGCGGAGCATGAAAATTTCTCTGCTAATAAATATGTAAATGCCAACTATTGTTGGCATTTTCATATTTATTAGCAGAAAAAATTTCATGCTCAGCTGAGTTGAGTTGAGCATGAAAAAAGTTTTATAACCTTGGGGCCTGATCTATGATGCTCATAGCTCCAGATAAGGTGTTTTTTTTTTTTTTTTTTTTTTTTTTTTTCTCGACAAAAAAGTATTGATCCATAAAATGTATATGTTATGGGTGCTCATTAGAAGTGAATCAGTGAGGCACTTCTAATGAGTACCCACCGCAGATGTTTTTGTGGAGAAATAAGAAAACTATGTGCCTGAAACCCTCTTTTATCTGGAGCTATGGAAGTCTTCATTGCGCAGAGCCTTTCATTATCTTAATAGGGACTTAAATAATAATGAAAGGGACACCAGATGATCATTTTTACTGCCTGATGATGTGTTTAAAAAGTAATAATAGTTGTATGGCAAACAGCCAGCCTTGGTGGCTCAGTTGGATGCGGGTCCTACTCATAATCAGGAGGTCACGGGTTTGATCCCTGTCGGGTCTGGCAACATTCTTTCGTGGAGATTGATCACAAAATATTTTCTACAATCAGTCTCTCCCTTCCGCTGATTCAAGAAGGGCAGTTGTCAGTTTCTGGTGAAAGAATGTGCACAAATACTGTTTAACCACTTAGACTAAGCCTGTCCAAGAAAAGTGTGGTTAGGTAAACTGACCGCACTCAATGTGACTGATGGGTTGACTGAGCCATAAAATCTCAGCTCAATAAAACAATGAATGGCAAATAGAACAGACTGGACAAACAGCTCCTGTATGCTCAATCATGTGTCCAAATATGTAGGTTAAATATGGTAATACCATTTTGCATGTTGCTTGGGATGAACGTGATTGGTTGTTAAGGACTGAATAAACAATAATTGTAAATTATTCACTCTGTTAGAGCTGTGTCATGAAAAAAAGCGTCTTCTGATGTGCTAACAACAAAGGACTTGCACTGTCTGCACACATAGTTCAAGGCATTTGCTCTGAGTCTATTAATGGTCTATACCATATCAAACTCAAACTCGGCCAGTACAGTCAGAACTGTACCAAAATGACTCGGCCAATATTGATCATGTCATTTCTGGACTTCCTTAAAAAGATATAATTGACATTGTATAAATTGTATTGGCCGAGTTTCTCTGTTTTGGCCAAGTTCATGATTGATATGTGTTCAAATTAGGACTGACATTAGATTTATAGAACTTAATTTATAAAAATTGTCATTAATCTAGAAATTTCATACAAGCCCAGTAACAGGTCCGAGGCCTTTGACCTCTGGACAGTAGACTGAGGACCTGTAATTGCTTGATTAATAACTTTAGTGTATTACTGTTTGTTTATGTAGTAAAGACACATTTTCTCATTGTACAGCTTTTTATTTCTGCATTGAAAATAAATGTGTCAGATTTAAGGCGACTGGATACACTTGCTGGATTGTCTACCATTTGTGACAAGGGAGACAATTTATGACTTCAGTTTTTCTTTCCTGCTCATGTATCCCCGTCTTGAAAAGGGTTCCACACTAAAAGGAAAGAATTTGCTCCTAAGGGGAGCAAATTCTTTCCTTTTAGAGTGGAACCGTTTTCAGATGGGAGTAAAAAAAATTTTGACAGTTGTTTCTCCTGAAAGTGTATCTCCATTCTCATTAATTTCCAGAAGGGAGTAATTTTCATGACATTAACCGTTCTAGCTGCATACTTACTTATTTCTATATGAAGATTTTGTAAATGTAAAATCAGCTTTTCTACCCACAGAATTAAACTTTAGTACTCTTTGGGCAGCTTCAGCAGATGACAAATTGATGATTTTTTTCTCTTATTTTTTCTAGAAAATAGGTGTGGACATTTTATGCAATATGCAAATTAGAAATATAAAAACATTTCAAGATGTCATCTTCTGAAATTTTTACCCAGTATGCTAAGTGTTAACAATTACAGTTGTAGCTATAATGTATGACTAAGTATCTAAAAATGCTAACAAAACCAAGTATGTATCTTGCATGAAGCCCATGGTGAGAGAATGGTTATAACTTGTTCACAGGAAAAATTATGTATATTGCACATATAAAAATATGTTGACACATGTCTAAAAGATAAAAAAAAAATGGTTAACCTATACAGTTGATAAATTTTCTGCCATTCTTGCAAAGTAGACAACTTTTGTGACTCTGTTTGTTCTCCAGTACAGCAATCCCCTTCTAAAAAAGGGGTCTCTTTCCTTTTAGAGTAGGGGATGGTCGGGTGGTGCAAAGGTGTCATGTATCTTACGTCACCGGGGAATCCGAGTGATATTGACTTACAGTTAGGCAATCTTTGTAACAGGTAAGGGTAGAGGGGGAATGTTTTATTTCTTCTGTTTCTTCACTTTCATTCCTGTTCCTCTTTCTTCCCTGTCCCTCTCTTTCATCTCTTCTACTATCTCTTCTATCTCTTTTCTCCCTTTCTCTGGGAGACGACACAAAATGACCCACAAGGGTTGACGTGTCGTTAAACCCTAACACAATCAATCCTTTTAGAATAGATACATTTTCAGAAGGGAGACAAAAAGTTTTTGACATCTGCCTCCTCTGAAAGTGTGCATTTTCCCCTTAAATTATGCCTGTTTAGGTCTTCTCAACAGGTGCCAAAAAACCCCCAAAAAACAACAACATAACCCCCCCCCCCCCCCCCACCACCAAAAAAAACAAAACAAAAAAAAAGCACAAAAAAAAACAACACTTGTATGTACACAGAGTTTGATTTGCTATTTGCTGTAAAAAAAATTGTATCAACAAACAGTAAAATTGTATCAACAAACAGTGAAAACCCCAATCACCTGCCATCTTTTTCATCACTGTTTGACAAGGCCTTTTTCGCTGATCTGTAGAGTTGAATGGGATATGGTTGGTAGATATTTATCTTACATATCTCTTCTGGAGTCTTTTCAGCTCATTTACTGATAAAACAGTGGCAAGGCAAACTTTGGCCATATTTATGCCCCCAACTTCAAAGAAGTTGGAGAGGCATATTGCTTCTGGTTCGTTCATCCATGCATCCATGCATTACGCTTTTTGATGCATAGCATAATTCTGAACCATGAATGCTAGGATCTTGAAATTTCATATATGGATTAGCTGACTATTTTTTTTTCTTATCAGGATTATGTCCCTTTCCTGAGTTATGGCCCTTTGGAAAAAAAACTGAATGAAATCTTGTCAGCAAAATATCTCAAAAACTATTAAAGCTAGAGACTTGAACTTTGAGGAATAGATTGGTAGCAATGAGTAAATGACTAACTTTTGAATAAGTTCTGAAAAATATTTCTCAGTTTATGGCTCTTTGTCATTTTGGGCATTTTTACATTGCAGACTTTTTGATACATAGCATAAGTTTTGAACTGTTCATGCTAGGATTTTGAAATTTTATACATGGATTCCTCATGAAAAAATAGCTGACACATATTTTTTTCTTATCAGGATTTTCCCCCTCTCCTGAGTTATGGCCCTTTGAAAAAATATGGATGAAATCTTGTCAGCAAAATATCTCAAAAACTATTGAAACTAGAGCCTTGAAATTTGAGGAATAGATTGGTAGCGATGAGTAGATGACCTGATTAACTTTTGAATAAATTCTGAGAAGTACGTCTTGAGTTATGGTCCTTTGTCATTTTGGGCATTTTTACATTGCACACTTTTTTATGCATAGCCTAACTTTTGAATTGTGCATGCTGGGGTTGTGAAATTTTATATATGGATTCCACATGTAAAAATAGCTGACACATGCTTTTTTTCTTGTCAAGGTTATGTGCTTTTCCTGAGTTATGGCCCTTAGAAAATATATGGATGAAATCTTGTCAGCACAATATCTAAAAAGCTTTTGAAGCTAGAGCCTTGAAACCTAGTGAATAGATTGTTAGTGAGAAGTAGATGACCTGATTAACATTTGAATAAATACTGCCTGATACTTCTTGGGTTATGGCCCGTTCGCCCCGTTGTCAATTAGGTTTTTCTTTTCTGTCTGTCTTCATGGTGGAGTAATGCTCCTTTTCAAACTTAGGCCAATGAAAATCTTGTAGGCAAAATATCTGAGGACCCACTTGAGTTAGGCTCATGAAATTTTGCAAGCAGTTTGGAAGCAAGGTGTAGATGACCTGATCAAATTTTGGTCGGAGTTATGTTCCTTTTCAATTTGGCATTTTATATCGACATGAATATAGTTGGGGGCAAAGTGTTTTAGAAACACTTTTCTAGTTTTCAATTGAAATATGGGGTTGACTGGGCTGTAAAACCTCAACACAAACAAACAATTGAAATATGTTGATATTTTTCTTATTTCTCCATGAAAGCACATGTTGTATTAGAAGCGCCTCTAGGAGGTGCTTCAAATGAGTATCTACAACCTATGCTTACTAAGGCTGGCTAATCAGAGCTGAAAAGATAATCTATTATCAGTCCTGCCATTGTGATCGATAATTGATTAATAATCGCTGAAGATTTGGTCATAATTTTACCTGTCTGAGCATGAATCTTGCCATATGTTGTACTTGTATGTATTCGGTCAGACAGGCCTGAGCAAACAGTGTAGACACAGATGAGATGCCGCATATGCGGCGTCTCATTGGGTCTACACTGTTTGCTACTTATCCAGCTGTTTTAGACACAACAGTTGGTAGTACATTGTACTTGTTCAAATTTTAAATAAAGTATTGTAAGGTAATGAGGTGTCTGAATACTAAGGGTAAATACGGTAAACAGAAATCAAATGATCGATTATTATAAATCTGTAATGATTAGCATTTTTGTGGAATTTATCGATCAATTAATCGATTATCCGATTAATTGTGCCAGCCTCAATGCTTACGCAGAGCAACAAGGTAAATATCTATCTAGATATACGAGGGGAGTTCAATAAGTTCGTAGAACTCGGGGTTTAACTCACAGATTGGAAGATGGTTTCAACATTATTTTTCAATATAATCCCCCTTTACTTCAATGCATTTGGCCCATTTTTCTTTTAAGCAGTCTATGCATTTGAAATAAAAGTCGTCTATTTGGTCCTCAAACCAAGCCTCTGTAGCAACCTTGAGCTCATCATCGTCCCGAAATCTCGTTCCACGCAAGTAGGACTTCAAATTTCAAAACAGATAATAATCACTTGGGGCCAGGTCTGGACTGTATGGCGGGTGATTTAACTGCTCGAACTTGCACTCACGAATAGCCGCTTGTGCAACTCTGGACTTGTGCACAGGGGCATTATCATGCAAAAGAAGGACACCAGCGGCTAGCTTTCCCCTTCGTTTTTCGTTAATAGCAACCCTTAATTGTTTAATGACATTGGCATAGTATTCTCCTGTAATTGAAGTACCAGCAGGCTTGTAATCTATCAATATAATCCCTTTGGAGTCCCAAAACACCGTGGCCATTACCTTGCTGGCTGATGGTTGGGTACGAAATTTCTTAGGTGGGGTTGAGCCAGGGTGCTTCCATTGCATTGACTCTTTTTTAGTATCTGGGTCCCAGTGGTGAAGCCAAGTTTCATCTCCGGTTACAAGACGAGTGTGAAAGTTTTCTGGATTGGCATTGTACACTTCCAGAAGTTCTTGACTTGACTCCACCCTTTGCTGACGATCTTGCATGTTCAGGTTTCTGGGTACCCACCTGGCAGATACTTTTGACATACCTAAATGTTCATGGATTATAGTGTAAACACTTCCATTAGAAATACCACATTTTGAAGCGTTCGGCAACTTTGGTTCGGCGATTGTTTAGCACAAGCCTCTCAAGACGGTCGATCATCTCCTGGCTGATGACATCAGCAGGGCGACCTGGCCTTGGGTCATCTTCTAAGGAGTCCCGCCCACATTTAAATTCTGCTGACCACTTTGCCACTGTGGAATACTTTGGGCTACTATCACCATACACATCAGCCATGCGCCAATGGATTTCTTTGGCCTTTGCGCCCTCCTTAGTGAGGAACTTTATGACTGCTCTGAACTCAATATTCTGACTTTCCATTTTTGCCTATGGGTATAGGTTTTCAAACAAAAAGTAAGAGCAAAAAATGTATGTGTTGACTGAACGGCTGTTATCATTCAACTGACAAAGGTTTACACTGCACAAAAATGAAAAAAGAAATCTTGAATTGTATAGAAAAATACAGACTTCTACGAGCTTATTGAACTACCCTCGTACCTTGTAACTTGAACTATGGGTAAATGTATTTGATTTGAATTTTTATTTGGAACTATGGGGAAGTGTATTTACCATAGTCAACCTAATTGCTGCACATACCCCTATAAGCCTGCAGTCAAGCAATTCCGTATTGTAAGGCATATGTTGTGGGTACCAATTTGAATTCATCAACTTTTCAATACCCCTAGAAGGATTTTCATAAAATTTTGGTCAAATGTTTAGCTCAGTGAGACAATGTGTATTCTATGACTCAACATGCTGGCTCAAAGTCAAGATCACAATTGAAGGTCAAGAGTTTGAACCTTTGATTTACTGTCTGCTCCATATCTTCTTTATTGCTGGAAGGCTTTTCATTAAACCTTAGTCAGTTGTTCACCTCAATGAGACTGTTAAAGAATTCTGCCTTCAGCGGGATTTGAACCCGGGACACCTTGATCCAAAGTCGGGAGTGTCAACAGCTCAGCCATGCTGTCTGTACAACCAAAGGTCCCACCACTCTATCATTCTGCGGTATGGGATATAGCTGTACTTCAGACTGCCTTCTTGTTTTATCTCAAACAACTATCATCTCAAACCATAAATTCTGGTCCCATGGAGTTTGAGATAGTGGGAGTTGACTGTATGTCACATATGACAATGTGCTTTAGTTGTATGACCAGTGTGCGTCATTTTGTGTCCTGTGGTCGTCACTGATACTATTGGAGGTAGCTTGGAATATGTACAGTGGGGAAAATAGAGTTCATTATGTTTTACCATTATGGCTTTTTGTTTTGGATACTTAAAGGTTTTTGTTGCTTAAATTATTTAGTAGATTATTAGTATTATTACATAATTACTGAGTTTTCTGGCATAAAAATACTGTATGATGCTCAACACAAGAAAAGGGCCCTTATGCAATTTTCAGACAAGATAGGCCCTGATCAGCCTGTGCAAATGTGCAGGCTGATCAGGCCTTCCTTGCCCGCTTACAAAGTCAGTGGATACTACAGTATATGTCGATGAACAGAATGCTCTGATCAGACTGCATGCATGCGCAGGCTGATCAAGGTCTCTGTAGAAAGCAAATTGCATAAGGGCCTTTTTTGTGTTGCGCATTGTATGGTTAAATATAAATATTTATCCTAAATGTTCAGATGGATAGGCCTGAACAGTGTAGACCCAGGTTGGACTGCCACTGATCAGATCTGGGTCCACATTCGGACACCTTTTCTGTTTACCGTTTGAATACGTCCAATTTACTACTGTTGATGTTTTTAAAACTGATGGATGACTGGCAAACAGTGTAGACCTTGATCAGATGCCGCATTCTGCGGCATCTGATCTGAGTCTACACTGTTTGCCCAGGCCTCTCTTTAGGAATATTTGGTGTTAATATGATAGCTTCTTTTCAAGGGTTTGTTTGTGTGTCCATCAAAGATGGTTTTATGAGTCTGTGGGTCTTGAATCATGTCATTTCTCAAATGTATGCATAAGATAACAGCCATATGATTAGATTTCACCTCCTTCCATTTAATTGTGATATATGAGAATAAATTGTACAAAATAGCACATTTTTCTTGGTTTTATCTTGTCTTTTTATGCCACTGCAAATGTGTTACTACTAGGGAAATGTCGTATTGAGCCTATATACATGTATTCCAACACTCCTGATCACATTGTAGACTCTTCATTAAAGTACTCCAGCAGTTTGATCTGGGTCTGCACTGATTGTCATTATGGCAACTCCTTTTAGACAGAAAAAAGCTCTTATGTAGAATTATAGTAAGGAGCGATGAAATCTCAGTATATATTAAAAAAGTAACAGTTTTCCTTTTTTTTCATGTTTTTGGGACAAACATTCCATCAATAAATTATATAATTTAAAAAAAAGTACAACTTCTTTTAGAGACATTTTTAGAAGTGACCCAGTCAGCATATGTTTCCTGGAAAATTAATTAGCTACGATTTCTGTCCAAATAATCTAGGTAAATATAGTAAACGTCATACAGGTGTCTGGAACTTCTAAAAGTTAATTTGACCAACAGTTCATGATCTGGTCAGCAGCTGGCCATGCTCTTTGAATATGGCAAATTGTCAGTTTTGTCATGATGTGACACAGTAATAACACTTACTCGCTTAGCTATGAGACATCCCTTTGGAAACATTGTAGACTGCAAAATATCCCACACACTGGCACACAAGATAATTTCCCAACAAAATCTTAAACCATGTCATGCTGAACCTGAATATACCCTGCCTTTGCAAAGCATGTAGATCCAGATCAGTTGGCTTCTGAAGCCAACTGATCTGGATCTGCACTGTTTGCCATTAAGTATGTGTTTATAGCAAAAATCTAGATCAAGCAATCCGTGCAGATCCTGCAGTGAACTGTCTCAGAAGGATCTACACTGTTTGCCATTCTGTTATTTATTTTTGACTGAAACCCCTATTAGCAACAATGGATATGTCCAAATTCAGTCCACATCAGAAACTCGGGGGCAAAAGGGTTAATGAATCAGTGATAGCATAAAATATACATAGTCTCACAGCGAATACCTGGACAGTACATTAAAATGGCCTTTATGCCATATGCAATCACAATGGGCAGATCAGCGTCTGCAGCCTGTGCCTTCTTTATTTAGGAACATATTCTACAGAATCCAATGGTTCACTAGACCAGAACAGACTGCGCGAATAAATAGGATGATGATTTAGTGTCAATACAATTGGTTTAATCCCACCCCACCACTAATGCGGTGGTTCTTGTGTTCTTCGTTTTTTGTGGCCTTTTGCTGCATACTGGTTGAATTCTAGTGTAGCAATTTGTCACCCACAATATGGCTGCCAGTTATGCTTTCTGCTTTAATTTTTGTCTGCCACGCTTTCTTGTTCTGATGCCAGCATTTCGGTCACCTTTGTTGCCCACTTTTCTCATTTGTTTTCTGTTTGTGCTTTGTTGGTTTTGTATATTTTGTGGGCAATGTTTGAACCTATGGTAAATACTTGCAGTAAAATCCATTGAAAGCCCTGGTACTGAAGTTATAAAACTCAACTCAGCTGAGCATCAAATTTTCATATTTATTAGCAGAGAAATTTTTATGCTCAGCAATGTTTAGCAAGAAAGAACTTGAAATTGTTATTTGAAATTTATAAGCATGACAAATTTCATGCTCAGCTGAGTTGAGCATGAAAAAAGTTTTATAACCTTGGGGCCTGGCAGTTTTTAAAGACATTTTTTCCTTCTTTGGCTAGACCCCACACTCATGATCAGCCCCAATACACAGTCCTGATAACAGAGTGCACATCAAATGCCTATCTTAGTGATTATGAGGTGATTTTAAGGATGTTAAATCTCCCTAGGTGGGGCCCTACAAGGGGTAATTCATATAATTGAGAAGAACTCAATATGTTACTTTAGAACCAAATAAATTCATTTGCAGATTTTGCATTTTAATTTGTTGATTTGTATTGTATCATATTATTTATTTATTTATTCATTTTTTTTACAGTTTTTCCAAAATACAAATATGTTGTTTTTTCTTGCTCTGTGAAAAAAATTAAATAACTGAAATAGAAATATAAAATTGAAAGTTTTCATTTATTTATTTATTTTCTAAAATAAATAAGCATACGTTGTAATTATTCCATAGCTGCCTCAAAACAAAATATTTTAACTTCAGTAGAACAACACATTTATCTTTAGTTAATTTTCTGTATTTGATCCAAAGAAGCAGATAAAGAGGGCATTTGATGATAAATTAGCATAAAAACATAAGTATCTGTTTTGTATGAATTGTCGGCAATATTTGAACGTAGGGTGAAGATTTGGTGCCAGTAAAGTTGATTTAACCCCCTACCCCTAGGCAGTATTATAACTGACCATTCCAATGCAGTGGTTCTAGTGTTACTTTTTCTTTGTAGTACCATGGACTGCTCGCTGTGGTGCTCCTATTTGTTGTCTTGTGGTGTTTGGTGGGTTCCATCATTGTGGTCACCTCGTTGGGGAATAGGGAGCTTGTTGCTTTGTTTTTCGTTGGTTTGAACACCTGAATAATTTTGCTGTACGCTGAAAAGGGAGATGAGTTTTACAGACAGGAGTTGCCTCCCTGATATTTGAATTCTCTCAAAACCCATCAAAAAAAAAGGAGCTACCCTTAAAAGAAATAATTTTCTTCGAGAGGGAGCATATTCTTTCCTTTAAGAATAGTACCCATCGCCCCCAACCCCCCATGCCCACAGCCCCCTCCCTCCCCCTCCACACACACACTGTCTACCTAATCACCATTTCATGGTGCTTGTTGACAGCAGCACTCATTAGATAATATTTCCTGCATAAATCGAAAAACAAACACAAAAACTAGAACAGTGTTTTCAGATGAAAACGTATGTCCCCCACCAGTTTGAACAGACATATTGTTGAAATACGTTGTATCTATAATTTCTCTTTTTTGTGTGTGTGTATGTGTCATCGATGGGAACCATTTTCCAAAATTTAAGCCCTCGTGTGACCTTGAAAATGGGGTCAAGGTCACCAAAATCTAATCAGTTTTTGTCCCTATCTCAACAATACAGCTGTGCAAGTTTGGTCAAAAGCCATCCATTCATTCTGGAGATAGGGTGCAGACAAGCCATTTTCAAACAATCTGAGCCCTCCTGTGACCTTGAAGATGGGATCTAGGTCACCAAAATCTAATCAGTTCTTTTTCAAGTCACAGCAATATAGCTGTGCAAGTTTGGTCAAAATCCATTTGTTCCTTCAAGAGATAGGGTGCATTCAAGCCATTTTCCAACAATCTGAGCCCTCCTGTGACCTTAAAAATGGGGTCAAGGTCACCAAAATCTAATCAGCTCTTTTCCATGTTGCAACAATATAGATTTACAAGTTTGGTCAAAATCCATTCATTCATTCAGGAGATAGGGTGCAGACAATCTGTGTCCGCCCGTGACCTTGACAATGGGGTCAAGGTCACCAAAATCTAATCAGTTCTTTTTTATGTCCCAACATTATAGCTGTGCAAGTTTGGTCAAAATCCATCCATTCATTCATGAGATAGGGTGCAGACAATCATTTTCCAACAATCTGAGCCCTCCTGTGACCTTGAAAATGGGGTCAAGGTCACCAAAATCTAGTCAGCTCTTCACTATGTCACAACAATATACATGTACAAGTTTGGTCAAAATACATTAATTCATTGAGGAGATAGGGTGCTGACAAGCCATTTTCAACAATCCGAGCCCTCCTGTGACCTTGAAAATGGGGTCAAGGTCACCAAAATCTGAACAGTTCTTTTCCATGTCACAAAAATATAGATGTACAAGTTTAATCAAAATCCAGTCATTTTTTCAGGAGACAGGGTGCAAACAAGCCATTTTCCAACAATCTAAACCTTAGTGTGGCCTTGAAAATGGGGTCAAGGTCATCAAAATCTAAACAGTTCTTTCCCATGTCTCAACAATATAGATGTACAAGTTTGGTAAAAATCCATCCATTCATTCAGGAGATAGGTCGCAGACAAGCCATTTTCCAACAATCTGAGCCTCCTGTGACCTTAAAAATGGGGTCAAGGTCACCAAAATCTTTTCAGTTCTTTTCCATGTCACAAAAGTATAGATGTTCAAGTTTGGTCAAAATCCACCCATCCTTTCAGGAGACAGGGTGCAGAAAAGCCATTTTCTAACAATCTTAGCCTTAGTGTGACCTTGAAAATGGGGTCAAGGTATCCAAAATCTAATCAGTTCTTTTCCATGTCTCAACAATATAGATGTACAAGTTTGGTAAAAATCCATTCATTCATTCAGGAGATAGGGTGCAGACAAGCCATTTTCCAACAATGTAAACTCTCATGTGACCTTGCAAATGGGGTCAAGGTCACCATAATCTAATCAATTCTTTTACATGTCCCAGCAATATAGATGTCCAAGTTTGGTCAAAATCCATTTGTTTCTTCAGGAGACAGGGTGCAGACAAGCCATTTTCCAGCCTTTTCCAATAATCTAAGCCCTCATGTGACCTTGAAAATGGGGCCAAGGTCACCAAAATCTAATCAGCATTTTTCCCCACCCAAATTTGTGTAAGTTTAGCCAAAATCCATCCATTCGTTAAGGAGACAGAGTGCAGACAAGAGGCTACGCCGACGCCGATAAGGACGCCAACGCCGACAGGATCCACACTCAAAACAATTTGCCCCTACCCCCATGGTGGGGGATATAATTAAAGCAATAACTTATTAATGTGCGTTCATGTGAATCGCAGTGTCGGAAAGCGTAGCTTCGGACATGTGCGCCCACCGAAGATTCAGGTCAACCTGCGCATTCTTTCAGTCTGATCAGAATATTCAGTGGGCGCATTTTGGATAAACAAGAACGCATTTTTCTTGACATGTGGACATTATTTTTCTTCACAAACATTACAATCTGATCAGACTGCGCGGGTGTGCAGGCTCATTTGAGTCACCGTTGGGCGCACATGTCAGAAGGTACATTTTCTCACGATACGGCTTATAAAAAATCAGTTTTCAGTAAGTAAGTTCGATCAGGTTCTTCAGAAGTTCATCATGACATATATTTATACACTTTCACTGTTCCCTCTGTGTCTCCCACCCATAGGAAGCCGTCCTTATCTACCGCAACAGACCAAGGTTCTCCGATTCCATCCTGTTCTGTTAGAAGAAGCTTGATGAATCTTCCGTCTTTATCAACCAAATGTATAGCTCTATTATGAGCATCAGCAACAAGAATCTGACAATACTTGTCGCAAGCAATCGAATTTGGAACGAACTGTTCCGACAGCTCAACAGTTTTTGGTCCATAATAACGCCATTTCATTTTGCCGTCATGCGTCAAAGCAACCACGTGATCATTTCCCTTTGACCAATCAGAGACGCAAATATCCTTATTTGTGTTTACTGCTATCCTGATTGGTCGACTGAAGACACTCACTTGGCGCTCTTTGTCAAATCTCTCAACTCTTCCGAAAGATGAAACTCTCAGAACAGAACCTTTGGACTCTATCTGTTTTATGCCGTCTCCCAGTTTCTCCATTCCACAAACAAGGAAGTCTCCTGATTCTGTTTGAGCTACTCCAGATGGAAATAATGGCATGCTTGCTAAATCGTTTATCTGCCCGTTACTTGTCAATCGTCTGATCTTTCTCTGCGTTGGGAATGACATAAGCACACTACCATCTGAGGCGACATACAGGTCTCCAACTTCATTGTGTGTGTTAACGTGGTCCTTGAGTGTACCGTTCTTAGAGTACAGGAAGACGTGCTCCGACAAACTGTTGCAGATCCAGGCATTTCCATCTTCTGTTGGAGCTATGGAGATGATTGCCTTTCCACCTGGAACACTGAAGGAATTTAGCTCTCGGACAATCAGTGCCATTGCTGGGCGAATCTGATGTGGCAGTGAAATTGCAACCGTTGTGGCTACGTTTGCCGTCCAGGAACCAAAACAGTCCCACAGCTCCACAGATGGTATTGTGCCTGGACTGAACTTGAACTCGAGAAAGTCTATCGATTCAGATGGTACTTCTGCTCCAAGTTTCTCAACGCGCGCTCTGATATTACTGGAATTCTCAATAACGTCATGGTCGCTGCCGACGTTCATGAAAGATTCCGCAGCCAGGAGGATTGATTCTATTGACGCATAACCAACTTCAGCTGCTTTGATATTCTTTACCAACGTGTTTTCCATCTCTTTATTCTTCTGTTTTATTTCAAATATCATCTCCGACGACATTCTGTCTATCTCATCGTGGAGTTTCTTTGCCTGGTTCCGAATTTCTTTCGTTGTGTTCTGCGTGTTTTTCTCCAAACTTTTTACCATGGTATTCAACGATTTTATATACTCTTTTACTTTTGGTAAAAACTCCTTCGAGTAAAGAATAGACTTTTTGATTTCTCTCTTTCTTCCTTGAGCCACTTCTAATATTTCTTGTGTCTGATGCGTCGTATGAAACAATGTCTTGCAATCCCGGCAGACGATTTTTGCACACGGAATACAGAAAAACCGAAGCTCCTCACCCCCGTGTTGTGCACAGTATTGCTTCTCTTGAATCTTTGGTTTGTTTTTACTGGTATCAACTGTAAATAGCAAATAAAGCCAAGCTTTACCCAAAGTATATATCTAATGCCCCACAAACTGACCCTTTGTAACTAGGCCTGCATTATGCGTCCGTAAAAGAGAACATACTTCTTAGCCATAGGTCTAACTAATCAATTTTTAAAACAAAAAAAAAAAAAAAAAAAAAAAAAGCTGCAAGGCGCTTCTAATGAGTTCCCACAACATATACTTTTGTGAAGAAATAACAAAATATCCACCGTGATGCTCTCGTATCTCGAGCTAGGTAAGCTATGCCATTTTTACCATATAATATGGGAAATGTGAGCAAATTTGGTTATAAACGTATTAAGACTGATTTAAGCATGAAGTTATAAACATATCAAATTGGAACGCCGGTTTTAAAACTGCAAAATTATGAAAATCCGCCTAACAGTGTAATCCCCTTACATACCCATGTTTTCACTATAGATTATAGGAGAATGTTTGGTACACTTTACATAGACTGGTTAACATAAGGTGTAATTGTTACCAAAACAAGGTACATTTTTGTAAAATTAGACTGTTTCTATCAATACTTTCATTATTTTCAGAAAAAAATGGAGTGAAAGGGAAAAATACTGTACCAATAGGAGAAGTCCTGTGGGCACGCGTTGCTTTCATTTTATGGTGGAAGGCGAGACAGCCGGTACAGAGGTTCTCCTCGCAGTCAAGGCAGCGTTCTATCGCTTTGTTACCCACCTCACATATATCACAGGATGGGGCCTTGTCGAATCCTTCTGAAGCCGTTACATACATGTTGGAACGCAGTGCCTGGAAATAAGATTAGAGTTCATTGCGTGTCGGCCTGAGATTGCGAGTCTTTATGCACAATTCAGTATTCCAACCAGACACGTAAGTCGAACGAACGGTGAGCAGAAAGGGGCATAGATCTAGATATAATATAAGAAACCGTTTTAATCCATTATAGACTGAATAGACTCCCCCACGCTATATTACGAGGGCAAGTCAATAAGTAACCAGCCTATCGCATTTCCAATTGACCGAGACACTCACGATTTTCATGCCTTGTTTCAATACATGTTTTAGGCCTGAGAGCAAAATTGCGCCCTTATCGTGCCATTCAATCATAAGGTATTGAATATCAAACATGGCTAGCGATGCAAAAGCAAGCTTTTCGTCAAAAGCTGAGTACCGTGCTGTAATTCGGTACTTGTATTTGAAAGGGAAAACAGGTCTGGAAATATATTGCGAGTTGACAAATGTTTATGGGTCTTCTGCACCATTGTATGCACAAGTTAAATTCTGGGTTGGGGAATTCAAACGCAGGAGAACGTCTTTAGAAGACGAAACCAAGTCTGGACGCCCATCAGATGCCACCGATGAAGAAATGTGTAACAAAGTACGAGATCTGGTGTACTCTGACAGGCAAGTTAAGGTGGAAGAAATAGTGAATGCATTACACATTTCACATGGTAGCGTTTCAACAATTTTACATGATCGCTTGGGTATGCGCAAGCTAACAGCCCGTTGGATCCCAAAATCCCTTAGCGACGAGCAAATGGCAACCAGAGCATCAGTATGCAGCGCATTGTTGAAGCGGTTTAGGTCAAAGGAAGATGATTTCCTTTCACGTCTGGTGACTGTAGATGAGACCTAGGTCCATTATTATGAGCCAGAGAATAAAGCTCAAAGTCGCCAGTGGGTTGGGCCGGGGTCTCCGAGACCAAAGACGTTCAAAACGCAACCCTCTGCTGGCAAGGTGATGGGAACTGTATTTTGGGAGGCACAAGGCGTTATTATGTTGGACTTTCTAGCAAAAAAAAGTACAATAACAGGTGCGTATTATGCAAATTTGCTCGACCAACTGAGAACTGCGATCCGTGAAAAACGCCGAGGTAAACTCTCCAAAGAGATTCTGCTCCAACAGGACAATGCGAGAGTCCACACTTGCAAAATTGCAATGGCTGCTGTTGAGCGGAATGGGTACGAGCTAATACCGAAACCCTTACATCGAAAAAGAAGAGATCGCTCTCACCCAGAAATAAGTTAGGCTGTTTTTTTATTGACTCGCCCTCGTAGAAGAGTCATATTTCAATTTTAGGTAAGTCCGGTTATGAGATTTAGATATTCCTAGAGAAAAATGGTTAAACTATTTGCAAACAGTGGAGACCCTGATCAGACGCCGCGTTCTATTGATCTGGGTCTGCACTGTTTGCCAAGTACCCGTTAGGGGTCTCCAGACTACAATGTGTTAAATAGCGTAAATTTATTAAAATCGACTGAACAGAAAGAAAAATATAATTCCATTTTCTCGTTCGAAAGTCTCCAGTTTCTGATTTTTTTTTTTTTTTTTTTTTTTTTTTTTTTTTTAAGTTTTGAAGAATCGATTGTTAATTTCTGTAGAACAAACGTGCGGAAATTCAATTCGAATGGACCACGCTACGGGAGTGTTTATATATGTGAATTCACAAAAAAAGCCAGGTCAGCGTCCGCAGAGTCTAATCAGGATATCTAGCGGACAGATGTGCGAGCTGATCCGGGCCTTCGCAGTCTCCAAAATTCTGTTTACCGAGAACGTGGCGGCACGCTGAAATTAACATCAAATTTTGTTAATATAATAGTACTGTTTATATTTAACTAAATTATAATTATATTAAATTTAGATGTATTGCAAATCAACTGTTTTTTCAGTTTTCACTTAAATCATATTTGGTGTTAAAATTTTTACCTGTCAAGGAAAAGAATTGCAGACGCAAGCAAAATCAAATATCGATCACTAAATGCATCAGTCATTTGAAACTCCGGACCCTAGGTGCCAGAGGATAGTAGGAACGTAGCAGGGCTTAAGTGTCGTGATTTATCCTCCGATGAGTCCCGGCAGTGCCGTAGATATGCCGGGGTTTTAATTTCCGACAAAACCGGGCTTTTCGCCGGAATTTACCGGGACACAGTACAGTGTTTTCGCCGGAATTTTAACTTCTCGCGAGAACCGAAAACTTCGTTTGCTTCACATTGGCGGGCAAGAGCCAAATCGAAAGTAACTGGAAGCATATTGCGCTATTGCCATAGATAAGAAAAATTGTCTAAATGGACCAGTTCACTTGTTCTTCTTCATTTTTTCACCCCGGGGGACAGGGGCTTTTGGCTGGGATTTTACCATAAATGTAGCCCCGCAAGGCAGAGCCTTTAGGAGGGCTTTGCAAACTGAAAAGTTAAAAATAAAAAACACGCTATTCCCCGACCCCGTTAGGTCCGGGACAACAAAAGACTGGTGCATAAATCACACAGTAAAACTTCAATGACTCGAACACCGATGGCTCGTTTACGGTGGCTGATTCGAAATCGTTTTTGCATCCCTATACGGATTTCTTTAGATAGCTAAAGAAAACAAATACAGTCGAACCTCAATGGCTCGAACATCTTTGGGACCATGGAAATTCGTTCGAGACATAGGTAGTTCGAGCGACTGAGGGTTAATCATGGCACCAGTTCAGGAAGCAAATAGCGATAATTTAGGGAAATCTTTTCGATTTTCTACACAATGATTGTAAGTTGTGTGTAGTCATTAGAATCGCCTCAATGAGGCGATTCTACTGAGTACACACAACATACAATTCCATGACACAATAAGAAAAAAAATCATTAAATGTTTGTTTTCTTGAGCTATTGGAAGAAATTTGTAGGGACTGAAAAAAGAGTTCGAATCATCCACGGTAAACGAGCCATCCGTGTTCGAGCCATTGAGGTTCGACTGTATTTAGGGATATTTTAGGGAAATTTTCTTATTATGTCATGAAAATGTATGTTGTGCATACTCATTTGAATCGCCTCATCGAGGTGATTCTAACGAGTACACTCAACATATCATTATTTTATAGAAGACAAAAAGGACATTCCTAAGATCCCCATTAGCCTCCTGACCTGGCGCTTGGATCAACCCTCAGTGGCTCGAACTGACCATGTCTAGAGCAAATTTCTATGGTCCCAAAGATGTTCGAGCCATTGAAGTTCGACTTTATTTAGCCGGGCAGTCCCCAAAACAGATACCTGTTAAACAGTATAGTTTCAGATGAGACGGCTCGTTACGAGCCGTCTCATCAGGATCTATACACTGTTTGCCATTCTGTTTTCGATATTTTGCCAATGGACATGTCCAAATTCAAGGATGCGAGTCCACTTCAGAAACTCAGGGATGAAAGGGTTAGATAAAAATTCAGATGAAGGCAACAATTCGAAACATGTGCCCAGCGATTACTGTGTTTTAGTTTGTACCTACCTTAACGCCCCCTTTAGGAATATCAATCTTCCTGTTACATAGTGGACATGGAAAGTTGGCTTTGTATTTCCCCTTGTCAATATAGCGCCTTAGACAATTAAAGCAGAAACTATGGAGGCATGACAGAAGGCGGGGGTCTGTGAATTTATCAGTACACAGGCCGCATTTCAGTTCCTTTTTTGCATCCAATAGAGTAGTTTTAACTGATGATTCTCTTGCTGTTTTCCCGCCATCTTTTGGTTCCCTTGTTGTCATCTTTTAAGTGTCGTCTGCTGGAGTTCTAGCTCGGCTGTGCAGTCGTCTGTCTCGTCCTGGTATTCAAATGAATATTGTGAGTTTGTAGCTTTCTCCCATTTTGCTTTTTTCTTCTCCTAAAGTACGTTCTTCTGATAAATAATAAATAAACATTCAGTCACTTAAGACACTGACATGCTCATATCTATACATACATCAAAAAGTGCACATATTGTCTGGAACTTTCCAGACAATGACCATTAAACTTTCAGGAGACGCGACTCAATTTTTTTCCTCCCTTCTGAAAATGGATTTACTCTAAAAGGAAAGAATTTGCTCCCAGGCCTTAGGAGCAAATTCTTTTCTTTTAGAGTAGAGTGAGTCCCTTTTCAGAAGGGGCTCGGTGTGCAGGAAAGCAAACTGGAAGTCATAAACGTTTTCTTCCTTGAAAAAATGGCGAAAAAAGTACCAAATGTATCCAGAAATCCTCTTTTTAATGCAACATCTTTCATAATGACCCCGGAAGCATCGTTTTGTATTGCGAAGAAATCTGTAATTTACACAAGAATTAGCTTTCACAAAAGAACTTGGTCTATACTTAGCGCACAATAAATGTTAAAGCTGATTGAAGATTGACAGCTGTCAATCTTCAGTCAACTTTAACATTTATTGTGTGCTAAGCGTAGGCCAAGCTTTTTGTGAAAGCTAATGCTTGGTTATAAACGTTCAGCAGTCCATCGAAAACTACACTGGACCCAACCACGGCCTTTCATAAAGTTCTCTGGAGCAATCAAACAGTCAATCTTCAGTCAGCTTTAACATTTATTGTGTGCTAAGCGTAGGCCAAGCTTTTTGTGAAAGCTAATACTTGGTTATAAACGTTCAGCAGTCCATCGAAAACTGCACTGGACCCAACCACGGCCTTTCATAAAGTTCTCTGGAGCAATCACACAGTCAATCTTCAGTCAGCTTTAACATTTATTGTGTGCTAAGCGTAGGCCAAGCTTTTTGTGAAAGCTAATACTTGGTTATAAAACGTTCAGAAGTCCATGGAAAACTGCACTTGACCAGACCCTGGCCTTTCTTAAAGTGCTTCCGGAGCAATCACAGTGGGAGCAAAGACAAACTCTAAGTGTGTCAATGCCCATGGGCGTAGATAGCAATAGAATTCTGACAACATATGTGGGAAATTTCGGACGACAAAGACAACGGCGCTGTCTCTATGTGGCTCGGTTGCTTGGTAGCGTTAAAAATCTACTATCTGTCTGTCTGACAAAGACAACGTAGATCAAAACTGTGGAAATAAAGGACAATAAAAGTATTCTGACTTTATGCAGGATAGCTGCACTTCACTACATGCAGAGCCATTCGATGCCATATTTAACCTAATTGTTCAACACTATATCTCGGCTATATGGCTAACAGTGTAGACTCTTATTAGACGTCGCGTTCTATGGCGTCTTACTTGGGCAGATACGAGGGATGTTCGAAATGAATTGCTTATTGTCCTCTAGCTCGATATCCACGTGGGGCACGATAAAAACCAATACATACCTGTATAGGGCTATTCAATATCTACACAATTGTATATAAATGTACATGTAAGACTAAGTGTAAGACATAAAATTTGCCATTTGAATACACGCAGTCATTGACCACTGCAGTAAAAATGGTTGGTAGAAGCGTCGACAAAAAAGACGAAATAGGGGCTTACATCAAAGCTCGCTCAAAACTTGGTTGTTCTTTGAAGAAGCTGATGACTGAAAATTCTACTGCTTTTGGACCTTCTTGTGTGTCTTATGACAGTTCGCCGGTGGAAAAAGAAATCTGAGTCTGGTGTAGAGTCCATAAAAAATGCACCGAAATCAGGTAGGCCAAAATCTGCATCTCGTAAAGAAATCGTTTCCAAAATAAAGGAAATCATTGAAGGAGATGCCAGATTTACAGTTCGTGATATTGCACGAAAGGTAGGCATACCACTATCAACGGTTCACCTTATTTTGAAGAAGCATTTGAAAGTCAGAAAGATTTCTGCTAGATGGGTGCCACAACTGTTGACTGACGAGCAAAAGAGGCAACGGGTTAAAGTGGCCAAAACGCTGCTTCAAATGTTTCCAAAATATGACAAAAAGCAGTTTGCCAATGTCGTCACAGGTGATGAAACCTGGGTCCATTATTTTGAGCCCGTCTGAAAGGTTAGCAATAAAATCTGGGCCACTAAACACAGCAAACGCCCAATAATTGCCAAACGTTCTTTGAGTACAAAGAAGGTTTTGTATGCAATCTTCTTCTCTGGTGAAGGAGTCGCAATAAAAGTGCCAGTGAAAAAGGGCAAAAGCATCATCGGAAAGTACTACAAAGACGTAGTACTGAAGAAACTGAAAAAGTATTATCAGAAACGACGCCCTGCCACTGGTTTTAAACATGTCCGTCTTCTACATGACAATGCCCCAGCTCATACCTCCGCAATAGTTACGGCGTTTTTGAAGAAAGAAAAAGTAACTGTTTTGCCTCACCCCCCGTATTCCCCAGACCTTGCCCCATGTGATTTCTTTTTGTTTCCGAAATTGAAAGCATTCCTTGCTGGGCGGAAATCCCAGTCCCGACAGGCACTTGGATCTACCATTCATCAGTACCTTATTACTGTGCCCAAATCAGCGTACCGTGACGCCTTCAAGAAGTGGATACATCGGCTGAAACTTTGCATTTCTAGCCACGGGGAGTACTTCGAGGGCATGAAATGAGTACTTTTGGGCTAACTTGAAATTTGAAGTCTCCAGATAGAAATAAGCAATTCATTTCGAACATCCCTCGTAGTTTAAAAAGTGCGGTCATCAAATTACAAATCATAATACAAAAACAGAAGATGTACATAGTATTAGAATCTGCCGAATCTGAAGTAAAAACTTGGTGAGAAATATAAGTACAAAGCTAATTAAGTAATTTTAAGGTAAATGGATACACTTGGAAGTTTTTTACCATTTTGCAAAGGGAAACAGTGTTTGCAGACAGGAATTTGCTTCCATAGTGTTTGAAGTATTTCAGAAATGAAGGTATCCTTAAAGCAACGAATTTACTCTCTGTCCCTCTGTTAGTATGAAAGAAAAGAATTTGCTCACAAAAGTAGCGAATTCTTTCCTTTAAGAGTAGCCCTTAATCAAAAGGGAGGCAAATATTTCCATTTCATTTGTTTCCCATGAAGGCGCATCTATTCCCCTTAATTTTGACAATCAAATCAAACTCACATAGAAATTTACCGCATCTTACACAACGATTTGGTTAATAATTAGCAGTGAAATTAATAGGATATGTTTTTTTCTGTTTTTAGAAGAAAATTTGAAATCTTACCTAACTTTTTAGGCTAAAACTATGTCTGTTCTAAACGCACCATATGTAGAGAACAGCTTCCTTCTAGTATCTAAACTTCGAACTCTCGTTTTGCTTGTCTTTTTTTTCAAACTGATCAAAAGTTCGTATTAATTACAAATTACTTATATTTGTGCCGTAACATGAGAAAACGTCCTTCAGTACTAATGCGATTAGCGAACTGAGGTTCATCCCTCGTAATGCATGCGATACATACCACCATTATTAGATATGTGTCCAGTATCCCGTGTACGGCATGCAATATATACATGTACCACAGCATCTAATGAGTCTGTAAGTGGACAACGAATGTCCTGATCTGACTGCGCGAATGAACAGTCTGATATGGGCCTTCGTTGTCCGCATGAAATAAGGATCTTTTCCCACGTTGAGGTCTTCGGGTATTGTTTTTTAATCGTGAATAACTAGGACCAGACAAAGAAAACTTAAATGTATTTGTTTATATGATTGGGTGGGTTTTAATAATAAACAATTGTCTTAGCAGTGAAATTTTTAAGCGCCGCGACTGAGTACAATGTTCTAATTTTTGTTTTATCGCTTAGCATGCTGGATAAAAAAAATCAGCAGACGATATTTTGAAATATTTTCCTTAATTTTCCCGGAAAATAGGTTTTGATCGTTCATGAAAATATTTGCATGAAATGGAAAAGCCTGTTTTCTAGGAGAAATAAGAAAAATACTATATTTGTCGTCTGCTTACTTTTGCCCAGAGAGTGGTGGGGGTAAAATACAAACGATCTGCATCGCAATCATAAAAATATTTTAAAAAGTAGAACAAGGGCTGTCATACGACAGCGTAGCTCGTCGGAAAGGATATTTGCCAGTCAATTTTACCAAAACTTTTAGCCTGTAATTTTTCTCCACGTGACATTGGCCTCAAGGTCAATGAAAAATTGGAGGGCTTTTGGAGACAGTATCTAACATCAGTCCAATATATCCAGAACTTATTGGGTCTAAGAGCTTGACTGCACAGTGGTTGAGGTGGGGAAGCGGATGGGGTTTACAGTGGATAAAATCCTTGACCAGTACCTTACATCGGCCCATCAGGTATTTAGTAGATATAAGTCTTAAGAAAAAATAATAATATGCATTTAGTAAGACCATGACCTTAATTTCAAGGTTACTGACAAGAATAAAACAACTTTTGATCAGTATCTAACATTATTTCAAGTAGGCGTGAAAAAATAGCTGTGTTTCAGCTAATATGCTGAAAAAATTTGGTCGGTAGGTAGGAGAATTTTTTTTTTTTCTATTTTTTCTCCAGAAATTTAATGAAAATAGTTATTTTGTTGAGGGTTACTTTTTTATTTTGCATTTTTACTGATAAAAAATAGCAGAGTCGGGTGTTTGAAAAAGGGTCGGTCGAGTTAGCGGAAACACAGCTATTTTTTTATACGCCGTAAATAATGCATCCAATTTATTAGCTAATGAACTGAAAAAAAAAAACACAAAAAAAAAAACAACAAAAAAAAAAACAAAAAAAAAAAACAAAAAAAAAACAAAACACAAAAACATTTATGATTTTAAAACTCATTCGTAGTTTTGTCATTAACTCTTTGCATGCTGGGTAAAAATTTCAGCAGACGGCATTTTGAAACAGTTATCTTATTTTTCAGAAAATAGGATAAGACATTTCATGCAGAAGACAATTTGCTTGAAGTGTCATTGTCCCATTTTCTAGGAAAAAGAAGAAAAAATATCATCAGTTTGTCGTCTGCTGAAACTTGCCCATAGCATGGTAAGTGTTAAATGAAATATAAGATAGTATAACCTTTGAATAGTTTTTTTTATCATGCGATTCAAAAGGATCCCTTTTCTGAGATTGACATCTATAGTGCAAATATTATAATAAAGAGACCTGTTTGTTCGCGTAGAGGTTTTACAGCCCAGTCAACCCAATGGGGTCATGTCGAGCGCGGTCAGTTTTGCTAACCACACTTTTACTGGGCAGGCTTACTCCTCTAAGAGGTTAACCAGTATTATGCATACTCTAATGCCAGAAACTGACAACTGCCCTTCTTGAATCAACGGAAGGGGGAGAATGACAATAGAAAATATTTCATGATCAGTCTCCACGGAAGAATGTTGCCCCGGCGGGGGTCGAACCCACGACCTCCTGATTACCAGTCGGATGGACATCCAACTGGGTCACCGAGGCCGGCTAATAAAGGGACTTGGACAGCGCAGAGGTATATCTCAAACTTGTCACCGCTTCAACCTAGGTGCAATACTGGTGCTGACATGTTGCAGGGAAGTGGTCTCTCATCCAAGAACAGTAGTTTTATCCGGTTTCCCTCACCAAGTAAGACCACAGAACACAAACATCCATGCCTTCGAGAACGCGTTTACACGTTCGCTTGAGCTTTCTTTGCAATCGAAGTAAAATGCAGTCGACTCCCGTTATCTCGAAGTCCAAGGGACTCTAAAATACTTCGAGGTATCCGTACCTCGACATATCAATAATTTGACTCCTAGAGTTAGAGATATACTGAAAATATTGTGGAAGAGAGGAGAAATTGCTCCTTGGGAGAGCGGTTATTCGAGATAAGCGAAGTCGAGATAACGTGAGTCGACTGTAAACCGAGCGTGATTTGCTGAACAGTTTATGAGGCTAGAATATCACATTTATCCAATTTTAGGCGTATTCAAATAAGAATTTTCACTTACTGTGACGGTTTCGGTACTCATCGAAAACCATATTCAGACTGTGACCATGATCTCGTGATGTCACGGGAATTGCTTACCACTAGACCAATTACTACTGGTAAACATAGACCTTTGTTCTTTTCAGAGTAGATCCTTTTACAGAAGGGGGTATAATCAAATTTTGACAAACTGCCTCCGCCGATACGAGGGTCCTGCAAAAAGTTTTGTCACTGGGTTCGGATTACCTCAGTGCTACGTTTTATCAAACATAGTTTCATTACAAACCTTCAAAGTATTCCCCCTTTACTGAAACACATTTTTGTAACCTTTTTACCCAGTCGCGAAAAGCAGTCTTCTTTTGGTATCTGTTGGAGACACTGATAAATAGCGCTGCCAAGAGAACTTCTAGACGTATACTTATTTCCAGAAAGCATTTTCTTAAGCCTTGGAAATAAAAAAAAAGTAACAGGGACTCAGAGGTGAATAAAGTGGATGGTTTAAAACTTTCACCTTTTCAGAAGCCAAAAAAGACTTAACAACCTCACACTTATGAGAGGAGGCGTTGTCATGTAAAAGGTGGACTCCTGACCATCCTTTGCTTGGTCGTTTCTTATTGTAAAACTCTCACTTTCTTCAGTACAGAATTCTTGTAGAATCGGCCAGTGACTGTATGACCAGATGGACAAGGCACTTGAACGACTGGCCCACTTGAATTAAAGAAAATTGCGTACAACATCTTTTTCGAACTTATGGTTCTCTTGGCAATACATGGGCGTTTTTGATCTTTTCGCTTCCATTGCTTATTATCAGCCCTTCTTTGTGGCTCAAACATGTGCATCCTGGTTTCATCACCTGTTAGCAAGTTAGAAATAACCCGAATTTTACAGCCTTTGTATATTTTCAAAAGTTCCCCAGCACATTTAAAGCGTTGTGTCTTTTGCTCCTCAGTGAGCAAATGAGGTACCCACCTAGCGCAAACCTTTCTCAGGTCCAAACGCTTTTTAAAAATTGTTTGCACACTGCCTTCTGATATGCCAGTACAACTAGCTATATCTTTGACAGACAATCGCGCATCCTGTTCGACCACAATCTTTACAGCAGCGATGTTAGCCTTGGTAACAAAGGTTTTAGGCCTTCCAGGACGGGTATCATCTTCAACAGAATTTTTCCCAGCTTTAAAAGCTTTAACCCACCTAAAAACTGTGCGCATTGAAATGGTCTGAGGTCCATATATACCACATAATTCATTAAATATCTGCTTTGAATCTGTATTAAGCCTAATGCGGCATTTAATATAGCTATGAATTTCAGTCTTCTGGTCCATGTTCCAATGTAACAAGTAAATTGGTCAGTGTATATGACTGCACCTATTTCAATTTGAAATAACTCGGTCAGTTGGAAAGCAATTTGCACGAAATAAACGGGTATCGTTAGCTATTCAACACACCATTCAAGTGCAGTGAAGCATTTTAAAATATACCTGGGATAAAACTAAAATGGCCTATTAGTGACAGAACTTTTTGCACGACCCTCGTAGTGCACCCATTCATCTTAATGCAGACCAGACTGAAAGGGGAATCCTCAGTCGGCTATAAACTACGAGAAACACTATGCTCCCAATCATATGCTTTTCCCTACAAAATGTCAAAGTTGAAACGGGACACAACTCTCACAAAGTTAATCCGATTATTTTTCAAAAGTTAATCAGGTTATCTACTCCTCTTTTCGTGATCCACTCCTCCTAATAACCTTACAAAGTTTCAAGGCCCTGCTCAAATAGTTATCTCGCTGACAAGATTAGCGTGACAAACCTACGGATGGATAAATGGATGGAGAAACGACACCCCAAACCAATATGTCCCGCCAATTTCTTTGAAGTTGGGGGGGGGGGGGGGGGAGGGGGGGGGGAGGGGGGGGGTGGTATAAACATATAGTATGGTCAAAGTGCATGGTGAAGCTGTAGAAGTCTCAGCTTCCTACACTGACAGATGTGAAACTAGACAATGTGCCCAGTGGGGCACATATACCCCCGGCCAGTGCCACCGCCTCCACTTAAACAGGTTAAGTCTTAAAAGCTTTAACGCAAAATCTTTAACATGAAAATTGTAGGTCCGTGACCTTGACCTATAGGGCATGGGCATTATACTAAATATGAACTAAACAAGGTATGGGCACAAAGAGCTCTTAAAAGAACTTTAACATAAAAGTTTAACATGAAAATTCTTAGTCCGTGACCTTGACCTCAAAGTCACGGGCATGTTAACGGATGGTGCTGATAAAAACTTTGGACCAATATCTATCATCATACCAAATACAAACTAAATCTACAATAAATCTAGGAAGATATGGTCTTTAAAACTTTAATGCAAAAACTTTAACATGAAAATTCTTAGCCCGTGACCTTGACCTTAAGGCCATGGACATGGGTCCAGATGCTGCTGCTAAGACAACTTTGGACCAATATCTGTCATCATGCAAATACGAACTTAATCTATCGTAAGATGTGAAAGTTATGCGCTCTAAAAAATTAATTGCAGATTTCTATAAACGCGACGGAATAACGAACGAATGCACATACGAACGGATTAACAGACGGATGGAAAGACAAAAACCATATACCCCTAGGCATAAATGCCGGGAGTATAACAATGTATGTAAAATACAAGAAAAGTTTATGTTTCACAAATTTCTCCTTAAATAATAATTGTTTGAAGTTATCCTACAGAAATAAGTTAATAGCCACTAGATGTGTCACTAGGCGGGGGACAGGAGGATATTGCTCTAAACAAATCTTTGGAACAGTACTTCACACCAAGTCCAAATTTCAACTGCACCCAGGAGCCACTCAAAAGATAGTTTTATACCCCGCCACAGTATAGTGGTGGGGTATTATGGTTTCATGTTGGTCGTCCGTCTGTCCGTATTTTTGTTTCCGACGTTAACTTGAATAAGTAGGAATGGATTTTCACCAAACTTGGTATGTGCATTGATATTGTAGAGATCTGGTTTAGGATCGCAAATGGGTAAATTTCGTCAATTTTTGACAGTTGTCCGCTCACCACACCACAGTGGCAGGGTATTATAGACTCAAGTTTTTATTTTGATACAAGGAACTGTATAAAACCATGACATTTCTCTGTGACCTTGAACTCAAGCTCATTAAGGGAGGTGGGCCTCACACTGAGCAAAACTTTGGACTATTATCTTTAACACTGATCCAAGTTTCAACTATTTGCTAAGTAGGTGCCCAGGAGATACAGATCTTAAGAAATTTGAAGTAAAACTTTAGCATGAAAAGTATGTCAGAAACCCCTAACTCATGATCCCAGAGGAGGTAAGGCTAATTCTGAACCAGTAACTAATATCTTTCTAAAGTATAAACTAAATCCAACCATGCATTAACCCTTAAAGCGCCAATCAAAACAATTGTCTGCTTTGTCTTCTGCCGGTTACTTTAAAAGTCATTGTTGCAAACGGTGTGGACCCAGATCAGACTGCTCCTTTAGGAGCAGTCTGATCTGGGTCCACACTGTTTGCCTGTGTGCAAAAATAGGTTTGAAAAGTTTGCAAGAATATTCAGCAGACGACATAAACAGACGACATTTTCAGATGTAGGTTTTCTTGGCGTTTTAAGGGTTAAGTAGAAGGTGATCTTTAAAACCTATAGCATGAAACTTCTAAGTCTATGATGATGATTTGGTGTTTTACACCCCTTTCAACAATATCTAAGTCATATCGATGTGTGATAATGAAAGGCTCTATGCAATGAAGCACTGTACAGTCATGAGTTGAATTACAACTTCAGCAGGATTCGAACCTGGGACCTTGTAATCAAAAATCGGGAGTGGTAATTACAGATGTCTTAGTCTGTGACCTTGACTTCAAGGTCATAGTCAGGGCTGGGGCTTGCACTGAATAAAAAATTGGAACAATCTCTACCAAATATTAACAAATTATCTCAAAAAGTAAGGGAGTTATGGCCTGCACAAGATTTTGGCTTAAGGGGAGATAAGTGCATAATAAAGAAAGTAAGAGTTGTCTATCTTGCGTGTGACACGCCATTGATCCTCCTCATCATCCCTACCAAATATGAAAGCAATCCACTGAAGAATAAAGGTAACAAATAACTTTGAAAAATGGTTAACCAAAAGGTAAACCTCAGACGATTGCAAACCGCCCAGACATTGCTATTTTACATATTTTTTATCCAAGAAAGGTTTAACAAATTAATATATAGTATTAATGCAATCATAAAATAAGGCATCTAATAGCTTGTAAAATTTCAGCTAGTTTATGAACTGAATAAAAAATGAAATATCTCTGAATTAACGTTGGCAACATTAATTATTAGATACGATAAAAAAATCATTTCAAGAGTGAGAGATTAACTGAAATTTTACATGCTGTCAGGTGCCACATTTTATGATTGTATTAATACCATATATAAATTTATTAAACCTTTCTTGGATAATAAAATGTCTATTTTTGAGGAATATGGAGCCTTTAAAGGGTGATTTTTTTAAAAAAACAGTCCAAAAATTAGAAAGTCATTTACTTCATTTTGTTTGGCGCTTTAGCCATTTCAGCCCTGTAAATCAAATCTGACACATTTGCAAACAGTATACATCCAGATGAGATGGCTCATAACAAGGCATCTGATCATCAGAATCTACATGGTTTGCCATTCTTTGACTGGCATGCCAATTCGCAACAAGGGATGTCCAAATACAAAGGCGGAAGAGTCCACTTCAGAAACTCAGGGGTGAAAGGGTTTAATCTATTTGATATCGCCCAGACTCAGATATTGTACAGCTGTTTTAAATTAACCCTTGTCATGCTGAATAAATAAAGATACCACACCTACTTATAATTTTTAGCCAACCAGATTGCTTGATCCAGTTTGTTAATACAAATTCACATACTTAATGACAGTGTTGATCCAGATCAGTTGGCTTCTAAAGCCAACTGATCTGGATCTACACTGTTTGCAAAGACAAGGCATATCTGGGTTCAGGAGGACTAGGGTTAATACTGCACCACACTGCTAAGGATGCATACTTCGACAAAATTTAATGAAGCTTTGACAGTCTGTTTTGTAGATATAGCCTAGACATGGATTTTCTATCAAGGGACATATCTCTAGAAGTGTTGGATCAGTGGATCCAATGTGGTTCCACTGATCTAGAAGAGCAATGGTCAGTTGCTGGCGTAAGAATGCTCAATGGGTCAACTGCTTAGAGGACTAAGCCTGCCCTGGAAAAATGTGTAAGTAAACTGTCCGGCTTCACATGACCTTAATAGTGTTGACTGTACAGCTAAACTCCAAACCAACCGTGACGCATCTTCATCCAAGCGCTAGAAATTTGGTGATGCTCCTTCAATCAGTTTAGAAGAAATGCCCTGGGCAGATTTGTACCAAAGGGCATTTGATGTGAATTGACTCCTATGGAAATTTTCCCCAGAAATTAATGTTTGACTTACATAACTAGATATGTGTCCACAGGACATGGATGCCCCCGCCTGAAGAACCTAAACGCAAATTGCTAGCGCAGGATGGACAGGAGTAATACTCCACCAGTCTTCGAATGAAGGGGGCATAAAAAAACGACTTGTTAGGAAACAATTTGCAGGAAATATCAAAGCTTATTAATAGGGTTTGACATGTCATCCAAATTGTCCATAGCAAGAGATTTGAAAATCTCATTTTCTGGAAAAAAAATCGTAAACCATTTTAAAATGAAGTCTGCTGATTTTTTTTGTCCAGAATTTGATTGTGCTGGGGTTTAACAAGTCAACCCTTGTGGGTCATTTTGTGTTGTCTCCCAGAGGAAGGGAGAGGAGAGATAGTAGAGGATTGCACTATGCAAAATTTTCATCAAACCAAAGATGAATCAAATCGATGATAAGTTAGGAAATAATGTCTTAAAAACTGAAACGAAAACTTTAAGTTTTGAAATTCTAAATCTGTGACTTCGACCCCAAGGTCACGGTCATGAGTGTTGATGGTGCTGATATAAACTTTGGACCAGTATATAATCATGATACCAAATATAAATTAAATCCATCAGTTGGTTTAGAAGTAAAAAGGTCCTAAAAACTGACGTAAAATTTTAATATGAAAATTTTGACAGGACTGTGACTTTGACCTTAACATGAACGAGAGGTGAGGATGGAACTGGGCAAAATTTTGGATCTATAGTTATCACCATACCAATGATGAATCAAATCGATGGTAAGGTTAGGAAATAATGAGGTCTTAAAAATTTTGACGAAAGCTTAAACATTTAAAATCCTAAGACTGTGACCTTGACCTTGACAGGACCTTGGGTGATGGGGATGGTACTGCACAAAATTTTAGACCAATATGTATCATCAACCCTAAGATGAATCAAATCGATGATAAGGTTAGGAAATAATGAGGTCTTCAAAACTTTAACGAAAGCTTTAACATTTAAAATCCCAAGTCTGTGACCTAGACCACAAGGTCATGGTCATGATACCTGATGGTGCTGATAAAAACTTTGGACAAGTATCTTTCATGATACCAAACAGGAACTAAATCCATCATTTAGTTTAGAAGTAAAGAGATCCTAAAAACTTTGACGTAAAATTTTAACATGAAAATTCTAAGTCTGTGACCTTGACCTTGACACGACCTAGGGCAGTGGGGATGGTACTGCGCAAGATTTTGGACCAATATGTATAATCATACCAAAGATGAATCAAATCGGTGGTAAGGTTAGGAAATAATGAGGTCTTAAATACTTAAAAAAAAACTTTAAATTTAAATCCTAAGTCTGTAACCTTGACCTCAAGGTCACGGTCATGAGTGCTGATAAAAACTTTTGACCAGTATCTTTCATGATACCAAATAGGAACTAAATCCATCATTTAGTTCAGATGTAATGAGATCCTACAATCATTGACGTAAAATTTTAACATGAAAATTCTAAGTCTGTGACCTTGACATGACCTAGGGTAGTGGGGATGGTACTGCGCAAAATTTTGGACCAATATGTATCATACCACAGATGAATCAAATAGGTGATAAGGTTAGGAAATAATGAGGTCTTAAAAACTTTTAACGAAAACTTTAACATTTGTGGACGCCTACAGACACCCTGCTATTGGAAATAGACCAGTCCAAAGAGTTATGGTAGAAGTTTTTTTGTTTGTTTTTTTTTTATTTGGGTTTTACAGCCCTTTCAAGAATATTTCACATATCAAGCCGATCGTTCATCAAAGGTGGGCGAAAACTGGAGAGCCCTGGAAAAAAAAAAAACATCTGACCATCCATAAGCAGAACTTGGCTTTCCCACGTGACCCGAATAACTCGAACCACAGTGGTGAGAAACCTAATGTGGTAGAAGTTTACACAATGTTAATGGGTTAAAGACGTGGACCTGGACAAGGTTGTTTCAAATTCCTCCACAAAGCGATGCATCTCAATATGATTTCTCAACTGTTCTAATAAGTGTTGTAAAATGTATTTGTGGAGAAATATAAATAACACAGGAGGCAGTTGTAATGCAAATTCAGAACACTACTCTAGTGTTCAAACTGCTACATGTCCAATGAAGTCAATCTATTATAGGTGCTTTTGCTTTTCTTTTGGCTGGTTAGTTATCAAGGCTGGCACGATTAATCGGATAATCGATTAACTGATCGATAAATTCCACCAAAAATGACTATGTTTACAGAATTGCTAACAATCGATCATTTGATTTCTGTCTCTTACTTTACAGTATTTACCCTGAGTATTTAGACACCTCAACACCTTACCATACTTTATCTAAAATCTGAACAAGTCCAATTTACTACCCACTGTTGTGTCTAAAATAGCTGTGCGAGTGGCAAACAGTGTAGATCCTGATGAAACGCTGCATTTTGCGGCATCTCATCTGGGTCTACAGTGTTTGCTCAGTATAACATATGAAATGGTGATGCTCAAATTGGTAAAATTAATATCAAATCTTCAGCGATTACTAACTGATTATCAATCACAATGGCAGGACTGACAATCGATTATCTTTTAAGCTCTGATTAGCCAGCCTTATTAGTTATTGACTTGCCTTTATATTAAATTGGAAAATTCTTTTTAACTCTTTCAACCTTGCAGTCCAAAACATATACCATTGCAAAATGGGTAGATCCTGATGAGACGGCTTGTAACAAGCCGTCTCATTAGGATCTACCATGTCTGCCTTTCTGTTATTGATTTTAGACTGAAACTCCTAGTTGGATCAATGGACATGTCCAAATTCAAGGATGGAAAAGTTCACTTCAGAAACTAAGGGGTGAAAGGGTTGAACCAGTGGATGCTGAATTTTGGGTTTAACAAATATTTAGTTTTGGAGAAAACAGCTGTCCCTCCACCTTTCACATTCTAAATCATGTGAGGTCAAGGTCACCAAAATCCTAGGAGATGAGTGCACACAATCTGTTTTTTCTTAAACTCTGAATCAAATCTTTGGAGTACAGTGACCTCTCAGACTTGAGAAAATTGCTTACTGAACATTATAAAGCACTTGGCTCAAGACCATATGCAAAAAATATCATATACACAAGACATTTAACCCTTCAAACTCCATTCAAAATTGTAGCAGAAACATTCAGGGCCCAGTTGTTCAAAACATTGTTAGCTTAACAAGCTCATTAATGACAAACTCCTTAACTGTTGTAGCTAAGTTATTTTCAGATACATTGATATTTTTGCTGCAAACATGCGAGTAGCTTTCACAATGCAAAAGCTGCTCACATTTCAGCAAAAAATATCAATGTATATGCTACATCTCAAGACAGAATTTTAATGTCATGTTTGCTAACAACTCATTAAGTTTTAAACAACTGGACCCAGAACTTTGATTTGTCTGAGCAAAAATAGTAAGGCTTGACAATTCATGTGAATCATCTACCAAACCTTATTTTTTGCAAAAAAAAAAAAAAAAATGAATGTCAACTGTTGCCGTTGTGACCTCAAAGATTAAATTTTCCTTTGAATAAATAAGAAACGGGTATCAGATTTTTTTCCCTTTATTTCCTTGTGCCTCTGAACATGACATAGTCTTTTAAACAGATTCTAACACTGGTGGTTCAAAACCATCAGGTCGCTCCACCTTTTCTCCAGTTTCCGTGACAACAGTCTTTGAACTCGTCTCACCATGCATCTCCATCAACTTGCCAACTGAAACAAACACATAACAGAACTCTAGATGAAAGATGAATCCTGAATAAATATTTTTCTTTTTTCTCCAAGAAAATGTATGTTGAGGGTACTCATAAGCAGTTCTTCTATGAGCTTTTAATGATTACCAACATACCTTTTCCTGGAGAAATAAGCAAACACCTCAATACTTTTTAGATGGAAACAAGTTGTAACCAGAGCTAGGACACGGAACTAAATAAAGAAATACTATTGTGGAAGTAATTTGGTTTAAACACTATTTTACTTGTTCATTTACATGCAATCAAACATATACAATACAGTGCTCCAGCTAGGATTTAAGGGCAGACTGGTGCTGGGTAGGGTAAGTCTTGCGCAGTCATACAAGAATGAGGGCTGCTGGGCACTATGTGTCATGTGATGTGCTTAGTATCAAGACATGTTACAAAATATAATCCCATTCCATAATAAATGTCTCAAACTACAATACTTTAATGCTTAGCACTCTGAGAAAAATCTTCAGCAGACGACACTAAAATATTTTTATTTACCCCAAGAAAACAGGATGTGACATTTTATGCAAATTGTCTCCAATGGAGACAATCTGCATTAAATGCCAAAAAATGGAGACAATCTGCATTAAATGCCAAAACCTGTTTTCTAGGGAAAAATAAGAAAAATATTGATCTGTCATCTGCTAATTTAGCCCAGAGTGGTAAAGGTTAAACTTTGATAACTCTAATTTTGGTCCAGTATTTATGACATCTTCACCAAAATGTAGGGTCTGACGGCTGGAGCTGAAATGAGGCAGAGGGTAGCTTTAAAAGGACAGAGGGGTGACAGAAAAGGAAAAGAGGGGCAGCCCACCCCTCTGTATAGGGCTAGCTGGAGCACTGCAATATCAATGTTCCTGGACCTAATGGTAAGCTATAAGCTTATGGGCCACTTCTGTTCCTTTTAGACAAGAACATACCTTGTGAGTATTCTGTGAAGAGCCTCACCAGTACCCTAAAGCAAAGCTCCAGATAAGCCGATAAGGTGCCTTTTTTTTCCCTTTCAAAAGGACTGATATTTTTCTTATTTCTCCACAAAAACGTTTGGGTACTCATTAGAAGCTCCTCGCAGAGTAGATGTTCTGACAGAGTTTCTACTTCCAGAAAAAACATTTTTATTAAAGAAGAAGTATTGATATTTTTCTTATGTCATCATCTCCGTGAAAACATGGCAATCATCGGAAGGGCCACATGAACAGCGACGTCATATGATAAATTGCTTTTTTCTATTTGTTTAATTGTATAATGTTTTTACAGTGACATTGTTTCAAAGCAAAAAGCTATGCCCATTTCTTCTGCCAGATTATGCAAAGTCCTTATTTTCAAACTGATGAAATGCATTAATTTGAATGCCAATGCCTAAACATGACAAAAAATATGTCCACTGACTGTATGTGTTGTCATCCGACAAAACATAGTCAGTGGACATATTTTTTCTTTCACGATGGTTAGTTGCTTTGGAGTTTAACGCCCCAGTCAACATTACTAAGGTCATGTTGAGCTGGGCAATTTGTTTTGTTTGTGTTGAGGTTTTACGGCCCAGTCAACCCAATGGGGTCATGTCGAGCGCGGTCAGTTTACCTAACCACACGTTTACTGGGCAGGCTTAGTCCTCTAAGTGGTTAACCAGTATTGTGCACATTCTTTTGCCAGAAACTGACAACTGCCCTTCTTGAATCAGCGGAAGGGAGAGAATGACCGTAGAAAATATTTCATGATCAATCTCCAGGAAAGAATGTTGCCGACCTAGGCGGGGTCGAACCCGCGACCTGGTTTCCAGTCGGACGGCGCATCCAACTGAGCCACCGAGGCCGGCTGCTACCTAACCATACTTTACCTAGGCAAGCTTGTTCCTTTAAGCGATTAACCAGTAATAACTGTAATTGTGTACATTCTTTCGCCAGAAACTGGCAATTGCCCGACATGAATCAGCGGAAGGGAGGGAATGAGTGTAGAAAGTATTTCATGGGAAATCTCCATGAAAAGAATGTTACCAGACCTGAAACGGGTCAAACCTGCGACATCCTGATCACCTGATGGATGGGCATTCGACTTCGCCACAGAGGCCAGTCAGTTTTTCACGACACTGCTAATATGGAGACACAACAACAGTGGAACCTTACCATCAAACTTCGGTTTCTTCAGCACTTTTACTTTTCGGATGAAAACATCATGTAGTGGGTAGATCCCCTGGCAGGCCTTCTCTATATCTTTACCTATACTGTCTGGGATACTGTAAGCAGAGAAGAAATTGCATAAGAATACGTTGTTTTTTGTTTTTTTTTATTATTTATTTATTCATTTTTTATTTTATTTTTATGTTTAGTATGCTGGGTAAAAAATTCAGATAATAATTTGAAATATTTTTTCTTATTTTCCCAGAAAATAGGCTCTGACAATTCATGCAAATGGTCTCCTGGGTCTCCATTTGCATGAACTGTGAGTTCTGGGAAAAATAAGAAAAAATCTGAATCTGATGTCTGCTGAAACTGCTCAGAGTCTGGCAAAGGTTAAACCAGACATCCTATATGTATCCAGCTTAGCACAGTGCGTTAACTCTTAAAGCACTGTTCAAAATTGCAGCAAACAGATTTATTTTTATTCTTCAGAGAAAACAATGCTTAACATTTCATGTGAATTTCCTGCCTAGCAGAAATTTCACATGAACTGCCAAGCTCATGTTTTTTGTAGAAAACAAAAATTCATATTGTCAGCAGTAGTTGTTACCAGGCCTTAAGGGTTGGTATAAATTTCGAACTGAAGAATGCTTACTATCAATCATATACAATTAAATTTGTCTTACACTGTAAAAGACAACTTGAGGGTGTCAAGAAATGTGGTCTTTTCAAGACAGTAGTTTCTGGAGGGAGAGGTATGAGAAAGGGAATATTTTACCTGAGGACAGCTCAGCAGCTTTTGTTTTTCGCACATGGAAGAAAATAAGCAATTTAAGGATAAATGTGAATATTTTTACTCTCCTCAGGATGTTCATGAGGATCAATTTGCATGGTGACAATTTAACCCATTGTATATGGAATAGACTCTCCCACACTATATATTGGAAGACTCCAATTTCAATTTTAGGTACATCCGGCTATGAGATTTACATATTCCTTACAGAAAAATGGCAGAACTATTTGCAAACAGTGGAGACCCTGATCAGATGCCACGTTCTGCGGCGTCTGATCTGGGTCTGCACTGTTTGCCAATTACCCTTTTACGGGCATCCCGACTACAATGGGTTAAATGAATCTTTCCAAATCCACACTAATAAGGGCCTTCAATATCTTTCCTTTAAATCCATTCCCAAGATTTGCTGGACATTAGCTCCAGATAAAGCAAAAAATTAGGATGAATTTATATATCATATGGGTACTTAATGCAATTATCTTGATGAAGTAATTCTGGTTATACAGTCAGAGGCCAAAAGTAATTCCACAAAAATATTTTCTCATAGACTTTAATGCAGTTATGTTTACAAGACACTTAATATTGTGTAACATTGTAAAGAAAATACTGATGTTCTGTAATGAGTGGAAGGTAAATAATGCATGTCCAAAATATATGACTGATAACAGGGCTCTGGAAATTTTGAAATCTGAATCGGTCCAGCCGATGACGATGACGTCATCAATGAGCCCATTTCAAAAAAAAAAAAAAAAAAAATATGTGTATATCACCTGTCACGAAAACTAATGACATTTGGCAGTCCTATAACTCCTTTTAAATAATACACCTCAACTCCGTTATATGACGTAAGTCAGGGTACAACGAGCATGATCAAAGCTGGCGTCATCAATAAATACAGTCAGGTATGTAAAAAGAAAGAAAAAAAAAAAACAAAAAGAAAGAAAAAACGGTTTTGTTGTTATTTCCACCTCCACAGGGTTTTCCTAAACTATTTATAAACAACTGATTCCCCTCTTGTATAAGTGCGAAGACGGCGGGAAACAGGAGAGATGGAACGAAACGACTTTCATGGACCTAATTAGGTCTAATAAAAAAGGCCTGCGCCACGGGCGGTTTTGCAGTTTTCAGTGTTTCAAGATTTAATCAGACTGCTTAAATTTTAAGCACTGACCAATCTTGCCTAGCGCAAGTGGTGCATTACTTATTTTTACTGTGAAATCTACCATGAATTATACTCGCGTGTTATGGCAATCAACAACAACAAAAAAAAACAAAAAAAACAAGAATTCCGCGGAAGGCGTCATCGCACCTGCTGGCGCAAAAGTCACAGGAGCCTCAATCAGAATGTGGTTATTAAATAAGTTTATTTCATTCTTAGCAGTACTTACTTGGAAAACTGGGTTGAAAAAAATGTAGACAAAGTGCCTAGTGGGGCACATATATTCCAGGCCAGTCCCATTCCCTCTAATGGCTATATCTTCAGCACTGACTTTTCGTATCATACAGCCCAATGATAATGGAACGTTGACGTAAAATGTGTAAAAGTCACTGGAGCATGAAATATAGGTCAAGGTCACGGGTCAAGGTACCTGCTAATTCAGTACATCAAGGAGAAGCACAGTGCAAGGTATGGTGGTTGTAGGCCTTATAGTTGAGGAGTTATCAAACATCAACATAAAATGTGTCAAATATAGGTCAAGGTCACTGGGTTAAGGTACCTGCCAAGCCAGGGCAATGAGATGAAGCACTATGCAAGGTTTAGTGGTTGTAGGTCTTATATTTGAGGAGATACCGAGCATCAATATAAAATGTGTCAAAGTCACTGGAGTGCACAATATAGGTCAAGGTCACCAGGTCAAGGTACCTGTCGAGTCAGTACATCGAGAAGAAGTGCTATATAAGGTTTGGTGGTTGAAGGCCTTACAGTTGAGGACATATGGAAGGGTGACCTAAAAGGTGTAAAAGTCAATGGAGCGTGAAATATAGGTCAAGGTCACCAAGTCAAGGTACCTGCAGAGTCCGTACATTGAGGAGAAGCACTATGCAAGGTTTGATGGTTGTAGGCCTTATAGTTGAGGAGATATTGAACGTTGAAGTAAAATGTGTAAAAGGCACTGGAGCTCAAAATATAGGTCAAAGTCACCGGGTCAAGATACCTGCCAAGTCAGTACATATAGGAGAAGCACTATGCAAGGTTTGGTGGCTAGAGGTCTTACACTTGAGGAGATCTGGAACGTTGATGTAAATTATGTCAAAGTCACTGCAGCCAAAATATAGGTCAAGGTCATCAGGTCAAGGTATCTGCTAAGTCAGTACATTGAGGAGAAGCACTTTGCAAGGTTTGATGGTTGTAGGCCTTATAGTTGAGGAGATATCGAACGTCGACGTAAAATATGTCAAAGTCACTGGAGCGCAAAATATAGGTCAAGGTCACCGGGTCAAGGTACCTGCCAAGTCTGTACATCTAGGAGAAGCACTATGCAAGGTTTGGTAGTTGTATGCCTTATAGTTGAGAAGATCTGGAATGTCAACGTAAATTGTGTCAAAGTCAATGGAGTGCAAAATATAGGTCAAGGTCACTGGGTCAACATATCTGCCAAATCAGGAGGTCAGGGAGATGTGTCATGCAAGGAATGATGGTTGTTGTAGAATTGTAGTTGATTAGAATACTAACTTTGACGTAAATGTCGAACTTCGACATAACAGAACTGTTAAGAGACAGACGGACGGACGAACGGACGGACGAATGGAAAAGCGGGCACCTATGTCCCAAAGTCAGGAGGTCAGGGAGATATTTCATACAAGGTTTGATGGTTGTTTAGTCTTGTAGTTGATTAGAATACGAACTTTGACATAAATGTCGAACGTCGACATAAATGTTGACAGACGGACGGACGGACTGATGAACAGACAGACGAATGGAAAAGTGGGCACCTGTGTCCCAAAGTCGGGAGGTCAGGGAGATGTTTCATGCAAGGTTTGATGGTTGTTTAGTCTTGTAGTTGATTAAAATACTAACTTTGACATAAATGTCGAACGTCGACATAAATGTTGACAGACGGACGGACGAATGGACAGACATACGGAAAAGCGGACGCCTATGTTGCAAAGTCAGGAGGTCAGGGAGATGTTTCATGCAAGGTTTGATGGTTGTTTAGTCTTGTAGTTGATTAGAATACTAACTTTGACATAAATGTCGAACATGGACATAAATGTTGACAGACGGACGGACGGACTGACGGACGGACTGACGGACAGAAAATCGGACGCCTATATCGCACCCTGCTACAAGCAGGTGCGATAAAAAGAAGCAATCAATTATACCCAGATCAGACGCCATTGTATGCGACATCTGATCAGGACGTACACGGTTTGGGAATTCATTAATCGAATCTGGGACCGACAAACCGTGTTGATCAAAACAAAAAAGAAGAGGAAGAAAACGGGTGTGTTCAAGCGGTGCATTCTTTTATCACTCTCAGTAAAGCGACCTTTGATCTTTTGGACACGCCGACTGCACATGGATGATTTGCAGTCTCAGTGTATTCACACGTGTCACACAAACAGATAAATTATCAGACTACCGTTACTGATGATTCGTGTTAATCGCTTGTTTACTGCACAAAGGTCAGTGAAGTGTTGATTTTTTGACAATGTTTGGATAATGACGTAATTAATTTGTGCTGCGGGTAGGTTGCCGTTACTCAGCTGTCTCTCCAATATACATGTCAAATGACCGTTTAGGGCCTTTTAACTACCATAATATCGCATTTAAAAGGTGCGCGGACGTTGTCAGTTTGGAAAGACTTGACCGTTTGTGATTTTTTAGACATCATTGATTTGTGAAAATTGGTTGGTTTAGGAAATGTTGGACCGATTTATTAGCGTTTTGGGGTGTTTGAAATCGGTCCAGAATTCTTAATTTCGGTCCAGACCGGCTATTTTTCCAGTTTTCCCGAGCCCTGACTGATAAGTATCGGATATCTATCTTCTCAGATACAACAATTTAAATTAAGAGGAAATTTTAAAAAAGGCAGATTTCCATTGACGTCAATGCTGACGTCGTTCAAAAACTGCCTAAAATGTCTTGCACAAAATTTAATTCATTGTCTCTCAAGCTTGCACAGAGAAAATCCAGTGAGAATCACAATGTATATTACATAAATCATCCAGCTGTCAAATGATGTGGACGTTATAAAGATATAAACAATTATTTTTATCATTATTTATTTTTTGTAAACATGAAAATGCATTGAACTCTATGGGATTTTTGATGCTGTGGAATTATTTTTGATCCCTGACTGTAGTACCTACATGTACAAGATAAGTATTGGTGCAAAAATAAGGCCTTTAGGTGGAGCAATGAAAGACCATGATGATGCACAGCTCCAGATAAGGTACATTTTCAACTGAAAAGTGCTGGTATTTTTATTTCTCCATGAAAACTTCTGTTGTGGGTACTCATTAGAAGCGCCTCACTGAGGTGCTTCTAATGAGTACCCAGAACAGGTTTTTTTTTTAAGTGGAGAAATAAGAAAACATTCTGTGGAAACCCACTCTTATCTGCACCTATGTAATAATGATTTGGTGATTTGTAATGATTTGGTGTTTTACATCCCTTTCAACATTATTTAAGTCATATTGAGATGATGGAAGGGTAATAATGAAAGGCTCTGTGCACTGAAACACTACAGTCATGAGAGCTATAAAAGAAAACAAGCTGTCAAATGTCATTTGCTAATATTTCAATTCAACATGCTCAGACGCTTGACTAGTACTCACAGTTTATTGACAACCTCCTTCATATCGTTCGCTGACACTTCCCTTGTGATAATGTCCACCATCTTCTTTCTAATGGCTTTCACCTAAATCATACCAAAACATCTCTAAATATGCATTTTTAATCTCAAACAAGAATTCCGCGGAAGGCGTCATCGCACCTGCTGGGGCAAAAGTCACAGGAGCCACAATCAGAACGTGGTTATTAAATAAGTTTATTTCATTCTTAGCAGTGCTTACTTGGAAAACTGGGTTGAAAAAAATGTAGACAAAGTGCCTAGTGGGGCACATATATTCCAGGCCAGTCCCATTCCCTCTAATGGCTTGTCTTCAGCACTGACTTTTCGTATCATACAGCCCAATGATAATGGAGCGTTGACGTAAAATGTGTAAAAGTCACTGGAGCATGAAATATAGGTCAAGGTCAGGGGTCAAGATACCTGCTAATTCAGTACATCAAGGAGAAGCACAATGCAAGGTAAAGTGGTTGTAGGCCTTATAGTTGAGGAGTAATCAAACATCCAACGTAAAATGTGTCAAATATAAGTCAAGGTCACTGGGTCAATGTACCTGCCAAGCCAGTGCAATGAGGTGAAGCACTATGCAAGGTTTAGTGGTTGTAGGTCTTATATTTGAGGAGATATCGAACATCAACATAAAATGTGTCAAAGTCACTGGAGTGCACAATATAGGTTAAGGTCAAGGTACCTGCCGAGTCAGTACATCGAGAAGAAGTGCTATATTAGGTTTGGTGATTGAAGGCCTTACAGTTAATGACATAAGGAAAGGTGACGTAAAAGGTGTAAAAGTCAATGGAGTGCGAAATATAGGTCAAGGTCACCGAGTCAAGGTACCTGCAGAGTTTGTACATTGAGGAGAAGCACTATGCAAGGTTTGATGGTTGTAGGCCTTATAGTTGAGGAGATATTGAACGTTGACATAAAATGTGTAAAAGGCACTGGAGTGCAAAATATAGGTCAAGGTCACCGGGTCAAGATACCTGCTGAGTCAGTACATCTAGGAGAAGCACTATGCAAGGTTTGGTGGCTAGAGGTCTCACACTTGAGGAGATCTAGAACATTGACGTAAATTATGTCAAAGTCACTGCAGCCAAAATATAGGTCAAGGTCACCAGGTCAAGGTATCTGCCAAGTCAGTTCATTGAGAAGAAGCACTTTGCAAGGTTTGATGGTTGTAGGTATTATAGTTGAGGAGATATCGAACGTCGACACAAAATATGTCAAAGTCACTGGAGTGCAAAATATAGGTCAAGGTCACCGGGTCAAGGTACCTGCCAAGTCAGTACATCTAGGAGAAGCACTATGCAAGGTTTGGTAGTTGTACACCTTATAGTTGAGAAGATCTGGAATGTCAACGTAAATTGTGTCAAAGCCAATGGAGCGCAAAATATAGGTCAAGGTCACTGGGTCAACATACCTGCCAAGTCAGGAGGTCAGGGAGATGTGTCATGCAAGGTATCATGGTTGTTGTAGAATTGTAGTTGATAAGACTACTAACTTTGACGTAAATGTCAAACTTCGACTTAATAGAACTGTTAACAGACAGACGGACGGACGAACGGACAGACGAATGGAAAAGTGGGCACCTATGTCGCAAAGTCGGGAGGTCAGGGAGATGTTTCATACAAGGTTTGATGGTTGTTTAGTCTTGTAGTTGATTAGAATACTAATTTTGACATAAATGTCGAACTTCGACATAACAGAACTGTTAACAGACGGACGGACGAACAGACAGACGAATGGAAAAGTGGGCACCTACGTCACAAATTCGGGAGGTCAGAGAGATGTTTCATGCAAGGTTTGATGGTTGTTTAGTCTTGTAGTTGATTAGAATACTAACTTTGACATAAATGTCGACTGTCAACATAAATGTTGACAGACGGACGGACGAATGGACAGACATACAGAAAAGCGGACGCCTATGTCTCAAAGTCAGGAGGTCAGGGAGATGTTTCATGCAAAGTTTGATGGTTGTTTAGTCTTGTAGTTGATTAGAATACTAACTTTGACATAAATGTCGAACGTCGACATAAATGTTGACAGACGGACGGACTGACGGACAGACAGACAGAAAATCGGACGCCTATATCGCACCCTGCTACAAGCAGGTGCGATAAAAAGTAATGGAACACAATTTAAATACGTAAGATCTGTCTACAAAGAGATGTAACCAATTTTGCTAAGATACAGTCCTGAGTAAAACTGGTTAAAGTCCCTTGCATAGGCAAGGAAAACTTAAAGCATCACCATAGGTCTAGACAAGAGCGACTAGGTAAATAGTTTTCTTATTACTTGATGAAAACATATGCTGTGGGTACTCATTAGAAGCGCCTCGGCGCACATCTAATGAGTACCCACAACGTATGTTTTCGTCGAGAAATAAGAAAAGTATACATACTTTTTTGGTGGAAAAAAGAGCCTTATCAAAAGCTATGAATTATTCACTCAAAATTGTAGTACCTAGAAAACACTGTTTTTTTTGTTGTTTTTTTTTCTGTGCTTATACAGGTAAGGCTTATCTGAATAAAATGTGATGCCAATTTCCCCCAAGAATGAGGTTCTTCAATCTAAGCCCAGAGCAACAGATAATTTTGGGGGCATTTGGGTATTTAACCCCATCAAAATTGCATCAGTTGGGTAAAATCATATTTTCATTTTTCGGTTTGAGTAAAAATACCCCCCAAAATGAAAATTAATTGGGTAAAACTTACAAAACTGAAGGAAAGAGCATAAGAAAGCCCTATTTAAAACATAGTATTTCATTATACCCTACTAATTTTATGATTATATTTGCCAAATGAAGAATAAAAACACATATTATAAGCAGTAATCATAATATAAAATTGGAGAGTGATCATGAAATATTTTCTACGGTCATTCTCTCCCTTCCGCTGATTCAAGAAGGGCAGTTGTCAGTTTCTGGCGAAAGAATGTGCACAATACTGGTTAACTGCTTAGAGGACTAAGCCTGCCCAGTAAATGTGTGGTTAGGTAAACTGACCGCGCTCGACATGACCCCATTGGGTTGACTGGGCCGTAAAACCTCAACACAAACAATTATATAAAATAGCAATAATGTGCTTTTCTGGCCTTGGAACTTTTAATTTTCACCCTTGAATTTGGACATAATTGGGTTCTCTGTCAAACCAATTGGGTATCAATACACAAGTTTTTGAAAATGATTGAGTATTTGCTCAAAAGATATGGGTATTTTACTCAGATACTCTCCTTATCTCTTGCCCTGTAAGCCTTCAAGATATAAGGCAAAAAAACATTGGTTTTTGGAATATAGGGTAGATAAACCTAATATTATGAGGTCAACCTTGGCGCCACAAGGAACCAGTATCCCAAGCATGATGTTCATGTTCATACATCAAATAGTCTTCAAGATACTAAACAAAATCACTGGAGTGTGAATTAAAAGGTCATATCCACCTATACTTATAAAGAGATCCTCGTTGATGTCACATGGACCCATATTCTCCAGGTAAGATTTAAATAATCTAATAGTTAAGATACAAGGTAAAAACACTGGAGCACAAACTTTATAGGTCAGATAAACCTACATATATCACAATCTTGATGCAACATGGAACCAGTTCCTCAAGCATGAATGATGATGATCAAATAGGCCTTTAAGATATCAGGAAAAATCGCTGGAGCATGAAATACAGGTCACATGGTCCTACATATATCACAAGGCCAACTACATGCAACTATAATATTCACGGTATGAAGATCTTTTAATTATATACATATACGGTAAATGTATTAAAATTTTGAACACTTTATTCCGTAATGTTTTGGTCTAAATTTTGCTTTATAAGCAGCTGTTTCTTAAAATACTTAGCGGAATGGCAAACAGTGCAGACCCTGATCAGACTGTTCTTTCAGGAGCAGTCTGATCTGGTCTGCACTGTATGTCAGACACTTTGGTGTTTGAAATTTTAGGACATTTACAGTAATACAAAGCAAGAGAAGATTTTAAAACACATTAAATGACTGTGCTAGATTTTGGGACAATGCTTCAAATGAAATTTGAGTTGGGGTTTAACAACACGTCAACCCTTGTGGGTCATTTTGTGTTGTCTCCAAGAGAAAGGGAGATGAGAGATAGTAGAGATAGCAGGAGTTGAAAGAGAGGGACAGGAGAGAAAAAAAAAAATGAATGAAAGTGAAGAAACAGAATAAAAACATTCCCCTTCTACCCTTACCTGCTACAAGGATAGCAGGCCTTGCCCAACTGTAAGCCAATATCAGTTGGACGCCCTGGTGATGCAAGATCATGACACCTTTGCTTCACCCAACCACCTCAACCAATATCAGTTGGACGCCCCTGTGACGTAAGATACACGACACCTTTGCCTCACCCAACCATCCCCTACACAAGGAGAAGTGAAAACTATACCCCGCGGGCCCCCGTAGCCTAGTGGATAAGAGAGTTGACTCTTAATCCATTAGGTTTCTCATTGCTGTGGTTCGAGCCTCGCTCGGGTCATATGTGGGAAAGCCAAGTTCTGCTTACGGATGGTCAGGTGGTTTTTCTCCGGGTTCTCCGGTTTTCGCCCACCTTCGATGAACGATCGGCTCGATATAAGTGAAATATTCTTGAAAGGGCCGTAAAACCCAAATCAAAAAAAAAAAAAAAAAAAAAAAAAGAAAACTATACCCCATGGCATATATGTATGTATGCTGGTGTGTAATTATATCATGATGAATCCCCACGACAGCTATGTGGCTGAGCCAGGATACAAACTTGCTTAAGCTTAATGGTATTAGTACCTGAGCATGCTGTGCATAGCATGTCTTCTTTGACTGATACGGCTTCTTCTTGGTGAATCCAATGGCAAACATACGTAGAAGGTAACTGTCAGTTGTCTTTACATCAATGTGTGCCTCGATCAGGGTCTGCCATTTCTTCACCATTGAACAGAGCTTATCACGAGTAAGGTCCATACCATGGAAATTTGTCAGGACATTTTTGCCCTGGACATCTTCGGCCATCAACTTGAACTTTCTGAAAGTGATCTCGTCATTCTGTAGATCAGCCAGTGAAACCTCAAAAACTCGACCCTTCAGACCATCAGCGGCAATCCCTGTAGCAAGAAATAGGCAGAATCATTACAGGGTTAACAGTAAACTTAACACAGCTCTAGATACAGAGCTTTTTTTTTTTTTTTTTTTTTTCAATTAAAAAAATTGGTAAGTTTTCTTATCTCTCCATGAAAACATAACATAATGGCAACTCATTGCAGGTGCCTCTGTGAGGCATCTGAAGCCCCTTGTCGAGGGTGAGGCACTTCTTATGAATACCCACAACATGTTTTTGTCAAAAAATATGAAAAAATCTGGATACTCTTTTCAGCTTGAGCTATGAAGTCCTTATTCTAGGACAAGTAAATTAAAATTCATACTTGTCTGCAGGGAAATAGGGCAAGTTAGACAGGGTATTTCCAGTCCTGCTTAAGTTGCGCTGCTTCAAGTTCAAGTAAATGCAGAAGAAAATATTTTGCTATTTTTGCACAAAAGCTAAGGCTGGCTAATCAGATCAAAAAAGATAATGGATTATCAGCCATTGTGATCGATAATCAATTAGTAATCACTGAAGATTTGGTCATAATTTTACCTTTCTGAGCATGACTCTTACCATGTTATACTTTATTGTGTGTATTTGGAAGGACAGGCCTGAGCAAACAGTATAGACCTAGATGAGGCGCCACATTTGTGGCGTCTCATCAGTGTCAGGACTCTTTGCCACTCATCCAGCTATTTTAGACACAACTGTGGGTGGTAAATTGTACTTGTTCAAATTTTAGACAAAGTATGGTAAGGAGTTGAGATGTCTGAATACTTAGGGTGAATTTGGTTAAGTAACAGACACAGAAATTAAATGATCGATTATTAGCAAATATGTAATGATAATCATTTTTTTTTTATTTATCAATAAATTAATTGATTATCCAATCAATTGTGCCAGCCTTAACCAAAGCACATGTTGTGGGTACTCATTGGAATCACTTCGAAGCAATACCAACTAGACAAAGTGCCCAGTGGGGCATGTATACCCCCAAATAAGAGCTACCACCACTTTTTAAAAGGCACAAAGTATGTAGCTTTGACTCTGGAGATGGCAGTTGTACACTACATGTTATAGCATTGAAAGAATTTAATCACACATAATGTGAAGCCCTTGACCTCAAAGGTCAGGCACATATGCAGGGATTGAGCTTAATAAAACTTAAGCCCTATAACTATCACCATATACCAAAGAAATCAATCAGTCTTTATAATATGAGAAAAAATGACATTTGTAAGAAAAGTCTGTGACCTTGACTTAAAAGCTATGCCCTAACTTGGAGATGGTGCGGAGAAAAACTTTTAGACCTATATATACCATTAATATTAATGAAACCAACGAAAGGGTCTTTATAATATAGCTATATTAATTTTAATGAAAATTCAGTGCTCCAGCTAGGATTTGAGGGCAGAGGGGTGCCGAGTAGAGCACTTTTTGTGTGGCCGTACAAGAATGAGGGAAGCATGTCATGTGATTTGCTTTAATAGTATCAAGACATGTTAAAAAAAAAATCCCATTCCACAATAAATGCCTCAAACTAGAGTACACATAAAACTGACTTTTAATGCTTAGCATGCTGGGTAAAATTTTCAGCAGATGACATACAGAAACATTTTTCTTATTTTTCCCAGAAAACAGGTTTTGACATTTGATGCAAAATCTCTCACCTGAGTGAAACAGCCAAGCAGATATGCAGATGTTATGCAACATTTTTTCCAATCCTGTCATTGCAACTAATAATTTGAGCAGTTCTTGGTTTTGAAAAAGGTGTAAATAATTTTTTGCCAAATAGAGTCGATGGAGCGTGACCATTTGAACAAACTTTCAATCCCATTTCAACAGTAGGACTGACATAAAATTTGGTGGATATTGGCTGAGTTTCTGAATAGTAGTTGTTTAACAATATCAGGATTTTATACACAGTGCTCCAGCTAGGATTTGAGGGCAGAGGGGGTGCCAGGTAGGGCACTTTTTGCATGGTCATACAAGAATGAGGGCTCCATGTGTCATGTGATGTGTTTAGTATCAAGACATGATACAAATATAATCCCATTCCACAATAAAAATTTCAAAAATAGGGTATACATAAAACTGATCTTTAAACATTGATCAGAGTTCTCGGAAACGACGAATCCGGCATATTTTTACGCCTATTTTTGCTTTTGAACGCTTAAAATTTCCTTCCGAGGATTCTCATTTACGCTCTATTGTCACCAGACGTCCAAACTGAACTTCAAAGACGTACCGCGGACTTCCGAAATTTCTTTTGTCCGTCGAAATCGATACCCGAGGTGTCCAAAAATTATCAAAAAGCCCGCCCACTTTTAACGAGTTCTATGATGTTTGCCCCGCCTACTTACTGGAAATTCGCTACCTGTGTTGACTGAGCTTTAAGGACGTCCCACTTTCCGCTTGCGGGAGTTTTATTGACATCGGTGTCAAGCGTTGCGGCACCCTTTTGATGGCTGCGTGATCACTGTGTGTATTTGTCATGCGTGCTGAGTTGATTAATTGATGTTTGTATAATTAAACTTTCTTCTGCGACACCCGAAAATATTCGGTGAAATTATATGAAGTCATTATTATTTTTAAGTATTCACGTCTTAAAATCTTAAATTATTATTTTGCTAAGAACGTGTGTCGTCTGAAAACACCTCAACACTTCCGGGAGTTACCGAGTGAAATTAAATAAATAAATAACAGTTATGCACAGAACGCAAATTTAAATCTATCGAATTTAGAAGCTTATGTTTGTCATGACAACAAAAGCAATTTTTCAAATGAGAAGAAAACATATTTTTCGTCAAAATTTTCGGAAAACCCGTTTCTAAATTCGTAGCCTTGTTCCGGCTGCGCTGTTTACCAGCGCGGAAAAGACGCAAAGCAAGTCTAAATATAGGTGAATTGCGATGGTTTTGCTTGCTATTCTCCGCGAACGAACGTATTGCTGTTGGTAACATCGAGAGCTGCCTTTTATTTGTTTGTTGTTGCACGAGTCGACGCCGTTTTCCCACAATTTTTGTGAAGTAAGCAACTCGCTCGCCCGTGTTGATCAGCTTCAATCCGAGCAAATATTTCATTAAATACATTTCTGCAAAATAATTTCAGCATAGTTTGTTTTTAAGAAAACATGTTTTGGGTGTTTTCTCTCATGCATTTTCTTTTCTTTTTTTTTTTCTTTCTCTGGGCTTTGAAACGAACGCGAAGTTGGACCAATGTTGATGCTTTCTCTAAGGTCCGACATACAAGTACAGGCTTTCCAAAAAGATGCATTCGAATTTTAATAAGCGATAAGGATATGTTTAAAACACATCTAAGAGAAGTATATATCATGATGATTCTGTGTGACACTGAATTAAGAACCTCTGTTCTACTAAAGAAAGGGCAGACCGCCGCAGCAGGGAAAAAAAGTGGGACTTCCTAGATTTTCCTGTGGGACTTCCAAATATGAGGGGTAGGAAGTCTGGGACTTCCTGAGTCTGGAGTTAATGGAAATCCTGCCACTATTTCCTAAGCCCCAAAAGCTTTTGGATCCTTACCAGACACTCAGTGGTCAAGGTTAACTATGTTGAAAAATGAAGTTGTCCAGACAATGTCCTTAAATATTAAGTTTTCATATTTAGCCGAAAATTCCCAAGTTTTCTAGGTCAAACTCCTATTTTTCAATTTTAACTCCAACTTTTCTCAGAGATTGATTCTTAAACTCCTGCTTTCAAAATCGTAGTGAGAACTCTGTTGATAACTTTTTTAATTTTGGTCCGATTTTCATGAAATTTCCACTAAAATGTAGGATTTTATGTCTGGAGTTGAAACAAGACAGAGAACAGCTTAAGAAGGGCAGAGGGGCGGCAGGAGAGGGCAAGAGGGGTGGCCCGCCCCTCCATTTAGGGCTAGCTGGAGCACTGATACAGGAACAGAGCACATGGGCAGGGTAAAATAACCCTCGCAGAATAAAATTTTGATTGTAATTAAAGCTTTAGCTACATCAATCATATATTGTAAGTTTTAGACACTTCAGCCATTTTTGTCTTTGTATGTTCACTGCTCTCCAGGATCATTCTTTTATGTCGTGGCAACTTAACAAAATGGTCACTGGTCATAAAACACGACTGGCTGCACATTCACCAAGTGATCATAGCTGGAAAATATGGTTCACATCACTTCAATAGTTATGGAGAAAATGCAATTTAACCATTTTCCCATTATAAGTCTATGGGAGATTTCTGTTCCCATGGCAACCACACCAAGAGGCAGACTGGCAAACTTTTCGCTATTTTGAATTCCCCTTACCCAAGCAACATTTATACCAAATTAATCGCTTCAATGGCTTTGGAACAGTTGTCATTTGAAAGTGTTAACATACGGACGGACAGAGGGATGGACGACGGACAAAAAGTGATAACAAGCTCATGCTGAGCATAGAGCAGGTGAGCTAAATATCATCCATTTGTCGCCTACAGAATTAACCCAGAGAGTGAACTGGTAATGGTTAAATATTGATAATGGTAGTGGTTTAATATCAATAACTATTTTTTAATTTTGGTCTGATTTTCATGAAAATGCAAATTTTTATGTGGGGAGTTAAAATAAGGCAGAGGGCAGCTTAAAAAGGACAGAGGGGCAACAGGAAAGGGGGTAGTCCACCCCTCTGCATAGGCTTAGCTGGTCCGCTGTGGAGCTATGGTGCCAGCTAAAAACAGTTTTTCTTACTTGTTCCCTGAGTTCTTGTGACAAGCGTCTTTCCAATCTGTCTGATGTTAAACATTGATGGAGCTTTCACATCATACCAATCTTTTTTTGTGAAGGGGTCCACACTGAAACAGTCAAAGAATACTGTTAACTGACTGAAACAATCAAGAAACCATAAATCCTTATTATACTTACCCTGCAAATTGAAACTCCATTTAACTACCCAATGAAGTGACTGAAATGTGATGGAAGGCCAACACTCGACAAGCATTAGGACATGACATTTCCATTGCTCAGCTAGCAAGTTTAAAACTGGACTAAGCAAGTATTAATTCTAGCAAGTTTAAAACTGGACTAAGCAAGTATAAATTCAGTTTGCTTGCTCATTTGTAAAGAATGTATATAGAAATGATCTCAAGCATTTTTAAAAGCCTATAATTCAATCAAACTCCAATTTGTCAGGCCCTTCAAAGTGTACATCCAACAGAATTGCTCTTTTAGAAGCAGTTCAACTAGTCAACTTTTCTGATGACTGTCTAAATACCAAGAGTAAATATAATAACTGCTGACTGCCTAAAAGTGTTGGCAAACAGCACAAAACTTGATTAAACAGTACTTTAATGTGGTCAGATTCTGCCCCCCACCCCCTCCCTGAATATTTGTGGCTTACATGGCTTAGTTCTAAGTAGTAACCAATGTGCACATTTTTTCACCAGAAACTGACAACTGCCCTTCTTGAATCAGTGCATGGGAGAATCACCATAGAAACTATTTCATGATCAGTTTCAATGAAAGAATGTTGCCGGACCCGGTGTGATCAAACCCACGACCTCCTGATCACTAGTTGGATGCGCATCCGACTGAGCCACCGAGGCTGGCCCCAGAACATATATCAGACTACACATTAGCATCCATAAAAATGGGTATTTTGTGTATTGTCAGGAACGATACATGCGTTAACTTTCATTCATATATCTGTTAAGTCATTATCATGTAAATGTATTTCTTATTTCTGCATGAAAACATGTTGTGATTTACTCATTCAGTTAAATTTTGAGAAGATCTACAACTTGGGTAAGTTAAAATTCAACTACTTGTACAGTTTCTTCCTACTTGTACAGTTTCTTTCTTTCCAAAGTGTAAGAGTTAACTTTCCTTTGGCTGAAGGTTTTATGTAGGTTATTTCTCATAACTGCTTTCAGTTAAAAAGTATACTTTTTCATTAACTTCAAAGGCCCTACATACACATTTCTAGACCATATGTACAAAATATTAATTTATTGCTTGAACATAAAGTTACGTACGTAACAGACCTTTCATACAAAATAATCACTTGCCCATGAAAATTGCTGTATACATGTACATTGTATTTACAATCATCAGGTGAAAAAGGGCACAAATTAAAAAAGGTAAGTCAAATCCACAAAGTGTAGCAAAACTGTTAACTTTTGAGTTAAAAACTTGTAGAGGTTATGATACCGACTGTTATTAGAGGCACTGCACCAAAGCTGTCTGATCATATTCTGCTTCTTCAGTTTTTATATTGTGCAGGGCTTCTCAGCGGTGACTAGGAAGAGAGAAAGTCGCATTGTAGGAGGGCTTTAAAACCCTCAACTGTCTCTGCATGTACGACCGACTCTTCTGAGTGGTTCCACCAATAACAGTTTTTACAAAGAAGGAATTTCTTAGTTGCTCACTCAGGGATTATTCTGGTCCCAGATTTTTGTGAGAGAAAAAATCCCATTTGGACAAAAACAGTGAGAGATTTTCAAATTCACCGAGATTTTTTTTTTTCGCTCGCTCGGACAAACTGAGATGTTTTTTTGATTTTTTTTTTGTTTTGTAAAAGCCAGATTTTGTATGTATAAGTGTTATTATTGCTTATTTTGTAATGTACTCTACTAGTAAATCAGGTTAATAAAATTGTTATATATAGGGTGTTTGAGCTTACTTGTAAGCAACGAAGACTGATACATCGTACACGCTGATCTCTTTCAAATGTCTCCCAAATAGTAACAGTTTATTAAATAAATACTAAATTCAATCGGTAGGTAGGTCGGGGATATCTAAAAAATCAGGGCTTTTCATGTAGCATCGGCATTCAGAAGACTGTCAGCTTTGAAAACATTTATCTTGTTGCTCAAACCCGTAACGATAAAGTTACATACATCTTTTTCTTGGCCCCCTTTTTGCCACCTTTTGTAAGCCTTTTATTTTTTCCAACCGCCATGTCGAATTTCGAGGCGAAAAGGAAACGGAAATGGATAAGTTTTTTAGGGTTGGTTCCCTCGGAACTGGTTCTCTGATTTGGGTAAAACACCATACCGTATCCAAAATAGTAAAACACCATACCGTATCCAAAATACAGATTGCATGTACGATCTATTGTTTGATAGTATTCACAAACATATCGTGAAAATTTAGTTATAAACACAAGTATGTATTGTAAATACGACTTTCTGTACCAGAGAAAGAACACTTTAGGAAATTTAAATTACTCTCCTATCGGCATCTTTTGGAAAGTCGTTTTTTTTTTGTTTTTTTTTTTAATTTGCCTGGCTCTTTACACACAAGAAGTTAATTTGCAAACTTTTAACATGATTAAATGCAAAACCATTTTTCGTAACTACCTATGCACAAAAAGTTTATTCTAGTAATTGTTTTTTTTTAATCGAATATTTTCATTTTTCCAAAGACGTATAAAATTACAAGATTCGCAACTAAACGAAATCCCGCAATATCTCGTGCGTCCCTGTGTTAAGAGTCCTACGGTCGCGAGAGCCGCGCGAGACTTTCGTTACCAAGACAACACAGGTACGCTATCGCCGGTATCGCTCGAAAGAGCGAACAACCATGACCGTAATTCTTGATTGTTTTCTCTCACAGCATAAATAAACATTACCTTTTTTTTTCTTGATTGTTTTCTCTCACAGCATAAATAACCATTATCTTTTTTTTTCTCAAAGGCGTCATTCATACTATTTAATTGATAAAAAGGAGAAATGAATTTGTAAAAGTCGGCGATTTTCAAGAGGCGAAAGACATCGAAGATTCACAGCTGCCGGTAAAAATCTGTCAGGTGTTTTCATTTCGATTATTTTCTGTCCCGATCAGCATCAGAATCTCAATGATACTTGATTTTTTTTAATTTATTCATTCGGGGTTTTACGTTTCTTTCAAGATTATTTCACTTATATCGAGGCGACCGTTAATCAGATGCGGGCCTGATGTTTTTGGAGTTACAAAACTGGCAATGCCCTACAACTGTGTTCCATAACAAATAATGGGTAGGGTGAATGAAATAAACATTTTCACCTGTTCTATGATGATTTAAGACCTGAAATATTGGCCAACACAGGATAAGATATAATTTTAACTAATAATAATATCTGACATAAAAAGCAGAAAACTGAAAAGTTTTATGTGTTACAAAATGGGCAATGCCCCGTCAACTATTCCATAACAATGGGAGGGCGTTTGGAATAAACATATAAACTCATAAATATTACATATTTTAGGATGATACAGGGCTTGAAATGCGGGCCAACACAGGTTCAGGTATAACTGTAACTAACAGTAATAATATCTGACAGAAAATTTAGAAAACTGAAATGTTTTTGCGTTACAAAATGGGTAATGCCTTGGCAACAACCAATGGTTCCAGTGCATATAACGGGTGGGGGTATATGAAATACAACACACGTTTAATGCATGGTTTGGCCGATTTAGCATTTTAAAATGCTGGCCAACACAGGATCAGATATAATTTTAACTAAAAATTATAGTATCAGACAGAAAACGCAGAAAACTGAAATGTTTTTCGTGTTACAAAAGGGCAATGATTTGGAAAACTCGCATCAGTCTTTCATCACTCAATGTGTACAGCACTGTTCAACGTCTTCTTTCTCAGTTGGTTCGGCAGATGTGCAAAAATAACTGGGTAGTTAGTAAACTTGAGACATTCAAGGACCTATTTCGTTCCCTTAAATTCGCTACATAAAGTAAGAAGTTATATAAAACTTACTTGAAATCTGCTAAAAATTCATGCTCCAGTCTTCATGATGAAACCCGTTTTTGTTGGTAAAACGATGTTGTTTTGACTAATTCATGACATAAACGGACACAGTTGATTAAATAAAATCTATTGAAGGCAACAGTTTTTAACAGTAACGATCATACGATAGTATTTCATCAATAAATATTTCTTGGCGAAGAAAAAAACAAGATGGCGGCAAGTGACGCTATCGGTTCTCGAACGTCTCTCGCGGTTTCTCGGGTAACACGAGATGTGTTGGTTCTTTCTATTACGCGGAGAACAAGTTGCAAATCCTTGTATTATTTACGTCCTTGATTTTTCCCAAAGTAAAAATGGCTGCAAAATATGCTAAAATCGATAGGATGGGTAGTTTGGATGCAGATTTTAAAGAAGTTCTACTTGTTCAAACTTTCTGAAAATTTCAAAATATTGTAATAGAACATCAATAATTAAAAATTAGTCAACAAAAGCAAAAACTATTTATATTAAATAAAATTTCTCTCAAAAATCCTTTTTAGTATAGAAATAGCATAGGTCAGACCCATTTTTGACCATAAAATTATTTTTACGGTAAATATTTGAAAACTAAACACAGGGAAAGCAACGAAAAAAATGGTTTCTGATAAGATATTGTCAATTACTCACCAATTTTTCCATCTAGCCTCGGAATAAAACGCCGAATAAAAAAAAACAAAAAAAAAAAAAAAAAAAAAACGTCGGAAGGATGTCGAAGGCACAGTAGGCAAGCCATCCACTGACACATTTTCGTAAATATTATTTATCTTTTTTTTTTTTTTTATCTTCGAATACTGCCTACGCCCTCGAGGGCATTTTTTGGCTGGCCTTCCTAGGTAGAGTCCAGTACTAGTTTTTTTTTTTTTTTTTTAGTTTTTTTATTTAGTTTTTCCTTCTTATTTTGTAGGAAGTGTCTGTCTAGTGCCAGCCGGCTGGTAGCAGACCTTAAAGTCTGCTGCCAGCCAGCTAATGATATGTAAAGACTTATAGGATAGGGAATAAAAGACAGAAAAAAACACAGTTAAGTCATATTTATGTCTACATCAATGCATAATACGACATGTAAGAAAACAAAATAGGAAATACAAAGCAGTTGTTCGCATTCAATGAAAGTATTAGCATGTCGTGTACAGAAACCAGTGACTATTTCAAGTATTTTCATAGTATTAACATTTCATTGAATTAAACTTACATAAAGCAGGTTCATGCATGCATGTGTGAGAGATCTTATTAAGGCTTAGATATACATGTCTTAGTACCATCCCCACTTGGCTACACGACCTCAAGGTCAAGTACATAGACTAAACGAATTTTTATGTTAATTTGGATGGATTTTGTTCATATACAGTATGATGATAGATATTAGTCCATTGGTCCCAAAATTTACACAGTACTCGTATCAAAATTTACACAGTATTGGTCCATTGGTCCCAAAATTTATACAGTACCACCCCCTCTCACCAAAACTCCACCCTATATAGCTGGCTTAAGAATTTTTATATTAACGTTTCTTGTTAAAGTTTTTAGAACCTCACTGTTTCCAAAACCTCCAATGGATTTTGTTCCCAATGGAAGTTTTGGAAAATTATATATAATTATTGTATATAGTATGATGATAGATATTGGTCCAAAATTTTACACAGTACGACCCCCAGCCCCACAAACACGCCTCAGCCAAACACCACCCTATATAGCCGACTTTATAATTTTTATGTTAACGTTTCTTGTTAAAGGTTTTAGAACCTCATTATTTCCAAAACTTCCAATGAATTTTGTTCATACATGTATGAAGAAGATCCATTGGAAGCTATGGAAATTTATATACAATTATTGTATATAGTATGATGATAGATAATTGTCCAAAATTTTACATAGTACGATCTCTCTTCCACCCCCCCCCCCCCCCCCGGCCCACTCACACCTCCCCCGTATGACCTCAAGGTCAAGGCCATAGACTTTAATATTTTATGTTTAAGTTTTGCATTAAAATTTTTAGGACCATATTATCTCATATTATTTCCAGACCATTGGATGAATTTTGTTTACCACCGACACAGTGGCTCAGTGGTAGAGCATCCGCATTGTGACCGGGTGGTTGCGGGTTCGATCTTTAAAAGCTTGCGAGGTTTAAAATGGTACTAGCTGCTCTTTCGTTTGGCGCTCAGCTCAGGGTCAGTATAATGTGAATGGGTGGAAGATCATGTCAAAGTGTCTGGGGCATGATATTTCAGTGAGGCAGCATTCTAAAAGTGAGCATTGAGCTCCCTGCCACATCCAGACACCGTCGCGATATGACTGAAAGATTGTTGAAAGCGACGTTAAGCCCAAATCAAACAAACAAACAAACAAAATTTTGTTCACCAAACCATGGATGGGTTTTGTTCATATGAAGTATGATGATAGATATTGGTCCAGAATTTTAAACAGTATCATCCCCATGCCCCCTACTGGACCTCAAGATCAAGAATTTTCATGTTTAAGTTATGCGTTAAGTATTTAGGCCCACATTATTTACAAACCATTGGATGGATTTTGTTCATATGTAGTATCATGACAGATACTGATCCAGAACTTTACACAGTACCATTCTCTCTCTCTCTCTCTCTCCCCCCCCCCCCCCCCCCCCCTATATGACCTCAAGGTCAAGTCACGGACTTAGAATTTCTATGTTAACGTTTTGTGTTAAAGCTTTTAGAACTTTTCTATGTTAACGTTTTGTGTTAAAGCTTTTAGAACTTTATTGTTTCCAAAACATTCAATGGATTTTGTTCATGTACAGGTATGCCATGGTATGATGATAGATATTGTTTCAAAGTTTTACGCAGTACCATCCCCACGCACCTTTGTGACCTCAAGGTCAAGATCATGGTCTTAGAATTTTTATGTTAAAGTTTTGTGTTGAAGGTATGAGAACCTCATTATTCCCAAACCTGAATTTGGTTTATGTATGGTATATGTATGAAGATATTGATTGGTCGACTATTTTACCCAGTACCATCCCTATCCCCTTCATGATCTCAGGGTCAAGGTCATAGACTTAGAATTTTTATGTTAAGCGTTAAAGTTTTTAGGTCCCACAGTAGCTACATGTACAAACCCTGTGAAGGATTTGGTTTATACCGGGTATTATGATCCAAAGTTTTATGCAGTGCCATCCCCACCCCCTACATGACCACTAGACTTTGAATGTTTACTTTGCCTGTATGAAATACATGGAGCTGTTGTAGTCTCTACACTACTTTAAAGTTTTATGTTTAAGTGTTTCTGAAGTTCATTTCTCGACAACGGCTTACCAGAAAACATTCTGATTTGGACCATAGGTACCCTGGAGGATTGGCTTTCATTCCATGACACCCCAGGACCCATGCCCTGGGTTGGGGCTAGAGGTCAAAATCTAGGACACATGTAAAAAACACTTTTTTCTCCTTTTCTATTTTGTAAACAACTTAGGCAGACACTTGGTCAGACATCGGTCAACCTTGTGACATTGATTGAAGATCATGAAGTGTCAGACTCTTTTGTCACAGTCCAGTGATTTTGCCTTATATCTTAAAGAATATTTCATGTATGACTAACATACTTTCCGATTATGAATCAGTATGACCCGAAGTTTGACCTCAAAATAATGTAGGTCAAAACGACCTACATTTCATGGTCCAGAAAGAATGTTGCTGACAGGGGTCAAACACGCAACCTCCTGATTACCAGTCGGACTAATCGAACTGAGCCTCCGAGACCGGCGGGGTGGCACTGGCTAGGGGTATATGTGTCCCGCTGGCACTTAATCTAGTTATTTTAATAAACAGCAATTCAGAAATCCTAAAATGACATTAACAAGATAAAATATGGGCAAATGACATTCACATGACAATATATGGGCAAATATACAGAAATTTCAATGCCTTGCAGCTATTCAAATTTTACCCATAAAAAGTTTGTTTTGTGGTTTAACAGCCCTTAACATTCTTTCGCGGAGAATATTTTCTACGGTCATTCTCTCCCTTCCTCTGATTCAAGAAGGGCAGTTGTCAGTTTCTAGCGAAAGACTGTGCACACTAGTGGTAAAACCGCTCAGGGGACTAAGCCTGCTCAGTAAAAGTGTGAATAGGTAAATTAACTGCGCTTGACATGACCCCATTGGATTGACTGGGCCGTAATATCTCAACACAAACAAGCAAACAACCCTTCAACACATTTAAGGCAATTTCAGACATGGTCTGACAGTTAACCTAACCACACTGCAGTTTAGTTTATTTACCAGTATAAAGTATGCATTCTTTTACCAGTAACTGACAACTGTCCTTCTTGAATCAGTGGAAAGAAAGGCCAAAGAAATTTTTTCATGGTCATATCTTCATGAAAGAAATTGCTAAGCACGAGGATCGAACCTGCAGCTGTCTGCATGCCAGACAAACATGGAAATCAACCAAGCTACCACACACAGTTATACGTAATGGGTACTATGAATATGATCTAACTTGTAGTCCATGAACATCATTTTACAGGCTGCCACTGTATAGTTTGATATTTGTTGTATAGTCAGCCTAATATCTGAAAAGTTCTGAAAATTTATTAATTGCCCCTCATGCAGTGTATTATAAGATGCTTATGTTTGTGTACACACAAATTAAGACAGCCATTATATGTATCTATCTTTATCATTTGTTCCAAAGAAATGATTTTTTTAAGTAATTTTTATATGAAAAGAATACAGAGGAATGTAGTATACATATGTTACTTTGGCCTAAAATAATTCCTCTAAATGTGCATGTACATGTATGTACAGTACCTATTTTATGTACACAAGTTTAATTTAGGGAAATGTTCATACCATGAAAGTACTCGAAATGGCCAGTATGTGCTTTATTTATACTCCATGTGTACTATTTACAACCATTCCCTATAGATCTACATTAACTGTAACTTTTAATATGCTTTGCTATATACATAAATACATTAAAGAATGTCATATTCAATCTTACTTTCCTATTTATTCCTATAAGTTAGCTGGCTGGCAGCAGACCTAAAAGTCTGCTACCAGCCGGCTGGCAGCAGACCTCGCGTTTTTTGAAATTTAGAATAATTGTGTTAATTATCAGCACACAAATCAGAAGAATGCATGTTTTTACACAGTATCAAAATGTGCCAGTTCAGTTTTCGACTTGTTAAATTTTTATCAGGCTTTACGCATTAATATGGAGAGTGTAGCACTTTAAACCTGTTAACAGATAACATTCTAGTCAAAACCAAAACCTCATAGTCTCTATAAATGAATGTTATAAACGCATATTTATTCATCCATCACATTTGTTGTATCTGATTTCCACGTCCTATTAGTTCACTCTTGCAAATATATTTATAGCTGACTTATCCCACCTACAATAAATTAAAATCTGTATGTAGAAATGTACTTTTCAGCACATATATACAGAACAGCTTATACACTTTAACAACAATCTATTTTCAGATATGGAAAGTGACATTTTTTTTACATAGAAAATAACATTTGTTACGCATTGCTCTTTGGTGTTTGTAATGTAAACGTCAGAAAAATCTATCGGGTTATCAACTTGCTAAGTTAATGTCTAGCACAGGGTTAGCAGCCAAGTCAGGGCCTGACGGGGTTAATTAAGTCTGTGATAGGTACGGACTAAACAGCTAACCCTCTGCCAAGTACGGGCTTAGCAGGTAACCCCGTGCCAAGCACAGACTCCGCAATTAATTCGATGCCAAGCACAGCTTACTACTAACCCCGGGTCAGGTATGGACAACAGTTAACCCCGTGCCAGGCACACAGCAACTAACTCGATGCCAAACACAGGCTTAACTGCTAACCCTGTTTCAGGCATGGACTTATATATAGCAGCTCACCCTGTGTAAGGTATGGACTTAGCAGCTAACTACGTGCCAGGCACAGATTTAGAAGTTACCCAGGTACCAGCCACAGACTTGGCAGCTAACCCGGTACCAAGCACAGATTAACTGCTAATCCCGTGCCAGACACGGACAGCAGCTAACCCTGTGCTAGACATGGTTTGAGTTGGTAAGTTTTCCTAAACCTTAAATAAATAAAATGCATTCATGCTTTAAATACAGATCAGGCACCGAGGTTATAAAACCTTTTTCTTGCTCAACTCAGCTGAGCATGAAATTTGTCCTGCTATAATCGCTCTCAAATTACTAACAATTGCAAATTCTTTCTTGCTAAACATAGCTATGCATGAAAATATTTCTGCTAATAAATATGATAATGCTAACTAAAATTTCATGATCAGCTGAGCTGAACATGAAAAAAGTTTTATAACCTCGTGGTCTAACTGAAAAATGGTCAGTTATGCCATGAGGTACACATAGTAATGATGATAGTACATGTAAGCAAATACGCATATTCACATGTTAAAACAAATAATGACAAAAAAAAAGTATCAAATTACCATTTTATTCTTTTACCTCCTACTACATGTATCAATACTGTTTTGAAGAAATCTAATACAGGTGGAAATAAAGTGGATACTCGGGTGGAAAGGAATCTAAAACCTTTGAATGAAATTTGCGAAGATAGAACTAGTTCGGTTCGGCACTTTCCGTAAGCTGGTATCGGTAGACGCTGTCTTGAGTTCAACGTTTTACCCAGTTCGTAAATCGTACGAGATTTGCCGAGCGAACCCCTATCGTTGTCCGTTATCAGAATGATGAGTCGATGTAATTTATGAAATAAATAATAATTAAATAAATGTACAACAAAAATATGCCCATCTATGAATGTGGCTATTGAACAAAATGATATTGTATTGATCAATATATTAAACTGGTTGAATTCGAATCTCCTCGAACTGATGTTTGTTCTCACCGCTGTGGTTCGAGCCTTGCTCGGGTCACATGTGGGAAAGCCAAGTTCTGCTTACGGATGGTCAGGCAGTTTTTCCCCGGGTTCTCCGGTTTTCGCCCATATCGATGAACGATCGGCGCGATATAAGTGAAATATTCTTGAAAGGGCCGTAAAACCCAAATTAAAAAAAAAAAAAAAAAAAAAAAAAAAAAAAGAAAAAAGATGTTTGTTTCCTTAATAGCAACTTACTATTTCTTAGTTTTCTTTCGTCTAACATTTGACATGGAAGTGTTCAGTTTTCTTTTTCTAGCATCCATGTTGAACGCGCGAATTTCACAGACTATCGGTATAACGATTTTATATCTGAGATTGCACAACGAAGTGTAAAGCCATTAAAACATAATTAAATACAGGCCTATATTTAAGTATGATTTTACACACAATGAAATGTAGGCTAATTTACAGGCTAAAATACTAAAGTGTATTTTGTCCATTTTGGTTTAAACATATTTTATTATCCAAATATTACATAACACTATACATTGTAGCACATAGGATCAGAACGAAAGTATGACTACTTATTTAGTTCTTCTCCTTAACAATTACAGTTGCGAACCCTATAATAGTGACGGAAAAAATGTTAAACAATATGGATCTCAATTTGTGAATGTGAATAAAAGATGCAGAATTAAAAGAAGAAAACAAAAACACAAACAAACAAATATAAAAAAATAATAATATGAAATAGGTGCAACCTAATGAGCAACCAACCAATTTGTGACTTTACAAAAATAAAGTAATAAATAAATAAAAATGGACTTTTAAGTTTTAACAATTTGCGGGAGGGGGGGGGGGGGGGGGGTGAGGGTGCATGCGGGTGGATCTTATTTACAAGTATTCCTCAACAGGTTTTTTAAATTCAATAATACAGAAGCATGCATTTTTTTAGTGATTTAAGACTATTAAAAGGCGGAAAAAGGCATTTTCATCCAAGTACAATGAATAAGTTCCCACTGAGTGACCTCAGTATAAGTTTAGGGGGTGACTACTTCCAGTTCCAGCATAATTTCTCACAACATTCACCAATACTAAACTGAGCCAAAGCATGACAAAATCTATGGCAACCTGTTTGTGGTTTTGTCCATTTAATTTAGATACCTGCATTTCAAATACAGATATACCTGCTAATAAACACAGATATCTTTATTTCATTGTTATTACAAATATCGCTAATTAAAATGCAGCTATATGTAATTGAATTGAGATACCTCTTACTGAAATGCAGATATCTGTACTTGAGAAATACAGATATCTCTATTTTCAATCATAACATAGTAATCTGCATTTGTATTAGAGACATCTGCATTTAAAAATACAGATATCTTCATTTCAACGAGAGATACATCTTGTGTAGCTGAAATTCAGATATCTGCATTTAAAATACAGACATCGCTAATGCCATTACGAAAACACGCCTATTCAAATATATAGAAAATTCTATCTCCAAAAACTTAAAATCTTCAGATAAAAATCTTTGATATTTTTCATATTTCTGCTAAAATCATAGATTGTTGGTACTCGTTAGAACCGCCTCGCGATATGCATAATCTATGGTTTTAAGCAAAAATAATGTATACCCTGGTATACCCCAGTTTTACTATATGAAACTGGGGTTTAAGTGGGTCAAAAGTATATAGGCATGTTTTCCTGATGCAAATGAGGATACCTGTATTTGAAATGCAGATATCTTTATTTCTAAATTAAATACATATATCTGCATTTCAAGTACAGATATCTGCATTTCATTACAGATATCATTATTTATGGTTGAAAAAGATATCCTTATTTACTCTTACGCGTATTTTCAATTGCACTGTTCCACTGGTTACAATATGTTGGGAAGCACATTTCCCGCCTCTGCAGACCACAAAAAGAAACTAATTAAAGATGCTCAAGATTTCAAACCATTATGTCTTTAGTCAAATCCATCGCTCCTTTAAGAGGAGCACAAAAAAACAGAGAAAGAGAATGTGTAAAATATATTTTAGGAATCTATCATGGGTGTGAGAGGTAGACAGAAAAATTCAGGCTTGCCGAGTGATGCTAGACTATGATCTCGAGGGACGGATATTTTGATCTACCTGTCACGCACAAAAGATTCTTTTTCTTGCATACTTTGTATCATATCTGAAGTCAAATCCCTTTGATTGTTGACATCTTCCATATTTTGATAACATTTCTGTGATGCTTAATGACAGCATTAACTTCAGTGATGTTAACCTTAACGATGGTGTACCTCTTGATTCCTATACAACCAGTGCACATCAAAAGCGTGAGAAATCTAAATTTTTATCTTACCCTGGATAACTTTTCATTTTCCGTATGTTTCTACCCAGCAAGCAAAAAATATAGGACCCACATTGGCCCTAAATGGGTATTTATATGGGTCCTACATGGGCAACCCATAAGGGACTCGTGAGGGATTTGCAACAGGGTTCCATGTTGGACCCACATGGGCAAAGCCATGTGGGAACTATATGGGTCCAGTATGGGAAAAATCAACCCACATTTATCTTCCAGAAAAACAATTTTTACACAAATGATTATAAGTCCCCAGTCCCAGCCCATTTGATGGACTGGTAAGGTCACAACCGATAGAGACCTATGTACGTGTGCAAGTTATTGCCTTAAAGATATAGGCGTATTTTATAACAGTTGGAAATGTTGGCATCATGCGTATTTATATATACCTCTCAATTTTAAAAATAATAGGGACATGCGAGTTAAAATAAGAATATGACCATGAATCGACGTCCATGTCGGGAAAATAGTTAAGATAAATTTAATAGATACTTTCATTTTGTAATGAACAAACTATTATTTTTATTTTATTATTATTATTATTATTTGCATTTATATCAGGAAATTTACTATTTTTTTGATATTATGTTTAAATAGTGGTAGAGTTGTTCCCCTTAATACCCATATTGAACCCATATGGGTCCCATACAGTAATGGGAGGTCAACATTGGAACCATATAGGTCCAATATCTGTATCACATGGGAGCCACTTGGGCCCCAATTATGTATCTAGAAAATATCACTTTTCCAGGATTATTTCAATTTTATCTCGGGGGTCCCATATATTAGAATGTATTTTTATAGTTATCAAATTTTACCAATATGGGACCTATAAGGGTCTTATATGGGCAAAAAAGCCTATATGGGGCCCAAGTAGGACCCAAATGGGATAAATGCCCCGAATATGCCCATATGGTTCCCATATATACGTGTTTGCTGGTCAAAGTTTACCAATATGGGACCTATATAGGTCTTATATGGGCGAAAAAGCCTATATGGGGCCCATGCAGGACCCGAATGGGATAAATGCCCAGATTCTGCCCATATGGGTCCCATATATACATGTTTGCTGGGTATAATCATGCGATTTTTCAGTACATGTATTTAAGAGAACCAGTTTTTAGACAGTTCTATCACATAAATTCAGGCATTCTAGGCAGGTATACATGATACATTCTGGGTTGCAGAATGAAGGTCCACAAGTAATTATTTAGATAACCGAATGTATGGTTCTTTAACCTGCACATGGGTACTTGATTTTCCATGCAGAAGCAAGAGAGGGCCACAGCAAAGACTGCACAGTTATTATGTCATCCCTGCAAATCACAAAAGAAAAGCGTGTTCGGATTCCATTTATTATTGTTTTTTTTTTTTTTCTCTCGCCAATAGCCGAGATTGAACGTACCTCCAGCACATGAGACTATTGGACACCACTGAGCTACCCGCTGTTGTCCGAGTTTAAGGGAAGCCTAGTATGCTGCAAGGGACTATTATGTTGAAAATAAAAGTTGAAAATAATCAGGTTCTTAAGAGAACTTTGCATTTAAAATTATAATTATCTGTAGTTTCTATAAATAAAGATTTCTGTATTTGAAATACAGATATCTGTATTAGAAATACAGGCATCTCTATTTGAACGGCAGATATATTTTATTTGAATAATAATCATAGATATCCGTATTTCAATTAGAGATAGTTGTATTTCAAATAAAGATATTTGTATTTCAAAAACAGTTACCCGAGTTTCTAAAAAGTACTTACATCTTACTTAAATAGAAATATCTGCATTTGAAACGCAGACATCTGTAATTAAAATGCAGATATCTTTGATTCAAATTCTGACATGTCCATTAAAGAACCAAAAAGAGACATCTGCATTTCAAATACGTATAAATACTCTGTATTTGAAATACAGATATGTGCATTTAATGTAGGTAGCTGCATTTAAATGCAGATACCTTTATTTAAATGCAGATATCTGCATTTTAAATATAGATATCTGTATTAAATTGGTTTTAACCCAAACGAGCCACCATAAAAAAACAATGAAATGACCTATAAAAAACACTTGTCCAAATGAATTTTAAACTAGTCACAAATTATGGCAATATGTGCAAACCAATCTGTCATTCTGCGAATACAGATAGTTCTTATGTGATAGCATTATGCTGCATTGAAATAAAACTCATCTGTAGATGAGGGAAGCAGTTACTGACAGTTCCTGGATTCACATGCAAGGTTACTGTATCTCATTTATAACAGAAGTAATCTATAAGAGAATAAACTAATTCTTTGTAAATAAGAATTTCAACAGTATAATAAGAATTAGATAAACTCCAGAATTATTATCATAAAATGCTTCTCTTTTCTACAGATTATTTTAGCAAGAGAAAGTGAACAAATATTTTTTTTTCTTTTTTTTTATTCCATAAAAGATTATAGGACTAGACTACTGATGGTGCCAAGTATAAGATAATAAGACATGACACATGTATAATTCTTTTGTCATATGAAAGAACCGTTTATTGAAGTCTTTTCATTGCAGTTAGTGCCTTTTAACACACAGTAATAACTCAGTGATGAAACCTGATACAAATAAAGAAATGAAAGTGTTCAGTGGTGATTCTTACAAGAATTATCAACAGAACAGTGCTTCCATCCACCGTCATTCTATGAAACAAAAAAAAAAAAAAAAAAAAAAAAGAGAACAATAATGGTCTGTAGTGTTCACCTGAGTTTAACAGATTTACATACTTAATTTCGAAGTTTCACAAAACTAGACTGTTCAAGATTTTTCTAAAAATTTTATTTTAAAAAGACACATGACGGTTCTAAACAAACAACCCCCAGGCTTATAAATTGAACAATCTTGGTGCAAATCCACTAGACAAACTCAAACTCATCCAAGGTTTTATGACCGTCCTCATTACCTGCCCGTCTGATGAACAATTTGATAACTAGAAATTGTGTTTAAAAAAAGACACTATGCCCCCCAACCATATGCTTGCCTCTAAAGATAATACAAGGTAAAAATGGCCCAATCTACACAGGGTCATAATTCCTTAAACGTTTTTAAAAGTTAATTAGGTCAACTTCTAATCACTACGAATCTATTCATCAAGTTATGAGGCGCTAGCTTCAATAGTTTTTGAGATCTTTTTATGGCAAGGGAAAAAGTTTGAGAGATATTTTGCTGGCAAGGAAAAAATGCCCAAAGTTACAAAGGGCCATTACTCATGAAATATTTTTAGAATTTATTCAAAAGAATCAGGTTATCTACTCATCATTATCAATCAATTTAATAAGTTTCAATGCTCTAGCTCCAACAATTTTTTAAATATTCTGCTGACAAGGTAAAAATGTCCAAAATTACAAAGGACCACAACTCATGAAGTAATTTTTTAAAATTATTTCAAAAGTTAATCAGATCGTCTACTCATCACTACCAGTCTATTCATCAAGTTTCAAAGCTCTAGCTTCAATAGTTTTTGAGATACATGTAGTTTAATGAAGTCTCTATCAGTCAGACTATATTTTTGCCATATTACATCTCTGGGAGTCTGAAAGAGCAGGTAACTCATGCAAGTAGTCCGATCTGGTTGAAAACTTGTGCAATATTTATGTCAAGCTTCATTAACAACAAGTTTGATATAGATCTGATCATAAATCAAAGTCGCTGTTGCACGCTGCTTGGACAACATTTTCATCACAATATGTGTATGGGACTTTTTGGTTGCTATAGCATCCAAGGTTTTCATTGGGTTACCATGAAAAGTGAAGCTCCACCAAAGGCATGCTATAGATGAGAAATGATTTAGATCGGCCTGCAGACTGCAGATATAACTGATTAAAGGTACTGACGGATGACTGGTGGATGAAGAATGGACTACCACCCTATAAGCTCCCCATGAGCCTTCAGTCCAGGTGAGCTAAAAAAAAAAAAAAAAAATCTGCAGTTCTACGAAGTTTCATCACTGGACTATCTCGTGTTATATTATTCAGGGCTCAAATTTTTTTCTTGAACTAACTCCTCCTGTAGGGCAAGTGGCCTCAAATTGTTACTTGCCCTTAAGCTGTACTCATCCTTAGTCTTATATCTGGTACTAAAACAAACCTGTCCATAAAGTCATGGAATTTAGTTCACGTATTGAAGCGGGGTTTACTGTTGCTGTTTTGCTGCAGAATAGTAAACTCTAACAGACACCTACCAGAATTGAAATTTGAACTTGTCAGCAGATTTTGACATCTTTTTGTGACATTTTGGAGTGACTTTTAGAACTTTGTAATTATGCTAGGTAATCCAAATTTTTCACTATTTACCCTTACTGCGAAAAAACATACCTGTCCTGTTGGGCAAGCCGTTTGATTTTTTTTCACTTGCCCTTAAAGAACATCTACTCATAAATATGAGCTGACAAGTGCAAATTTCAAGACCTAGTTATTACATGTAACAATGACACTTTCTGCAATGAAAAGATTTCATATAAACAGTTCTTTCATTTGACAAAAGAATGTCATAAGTTAGCAGTCTCACTTCAGTGAATATAGTTTTTACAATGGTAGTTCATCTACAATGTCTTTGAAGTAGGTCCATAATATGTTGAAACCCTGCATCAGAGTTAAGCCAATGGCTTATTGAGCTCTTTTGAGAGTGGCCACCCTCAGTCAGAATCAAAATTCCCTGACATTTCCCTGAACCAATTCTATTTTTCCCTGACCAAAATGCTGAAAATTTAATGGGCTTTTTCTCATCTTGCAGAAAATAAATGATTCATTCTATTTTAACACATATAAATATACTGCCCTAATTGTTCAGTAAAAAAAAAATAAAATATTGTCAAAATTTTGGGCATTCATTTTCTAGAATGAGCATTAATTTGTAGCAATGCGGAGTGAGCGAAAAAAAAAAAAAAAAAAAATACAAGACTTTCAGTCACTCAAAATGGATAAAATACCTGCCACAGCCTAACAAGTTTGGGCCAAAATTAGGAATTTCCCTGACTTTCTTAGTATTTAAAATTTCCCTGATCATTTCGCAAAATTCCCTGACTTTTCCCTGACCTTGGAAGAAAAATAAGATTTCCCTGACTTTTCCCTGACCAGTGGGCACCCTGTATTTGGATTGAACTCATCAGGTCCGGTCCAGTAGTAGCCAAGTTCATTAACATGCACAAAGACAGAACTTTCTGCTCATTATTTGTAATTCTGTTCATTTTATCAATACAGTAATAATTATACTGCTGTTGGATTAACTCATCCTGGTCCGCATGTAAAATGTCTTTTAGATGTTGGTGCAGAGTGCACAAAATCCAATTCCCATATCTAGAGAGGCTGGTTTTATCACTGACTAACAGCTGGTACTGGAAAGCAGAAAAAAACACCTCTGGGGCTCCACTTTGAAGATGGAAAACCTGCAATTAAAAAGGATATGTTTTTCTTATTTATTAGTCTGTTGTTCATATAGGGTGAGACCTTTCAAAGAAGGGGTGTATTGTTAAAGGAAAAAAAAAAATTGCTCTAGTGGGTAAAAGCAATTTCTTTCCTTTAAGAGTAATCCCCCACTGAAAGGGGAGGAAACACTTCAATGGCAGGGTGATGTCTTTTGGATGTATCCATTCACCTATAGGGATAAAACAGCAAAGCTTCAGGTTTTTCACTATTATATGCATAATGTTAAACTATAATACCCCACCATAATCGTGCTGCGGGCAGATAACTGTCAAACACTAACAAAATTTGCCCATTAGCAATCCCAAACCAGGGCTCCTTAATATCAGTACATGAACCAAGTAGTCAAATACCCTGACATAACATGTTATTGTCAGGAAACGAAAATATGGGCGTGTCTCGGGCAGATAACTCTGTCGAAGTTTGATGAAATTTGCGCATTAGCAATCCCAAACCAGAGCTCTACAATATCAATACACATACCAAGTTTTGTGAAAATCCACTGATGTTTACTCAAGAAATCATCTGGACACTAAATATGGATGGACGGACTGATGTGTGACAGACGGATGTTCTAACAAATGGATAGTTATGTGGCTACCATCATTATTTTAGCATACTTATGTGGCTAAAAAATGGCCACCTAACAGTAAAAAAGCCACATAAAAGACTGATTTTATGTGGCCGACAGAATAAATCCCATTGAAATACATTGCAATTGTCCATAATTCTTAGCCATCTAACTACCCATTTGTGGGTGCGCAGACAGACACACTGATGTCCAACGTGAAACCATAAAACCCCGCCATTATCGTGTGGCAGGGTCTAAAAAGTGATGCATGGTTCATTTTATAAAATCATAAAGTGAAAAGGGGTTTACATATAAGATATTTCTGCTTACCATTCCTTAACAAAACTGAGCATGTCATCAAAGATCTATGTGATGGTCTTTTCTGGCATATCCCCTTTCAGTTCCAGTGTCTTGAAGGTCTTCAGTGGCTCGCTGTAGGCCGAACAGAATTCCTGAAAAATATCACCACACATAAATTAAATGTCACCTTATGTCAGTTGAATCCTTTTAACATAATAAACATGGTGGCTTGAAACTAAATTTTGCTTAACATATTAAGATACTTAAACTGTGTTGTTAATTATATGTACAGTTGACTCTCGTTATCTCGAATTCCAAGGGACTCTTTGAAATACTTTGAGATATCCGTAGCTTTGACATATCAGATTTGCAGAAGTGAGGAAAACATAATTCCAACAACCACATTTAGCAAATTTATATGTAACTGGACTTTTTAGTTTAGAGATATATTGAAAATATTGTGGAAATTGTGGACCAATTTCTCATCGTTTCAACAATATTTTTTAACCTGTTGTAAGATTTTCATGTTTAGCCAGGGACAAGATTTTCACTTCGAGATAAGCGGTTATTCAAGATTAATAAGGTCCAGATAACGATCAACTGTACTGCAATGCTAATGCCGGCAGACCTATACTGACCTTTCACATATGGTACTATTTGCATAAGTTATGTACTATGCACATACTTTGGTATGTGTTGAGCAATATATTCTAGTATGTGCTATGCACATATTCTGGAATGCTTTGCACATATTTTGTTATAATTTATGTGCTGTGCATAGGGCTGGCTAATCAGAGTTGAAAAGATGATTAACATGATAATCAGTCCTGCCATTGTGATCGATAATCAATTAGTAATCACTGAAGATTTGGTCATAATTTTACCTGCCGCCTCAGCATGACTCTTACCATATGTTATACTTTACTGCACTTTACCTTGTCCTGACAGGCCTGAGCTAACAGTGTAGACCCAGATAAAAATGTGGTGTCTCATCAGGGTATATACTGTTTGCCACTCATTCAGCTGTTATTAGATACAACATTGTAGAGGCGTAACGATTCATTAAAATTGTATCGTATCATGATACTTTTCCCACGATAAGAGTATTGTATTGTGGGGCTAGTATCGCAATACCTGACGATCAGTCTTTGTGAAAACTGCAGGACTGTCTGACAAAACCGGCAAATTTTCATTCTGTCCTGCAGAAAATTTCAGCTTGTCTGACAAATGTCCTGTGATTTCTGGCAAAACGAGATAGTAATTTGACAACAGACAAGCCTCCTGTCCTGCAGAATTTTATTTTGTCCTGCCAAAAATTTCAGTTTGTCTGACAGCTGTCCTGCATCTGTTGGAAAGATTTCGCGAAGACTGGACGATACCCCCAAAAGTACAATTTCCAAAGAAAAAAGTAGCCTAGTGGATAAAGAGAACTGACTCTTAATCCATTAGGTTTCTCACCACTGCGGTTCGAGCCTCCCTTGGGTCATGTGTGGGAAAGCCAAGTTCTGATTATGGATGGTCAGCTTTTTTTTCTGCAGGTTCTCTGGTTTTCGCCCACTTTTGATGAACGATCAGCTCGATTTAAGTGAAATATTCTTGAAAGGGTCGTAAAACCCAAATCCCTCTCAAATTACCGTTAAGAACTGTTTGGAAAGTCTATTATTTTCACTCTAAATATGCGATAATGCTCAGATATCAGTGGAGCTTTTTCTACTTTCGTTTCAACCGGATGTCACGTTGCGCGCGCGCAAGGTATACGTTCTTCTGGAATACCACCGAAAGTACTGACAAAACTATTGTGTGTTTTATTCTTACCTTAAAATCTCGCCTATGCCTGATTTTTATTTGTTTTTAGCAGGGAAATGTGATATCTGTTAGGTTTAACATTTGCTGTCGGGTGACTGTAAACAAACGCTGAAAACGGAAGTGACGTATTTAAAGTTTCATATTCACAATTTCCGGTTACACAAAAAAATCAGCCTTAGTATAGCAATTTTTGAATAGAACAGAATACTACCATAAAGCAACCAACTCTCGTTGTTGCCGCTTCGCGGCAACAACTCGTTGGTTGGTTGCTATAAAGAGCAATGATAAGATAACGAAAGCAAAAAAAAAAAAAAAAATCCATTTGATTCCGGGCGGTCGTGATTTTAAACTCCGGCCGAGTCATACCATATTCCTTTAAAAGGATACTATCTATCAAGCAGATAGCGTTGCAACATGACTGAAAAAAAATATAGAAAATTGACGTTTAAACGCATCCTGATAAATACGTGTGGCCTAATCAGAGTCTTTGTTATTCGTTGATATTTTCTACTGTACATTATCAGATCCGTACTTTTCTATTAATCATATTTGCTATTATTATTATTTTTTTTTTTGACTTGTTAAATATGCACGAAATGTCACGTCCTAATTTATTGGAAAAACTGAAGAGAAAAATCAGTTTACCGCCTGTTGAATTTGCCAGAAAGTGTAAAAAAACAACAACAAAAAAAAAAAAAAAAAAAAAAAAACAAAAAACAAAAAAAAAACACGATCTTGAGTTTACACGTGACTTTGTTTTTTAGATAAAACCCGAACTTAAATGCTAAACTTCTGAAACTGAATATCATAAATTGCGCAATACAGTTTCTACTTTACCGGCGTCATGCTCAGTAAATTTCCAAATTGTCGGCTTGCAAACATTTCAGCAGAAATGTCTATCGGAACCCGAATTTTATTGCGACAATCTATAAATTCAGAAGGATTATGATAAGTTGTGTATGCTGCTTAAATCATAATAAAGTTCTGTTCTGTTCTGTTCTGTTGTTCGGAACAATTAAAAAAAGCTTGTCGCACGTTACAAAAACAGAGGTTACAAAATAAATGTTACATAGACATAGCGCTCCTTACGCACATTACGTATGTGCGTAACATGCATAAGAAAACTATTTATAATAAAGTGGCTTTTGCTTTTTTACCATAGGGGCTGCTCTTAAAGGAGATGATTTGCCCTCTTGGAGCAAATTCTTTCCTTTAAGAGTAGCTCCTATTTTGTAGGCGATTCTAGCCATAGTTTTCGAAATTTTTCCTGGGTGTGCGTAAAAATAAATCCGTTCTGGCCACGCCACCGTGTTATTCGGCAAACGCATGGTTGTTAACCAAGTTATGCTTGCCCCTTTAATTTCTAGACGGCTTCAAGCTGAATAATGGCTCTTTTTTCAATCCGTTTAACCCCAGTCCTGCTGAATCGGGATACACTCTGCCTTTGCAAACAGTGTAGATCCAGATCAGTTGGCTTCTGAAGAAGCCAACTGATCTGGATCTGCACTGTCTGCCATTAAGTATGTGTATTTATAGCAACAATCTGGATCAAATAATCTAATTGGCTGAAAATTAGAATAGGGCGTGGCATCTTAATTCATTCAGCAGGACAAGGGTTAAGATGGTTGACGCCTGATAATTGTTATCTGTGGTCGGGCCGATCGTAGTTCAACTGGTGATTTTCTATTGCTATGGCTTCAGATTTCCAATGGGCAGCCATCTATTTGTTTCGTTACCGCTTTGTGGTTATTTCTATTTTACCATGATGTTTCACTGCTAATGCAGGTGACCTTTAGGGGACCGAACAGCCATTTTTTACTTGACGCTGCATAAGAATTATGTGCAGGGTTTCGATCGAATAAAACTATTATAAACCCTAGTAGTTTTTTTTCTGCTGACCATTCAAAGTTGGTTCCACTCTTGCATTTCTTCTTTGTTTGTATGTACGCTTATTGCAATTGGGCTGTTGTGTCTTGACATTATTTGTTCCTCATCTCTGCTTTTTTTTGTGCCTCGTGAAGGCTGTGTATCAGGACTGCCAGCTAGCATCCTTCAAAAATCTACCGCTGGCCGTTTTCGGCCCGTCAGCTACCCTGACGGGCCGATATCGGCCCCCCCTGTAGATTTATGTAGAATGCTTACTGGGACGGCCTTTCCCAGGTAACTTTATTTATAGTTTTTCATTAGCTATTTAGATATGTCCCATTGTGTTTAATCTCTTTAAGATTTAACATATTGTGACGAGCACTGGACTACAACTGTTCATCATGAAATGGTTGGTTGGTAACTCCATGGGATGATAACACACTAACAAAAAACAGGTTATTTCCCTTTGGCTGATTTGTGGTTGACTGCATATAACAGATCCTTTTGGCTTTGTTACGGTTACTCTCTGTTCGTTCCGTCGATGTACTTTAAAAGTTGTGTAAATCACCGTAATCGCCTAATTTATACGTTAATTTGCGCCAGTGTTTGTCTAAATTAAATATCTGACATAATTTTAAAGATATTATCAAATTTGCAGGCCAGTATATCGAAGCAATGCATCAAATACCCGCTGATTAAATTATAAAGTGGAGAAATCTAGATACGATACTAGCAGCCTCTTATATTTTTTTATTCTAATAACTCATGTTAGAAAATCGTATCATCCCAGCGGGCACATGACGTTTATACAACATCGCATCAACGTCGATGCAACGTCATGACGTTGATGCGACGTTGTCTCAATGTTGTGTGCCCGTTGGGATAGGGTTAACATGATAGATTTTATGCCGTATTTGTGTTGAGCGTTGGGCGAAACAGCTAAGACAAATTGTTGGTACGAACAAAGAAACGATCTTGCATGTGTTAGAATGCAGATACCCCGCGTAAAATAAAAGCAGTATAATATGTCCTTTCATTACAACAGCACGACTATCGTAATGACTAAACAAACAACACAGTGGCAATAACCGACAAATGGACAATTAAGAATCAGAACTGAGGATCCCCCCACCCATCCCTTGGAACTGCCAACAGAAAAGCTACTCGTTGGTGGATGGGGCATAGCGTAAAAATCAGTTTCCCGGCGGGCACATGCCGCTTATACAATGTTGCATTAACATAGTTGATAAAAGTCACTTGTCCGCTGGGTTGACTAGCGCGAAACACCCCTCCCCTTATCTCTTGAAGTAGCTCCTGATATTAAAACGGATACAAAACAAGAAAACACAAACAGGAAAAACACATAAAGTGGAAGCCATTGAAGAAGGTGACCGCAGTTAAGAAATGCAAAAAACCGGTTCACAGCACATTCTACAAGACTGCATGTACCACCAGCGAAGACTAAGATCAGTCGGCAATGTTTCACTTGAAATTTCATAACGCTATTGCATGGCCCCTATCATATAAACTACGATGTTTCCCGTCATGTGATTGTGCGATCGTTCGATCTTCTTTCATTTATTATTTTTTTGTACATAGTTCTAAGTGTAGTGATCCTATGATAAGTTCGTTTAACACTCAAACATGGCCCAGCAGGCACATGACGTTAATACAACGTCGCCTCAACGTCGATGTAACGTCATGTGCCTGCTGGGGGTTCTTTGATGCTATTTTGAATTAATTAGAAGAGTGTTGAAGGAAACCAAATTGTGATAATGAAAAATGACAGGGTTAGTTTCGAGTCGCTACAAGTCACCAGCAGTGGCTGATTTATTTGCTTTATAAGACATCCTCCTTGGGGCCATCTATATGTTGAAGTGAATACAAAGGAGGTAGTTTTACAGATTCCATAGCATAGATTTGTGTCGCCATAAAACGTTTATAGGAACATAATGTAAGTGTTGATTAAACAGCAAACAACCACGATAACGATAGAAACGAAAAACAAACAGTATGTCATCTCTTAACCCTTGCCATGCTGAAAAAATTAAGAGGCCGCGCCCACTTCTAATTTTCAGCCAATCAGATTACATGATAGAAGTTGTAGATACAAATTCACTTACTTAATGACAAACAATGCAGGTCCAGATCAGTTGGTTTCCAAAAGACAACTGATCTGGATCTACCCTGTTTGCAAAGGCAGGGCATATCTAGGTCCAGCAGGAGCAGAATTAATCTTTACCCGCCAGTAAATGGTATTTGCACATTTGACAAAAGTAGACTGTCAACGGATGTCGACAAAGCGGTTTTTGGGTCGATTGTTTACATTCAAGCCATAGTGTATAAACGCCACGTGATTATCATTGACCAATGTAATCAAACCGCGCATTAAACGAAATCCAGGTTATGGTTATATTTATAGACGCGCTGATCTTGTCGCTGTGACGTGAGAGTGCTGCTGATAGAGGGTTGGACTGGGACATTGGCAAACAGTGCAGACCCTGATCAGACACCACAGAATGCAGCATCTGATAAGGGTCTGTACTGTTTGCTAAAATTACAGGATTGAATGAAACAGTCTTAGCCTACACTCAGAGACTATCGACCCACCAGTGCTGTCAGTGCTTTAATTATAGCTGTGAAATAATGAACCAACACATAGCCTAGGTATTGTCATGACTGGTCAAGTCAAAGTACGTGTAGCTTTTGTATATAAAGCAAACATAAGCTTTTAAACTAGTGAAAATTAAATTCAATCAAAGAGGAGAAGCTTAAGCAGGAAGGAAACTTCTCTAATGAGCAGATCACTTTAGTTTTTGTAACCTTTATCGTTTTGGAAATTTCATAACGGAAATAAGGGCTCTATAAGAAATAATTTGCTCCCCTTTTAGAGAAGAACCCGTTTAAGAGGCTTGGTGCGCAGGAATGCATGCAGGAAGTCACAAAAATTATCTCCCTTGTAAAAAAAGACTAAAAATCTATCAAGTGTACCCAGTCCCCTTAAAGCCATACCAAATACAGTCGACTCTCGTTATCTCAACTTCGCTTATATCGAATAGCCGTTTATCTCGAAGTGAAAATCTGGTCCCTATTTTAATATGGAAATCTAACTATTGTTGAAAAGAGGAGAAATTGCGCCTAAGGAGCAATTTTTCCTCTTTTCCACAATATTTTCAATATATCTCTAACTTCTGGAGTCAAATTACATATTCATTTGTGAAATGTGGTTGTTCGATTTTTTTTTTTTCAATTCTGCAAATTTAATACGTCGATGTACGGATATCTCAAAGTATTTCAGAGAGTCCCTTGGACTTCGAGATAAGGAGAATCGACACATGCATTACTGACGGTTGCATGAATTATCACTAAACCCCAAAAGTTTGAAGAGACTGGCGAAAGGATTGGAATTAATTATTATATAATATCAACTTTCAGCAGAAGAACGTCCCGCTTTATACCGCATGTCCTCTTAGTTGAAAACTGAAATGTTATGCTATAACTGTCCGGCAGCACTGAACATTTGGAAGTTGTGAAAAATGATTAACTTTTATCAGAGAACTATTTTTCTCTCTCCAATATTCGACGCCATTTCATATTTTCACATTTTTTGGTTAAGCGTTGTGACCATTTTCAGTTTTTGCCTCGGCTTAAACTGGCAATAAAATCTGTGATTTTTTGGCAAGTTCTTTGGCAAGATCTTGTCAATATCAGCATATGAAAACTTATCGACATAATCATAGCAGTTTAAGCGTTATGCGCAAAATTATCAAAATATTCATGACTGTTTAAGCGTTATAAGCTTTCATTTTTTGCCTCGGCTCAGCCTCAGTTCGATAAAATCAAATATTTGGCAAGTCCATTAGCTAGACCAGTACATGACAAAAATATCAAAATATTCCACATGGTTCAAGGGTTATGGCCATTTTCATACTTTCACATTTTTGCTTCTGCTTAGCCTCTGTCAATGAAAACATTTGGCAAGTTCATTGGCTAGATCTTGTCAATATCTATCAGTATGCCAAAACTTATTTAAACATTCCCAAAAGCGGTATGGCCATGTTCCTTTCGCTATCTGATCACGAACGGACCAACGGACTCACAAGGTGATAATAGGACACTCTTCGAAAGTCAACTTTTCAATCGGTCAACTTGAATTGGTCGAATTTTCTGCGGGTCGTGCAATACCTGTATCAAACTATACTAGACAGTGATATACCATTACCGATATTTATGGATACTATTTACGTTTCAGTCTATTTCTAACTTCAACATGTTAATGTTCCAAAATAAAACAATTCTCCTGTATACTACAGACGAAGAAAACGGATGCGACGTATATTTAAGAATTTGCTTGGTGACTGGAAAGACGTCAAATGAATCTGTCACCGAAAGCTCAGCCTGATGGTCGACTCTCCCAGGGGAAATCTTACCAATCATTACTCTTCTGTCTAATCGATTATAATTCAATTACAAAGGGGGAAGACTCATTAATTGTGCGTAAGCGTGTCAACTTGTGTCACCTGTTCTGCCGGATAACCCTACGCGAAATAAAGAAGAGCGCTAACAACAAAGGTTTATCGACGAATGGGCTTAACGTACTTGTAAAATTTCACACTCGTATTGTCTTTCATTACCCTCCTTAGACTTTACCACACTCTGGGCAAATTCAGCAGACGACAAATTAAATTTTTTTCTTATTTTTCCCGGGAAACAGGATTTGACATTAAATGCAAATTGTCTCCCTTGGAGACAATTTGCATTAAAAGTCAAAACCTGTTTTCTGAAAAAAAATGAGAAAAATACTTCAGTTGACATTTTTACGCAGCACTCAAGGTGTTAATAATCCATCGGAATATTTTCACACGTATATATAGACGGAGTTGAGACTCTCCACTCCGTTTACTTTTTCACCCCTGATTCTCCCGTCTTTGAATTTTAGCGCATCCGTTATTGGAAATGAGGCTGCCAGTAAAAAGTTAAACAGTATAGATTCTGGTGAGATGGCTCGCATCAGGATCTATTCTGTTTGAAGAAGTATCTGTTCGGGTTTGCAGGATTGAGCGGGCATGGTTTAATTCGATTGTTGAAAAAGAATGTCTGAGAGCTCATCTGTTTAACATTTACCACACTGTGGGGCTAATTCAGCAGACGACAACTTGATGATATTTTCTTATTTTCCCAAGAAAACAGGATTTGGCATTTCATGGAAATTGTCTCCATTGGAGACAAATCTTGTCTTTTTTTTTTTTTTTTTTAGGAAATAAGAAAAATCTTTCAATATGTCGTCTGCTGAAATTCAACCCAGAGTGCAAAGCGTTGATGCCAACGGTATTTATAATTAACATTGACGCACGATGCATTTTAATATCGATTGAGCTGAGGATACAAACACGGTGCATTGGGTGACTTTCAAGAGCACTCTCTGAGCAATTCAGCGGATATTTGTTTCTAGTTTCCCATAAATGTAGATGTAAATTTCATGTACATTATCTCTTTGCTTGAAATGTCGAACCCTGTTTTTTTTTTTTTCGGGAAAATAACAAAAAATAATATTATTTTCGAAATGTTGTCTACTGAAAATATTTACCCAGCTCTCTTAGGCAGAAGAAGGAATGTCTAGAAATCCCAAATCATGCGCCGATACGCCGGCATTTCTTAACCCTAGTCTAGCTGATCCCGGATATGCCCAGCCTTTGCAAACAGTGTCTATCCAGATCAGTTGGCTTCTAAGAAGCCAACTGATCTGGATCTGCGCTGTTTGCCATAAAGTATGTGAATTTGTATCAACAACTTGGACCAAGTGATCTGATTGGTTTAAAATTAGAAGTGGGCGCGGCATATTAATTTATTCAACAGGGCAAAACAGGATTGAAGCTGTCCAGGAATTGCTACAATCACAGAATATAGCCCACCAATCATTACGAAAACACGCCTATTCACATGTATAGATAATTTCGCCACCAACAACTGAAAATTTTCAGATAAAAAACTGATATTTTTCATTTTTCTGCTCAAAACGAGATTGTGGTTACTCGTTAGAACCGCCTCGGTGAGGGGGTTCTAACGGGTACCCACAATGTTTTGAGCAAAATGGAAAAATAATACATACCCCTATAATCACCAGTTTTACAGTATAAAAGTGGGGTTTAAGTGGGTCAAAATTATATAGGCATGTTTTCGTGATGACATCTAGTGAAAGAAGAAACAAAACAATACAGACCAGTACATAAGCCCCAGAAAAAAGGAAAGCAAAGCAACAAGCTCCCTCTTCCCCAACACGGTGATCACAATGCTAGACAGGGTCCACTTAACACATCAATAAGACAACGAACAAAACACGAAAAAAACAACAAAAAAAAAAACAAAAAAAAAAAAAAAAAAAAAAAAAAAAAAAAAAAAAAAACAACAATAAATAAATAAATAAATAAATAAATAAATAAATAAAAAAAAACGCAGCGAGTAGCCACAAGGTCACAGAAAGAACGAAGAACACCAGAAACACCGCCTTAGAACGATCAGTACTCGTAAGTAGTAAAAAACTACCACAGAGTTAACCATGGGGAAACATGAACCATTAGTAACAGAAGGTGAGACCAGGTGCCCACTTAAGTAAGCACCTCTGCTTAACAAGTGTTATAAACCAGGGCCCTAGTTGTTCAAAACATTTTTAGCTTAACGAGCTCGTTAGTGCATGGTCAAAATTGTAACTGTTCTAGTAAGTACAATATTTAATCCACAGGTATTTTTTGCTGAAACAATGTGAGTAGCTTTTGCATTTGCAAAAGCTACTCACATTTGTTCAGCAAAAAGTTTTGCGTATATGCCATACTTAATGATCAAAGTTTGAATGATACGTTAACTAACGACATCGTTAGTTTTGAACAAAAGAGACCGGTATAATGTGAACGTCAGCGTGAGAAACTATACCTTATGACATGGAAGCCCAGCGAAGATCAGTCTGCGAAGACGCAGTCTGTCAAAGTCTTTACCACTGTCCGCCTGAAGAAAACCTCGATTCTTGGCTATCCACACAACGCGCAGCGAGGCCCTGATCAGACTGCGTGGTATTCGCTAGGCGTATAAATTCTAACGTTATGGTATTAAATCCAGGACGGAAACTGTACATATTCGCACGAGAAAACAAAGCCAGGACTGTGGAAGAGTATTGTCACTTTCGAGATAATTTCGTGGAGACATTAGAAGAAAGTGAATAGTATTCTTGTGTTTGTTTGTTTGTGTTGAGGTTTTACGGCCCGGTCAGCCCAATGGGGTCATGTCGAGGGCGGTCAGTTTACCTAACCACACGTTTACTGGGCAGGCTTAGTCCTCTAAGCGGTTCACCAGTATTGTGCACATTAGTATTCTTGTGTAGTGGAGTCTATATCCAATCATCCATATTGTGAATCTTCGTTCGCAATGCATAAAATTAGACTACTTTTTCAAGTTGTTGCATTTAAGTAAAGGAACGCAAAACTGAATCGAAGGTAAAAACAAAGCCAGGACTATAGAAGAATAACCATTTTAGAGATAACAGCTCGTGGAGACATTAGAAGAAAGTGATTTCTATGCTTATCTTCTACAGCACTGTCCGCCTGAAACATTACGTTAACACGCCTATTCAAATATATAGAAAATTTCACCTCTAAAAACTGAAAATTTTCAGATAGAAAACTCTGATATTTTTAATATTTCTGCTCAAAACATAGACTGTGGGTACTCGTTAGAACCGCCTCGGCAAGGGGGTTCTAACGAGTACCCACAATCTATGTTTTGAGCAGAAATAAGAAAAATAATGTATACCCCTGTAAACCCCAGTTTTACTGTATAAAAGTGGGGTTTAAGGGGGTCAATATTATATAGGCGTGTTTTCATGATGAGTGCATAGCATGTTTTACAGAACAAAAAAATGACAAAACAAAATAGCGGTATCGCAATAACCGACCTACTTGCAAAAAAAAAAAAAAAAAAAAAAAAAAAACAACAAAAAAACAGCCACTTGCAACGGTCATCTTGGGATCTTAAACTAGTTTTATTTGCGAGAAACCATGACCTTAATATTGTTGTAGCTCTTGATTACAACTATATGTATGTGTTCGGTCCCCGTACGACGGGTATTAAGGCCTCTGCCCCATCACAGTACACATACAGGTTTAGTCACAAATACTATGATGAAACGAGGTAGAGGGCTTAATGGATAACATAATTGATATCTAATATGAGCTTTAATCCTTTTGTGCCGAGTGAACTCTTCTACCTAATCTCTTTGGTTAGGTCCATTTCCAACAGAAGGGGTGTCTGGTACTTCCTACCGTTTCGAGTCAATTGGCCTTTCGGTTCATGAGAAAAAGTGCAAACATAGATTTTCAAGATGGCGGTCATGACGGCGATCTTGAAGTTCCGATTGGAACGAACTTAGCTAATTTTGATCTACAAGTTGCCCCGATACTTCCTACCAAGTTTCGGATCAATTGGCCTTTCGATTTAGGGGAGGTGCAAAATAGATTTTCAATATGGCGGCCATCTTGGATTTCCGATCGGAACGATTTTAATCTACAAATCATCCTAATGCTTCCTACCAAGTTTTGAGTCAAATGGCCCAGGGGTGTAGGAGGAGTAGGCTTTTAAAGTAAATTGTTGATGCCGCACGAAGCACGACGGACGACGGACATTGACCGATTTGAGCACTTCGTGTTCAGGTGAGCTAACAATGACAGATAGTGCACATGCCACAAACCAAGGCCCAGCGCAGCCTGTGCATTTGAGTTGTCTGGTCAGGCACTTTACTTTTAACTGGAATCTATATGGTGCGTAATCTCCTGGTGAGAAGCGGAGTCATAATTAGTGCAGGTGCACACGCCGATCTCAGCTTTCGAAGTTTGCATTGATCTAAGGTCATTTTGTCAAGATTTTGCGTGACGTGGCTCATATATAACTGAGGGCACAGTAAGACAGACAGACAGACAGACACGCACACACACACACACACACACACACACACACACACACACACACACACACACACACAAACTGGGTGCACACGTGTGTCTGTACCTCTGTGCAAATAATTTTTTTTCCTAAATTCATTGAGAAACTATTTGAGAAAAAAAAAGAGACCACCAAATCAAGATCACTGTCTTTAGTTTTATTCATTTTCTCTTTATATATATTTATACACAATAAATACATGAAAATGATAGTTCTAACATATATAACATTCAAACAACCTGGTTTGATCATACAAACTATTCCAACATAATATTATGAAAAACTGGTTGATGATGATAGTAACTGAGCAACAGCGTCAGAAAACATACTTTCTGATATGTGCTCCCAGCAAAGATTCAGATCAGCCTGCGCATCCAGAATCTTCGCTGAGCGCATTTTGGATAGCCAGGGTGCACAATTTCTTCATGCGGATGCACAGGCTGATTTGAGTCTTCGTTGGGCGCAAAATTCAGAAGGCACGTTTTCTCACGTTGCGACCTGTATTATAATAAATTAAAGACAACCTATAAAACATGAAGACATGAAAACTCAGTCTGGTAACATTCTATTTTGCCGTAGTAATTTTGTGGGGTTTCTGTACATAGCTTTAATTAACCCATTTATGCCGATTGGATTACTCCACTTTAACTCCTTGGACAGGTCGATTTCCAAGAGAAGGGATGTCCGGTTAGCGTTTATTATTACTACCCTTTAAAACATTCAAGTATCAGTTCCAAACAGTGTAGACCCTGATCAGACGCCGCGTTCTGCGGCGTCTGATCTGGATCTACACTGTTTGCCAATGTCCTTTTATGGGACGCTAGGCTTAAAGGAGAACGCAACCCTAATATAAAATATATTCCACAATGAAGAGCTTAACAAACCGTAAAAATTGATACACGTTTGATCAAAATCGGCCAAGAAATAACAAAGTTATTATTGTTTGGAGGATTTAACATGGCCGACATTGGCGCCGCCATTTTGAATGTTTAATGAAATTTCAAGACTTTTTAAACTTTAAACCTTTGCATTATTTTTATAACCAAAGCAGTTTTTTTTTGTAAATAAGTTGCTTACCACTTAAGGAAAACATGTTCAGAAACATTAAGACAAAACGTCCATCTATATGCTGTCTTTTTTAATTATACATATTTAATTAGGGTTGTGTGACGTCACAAACCCTAAAAATGGCGGCCTCCATGACAGTTAGTTTTCAAATATTTAAACTCCAATAACTTTCTTATTTGCTGGTCGATTTTAATCAAACTTATATCAAAATTTTTGGCTTGGAAAGTTCTATCCTGATAGATACACTTCCTTTCTACGAGTATATTGCCTTTCCCTTTAAATGGGTTAAAGTCATGCTCTTTTACTAGTACTGTAATTCAAATTGCATGTACTGTTTAATGATACTGAGTATGAATGAATTGGAATTAATATTTTCTTTTAATGGAAAGTACAGTTCACACTCGTTATCTCGACTTCGCTTATCTCGAATAACCGCTTATCTCGAAGTGAAAATCTGGTCCCTGCCTAAACATGAAAATCTAACAATAGATAAAAAAAGTATTGTGGAAAAGAGGAGAAATTGCTCTATTGCTCCTAAGGAGCAATTTCTCCTCTTTTTCCACAATATTTTCACATATATCTCTAACTTCAAGAGTCCAATTACATATATATTTGTTAAATGTGGTTGTTCGAATTATTTTTTCCTCAATTCTGCAAATTTGATATGTCGAGGTACGGATATCTCGAAGTATTTCAGAGAGTCCCTTGGAATTCGAGATAACGAGAGTCGACTGTACATGTTTTGATGGTCATAATTTACTTTTGCACTGTTCTTTGTTTCTACTTTTCTTACTCTAAGTCAGCCAAATTCCATGGCCAGTTTTCAAAATCGCAGTGTAAAAGAAAAACATAAACATAAACCAAATAAATATTTCAAACTTAGAAATGTTTTTACCTCAACTTTTACCCAATGGATTATTGTTGTTGCCAGTCCAAGTCCTGCGTGGCTTAATTCTTAAGGGTACAAATGGTTTAAGTAATCATAGAAAAGAATTAAAAATAAAAGACTTAACCCCCACCTCAAAGTAGTTCTAAGAAGACGGTTCTGATGTAGGTTGTTGTTTGTGTGGTCACGTGGGCTGCCCGAAATGGAGCTCTTTTATGTGTCTTGTTGTGTCTAGCACTGTTAACACCTTGTTATAGAACAGGGGCAGCTGGTTGTTTTCCTTCTCTTTGGTCTGCGGCTTGTGTACTGTCTGTCATGGCTTGCAGGGGCGAATTCAGGAGGGCTCGTGGGGCACGGTCGAACCTACTTTTGACTAAAAAAAATCATTTTCGTAGGAAGTTTTGGATAAATTAGATGAATTTGGGATACCATATTTACCTTAAATATTCACACCCATTATTCTTTACCTTATACGTCTCTTCAACAAGTCAACTTTACACATTATGAATGTGTGTAAAATTGCTGGATGAGTGGCAAACAGTCTAGACCCTGATCAGACGCCGCGTTCTGCGGCGTCTGATCTGGGTCTACACTGTTTACTCAGGCTTGTCTGTCCAAATACTTAGAGTAAGTACGGCAGTTTGATCAAATCGAAACCTCTCAGCATTCATCCTGGATCCGCCACTAGCTTGTTTGCTCTTCCGCTTGGTGTCATTGGTAGGCAATGATCTGTAATTGTAGCTACTCCTGGACATCTTCTGTACTATTTACCAAATGAGGCGGGCATATCATTTCCTATAAGATATTATGTGCGCCCAGTGAAGACTCAGGTCATCCTGCGTTGGCTGATGAGTCTTCAACACCCGCCTGAAGACGTTTTGGGTACGTGGCTGTCTACAGAGTACCTTGCGAAGACTGATCAGACTGATTGAGCTGATTCTTTGCTAGACGCTTATGCAATCTTGTAGGAAATGCTGTTTCCCGGCTCAGGTCACATTTTAACTCTTCTATCCCTGCAGACCAATATAGATACCTTTGCAAACAGTGCAGATCCAGATTAGACGGCTCGTAACGAGCTATCTCATCAGGATCTACACTGTTTCTCATTATGTTAATGATTATTTTTGACAGAATCCCCCATTTGCAATAATGGATATGTCCAAATTCAGAGATAGAAGAGTCAGTTTCAGAAACTCGGGAGTGAAAGGGTGGATTAACATTCAGCTGAATAATTCTTACTTATTTTTCAGTGTCACATACATTTAATATGAAATATTCGAATAGGGTCTCAGAATAGCGATATATGTAGGATGAGATATTTTGTTTTGTTTTGTAACATTTTTTTCTATTCCTCAGATCATTTGAATCTATAATGCTGGAGGTAGATGCATTTAGTAGTGGGTCCGGGATATGCTGATCTCAAACAGAACGTGAACAATTATATGTTTGTATATTATTTAAACCGTTTTATCGTTGAATTTCTAAAGTGGACTCGTCCATCTTTTAATTTGGTGAGAACCATTGTTCCAAAGAAAGGTCTTGGTCACAAATCATATCAGAATGGCAAACCGTGTAGATCCTGATGAGACGGCTCATTATGAGCCATCTCATCAGAATCTACACAGTTTGCGAAGAAATTGTTTTGGTTTACAGGGCTGAATGGAGTAATATCCAGAAAAAAGGGTTGGCCGATAAAGTATAAGGGAAAATATTTCTCTGTCAGATGTAGAAATCTATACAAGCGGAAGACTCTATAACTTGTTTGGCACATCAAGGAATAATCAATGCATTTCTATTCAAACCGTATAAATATCTGACACAACAAAATCATCTAGAATAATATGGCATAACAACATTCTCACATTCTTGACATAACAGAGAAGTACTGGTAGGGCAGTAGTTTTAGCACTCGCCAGATGATCTAGCGATCGTAGGTACGAATCCCGCAAGGCATGGATTCTTCCCACGACTCTACGGTGTTCCCTTGCACACACACTTTTCTGTCATGTCTGGTAACTTGTTGTTGTTCCAAAATGACTTCAGTAACATTACATTGCTGGAACATTAAACTCTAAAATATACAGTGTCTTATCATTTTACACATTTAAACTCATAACCTTTACCACTCTCTGGGCTAATTCAGCAGACAACAAATAGGTGATATTTTTCTTATTTTTCCCCGAAAACAGGTTTCGACCTTTCATGCAAAATGTCTCCACTTTGCATGAAATGTTAATTCCTCTTTTCTGGGAAAAATAAGAAAAATATTTCAGTATGTCGTCTGCTGAAAAATTTACCAAGAGTACTAAGCGTTAATGCAAGAGTAATGCAATAGTCCTCACCTCAATTCTTAGCCCTGGCCCTGCTGAACCCGGATATGCCCTGTCTTTGCAAACAGTATAGATCCAGATCAAGAAGCCAACTGATCTGGGTCTGCACTATTCGTTATTAAATATGAGAATGTCTATCAACAACCTGGATCAAGTAATCTGATTGGCTGAAAATTAGGCGTGGCATCTTAATGTATTCAGCATGGCAACGCTCAGGGTGAATGGCTCTATCTCCAAGGAAGATCAATCTGGGTCTGAAAATATTTGTCTAGGGGACAGATTCATACACCAAACTAGGCAATTAATTTCTGCTGGAGTGAGCTTCCTCTGAAAAGCCAGGAAAAATCTATCGACTTGGGGTACACTGACTTGAGGTGTAGCTATTTATCTCAACCCATTTACGTCGAGTGGACTCTCCTACCACAACTCTTTGGACCGGTCCATTTCCAATAACAGAGTGTCTGGTTAGTTTTTATTATTGAAAATGTTTTATAGAAATTCTTGTATCTAATGTAAACAATGTATACCCTGATCAGACGCCGCGTTCTGTGGCATCTGTTCTGGGTCTGCACTTTTTGCTAATTACCTCTTGTGGGAGGGGTTACCACTTTTCAAACTTAACTTTATATAGTCGAACTTCAATGGTTCGAACAATTTTGGGACCATGGAAATTGTTCTAGACATGAGTAGTTCCAGCAAGGTCAGACAAATGGGGTAATTTAAGGCTGTATTTTCGATCTTCTAAAAAATAATGGTATGTTGAGAGTTATCATTAGAATCGCTTCGATGAAGCGATTCCAATGATTACACACAACACACATTTCCATGATAAAATAAGAAATTCCTAAATATTTATTTTCTTGAGCTATCGAAGAATTTCCTAGGGACTCAAAAAACAAGTTTGAACCACCCATGGTAAACGAGCCATCGGTGTTCGAATCAGTGAAGATTTACTGTGGGTGTGGTTTAATGTATGCGGTATCCTATCAGGGTCTGCACTGTTTTCCATGACAGTAGCATTTTACAATTAAAGGATCAAATAAGGCAAATTCTATGTAACGACCCTGTAAACAAATAATTAATTCGACTTTCTTGTTGGAAGAGTTCACTGAAGATTTCGACAGTAGATTAACCCTTTCCACCTTGAGTTTAGGAAATGGACTGTCGTCTGCTCATTACTCAATGACAGTGTCAGATGTTACACTTTAATGGTAAAGTGTCCGGGCGGTTAGTGGTTACCGCTCCCACAAAGGTCACTGGTTCAAATCCCGATGGAGGCGAAATTCTGCTCATGACTTATGACGCTTCATTGCACAGAGCCTTCATTATTATACAGTCGACTCTCGTTATCTCGAACTCCAAGGGACTCTCTGAAATACTTCGAGATATCCGTAGTTCGACATATCAGGTTTGCAGAATTGAGGAAAAAATAATTTGATTAACCACATTTAACAAACTGATAGGTAATTGGACTTTTGAAGTTAGAGTTATATTGAAAATATTGTGGAAAAGAGGAGAAATTGCTCCTTAGGAGCAATTTCTCCTCTTTTCTACAATATTTTCCATCTGTTGTTAGGTTTTCATATATAGGCAGGGACCAGATTTTCGCTTCGAGATAAGCGGTTATTCGAGATAAGCGAGGTCGAGATAACGAGAGTCAACTGTACTTCCATCGTTTCGGTATGACTTAAATAATGTTGAATGGGGCGTATAACACCAAATTATCATCAAATCATCATAAACTTTAATGGTATAAATGACACTGAAATGTGAATCAGTACTAGCAAAAACTTAGGAAACATTTGGCACCGAAAGGATTAATATTACTTTAATAGGATATAACTGAGCCGCAACGTCAGAACACGTATCTTCGTACATGTGTGCCCAGCGAAGATTCAGATCAGACTGCGCATTGATCAGAATCTTCACTGAGCACATTTTGAATAGCTAAGGATGCAAAGTTTCTTCGGGTGTGCAACGAAGACTCTAATTACACAGCGCGGATGCGCAAATTGATTTAAGTATTCGTTGGGCGCACATGTCAGACGGTAAAATTTCTCACGTTGATGCACATATAACTATAAAAAAGGTCTGGTGGTTTGGTCAGCCATTGATACAGCTGATGAAAAAACACGGATTGATTACGACAACTTTCCCTGATACTTTTTCTGAGATTTTGGCACTCTTTCCATAATGTTACTTTTCTCCAAGATTTTGGCACTCTTTCCATAATGCTACTTTCCTCCAAGATTTTGGCACTCTTTCCATAATGCTACTTTTCTCCAAGATTTTGGCAGTCTTTCCATAATGCTACCTTTCTCCAAGATTTTGGCACTCGTTCCTTAATGGTACTTTCCTCCAAGATTTTGGCACTCTTTCCATAATGCTATATCTGTTCCTGAGATGTTGATAGACGATGCAGTAAGTACAGAATGGCACAATAAAACGGACCACCGGAACAGAATACTGTAATAAGAACAAGGGTGACGCATACATAGCAGTTCAACCGTATGGTAGAAATCAGGTGAGAAGTTATGTTAGCTTTATACAAGAAACTATTCTTGAACTTTGAATTAAAAACAAATTCATCGAATATTAAAGTACCTGCAAAACACGCTGCTTGTGATGATACGTTAGATCATTTTCCTTTTTTTACGAATTATTGTTACTTAGGAAGTTAACAACACACAACTAGATCTATTTATACGTTTCCTTGTGTTCGGTCATACGGAGGTGTATATGACCCGTCAACTGTGCTTTCAATGATTTGTTATATGATCTTTTCATTAATCCATTTTCAGTGTTCCATTTGATATATCTTCTTCATGAACCACACAAGCTTTTCTTTCTTGTTCAATGGTAATGTAAAGAAGAAAACAGGAGATCAGGAGATATACATATATATCCAGGTAAAACTTTGCTCTCAATGTCTATTTTAGAACATGGCTGTTGAAATGGGATGTTTCGGTTCCATATGGCGCGGTGGATAATCAGATGGCGATGATGATAGAATACCAGAATATGGACCAGGAAGTGATGGCGTCCCTAGCATTGATGGTGTCATTTTATTTGTAACATTACCAGTCGGGGTCCATTTGGGTCCATCATTGGGTGATTTTGCTGCAATACAAAAATGAAACAGTTAAGTTAAAGCTTAAATTTATAAACACAACAATAAATAACAAAGAATGTCCTATGTAACAAAATGTGAGGCATCTAAGAAAGCTATTTCAGTAATGTACAGATTTTGAAACGCTTACAAGGGACAGAAATGAATTCAACCAAAACTCGAAAGCTTATCTTAAATATATTAAACTGAAGCAGATATATAACACCACCAATACATGTACCTCTATTACAAAATTCATAAAACTTTTCTTTATTTCGATTGTGCACTCACCAAGGATCACAAAAATGTTTGCAGTATGAATTCGTTTAATAAACCGTATAGAACCACACTCGTGTAAGACTATTCTTATGCAAGCGCACAGTATGTTAATTTGAAATAAAAGGCACTGGCTATATATCTACAGGTCAGAAAACTCTGTTAAAAGTGTTTTTAAAAGGGCCTTCTAAAAGAAAAGAATTGCTTCTCCTAGAAGTAAATTCTTTTCTGTTGGAGCAAAGCCCTTTTTAGAAGGAGCTTATGCATGGCTCCTGATAAGAGGGGTATCAACACAATATCTTTTCTTATTTCTCCACGAAAACAATATGTTGTGGTATCCATTAGAAGTGCCTCGGCGAGGCGTTTCTAATGAGTACCGACTTACTGTACCCACAACATATGCTTTTGTGGAGAATTAAGAAAACTATCATTACTTTCGGTTGAGAAAAAAAAGCGCTTTATCGGGAGCGATGGCTTATGTACAGGGAAGCAATCAGGAAACCTTAAAAGTTGTATCCCTTGTAAAAGTGCCGGAAAAATTCCAAAGTGTATTTTGTTCCATTAACTCTTTCTGCCCTGCAGACCAAAACAGATACCTGAGCAAACAGTAAAGAGCCAGATGAAATGTTTTATAATCAGCCATCTCATCAGGATCTACACCATTTGCCATTAAGTTTTTTAGACTGAAACCCCTATTTGCATCAATGGACATGTCCAAATTCAAGTACTGAAAGTCCAATTCAGAAACTCATGGGTGAAAGGGTTAACTGCGTGCCACTTACGCCAAAAGTTACTTAGGGGATTGAAGGTATAATAAGTAGCGAAAAAAAGTTATGGTCTTATATGATTCCCAATTAAATAAAGACATTTAAAATCATGATTTTATTAATTAGGTCAGTAGAAATTTTCGGAAATGCACGCCAAAGATCAACTTTCTTTCATGCCTTCGTAGATGTATTTTGAGTATCGTCATATGTATGCTTATGAAGATCCAAATATAACCCCACCCACCGCAAATAAATAAATAAATAAATAAATAATTTAAATAAATAAATAAATAAATAAAACATACCATAATATCTAAGTATCCGATAGCTTACAGCAGACCACGTGACGAACATTGAAATCCTATCTAGCACTAAATGACTTACGGGACAAGGTGCTCTCGAAACGTGCCTTCAAATTAAGGGGACTGGACACACTCAGCGCTTTGTGGCATTTTCAGAAGGCAGGCAGAGCAATTTTGACAGAATTGCCTTACCCCTGAAAGTGTATACAATCCCCCTTAATTCAAAGTAAATAAGAGAACTCCCGAACTGATACAGTCAGATCAAGCTCTCAACACTAAAGAGAAAGAGAGACAAATACGATAAAACAGCCACAAAATGAACAGATGGCAAACAGAGTTGGCAACTCTTTCTCAGAAACGTGGGAACTCTTTTACCCAAACTTAACTGAATATGTTAGCCTACATAATTGTTAAAAGAAAAAAACATTAAAAAGTGAAACCCTACATAACAATTAACAATGAAAGTACCGCATTGGAACGGTTAGTAATAAATTACCCCTTCAACCCTGAAGACATGTTCAGTACCTATGCAAACAGTGTAGATCCAAATGAGATGGTTCATAATGAGCCATCTTGTCAGGATCTACACTGATTGTCAGCTTGTTTATGATCATTAAATATTTACAAAGAATATACTTGTCCAAATTCATAGATGGAAGAGGCCATTTTAAAAACGAATAAGAAAATACTTTTAGTCTTATGTCACTAATGTCATTCTATATATTAACATACCTCTCGATTCTTCTATTGGTTTTGGTTTCTCTTTATTGTTATTATTATTGTTGTTGTTCGTGTTATTATTATTGTTGTTGTTTGGCGCTGTATTTTCTTGTTTTATGGCTGGGCTTTGTGGCTGCGACTGTTGTTGTTGTTTTGCTCTTTCCATTTTCCTGAACTTAGCTCTCCGGTTTTGAAACCAGACCTGAAAAAATATTTACAGTAAAACCTCAATGGCTCAAAAGTAAAACCTCAATAGCTCAAAAATCTTTGGGAGAAATGGGTAGTTGGAGCCACTGAGGATTAATCATGGTGCCATGTCACATGTAAAGCAAATGGTGATAATTTAGGGAAGTCTTTTTGATCTTCTATGCAATAATGGTACGTTGTGTGTACTCATTAGAATCGCCTCGACACAACGTACATGATAAGATAAGAAAATTCCCCTAAATGTGTTTTTTTCTTTAGCTATCGGAAGAATTTCGTAGGGACTTAAAAACGAGTTCGAATTAACCATGGTAAAACGAGCCATCGGTGTTTGAGCCATTGAGGTTTGACTGTATTTGGAGACAGTCAATTTCATCCCTCCATTACCTGTTCAGTTGCTGGATGAATTGGTGTGACACATGTATGCATAAAACGGAATAAACACAGAGAAACCATAAAAGAAGAACTGGCTTAGAACAGTCATTTATATGGTTACTCGGGGTCAGGAGCGGCGAGAGGTAAAACTTTATTGACGAAAGTAGAGGTAAGACGTATGACACACATAAGCACAAAATGAAACAAACAAAAAACATGTAGCGTTACCGCTGAATCAAACACAGAGAAATCACAAAAAAAGAAACGCCTAAGACTAGTCAGTACCACACACACACACACATACACACACACGCACGTGCGCGCACTGTGTGTGGGGCGGGGAGAAGGGTGCGGGAAAGAGCAGAATTGGAACGGGGCTACTTACTCGTACATAGCCAGGATCACATCCTTAATTGCAAGCAAGTTTTCGATCCGGTTAAGGATCAGTCAGTGAGTAAAAACAGAGAAACATACAGATAAAATTACCAACGACTGTGACGAAGTTGAGGACTAGGTAACAATCTGGTCAGCGTTAAAGAAAATCGCTACTATGACCAAGATGGATCCGACCTGACATACATGTAAGTGATGGGGCACTAGTCAAATAAAAGCAGGATGGAGCCGTTATTCAGTCTGAGGCCCGTGGTGCCATCGTTCAGCTCAAGAGGGAAACAAAACTGTTGGCCTTGCTTGGATTGACCACCATGCATGCAATCGGTTGCATAGTAAAGGATTTGATCAAAATCATAAACTGAAAGAAAAATCATAAACTGAAACGAAAACTAGCCCCGAGGTTATAAAACGTTTTTCATTGCTCAACAACTCAACAAATTACTAACCATTGCAAATTCTTTCTAAATAAACTTAGCTGAACATGAAAACGTCTCTGCTAATAAATATGAAAATGTCAACTATTGTTGGCATTTACATATTTTTAAGCAGTGAAAATTCATGCTGAGCTGAGCTGAGCATGAAAAGTTTTTATAAACTTGGGGCTTGGTTCGCTTTTCAGTTTTTAAAAGGTCTCAAGCAACCAAAAATTCTCAGGGATTTATAATGATAGTAATGATATTACCTGTACTCGGGCCTCTGTGAGATCTGTTCTCATCGCTATCTCTTCTCTCGTGTATATGTCTGGATAGTGGGTCTCTGAGAAAGCCTTTTCTAACTCTTTCAGCTGGGCGCTGGTAAAAGTGGTGCGGATTCGCCGCTGTTTACGTTTCTCTGGACTGATGCCATTCTCATGGCTGTGTTGGTACATTTTGTAGGACAACCCTGGAAGGTACAAAACAAATACATTACAATGAGTGTCAACCCACAAGAAGGAAGATTATTTCTAACACAGGTAGGACTCTAACCCTTTAAGCCCTGCAGACCAAGATACATTTGCAAACAACGTTGATCCAGATGAGACGGCTCATAAAAAGCCGTCTCATTAGGATATACACTGTTTGCCATTCTGTTTTTTTTTTTTTTTTTGTTTTTTGACTGGTACCCCATTCGCAACAGTGGACATGTCCAATATCAAAGCTGGAATAAGGCCACTCAAGAAACTTAGAGATGAAAGGATTAATATTGTGAGGTATTCTGATAATGTGTTATATTGGCAAATAGAACATGCAGTGTGCAGCAATCAAGTCAACATATTGATGTGAGCAACTGTTTTGTAAATTAACCACGAATATTTATCCAATGACAGTTGGCCGCTTTGCTTACCTTTTGTTTGTGGCTTGTATACTATCTGTCTTGGTTTGTTTGCTCTTCCTCTTGGTGTCATTGGTAGGCTATGTTCTGTGATTGTGGCTCTTCCTGGGCTTTTTCTATTCTATTTTTCAATGTTGTGGCATAAAAAATATATATAAAAATGCAAAATGCCACTGCTTTGAAAACGAAACTAAATTAGATGAGAAATAAATAAGATTCAGTGTCTTAGAAATGCATTGTATTTTGCACGTTAATAGATACGTTTCAATTGTCTTTTTAAAGCTTCTGGTTAATACAGTTAACCCTCTCTATACTGACACTCGATACAACGACAAATTCGTTATAATATTAACTTGACTGGCACGAAGCTTTCTTTCAAGAGTTACAGTTATTCTAAAATTATTGAAAATTAAATCAAATTATTTAATACATCAAGAAACATGTGTTTTGCATATTTGTTAGAATCGCCTCAGTGAGGCGATCTAACAAATATCCAAAACGTATGTTCCATGAGAAAAAAAAAGTAAATCAAGGTTTTTTTTACATATCATTCTGCTGAATAAGGATTCTTTACAACAGCAAATTGACTTTAATGGCAAAATCTTTGGGAACAAATGCTGTCGTTGTAATGAGGGTTCATTGTGCATTAGTATGCCATACGAATCTAGAACTGTTTTGCTTGGCTTTTAGGACGTAACACGATGGTTTTATAATTTTCTAGACACCTGGAAAGCAGAATTTATTTGTGTATGTAGGAACTTCTCTGTTAGGCCACATTGCAAGAAGAATTTATTTGCATAATATTTCAGTCTGCAAAAACATAAGTACTCCCATAAGCATGGTTGCTGGAAACGGAATTTATTTGTACAAGTAGGTCTTCTGTCTTTGAAAACAACTTGGAAAATAAATCTCTGTCATCAGCAAGTGTTCAGCTTTACTGCACAAAATAAATCGCCTGATATATGCAAGAATTCTGTTTTGTAAGACAAAATGAGAAAAACATTTATTGTCATAATTATGAGTTCTATTCTAACGAAGAGTTGGGTAAAGGACGTTTACCGTGAATATAGTTATTTGTTTACAATAACTGCTATCAGACATTTGTTTTTAAATCGGAGCAAAACATAGACATTACATTACGAAACATCCTATTCAAATATACTGAAAATTTTATAACCAAAAAATTGAAAATTTTCAGATAAAAATTCTGATATTTTTTTTCTAATTTCTGCTCAAAAACATAGATTGTGGGTACTCGTTAGAACCGCCTCGCTGAGGCGGTTCTAATGAGTACCCACAATCTATGTTTTGAGTAGAAATAAGAGAAATAATGTATACCCCTGTAAACCCCACCTTTACTATATAAAAGTGGGGTTTAAGGGGGTCAACATTATATAGGCATATTTCCGTGATGGTATATCACGTTATTTTCCTTTCTTTTGTAATACAATGATACCATGATTAAGCCGTCTGTTTTAGGTCAACTTGAAGAAATAATTGATAAGCTAAATAAGATATTTTTCGTTTCATAAGTCAACTTGAAAAGTCATTCACTGTCATAGTAATACTTCTATTTTGTATGGAAAATATATTGACAGTCATAAGCAGCACCTTTTATGAATTCTGTCTATAACTTTTAATTGAATGATTCTAGAATTATCGACTACTTTTAGACATCGGTCCTTTGGACAGAAATATAGAAAAGGTAATTTGACGTAAAGAAGGACGGCAATGTCTCCACATTCATTTTCCTTGTCTTCGCCTTTAGTCGAAATTATGTAAAAAAAAAAAAAAAACCCAAAAAAACCCCCCAAAAAACCCCCAAAACCCCCCAAACAACAGTATTGTAATAGTTGCATTGTTCATTTAAACAGTTGCAAATGTACTAGGTTTTCGTGACTGGTCCATTTCTGGTTTTTGAGGTTTTAGAATAATCTGAGCAACATCAAGTTGGAACGCGTTCTGGTATATTTTTCCAGCTTTTGGACATTGTGTGTGTTATTGTATCATGTCCAGTTCAAGCAACAAAAAAGAACTGAAGGACGGTAGTATAAAGAATACGCCATCTAAGGACACGCTAGTGTTTTCAGGTGTATGAATATAAAATAGAGAATATATTTTAGCCGCCTTGCTTCCCGGTGTATGTCATACTGCAAAACGCTCAATATCTTCGGCATCACAAAGTGTCGGTTCGCTGCGGTTTGACTGGAGGGGCTTGCTTACGTATTTTAATTTTGGCGCATTCATATTTTCAGATATATGCCACATTATATACGTTGGTCAAAATTGAATATAGGGTGAGTTTTAATTTCGCGGTTTTAAAATAAAAAAATGAAACAATAATTGGAACTCCGCCATTATTCAGTTTTCACCAAAATAAAGTGACCGCCCAATATGTGTTTTCAGTACTTTCAGATACTGATTAATTTTTCATTATTAATTAAACTCATTGAATAAAATCAAAGAGAGAGAGAGAGAGAGAGTATTATCATCCATTGTTCTTAGATTCTGAGACAGGCCACCGGCAGTTACTTTTTTATGTGTGACGGTGGATGTTTTTACAAGAGCAAATGAGACCAGTTAACGTGTTCTTCGTCATGGCGGTCTAATGATAATTTGCAAAGAAATGAGGGTTGATGGTCGCTGTCAAATGGGGGTACTAACAATTTTAGTGTGAAACTAGGTCTGCTGTTTTAAGACAAAGCATACAGTATTTATCCCGGATTCTCGACAGTTTGAGGGATCATTCTATTCCTCACTACAAACGCGAGAGTAAAACGCAGCCCAGTAGGCACATGACGTTTATAAAACGTCGCATTAACGTCGATGCAGCGTCAAGGCGTTGCACCGACGTTAGTGTGACGTTATATAATCGTTATGTGCCCGCTTGGAGTGAACATACAACGTTGCCGTGTAACAATTTCGTTTCGACGTCGTCGCGAGGTCATGACGTAGCGGTGGCGTTAAAACGACATTTGTATGACGTTGTGTGTTTGGGAGTGCGCGTGTATTAGTTTTCCCGTTCTCAATACTTTTACCAGATTATCTTTTGAAGTATTTGAAAATATTCAAATGTGTTAATCATGAGATCATATGTGGATTTAATTGAGTCTAATTTACAACTGATGTTTTCTCGAGTATAATACAGAGCAGATCAGTACCAAAATGCTTATATCACAGCGTTATATGACTTATATAAATGTAAATGATATGAAGGATATTTTAGTAATGATTTGAGAGCAAAATAATAGCTAGTACCATTTAAGAGGCCCGCCCAGGTTTTTGGGGAACAGGGAAATAAGGCCATTTATTTAAGGGTAACAAGAGAACAAAAGTCTAAAACTGAAGGGAACATGGGAACAAACGCAATTTTGGGTAGCAGGGAACATATAAAATCAAGATTTTGATTTTGGGGACAAGGGAAAGTGCCGATTTTCTCAGGGGAATAATGGAACAGGTACCCCCGCCCTTGGAGGGCCTCATTTAAGGGCACATAAGGTAGATTTTCCGCCGTTTTGCACAGGAGAGACAACTCGTGTGACTTCCTGATGCTTTTCAGCACACCAAATCCTTCTAAAAAAGGATTGCATTTGCTCGAGCGAAATCGTGTTTCCAAATCAGGCCCTGAGGTTATAAAAATTTATTCATGTTAAACTCAGCTGAGCACGAAATTTTCTCTGCTAATAAATATGAAAATACCAACAAAAGTTGGCATTTTTCATATTTGTAGCAGAAAAATTTTCATACTCAGCTAAGTTTAGCAAGAAAGAATTTGCAATCGTTAGTAAATTGAGATTTATTAGCAGCACAAATTTCATGCTCAGTTGAGCTCAGCATGAAAAAAGTTTTATAACCTCGGGGCCAGATGCAACTGCTTGTACCTTGACATAACTATATTACTGAGAACTAGCTATCAAAATATGGTTTAAACAGGTTGCTTGTTAATTAGGCTGTATTACCAAATTAAGTTGAAGGGGATAGACTTTAAAGTATTTATATAATTTGGGGTATATTTCTATATTACAGATTTACATATTTTTTTGTTATATATATATATATATATATATATATATATATATGTGTGTGTGTGTGTGTGTGTGTGTGTGTGTGTGTGTGTGTGTGTGTGTGGTAGTCCAAAAAGGAATTTAGCTGGATCCAGAATCTGGCCAGGTCAAATAGGAAGTCTTCCTCACTACTGCCCATCAAACCAGCCAATCAGCTATTAGACTGCATACTCTTTTCCCACAGTTATTCTTTTATGCCATGGGTCCATTTCAGGCTTTTTAAAAACAATGAGTTCAATGAAGTCATGTTTTTACATATGCGTAACGCATATTACGCACCCTACGCATGTGCGTAGTATGCGTAAGAAAAGTAAAAATATTTGCAATAAAGAGATACCAACTACCATAAAATATTTTGCTTTTTTTTTACCATGGGGGCTGCTCATAAAGAAAATAGTTAATCGTTTCCAAAATTTGGGCTAGTCTTAAAGGAAAGAATTTGCCCTCTGGGAGCAAATTCTTTCCTTTAAGAGTAGCCCCTATTTTCAAAGTGATACTAGGGAGAAATTTTAGAAGATTATTTCTGGGCTTGCGTAACAATAATTTCGTTCTGATTACGCCGACGTTTAATTTTTATAACCTTAAACCAAGAACATTTTGAATTAACATCAGTTATCTCCTATCATTAGTTTGGTAGGTAAAACAGAGACAGTTTAAGTAACAATTTCAACAAAATGATAAATTTTCAAACTTGAGAATCACTTACAGTATGTATACAGTATGTAATTTTGAGAAGTTACTTGGAGAAAAATCAACTTCCTGGAAGATAAGATGAAGGCCCAAAAAAGAATTCCTATTTGACCTAGTCAGATTTCGGTTCTGGCTAAATTTCTCTTTGGACTACGACATATAAATTCATTTCTGAAATTCAGAACTTTATTTTCATGAAATAATTTTTGCACATTTTCTAACTAACTTTATGGAGAATAAAGATATTAAACAACAGACAGAGAAAGAAAAAGTCAATTGAAATAAACTACTTTTTGTCATATGAGTGTTCCTGTTTCATCTAAACTAGCCTATGCATCAACATTTAAAAGAGACATGAGGTCACATTACAGGACATCAGGAGATTTTTCTGTTCGGGAGTAGTCAATAAAACAATATCCTGCTATCATATTATTCGTTGTATTGTTTCCTTTCCCAATAATCTTCTTTACATAAAAGTATTTCTTGTCCTTGGCATCAATCAGTTTTACCAGCGCAAGATCGACAACATACAATTAAACCGTTGTTAAATCATTATTCATATAACAGACAGTTTTCACTTGAAAACTGAATTTGAACAAATTAAGGGGTCTTGCGATCGCAGGTCTGCGTTTTGTCTTCATAAACTATTAACTGTCAAATAACGGGGAACAAATTATACCCTATACGGTGTACCGATCCGCATCGTTCAAAATCGATAGAAAATGGACAATCTTTAATATTTATTTATCCAAAATTTTATCTAATAAATTCCTCGTACTGTCTGTTATTCTGCGTAAGTTGGCACTAAATTGGAACAATAGAATGAAAGCTTGACCTCCTGAAAACAAGAGCCTTTATGTGTTACAGGAGCCAGCAAAATGGCTCTCAGGACATTTTGACAAGAAATACCCAAATCAGTTTGTGCATCTGCAAGTCTACGCAGAGTCTCCGTCTATCATCCACGCCCAATTTGCATCTTGCAGATTTTTATGTTATCGAACAGTGGAGATCTTGACCATCCTGCGATGCGCAGGATGGTCAAGATCTTCCCTGTTCGCATATGCCATAAGGCGCCTTTTCCTAATCACCGGTACATGTTGTGTTCTGGTTTCTGTCAAATACTAGCGGTTCTGGAGCGGCGGGACTTTCTGGCATCCCCCGAGTTCTGGCGCAGCTTCTAACGGCAGTAATGAATCGCTGCTGTACAAATTAGTATCGATTTGTAGTTTGAGGCAGTAGATCAGAAAAATAAAAAGCCGACGGAAGATAAGAGAGCGCTTGCTGAAGAGAATTGTTTAAATGACTTTTATGAGCGATTGAGTTTACCGATATATGGAATATAAATACATCTTTGGACTCAGAACTGAATAAATTTAATCAATGATACGGAATGCCATGAGATCTGAAATACTTTGCTGGGAAATTTTATCATAAATCCATATACTTTCGTATGCATGACAATACATTTTCTTGACATTTATAACTTTCTTATACTTCTGTTTATCATGCTTCGTTTTTTACGGGAAGTAGCGTATAATGCAATCAATTGTTTGGTTGAGCTTGTTTTTATGCCCCTGCCTGCCGAAGGCAGCAGTGGGGCATAAAGCGTTTCATCGTGATGTTACGTCCGTACGTGCCTATGTGCGTCTATCACGTTCGTAACTAGAGTCTAACAAATGTTTAAGTCTACATTCAAATTTACATTGACATTTACACCGGCGTTTCTCTTGAATGACATACCTGGGTACCTTTTGTGCTAGGAAGTTGAAATTTGGTATGCTACTTACCCAGACCTAAACCTTCAACTCTGTGCCCCTGGGTAATGCCCTGGGGTGGGACTAGGGGTCAAAATGTATAACATATCAGATTGTGCATTTGGAAAATAGTTGTTGAAATTTATGCATCCAGCTGCTGTTGCCATATTGGCAAAGAGCAAAAGGCGGGGGCATTTATGTACTTTGGACACATGTCTAGTTATGAATGATAATACCACGCATAGCCCCAGCAGGCACATGACGTTTATAGAACGTCGCCTCAAGGTCGACACAACATCATACATTACGTATATATACAGCGTCGCCTCAACGTCGATGCAACGTCATGACGTTGCATCGACGTTGAGGTGACGTTGTACAAACATCATGTGCCCGCTAGGGCTGGACTTCGGCCTTGAAAAGATCCTACCTCTCCATTCCAGATACATAAAATAATTAAGGATATCCAGACAAGGCCGCAGTCGCCGCAGATCGCAGTCCCTCACAAGGCACCGAAAAAGGGTTACCTTCTTTGAAATGACTACATAAACAGCAGTTCGTCGTAAACCAAACGAACAATTGAAGAAAGAACAGGTAAACAAAGACAGATACCCAACCAGAAATACCCCACCTTGGTACGGTAATCAGCAAAATATTCTGTGAGTGCGGGGAGGAGATGTGTAGGAGGAGGGCGGGCGCGGGGGTGGGCGTGGCTAAAATGCATAAATAAAATAGTAATTAGCTTTCTGTGGGACACTTGCTATACACTTTTACAGGGCAACCACCCTGCTCCGTAAATAAATATTGTACATACAGAAGTACTGCATTGATTGTTTGCATATGATATTTATTGTTGTTGTTAAAATAAAACTGCAAGACATAACAATGTATTTAGGATAATAAAGATAGCACCACGATTATTTCTGGGGAAAAATAATGCAAATGGGGGAAAAATAAAGCAACTAGCTTCATGAAACTTAACAACCACACATTGTAAGGTCATCAGTAGCCAACAGTAAAACCTAAACTAATGGAATCCCCATGGTAAAATTCCCAAACGTAGAGATGTTTCAAACTTTGAAAGTAGCAAGACTGAAGTCATTCTTTCGGATGGAATCTATATGAAGATGTCGAAGTGATGCTTCTAGATTTTCCTTTACGCCTTCATTATAACTCAAAATGTAAATACCGTATTCGACCTAATTACCGCACTGTGCGCCTAGGTGTTTCAAACTTACAGGATACACTCATTTGTGGTCAAATATGTATCTATCTACTAGGGATACACTATAAAAAAAAAGATCAGAAAAGGACTTATTTAATGATGACTATGCGATTTTTTTCTGACTTTCTTTACAAAGGCATATGTTGTGGGTACTCATTTGAATTGCATCGACTTGTCGATGCAATTCAAATGAGTACCCACAACATATGTCGATGCAATTCAAATGAGTACCCACAACATATGCCTTTGTAAAGAAGTAAAGAAAAAAGTACACTGGTTGTAATCTGAAGACTACGGAATTTCTTGACTGTGCGCTTATAGGGGTATGTGCGGTAATTAGGTCGAATACGGTATATTCAGTATTAAGGAACAAATGCGGTCTTTAAAAAAAAAAAAAAACTGCAAGAAGACATTCATACATGAATGCTCTAAAAATGAAGAAATTGTGTTACTACATCTTATAGTCCTGGTATGGTAAGAGAAAATACATTTAATAAGTATTATTCTCACGAAAAAATGAGTCCTTAAAGCACAGAATGGAGTTAAGAAAAAAAAACTAGCAAATCCTGATTTACCCTCAGAAGAAATATATTGAATTTCGGAAACTTTTAGATGAAACTAGTTTTGAAGTCTTAGATACTGGTTCTATTCAAAAGGTAGGTATTTGGCAATTTTAGTTGTATACATTGGTGTCCAAAATATTTTCAGTATATGAAATGTCAAGACTTGTTTTCTCTGAAAGATAAAAACAATAAAACATTTTAGAGTGTCGTCTGCTACAAATTTGGTTTGGCGCTTTAAGGGTTAAAAGGAGTGATTTCTAAATGCAAATTGTAGTAAACATTTATGCTTAACGCTTAGCACTGGGTAAAAAAAATCAGCAGACGATGTATTGAAATGCTTTTCTTAGTTTTCCAGAAAAAAGGTTTTAACACTTCATGCAAATTGTCTCCACTGGGGATAATTTGCATGAAATATCAAATCCTGTTTTCTGGGAAAAATAAGGAAAAAAATCATCTATTTGTCGTCTGCTGAATTGCCTATAGAGTGGTAAACGTTAGATAATTGATTGATTAATAAGTCTGATTTTTTTCAGAAGAATCAAAAAAAGGTTACTAATCGATATAAAAAAAAAAATAGGATGTGATGTAATGCTATATGAGATAACGTTGACATTTTCTTTCCATCAGTATCTACACTGTTTGCCATCCTGTTTTTCAGTTAAGACTGAAACTCAAATTTTAAACAATGGGCCGGTCCAAGTTCAGAGATGGAAGAGACCACTTCAGGAGCTCAGGGGTGAAAGGGTTAAATCTGGTTTTAATGACAGTTGGCATTAGTGTCGCGCGGTGCATCATCACGCGCAGACAATCCTCTTTATACCGACACTCGATACAACGACACAAATCGTTATAATGACAATTTGACTGTCAGGAAACCTTCGCTTAAGAGGTAACAGTTAGTCACAAATTATGCAAGAATATTGTATTTAATACTTTAAATAAACATATGTTTTGGATATTTGTTAGAATCGCATCAGTGAGGCGATTCTAACAAATTTCCAAAACATATGTTCTATGAGGAAACAAAAACAAAACAAGACCTTTAATACATATCAATCTGCTCATTAAGTTGTCTGTTTAACATCAAATTCATTTTAATAGCAACGTCTTTGGGAACAAATGCTATCGTTGTACCGAGGGTTCACTGTACTTCACTATATGGTATAGTTTATATGTTCTGGTCCTTTGTTATCACTGAGCTCATTCCGGGATTTTTGAAAATTTATATATGGGTCACTAATGAGGCCTAATTGGTAGAAACTAGCTAGTCTGGCCCAGAAAACACTTGAACTGTTTTTCTTTTTTTTCTTTTTTTTTTTGTGAATGTGTTCATTGCTCTCAAGGTTCATTCCTTTTAGAATCTGCTGAACTCGTAATCGTCAACACCGCAATCGACCGCTTCCAACTCTCGGCTAGAGCGCCTCCGTTCCGTACAGCATATCTTATTCTATTCTATTTTATTCTATTCTATTCAGAAATCATTTTATTCTATTCTATCTTATTTAGAGGATACACTTGGAAGATTTTCTGCTATTTTTTTAGACGGGAGACAACTTTTGTGACGTACTGTCATCCTTGCTTCATACTAATTCCTTTCTGAAAATGGGTCAACTCTAAAAGGAAAGGATCCGTTCCCTTCCTTTTTCAGAAGGGGACTGAACCATTTTAGGTAGAGTTACAATCCATTCCCTGTGTATCCACGCACATTAACCATCAGTCCCTATCAATAATCTCAAGGCTTTGATACTGTAGTATACTATCATTGTTGTTGTTTTTTTTTTGCTACAACTGAACTTCAATGAATCGAACATTTTTTGGACCATTGAACTTTGGACATAGGTGGTATTAGTCACTGAGGGTAATCATAGGGCCAGGTCAGGAGGCAAATAGGGATACTTTAGGAATGTCTTTTCCATCTTCTTTAAAATAATGGTGTATTGAGTGTACTCATTAGAATCACCTCAACGAGTCGATTCTAATGAGTACACACAACGTACAGTTTATGATGAAATAAGAACGTTTCCCTGAAATATCCCTAAATATTTGTTTTCTTGATCTATCGGAAGAATTTCCCAGTGGCTCAAAAACGAATTCGAATGAGCCATGGTAAACGAGTCATCGGTGTTCGAGTCACTGAAGTTTTGCTTAATAATCTTACATTTATCTGCAAAATTACAACAAGAATATTACAAAATGTCTTGCATTGGCATTTATAAACATTGGAGTAACAGAAAATGTACTGACTCATGCAATAAAGAGATCATGCTGTGTTAATCCGTTTTTTATCATGATTTTTTTCGCTGTGAATTTTCGCACTCCGAATTTCATTTTCCCATTGTTTTTCATTGTTCTGGCGAAATTATCTTCCATACAAACAGGAATCCTGTTAGAGTGTTTGTTTGTTTTGTTTTGTTTTGAAATAAGTAATTGCTGTTCTGTTTTTCTGTCAGTAATGCTGAACAGAAGGATGGTTACAGCGAAGTTAACAAAGCAATTTGATGAATTTACTGGAGCAAAGAGCACTGATCGTGAATAAACACATTTTTATGTCCAGTGACTGTAGTTATCGAAAAGACAAGGTAAGCTGTGTGTGTGATTGTGTGCGTGCGTGCGTGCGTGCGTGTGTGTACTGGCTTGCATAATTCAAGACTGACCGTCACCGGAAAAGTTATATAACACTGCAAGTGGACAACTCTCACTCTCATTCTCTCTCTTTCTTTCAGTGTGCATGTGCACATGTGTGTCTGTGTGTTTACAGCCAGGATATAATCTTTATATATGTTTTCAAATAAACTAAAAAAGAGACAAAAACTCAAGTCAGAGACAGACAAGCTCTTCCCTACATTTTCTTAAAATTAAGAAGGTTTTGTCTTGAATTGAATTCTCCAAAGAAATTAATATCAGAATTCTTTCTTCGGAATCAAACGTTTATGGGCATTTTGAGTATAACTGTAGAAGAATCGATCTTTCTTTTCATACGGTCGTCTCACAGAGCGATTGCCGTCTCTCACGGGTATTGTAATAAGTTTAAGCAAAATCCAACGTATCTTCCCAAACAGGGGAAATTCGGTCTCGCATATTGATATCGCTTTTATATGCTTATAATTCAATTTCTCTTCCAAGGATTTCATTGAGCCGTCTTTGATGATTCTAGGCAAATCAGAAACCTCTGGAAGATTGATAGGAGGGCAATCAGTCGTCGTCCACTTTTTTTCTAGGGGAGCGTGCTCCGTTTTACTGTCTCCATGCTTATTAGATAAATTTCCAATTAGAGACAAAATAAATGAAGGATAATTTGTCAGAAGAAAAGTCGTTCGTAGCACAGCATGATGCTGAAGATTAATTCAACTCCAACAAAGAAATGCACGACCCACCAGGCTTAGATTTGCTTTCTGTCTGATTCACTCGGGAATTTTACTTGTTTTTCACGCATTTTTACCAAAATTAAATGTTTCTGAGCGTTTGTCAAAACATTTTCAGTGCATAAGCATGTTTTACTAGATGGCTTTGAAAATATCTTTACTGTTCCATATTGTTTTTGTCTTTTTTTTCAAAGCGACTAAAAATGTCACTGAAAATATCTGAGGTAAATTATACCGTGTATGAATATTTAGACGCATGACGTAAACACACCTAAGGAAAATGTGTGCTTCTATTCAAAACTCTAGATAAACCATAGTTTAAAAAAAAAAAAAAAAAAAAAAAAAAAAAAAAAAAAAAAGTGAGAGGGATATTTTCTCATCGAGACATTTTTACAAGGGAGACAAATTTTGTAACTTCCTGTTTGCTTTCCTGTACAATTGTCTCATTCTGAAAAATACCTACAGTCGACTCTCGTTGTCTCGACTTCGCTTATCTCGAATAACCACTTATCTCGAAGTGAAAATCTTGTCCCTATTTAAACACGAAAAACTAACAACAGGTAACAAAATATTGTGGAAAAGAGGAGAAATTGCTCCTCTTTTCCACAATATTTCCATTATATCTCTAAGTTCAGGAGTCAAGTCACATATTTTGTGAAATGTGGTTGTTCGATTTATTTTGTCCTCAATTCTGCAAATCTGATATCGCGAGGTACGGATATCTCGAAGTATTTCAGAGAGTCCCTTGGACTTCCAGATAACGAGAGTCGACTGTAGTTCTAAAGTGTCCTGTACCATTTTCTGTAATTTCTTCTTAAGAGTACTCACAATATATCTTTTTGTGAAGAAATCAGAACAAATATATATTGATACACCTCTTATCTACAGCTATGTAAGTCAACGAATTGTCACTATATAATATGGAAAATGAGCAAGATTTTGGTTATTAAACATATTAAGGCAGGTTTGTTGTAAAAAGGTTGTTAGAAGTAAAACATATTTAAATCAAAGCACTGACAGCACTGGTGGGTCGATTGTCTCGTTCTGCGGCGTCTGATTAGGATTTGTACTGTTTGTCAATGTACCAGCACTAAGCCCAGTCCAAGTTTTTTGATAGAGTTCGGTTCGGAGACAACAGGTTGTCAGGTTGTGGGTTTCATATCGTGAACAATTGGTTGGTCCGTCTAAGGCGCGGTTTGATTTCATTGGTCAATGATAATCACGTGGACATCAATCTTAAGGAAATTTTAGTGTATGTATACTCTGGATCGTTTGTAAACAATCGACCCAAAAACTGCAAAAATTCTGAAAATTCACCAAATAATGTAGACCCTTACATATCCTTGTTTTAACTACATAATGGAGAAACATGGGGATACACATTGCTTATGCGTAACGCTCATTACGCATACTAAGTATACTACGCATGTGCGTAAGGAAAAATATTGCCACTAAAGAAAGATCACCTAATAAAGAATATGTTTTCCTCCTTTATCATAGGAGCTACTCTTAAAGGAAAGAATTCGCCCCCAGAGGGAGCAAATTCTTTCCTTTAAGAGTAGCCCACATTTGGAAGCGATACTACTGTGCTTTCGACATCCCCTGCATAGACGTATTTCGCTTGGCGTTTTATTCTAAATAAAAACGTTGATTTCTCATTGACAATATCTTATCAGAAACCATTTTTTCTTTTCTGTTCCGCAGCTTTATTTTAAAATATTTACAGAAAAAAATAATTTTACGGCCAATAATGCGTTTGGCCCATGCAATTTCTATAGTAAACTGGATTTTTGGATTTTTCTGTTAGAAAACTTTTTTTTTTTTTTTTTTTTTTTTTTTTGCTTTCCTTTATGGCTTTCAAATTATTGATGTTCCATAACAATGTCATGAAAATTTCAGAACTTTTGAACAAGGGAACTTGTTGAAAATCTGCCTCAAGTTTACCTACCCTACCAATTCGTACATGTATTTTGCAGCCATGTTTACTATGGGGAAAACTGAAAATATTCGATTTTGTTTTAAACCAATGAATAGAATCAAACTTTTTATGTATACATAGTTACGACAAATGGTTTTACATTAAATCATAACAAAAGCTTGCAAATTTACGTCTTCTGTGTAAAACGCCAGGCAAAAAAAAAAAAAAAAAAAAAAAAAAAAAAAAAACGACTTTCCGAAAATATTGAAAGGACAGTAGGGAGATAGTTTTGTAGATTTTTACAGGGTGTGAGTAAAAATAATTCCGTTATGGCTACGCCACTGCATTACATAGACTTTGTTAACGCAACGGTCAATGGCGTTGTCAGATTCCAACATGGCACTGTTACTGACCGTTCAAGGTGTTTCTTGTTTTGTGGAGTTTATATGTATTTTCTGTTGTCTACGTTAAAGGCTCCATATTCCTCAAAAATAGACATTTTGTTATCCAAGAAAGGTTTAATAAATTAATATATAGTATTGATAAATTTTGCCTGTAAAATTTCAACTAATCTATTGTTCTTGAAATGAAATGTTTTTTTGTTTGTTTGTTTTTTGTTTGTTTTTTTGTTTGTTTGTTTGTTTGTTTTAATCGTATCTTTGAATTAATGTAGCCAACATTAATTCAGAGATACGATAAAAAAAAATCATTTCATGTTTGATCCAGTTAAAAAACGAGAGACTAACTGAAATTTTACAGGCTGTAAGACGCCACATTTTATGATCGTATCAATACTGTATATCAATTTAATAAACCTTTCGTGGATAAAAAATTGTCTGTTTTTGAGGAATATGGAGCTTTCAGCATGTTTGTGTTTAGGAAGTGTGTTATGATGCGTATATGTTCGTCTAGACTGGCTCCAGTTGTTTCTGCAATTGTTTTTTTTTTTTTTTTTTGTGTGTTTTTTTTTTTTTTTTTTTTTTTTTTTTGTCATTCTTTATCACTTCCTGTAGCTGTATTTGTCCCTTTAATCCCATTTCACTGTTTTACTATCTTTTCCACTAAGGGGCATAACTTATCAAATCATTTTAAGCTGTACTAGATTGTATACCTTTGAAAAGAAAATAGAAAATGATAGAAAAGATAGAGTCTGGAGACAGACTAATGTTCGTCTCTCTTCCGCATTTTTATCTCTTCGGATGGCTCTATTCATGTATTGTGGATTTTCCTGGGTAACGTCTATTCTATTTTTAGACAAGCGTACATGCGCATACTTGTTACACGTTTTCATTTCTTTTCTATCTTCTCTGTTTCTTTTTTTACGTTTTTCCTTTTATGTTATATCATATATCAAGAATACCATACAAAATTCGGCAAGAAATTTATTTTTAATTGATCATAATCCTGGATCCACGAGTAAACATGGGTACAGGTTTAACCTATTTCTGCATTACGTCCCCACAAAGGAACTTTTCTAAACGTTGTAGACCCTAATCAGACGCCGCACAATGAGGCTTCTGATCAGGGTCTACACTGTTTGCCTTACAATATATCGTACTTGATAAATTTATACCTGACAAAGCATTTTGATGAATTTCAGTTTATGTTTGGAGCAATGTTTTTGCATTTCAAACTGTGAAAAAGGCCAACAAAAATACTAAACCAGACAGCCCTTAAAGTAGAGTTGGCCATGTCCATACATATCTAATCTAAAACAAATAACATCGGCGAAAATAAATAAATAAATAAATAAATAAATAAATAAATAAATAAATAAAGGTAACCCCCCCCCCCCGCAAAAAAAAAACAAACAAACAAAAAAAAAACAAAAACAAAAAACAAAAAACAAAAAAAAAAAACACAGAAACTATACGTTAAGTTAACAGAGGTATTTGGTTATATAAACAACTAACAGAAACGTTCATTTCACCGCCATGCCATGTGCAAACGATGCGAGCAGCGTAGACCCATTTAAACAGTCTGGTCATAATCATCATACAAGAAAAAAAAAGAAGAAAACAGTAGGAAAAATACTGTTGAGTTTCAGTCTGCTGATAATACTAAAATAGTGCTAAAAGTTAAAAGTATCACGGGATTTAATAAGGAGGAGTGTCGGGTAAGAATTCTGGGATAATTTTCTCCAGTTCTCCAGAAAAAAACATGGTGTTGTACTCATTTGAAACTTCTCGCCGTGACGCTTCTACTGAGTACCCACAAACTAGGTTTTTATGGAGAAATAAGGCAAAAAATATCATCAAATACTCCTTCATGATAAGTCCAATGAAGTATAGATAAAATAAATTTAATTATTTCCCATGTATTTTCAAAACATTTTCTTGCAGGCTGGTCACTGTATAAGTTATGGTAATGTATACAATTAACCATTAACTCTTTCACTGCCACAGGCGATAATAATAGACTTTTGCAAACAGCATAGATCCAGATGAGACGGCTCATTGAGCCGTCTCATCTGGATCTACGCTGTTTGACATTCAGTCTTTCAACTTTACATATATACGTCTTTCCAAGCGATGGTTTGTTAAAAAAGCAGACGACAAATATCGTCTGAAATCTGGCACCGAAAGAGTTAAAACGCTGGTCACGACTGCAGCAGATGGCATTTTAGTATCTTTTTTGCAGAGATAATAAGGCTTGACATTTCATGTGAAACTCTTTTAGGCAGGCGTTTCATATGCAATATCAAGTATTTCTCTAAAAAATTACAAAATCACTTTTAGAATGTCGTCTGCTGCAAATTTGCTTGGCGTTTTAATGGTTAAAATATTAAAGACAATGACTAGTATTTCATTGTATCCTGTCATAACTCATAGACCCAGTGTTATAGCTGAATTAATTTCAAAAATGACAGGTTAACTCGCATAAAATATTTAATTTTCGCAAAAATATTAACAAAATTTATGGACTTTAACTGCGCCATTCATATTTTTACCATTAAAAATTTGACGGAAGAAAGTGACATCGAGAGACGTTTAATACCGGCCAGATTGTGAAAGTGTTGCTACTTGTTAACTGAATATAATTGTAAACAAATCTTTCAATTATTACTGATCAGCGCCGCGTGAAAGTCCATTATATTATCATTAAAATCTCCTCCTCCGTCATTTCACAATAGACCGCCGTTCGGTCCCCATTGCGTGCACGCCGTTCGTGACAATAGACCATTGCGCTTCATTTGTTATCAGTTGCCGAAATCAAACTGTTACTAAATGTTATCCTAACGGTTATTACACTTAAATGAAGGCAATAGATTTTAAGTAGCTTCAAGAGTGATGCCAATGGTTAGTATGCAAATTTACGCTGTTTATTCATATGCAAGGGAGAGCCAAGTAAATTGTCGCGTGCTGCTAACTGGAGCGAGTTTTTGCTAATTAAGGCGGGATTTTGTAATGCGGACCTGTTTAGCATTTCTTCGCCCACAAATTCATCAAAATAACAGTATTATTTCACCCAGAATATAAGGGAAAATATATTTTTGTATGCATATTTTGACTGCTTTGAAGCGCTTCGACTAACGGGGCCAGCTAAATAAGATTGAAAAACAAATTTTATTTATTTTGAACAGATGATGAGGAGGTTTTTATCATTGACGAATTTATTTATTCATTTATTGCGCTTTCTCAATCACTGATGACATTCTCAGCTTGGCAGACATTTAACGATTATTCATATATATATATATATATATATATATATATATATATATATATATATATATATATATATATATATATATATATATATATATATATATATATATTTGTTCACTTTTATGTCTTCTTTCAGCGTATTACATATGTAATATATACAGTGTTAATAATTGTCTGTGATAATCAAACTGTCATTGTGATATAATACTGTCTCTATTTTACCTGCATGTGTTATTGGTCTACCTCTATTTGTCGTAATAAAAACCGTGGGCTCTTGTTGCAATGTTTCATGTATACAAAAAAAAAAAAAAAAAATCTGTATTCTGTAGCTCGCCGGCCGTTGCGTTCTTTTGTATGTTTAAATTACATCTGCATCAGACTCAGTTGGCGTAAATAATGTAAAGATGATTCTATATATGAGAAACTGTGTTATAAAACACGAAGAAGTATCCCAGTAAGTTTTCTTTATAAATCTATAGCGGGCCATTATCGGCCCGTCAGGGTAGCTGACGGGCCGATAACGGCCCGCTATAGATTTATAAAGAATGCAAGCTGGGATGCGGACGTTCCGTTACCAGGTCTTTGATGAGTCGATACTAATGGCTCACGGGACCGTTCTTTGATGCACGTGTCCACTTGTGTGGGTGGTGGAGGTGCCTGTGTTTGTAAGCCATTGTTACCCTTTGTTAAATGGAAACTTTCATATCATTGCCTTTACAGGCAAATGTTCCATCTCGTATTATTTTCGTGGTAAAAGAGTTTTATTAACCCATTGTAGACGGAATGGCCTCCCCACTCCCACCCACAAACACACACGCTATATATTAGAAGATTCTAATTTCGATTTTAGGTATGTCAGGCTATGTGATTTAAATATTTATGAAATGCTGCGATTTAGGTATTCCTTGAGAAAAGTGGTTGAACTTTTTGTAAACAGCGTTTTGTGGCGTCTAATCTGGGTCTGCACTGTTTGCCAGTTACCCTTTAAGGGTCCCCAGACTACAACGGGTAAACAAGAATTCTGTAAATTTTAGATATGTATATAGATAATAGCTCTGTGATTGGTCGTCGCGCGAATCGCGCCGGTCTGTTAATATAGCTTTGGATTTTTATGTATGGAGAAGTGTTCGATTAGGGCAGAGCGCAGTTTGGTAAGTTTGAATATGACCTGCAGTCCATATTTGGTAGGTTTGAGGATGACCTGTGGTCCGTACTTAAAAAGTTCAAACATATTCATATCTGACGCATGCTAAAATAAGCTTCTAGATAAGATCTGGTAACTTATTTAAGTTCTGGCATTTTTTTTTTTTTTTTTTTAATAATAATGTTCAATCTCGTGGAGATCCCAGTATGACTAGGATTCGCATATTGCTTGATCTAGAAAATTCATAAAGCTTAATAAAAGCATACATCAAAGAATCGCATTGTTGTTCTTTTTTACCTGTTACATTGAAAATTTATTAAACTTTAGTACAGCCGTGCCCCATATTTCTAAGTAAACATGAACAAAATTTGCGCCGGTACCTTGACGTTTACGTCTAAATATTTTGTCTTGTAGTCTCTTGTAATTCTATAAAGAATGATTTAGTGTAATTTAATTTGTTTACATGTATATCTGTAGGTGATATTGTATACCGGGATTAGACTAATAAACAAATAAATTATGAAACACTTTTCTCGTTTGAGCAGGTGTTAGTAGTTTTAGCCTCAAGACTTAATAAAATGGTTGATTTTATACATATTCCTTTCTGAATATTATTTCAATTTATTTTCTGATTCGTTTTGAATGAACGCAAATCTACTTCGTGAGGGGTTTAATTCACTTATGGAAATGTTTGTTTCGTTATTATACGATTCGAGAGTATAATTTTAAAGACTGTAGTTACCCTAACTTTTCGGACAGACCTGTCTAAGTAAACAGTGTCTACCCAGATTAAACTGCACTAAAACAGGGACGGAGCCAGAGGAGATTTAGGAGTTCAGTCGACCCCGCTAAGACTCAAATTTTCATAGGATCTGGATAACGTTGTTAAATTTTAGAAACCACATTTACCTTAAATATTCGCACACCTCAACTCTTTACCATATGCTACTCCTAAAAATTGAACGAGTCCATTTTACTACCTATGGATACGACTAAATTGCTGGACGAATGGCAAACAGTGTAGACCCTGATCAGACGCCGTGTTCTGCGGCGTCTGATCTGGGTCTACTCTGCTTGCTCAGATACTTCGGGTAAATATGGTATTTGATAAAATCGAATCGAACCCCGTAGAAATTTTTGAACCCCAGATTAAATAATTCTGGATCCGTCACTGAAAAGAACCCTTTCGTTTTGAGTACGCTCTGCACTATTTGCCACTAAGCCACACTGTTTAAACATCTCACCAAGTAGTTAAATGGACCTATTCCAACTTTGGCATTCGTTGCGCGATTTTGGAATTAATGTGTCAGAATATTTAGGGAAAATACAGTATCCGGGTATAAGGTTACATTTCTCGTTAATGACCATTTCGCACTATAATCAAGGTTCGAATGATGTCAATACGCCTTGTTATTACAGCTCTCAAATTTCGCATCATAACGGACCGCGTATTTTGTTTCAAACTTCTCAGATCACGGGACCAGATTCGTGTGCGTTATTTTACCTAACCTGACTTGAAGTGCCATCTGGCGGGGGTTAATTTTATCGTTTGTCACAGCACAGTTGGGTATCGCATCAGGACAGTTGTTTATTGCTTTGATTGAAATTGATACGTTTCTGTGTATTGTCACAGTGAATTATCAACTTCATATCGAAGCATCAAAATTTGTAAAAGGAAACATTAACACGTGCCAAATATTTTTTTCGTTTCTTTATATTTTCATTCGTTCATTTCTGACATATTTATATTGATTCAGTGTTTTGCTGTTGGGGACTTGACTCCGATAAATTTTTAAAAGTGTTACTTGAAGTTAAGTTTTTACCATCTGTTCTTTAATTAAATTGTAAATTTAACCAACTTTTGGTGTAATTAACCCATTTTGACCATCGTTGCCACAATTAAGTGGTCCTTGATAGACAGTGTAGGCCCTGATCAGATTCAATACTAAATTTCAAGAAAAATAATAATTATAAAAAAGCTAACCGGACAGTTCTTAAATTGGGAATGGATCTGTCCAAAGAGTTAAGCCGAGAAGTTCACTGGGCATAATGGGCCAAAGCACGATCTGACCTGGGCCACGCCATGCGAAAACATTCGGGCATATGCGGACAGCGAAGGCACTTATCAGCCTGCGCATCCACGCAGTCAGCTCAGGGCCGCCATTGTCCGCGAGCAGAATCATTGTATACTATAGAATGTATGAATGGAGAGCAAAGACCCGCATGATGCTTTAAGCATGTGCACGATGATCTAAATCTGCGCATGTTCGAAGGCACATTTTCGCTTGAGGCTTGATGTCATATTTTCTTGTACTTTCAGGACATAATTTTCCTCCGGAATTCAGGTGGACCAGTGCGGCGCAATATGTGACCCAGTGACTGACAGCGATCAAAGGTTTTCGTTTTCATTTTCGCGCGCGCGCGCGCGCGCGCGCGTGTGTGTGTGTGTGTGTGTATGTCTGGTAGAGAGAGAGAGAGAGAGAGAGAGAGAGAGAGAGAGAGAGAGTGGAAATACGTGTTTATCCCCTTTCAGCCTTGCAGACCAAAATAGATACCCTTACAAACAGTGTAGATCAAGATAAGATAGCTCAATATGAGCAATCTAATCTGGATATACTCTACAGGTCTGTCTTCATTTTAAACAGACACCTCATCTACTATGTATCTATTCAAATTCTAAGATGGAAAAGAGCTACCGGAATGTTTTTGATTCACCGATATGCATCAAATTCAGCACATCGCTTTTTCAGTCACTTACCATCAACCAATCACCCTGAGTTAAACATATGTTCATTAAAGTTCATGTTTAATGGTACAGTCAACTCCTGTTATCTCGAAGTCCAAGGGACTCTCTGAAATACATCGAAATATCCGTACCGCGACATATCAGATTTGCAGAATTGAGGAAAAAATAAAACGAACAATCGCATGTAACAAATGAATAGTAAGACTCCTTAACCCTTAAAGTGCCAATCACAACAATTGTCGTCTGCTTTTTCATCTGCTTGTGATTTTAAAAGACATTTTTGCAAACAGTGTGGACCCAGATCAGACTGCTCCTCTAGGAACAGTCTGATCTGGGTCCACACTGTTTGCCGGTATGCAAAAATAGATTTGAAAAGTTTCCAAGAATATTCAGCAGACGACATAAACAGACGACATTTTCAGATGCAGTTTTTCTTGGCACTTTAAAGGTTAAGTTAGAGATATTTAAAAAAAATATTGTGGAAAAGAGGAGAATTTACTCTAAAGTGCAATTTTCCTCTTTTCCACAATATTTTGTTACCTACTGTTAGATTTCCATGTTAAAACAGGGACCAGATTTTGACCGAGATAAGCGGTTATTCGAGATAAGAGAAGTCGAGATAACGAGAGTCGACTATGTTTAAAAAAGATGTTTTCGGATTTCAAGTTTGATAATTAGAATTAAAAATTAACATTGCTATTAGAAGTTAAAACTGATTTTCCCATAGGAAACTTAAATTTTCCATTGGGAAATTGTCCTGTCTATGGTTGTTCGGTACTTTGGCCATGGCCAAAACATCATTTTAAAAATATTGGTTTAAACTCATGAAACACAATCAGGTGCCCATCATAACAATCTGCATGTGCCACCTTATATCATTATTTATTGAGGAAACACTATCTTCATGAAGGTTTTGTTTTCTGCCATGGTCACATTTTTCTCATAGTCGATTACGTTTGCCAAAACTTCTCGGCAATGGTCAGTTCATTTAAGAAACTTTAGACAGACGGTGTTAATCTTTTTGTTGGCATTTTGTAAGAAAAATCACTACACAACAAGAAAATCTGGTCCCTGTTTTAACATGGAAATCTAACAACAGGTAATAAAATATTGTGTAAGAGAGGAGAAATTGCTCCTCAGGAGCAATTTCTCCCTTTTTCCATAATATTATCAAAATATCTCTAACATCAGGAGTCAAATTACATATATTCATTTCTTAAATGGGGCTGTTCGATTTATTTTTTCCTCAGTTCTGCAAATCTGATATGTCGAAATACGGATATCTCAAAGTATTTCAGAGAGTCCCTTGAACTTCAAGATAACGAAAGTCGACTGTATTTGCAGCTGTTTTCCTTTTTGTCATATTTTAGTGTTTGACAGTTCTAGCTATTTAAAAAGGAGACGATCTGAATTTATGTCTTGACTTATTTTCGATGAAAATACATTTTAAAATATCTTACGAATATACTGATAATTAAATTCACAAAGTTAACATTACAATTCAATTGATTTTATTTTATTACGAACAGTTTAAACCGTATTTACCATAAATATTGGAACACCTAAACTCCTTATCACACTTGTCCTAAATTTTGAACAAGTCCATCTAATTAACTGTTGATGTGTTTAGAAACCGCTTTATATGTGGCAAACAGTGTAGACCAAGATCAGACGCCGCTTTATGCGGCGTCTGATCTGGGTGAACACTGTTTGCTTAGGTCTGTCTGTCAAAATACTTTGTAGCAGGAAACGACAAAACAGTTGGTGGGGAAAGATAAGCCAAATATTCCCAAGTTTCTGAGGGAAACGATAGTAAATTGTGTTCTTGTAACAGAATGTATCAAAACAAATGTAAAAAAAAAAAAAAAAAACTATTAAAAGTTTAAAAGTTTATTGATTTTCATGGAAATAATTCAAAACCCTTATTTTATACACTTTTCACGCACATTAATTGGTTGAAGGAGAAGTTTTACACTTCAATAAAGTCCAGAGCAGGAATCTGTCGGATCTATTGTCCTTCCACTGTCTCGAAAGGTTGACAATCCCAGTAAGCATTCTTCATAAATCTATAGCGGGCCATTATCAGCCCGTCAGAGTAGCTGACAGGCAGATAACGGCCCGCTACAGATTTATAAAGAATGCTAGCTGGGATGTTGGCAACATTTGTAATACTTCGATGACAAAGTTGGAATTATAAAGAATGAATTATTATTTTTGTGGATTTTATCGATGGGTAAACTCCCGCAAGTCACTCGCAAACTTAAAGGCAGTCCTCAAAAAGAGACAATTTTTTTTATCCAGAAAGATTTAATAAATTGATATATAGTATTAATACGATTATAAAATGTGGCATCTAACATTTCAGTAAAATTTCAGTTAGTCTCTCGTTTTTTGAACTGGATCAAAAATGAAATGATTTTTATCGTATCTCTGAATTAATGTTGGCAACATTTAAGCATTTCATTTCAAGAACGAGAGACTAACGGAATTTTTTTCAGACTGTCAGGTGCCATATTTTATGATTGTATTAATACCATATATTAGTTTATTAAACTTTCTTGGATAATAAAATGTCTTTTTTGGGGAGTATTGAGCTTTAAACATAAATCCCTTCGGGCTTAATTCAGTTTGTGAGTGATTTGCTTGAGTTTACACATTGATATAATCCACAAAAATAACATTTCTTCCAGTAGAAAAGACACAGAAAACCGTTTATACTCAACAGCTCATTTTGGGGTTACAATTTCCCTGAAGAGGTACGTATTATATACCAAGTTTTTTTTTTATATGACGTCAATAAAAAAACAAAACAAAAAAAAACAAAAAAAAAAAAAACAAAAACAATCAGAAATCTGTTACAAAGAAAAAGAAGCAAAAATAAATTATTATACTGTTTGATCTGTTTGCGAGTTGCCAAATATTTCTAAGATACAATCATACAGTCAGTGGCTGCTCACGTTTTCGGCCTTTGTTTATTTATCATTTATTTATTTATTTGAATAGTTTTAATTCCATGGGGAGCGAATTCTTTCCTTTTAGGACAGATAGAAGGGAGGCACGAACGAGTTGACGATGTTGCTTCATCTGAATATGCATTCCCCTTAAAGGTCACATGACTATGCGCGTTTTTAAGGCACAAAGGAAGACAGAAAATTCTTCACCATTTTCGTCTGCAGTCTCACAGGGAACAATTAACATTAAAAAATGAGCTTGAAGATACTTTAAAATATTTTGTTTGATTTGTTCCAGAGAAAAGGGTTTGACATTTCATATGAATCATCTTTTAAAGAACCTAATCACTGAAAATGTCAAACATCATTAAAAAAAAAACAACAAAAAAAACGCTAATCTTTATATTCTGGCAAAACTAAGACAAATGTCACAGATTTGTCGTCTGCCGCCAGTGACATAAAGAGTTCATCTTAAAGCACCAGTTACAACAGTAGCAGACGGCATTATAAATTATCAGAGAAAATAATGCTCGACATTTTATGTGAATCGTCTGTCTAGCAAACGATTCACATGAAATGTTGAACCTTATTTTCTTTAAAAGTAAATAAATAAATAAATAAATAAATAATAATAATAATTATAAATAGGATGTCGTCTGCTACACTCTTGAATGACGCTTAAGGGTTCATACATCACAAGTATACGACTGCTGGAACACGCTTCCCAAGGATAAAGCTCCCAGGAGATATGAGCAAGTGTGAGTAAGCGACAGCGGTGAAATGTATCAAAATGCTCCTGCGAAATTTAACCCCTATACTTTGCGATCAGACTGTGAGTTGCCAATGAAGGTGTGAAAGTCTCTGCAACGCATTAATGTTTTACTCTCGGTTACAATAAAATCTCACAGCCGGTTATTTCAACTTCTTGTCGTACTTGCACTAAGCGTTCGGAGAGACAGGGCTGAGAAATCAGTGTAGACCCGGATCAGACGCCACTCAACGCGGCGTCTGATCAGGGTTTACATTGCCACTCAAATAACGGTTTTCTACGCATAAAAAAAAGTAAATTACACGCGTTCCAAATTTACGGCAAGTATGGCAAGGAGTTAAGGTGTCCAAATATTTAGAGTTAATATTGTATAAAGACTATTTAAAATAAATGGACCACATCGTGTATAAGGCGGATTTCGCGCATGCGTGAAAAAAAGTCCAGATCAGCCTGCATGTGCGCAGTCTAATCAGGGCATTCACTTTTTGCTGGATTTTTTTTTTTCAGTTTTCAGATATTCGGCCTTCCTCGAAAAGAAGAGATATATTCATTTTTGGTTCACATAGGATAGGTAAAATATATGATGTCTATATAAAAGGGAGCTTTCCAGATTCATGTTTTAATGGTCAGGTATTGTAGCGTCCTAGCAATAAGATAAAGTCATTTCAGGACGAATGGTATCATGCAAGGGAACAAGTTATATTAACCCATAAAAAGGAGACATTGGCAAACAGTGTAGACCCAGATCAGACGCCGCACAATGCGGCGTCTGCTCAGGGTCAACACTGTTTATATTAAGTATAGTATGGTAATAATAAAAATTATCCGGCCACCCCTTCTATTGGAGATGGACCTTTCCAAAAGGTTAAGGCAGGAGAGTCCACTCGGCATAAATGGTGAATAAGGATAGATTTTTTTTGTTATGTATTCAAATAACAGCTCAAATGCTATGGTTCAGCATAATACCCTGGACTGGGTAAGTACGGATTAGATCAAACAATGTGGACGCAAATTATGTCAAATAAAATATTGAATGATAAACACAAACTGGATTAACACGCCTAACTGCTGATGTGAAATTTTAGTTTCAATAATACAGTTAAAATGTATCTAACAAGGCTTATATAGAAAACATTTTACAATCAAACATAATTTTACAGACCTTTTTTGTCACACACACACACACACACACACACACCAACACACACACACAAAGGAAAATACGGAAAATCGAGTACGCATTATTTTCTGAATGGCGGAGACTCTACGATAATTACGATTTCGCAATTCATTCCATCATGTCAGTCAAATATATTGAAAAAAAAAAAATAAATAAAATAAAAATAAAAATAAATAAAATAATATATCCCTTTAAATATAATAGGATGTTGTTGCCTTTACAACATAATCCAATATGAAAACATTCGCGTAAATCGTACATTAGTTATCGGCTTTGATTTGTTTTTTTACGACAGTCATTTGTATTTAATTTTCTTGAAAAATTCTTCCACAGTACCAGTGCCAAACGCAAGCGAAATCTTAATAATTTTACAGCATGCAAATAATTATTGTAAATGGATTTATGTATTTATTTGTTTATTTATTAAATGCACATGCAACGTGCAAGCGTGTTAGTAGCGAATTGGGCGTGAATTTTAAAATGATCACATACGCCCCAAATCAATATATCATAGTATACCGTATCCATGATTTTGTTAGTAATATTTCATAACCCTATTTATACATGTAATGCGAATCACCAATAGACCATTGCAATCTTCGATAATACTACTGCTTGTATTATTACTACATATACTTCTACTATTTCTACGACTAGTAGCAGTAATAACTTTAATAATATATCACTATTTATTCAAATATAAAGTTATTACTGTTAAAATAAATGCCCTAATTCAAGAAAAAATCTAATTGTTTATTTTATCCATTTTTTTGTTTTATATATATCTATATATAAAATCGGCTGAAGTCTGATCAGCGCTGTAGTCCTAAGCTACATTATTCAATCATACCGATACAGAAAAATGTTGTTGCATAGTGCATCTCTCTCTCTCTCTCTCTCTCTCTCTCTCTCTCTCTCTCTCTCCCATATGTAAGACTTGACATTATAGGGCCATCATAAACATTTTCTGTAGCTGCCAACATCGTGTTAATAAATAGTCACGGTCACTTTTGTAAACCTCTATCGGTTTCATTTTTCTTGAACTTACTCAAATTGTATCCGCAATACAATTTCCTATATTCTCCAGAAAATAGAAAGCCGATTTAAATGAATCTGAATGCTTTTGGAAATAATACATACATACCGTATGTATACTAAGTAATAGAACAGATCGGTCTGCTCAAACAGTGTAGGCCCTGATCAGACGCCGCAGAACGCAGCGTCTGATCAGGATCTACACTGTTTGCCACTCCTTCAGCATTATTTTATACACATTAGCAAGTAGTGCAATAGACTTGTTCAAATTTTAGGACAGCTATGGTAAGGAGTTAAGGTGTCCCAATATTTTGGGAAGATATTGTATGATTTTGCTGTGTGTCGCTATATTCTACAGTACTAAGACATCCTTTAAGCGGACAACGGCCCACATCAGACTGCGCAGATGCGCATGCTGATAGCGAAACGTGTTTACCCCTAACATGTTTACCACGTTCACAAATTGCAGTAAGAATTGTTGATGTAGATCAAGAATAAAAACAAACAAACAACAATAAAAATGACCCCCCCCCCCAAAAAAAATAATAATAAATAAATAAATAAATAAATAAATAAATAAATAAAATAAAATAAAATAAAATAAAAATAAATACAATGATAATTGAAAGCTGATATTATAAAGATCAGTTTTCAAGTTACTGCTTAGGTATTTTTCGCTGTTAGTTTTCAACGTCGAGACCGGTGATTCTCGGCCTGCATTGACCAAATTTTTTTGAATATTTTACTGCGTGCGTTTGTGTGTGTGTGTGTGTGTGTGTGTGTGTGTGTGTTGTTTTCTAACATAAGTAGTAAAAGCGCCACCACCACACAAGTAATAATAGTACTTCTGTTACTACTGCTAATAATAAGGTAGTAACCCTAAGCATTAGGACAGACAGGTCTGACAAAAAAATATCGACCCAGATCAGACGCCATAGAACACGGCGTCTGATCAGAGTCTACACTATTTGGTGCTCATCCAGAAGTTTTTTTTTTCAGACATGTCAACGGACGTTCAACTTTTAGGACATCTATGGTAAGCATTTAAGGTATCCGAATACATAGGGTAAATGTTACTACTCGTATAGTGGGGTGGGTGGGGGCAAACAATGTAGACTCAGATCAGACGCCGCAGAATGCGGCGTCTGATCAGGGTCTACACTGTTTGTCACTCATTCAACAATATAGATAGTAGAATCAACTTATACAAATTTTAGGACACCTATGATAAGTAGTTAGGTGTCCGAATACTTATGGTTAATACGGTAATATTATTAAGAGTCAAGGCACTCTAGGAACAGTCCGGACCAAACTGCACATTACATTTTACTGCTGTTCTTTCGACATTATCGGAAAGATGATATTTAGCTTGGCGTTTTATTTTAAATGAAAATGTTTTGTTAAGGTTGACGATATTTTATTCGAAACTATTTGTCTCTTTTGTTTTTGTGTGTTTTCTAAAATATATAGTTACCCTTGAACTAAATTTACGGCCAAACATTGGTCAGGCCCATACAATTTCTATAGTAAAGCGATGTTTTGGAATTTCTATCTGAGAAAATATTTTTTACTTTTCTTTACTGACTTTTAATTATTGATGTTTCACAACAATATCGTAAAAAAAATCTGAAATCTTAACAAAACTTGTTGAAAATCTTGAAAATCTGTCTTTAATCCTACCGATTTCTGTATAATTTGCAACCATTCTATTTTCTTTTAAACCCAACAAACAGAATAAACGTTTTCGCGCATCTGTAGTCACGACATAAAGTTTAGTACTAAAATCAAGACAATAGTTTGCAAATTTACTTCTTCTATTTAAAGCGCCAGGCAAAAAAAAAAAAAAAAAAACACACACACAAAAAAAAAAAACAAAAAAAAACAACAAAACAATATCCCCTTAAATAATAATAAAAAATAGTAATAATAATAATAATAATAAGCTGAACATAAACACGAATGTTGCCAGCTTACGTATAATGCTTTATGAACTTTTATCGCTTAGTAGACTAATACGGCAACAGCAATAATAATAATTATATGCTTCGGAACCAATATCCCCAGAAATAATAATAATAATAATAATAATAATAATAATAATAATATTTATGTGATACTAATAACATGATTTATTTAAAAAAAATATGATTAAGAACCAAAATATCTCCAGGAATAATAACAGAATCAAGCCGATATCCATGAGATTTTCAGAATGCAGTAAGTTATTTAAATGTATACATTATACAAGCGCCGCACATATGCGGACAACGAATGCCAAGATCGGCCTGCACATCCGCGCTGTTTGATCAGAAACTTCATTGTCCGCTGATATATTCTACAGTAGCAAACGATTCTGTAAGCGAACAGTGCTTGAAGGTTCTAATCAAATTGGGCCGTTGTGCAGGCTGATACTTATTTTCGTTGTCCGTACATATGTCACCACGCATATACGGACTGTCACCACGCAATTTGTAATAACGCCTCAATTTGTAAGATACTTTTCAAACTTATACTACTCCAAGATTTTAATGTATATGTTACAACTAACCAGGGGACAGACCTGGACAGTTTACTGTGTACAGTTCTGTCCCCTGATTAGTTGTAACGAAGATACAACTATATATACTTCGGAATTCCTGAGGTAGTTCAAAGTTTGAAAAGTTTATTACAAACTGTGGCGTTATTACAAATTGTGTGGCAACAGTCCGTATATGCGATACGGACAGTTAAGTCATGTCCCGACTTACATGTCACTATAGTGGTTTTCAAAGTTTTGAACGGATATGGTTAGGCGTTAAGATGTCATTATATTTGACAAATTGCAATGTCCCTTTTCTGAAACGTTTTTGGCGTTAATTCTAATGTCATGCGTACTTTAAAGGAGACCTTGGCAAACAATGTAGAACCAGATCAGACGCCACAGAACGCATAAACACTGGAATTTCTATAAGTAGTAGTAATAGTAGTAGTAGTAGTAAAACAAACCAGACTCCACTTTTAGTTGGAAATGGACCACACCGGTCCATAGGGTTGGGTAGAAGAGCTCTCTGGGCAATAATGAGTTAAATAGGTTTCAAAGCGATGCCCAAATGTGCGTCCGTTGACAGTTTGAATTGTTTTAAAAGTACTGTAAGAAAAGTTCTAATCATGCCATGATTTACATTTATCCAATGATCATACAAAAAGGAAGATGATATAAAGAAAGTAAGAGTAAAAGATGCAGCAATTTAAGCAGCTGGAGAATCTAAAACCTAATATGTCAAAATATGTCAGAATATTCTGTTAATTAAATTAAGTTCAGTTTGAATAATTAAATGCACGCCTATTATTCTACTGCATGCAAAACACACACACACACACACACACACACACACACACACACACACACACACATGAAACAAATTTCTCTTTAAACGAATAAAGCTGAATAATAAACCTTACTACCGTTATCCTTTAAACCTACCATTTTGTTATCCTCGCTATCTCTCCAACTAAGAATTCCTAACTGTTCCCAGGAAATTTCCAAATTTGGTTACCTTTATCAAGTTTCAATGTTTTATTAGATAGACAAAATATCAGATTTATTTCTCCGAATCAAATCGTCTCCAACGCGCCTCCTCGTTGTATTAGATTTACTGTCATAAACCGAATCATAAATCCTAACTATAATCTACCCAGATTTAACCTGATTCATTAGTACCTAAATTCAGGGGAAGTATATCCAAAGTGACAGATCAGAACGCTCTAACGCATCTGTTTAACTTTATGCAATTTGTTGCTACTCGGCGAAGAAAATAAAATAATTAGATATGAACAATTTGATAATCTTTATAAAATTATAATCTACAATAGAATTAGGACCCTCTTGACGACTGCTTAGTGGTTCCAGAAAAATTCTGGGCGCAGAAGGAAAAACACTAAACCATACGAAGACAAATGAAGAAAGAAATTCAATGCAGATTTGCTAAATTCTTCTTGATGGCCAACTTTATTTGATTTTCTCCAATTTTCTTGTTTTTATCACTTTAGTGTCATAAATAAATAGAAATTTTCGGCTTGGGTGAAAATTATGTAAAACTCGCATTTCCACATTTGATAATCGAATTTTGCCCCATCACTGGCGTTAAGTAGACGGCAGTAACCAGGTTAGTGGCTTCTAAAACAATTTTCCAGACCCAAATCTTATTTTCTATCGCACCAGTACAGTAATATAAACTGCTAAATCTATTCTACTTACCAGTCGGAAACATCGGCGGCTGAGGGTGATCTCTTGGTCGAGGAACCATGCTACAAGACGCAGACCCCATTGACGACGCCGGCGGGAACGACCGCACCCCATTATAGCGGTATCCTTGAGCCATCTGTCCAAATGGGTTCGAATCTCCATAACTGCAAGGTATATTACAATTCTGAAGCGCGGATTCCATACCAGGTAAGGTACATGATGCGTCGAAAGTATTTTGACCAAGGTAAGGGTATTCCATTTTTCGCGTCCAAGAAGGAGCACTTCTTAAGTCCTTGGTGTTTGTGCCACTCTTGAAACAGACTAATTAGATTTTGCTGCGACGAAAAAGTTTGGCTGTATCGGATTGGAAATATGTCTCGATTGACTGATGCAGCATTTAATTTATGAAACTGAGAGCAGACTGTCTTTCACGGTTACCGATGCCCTGTTTGCTTGCTTTAATATAATATTTTGATCATATCAAATAAACGGTCATCAAATTTATATAAAAAATGTGATAAATTTTCTAACACTTGGGAATCTTATGTATGCCCTCCCTAATTAAATTATAATGCATCTCCAATATCTAATATTAGAGGCGGAACGTGGCTGCCCAGTTCATGCTATCGATCTATCCCGGATCATACAGAATCCAAGACGAGCTTTTCATACTTGAATATTAAAATAAGGGTTCAATGAACCAAGCCTCCTATTGGCTGACTTGTCTGATGTGACTTAAACAGCCAAAGGGGGAATGAGATTGGAAATGAATATTGCCTGACTGTCTTGTCTTTGAGGTGTCTTATCCTACGGCAAATTAAGCACTTATCTTACGACAAAAGAAAGAAAGATATTAGTCGTGCATATGGTGATCTTATGTAATATTTTCTCTTGAAAGACATTGCTTACGGAATGCGTTTTAGGATGGATGAGTGATTGTATGTATTAAAAGGCATATGGCCTCGTGTTTTGAAATGTTGTATCTTCGCTTTTCTGAGTAATTCAATTCATTTTTTAAATAATATTTACTGTTTCAAAACCATTGCGTTTGCATAGTCTACAAACCAATTTACAAATGCATTATTACAAATAAATATCTTAAAATGAAATGGCGCTTACATTACTTCTTTGTTAAGAATTTTAAAATGTTTTTCTGTGAGCCTTCAGTATATGCTTATATGGGGGTGCTCTTTGCGCGCGCTAGAGGTAACTTCAGTTGAAGAAAACTGAGTTCCATTTTGTTTTGTTAATATTTTTTAACTATCCGTAAACTGATATTTTTATTCATTTTCTGTTTAAAGCGATAAACTTTTTTATTAATATTAATCTGTACAAATCTGTGAGCACATTCAGCAGACGACAAACCGTGGCATTTTTCTGATTTTTCCCAGAATATATGCTTTGACATGTCATGCAATTTGCATGAAATGCCAATGCCTATTTGCTAGGAAAAATAAGAAAATATTTAAAAATGTCATCTGCTGAAATTTTATCCAGAATGCTAAGCGTTAATTTAGCGCAGTTAGTAGAGACTTTGTTAAAACTATTACCCAAACTTATTGTATACGGGCGCAAAAAAGGAGACGACCTTTTTTGTTATTTTATTTATTTAAGCAGACAGGGCTTTGAAGCGTTAACTTATTTTTCTTTAAAAATAGGATTTAGCATTTAAATCGAAAATTCGCTTAACTAAATATTGCTTTGGATTTCATTAAAATAGCCCCGGAACGACTGGAGTAAATTATTTAACATTGTTTTAAGGGAAATAAAAAAATGAAAGAAAACTCTTTGTCATCAGATAATTGTCGCTTTCAACAAACTTATATCAAGAACCATAGTAATCTAGACACACGTTAATACGCAACTTTCGCGACATAGCCCTTCCTCATATAATTCGCATATTAAATACAGTTATTATAAAAAGTATACATGGCAGTATTTGTTTCAATATACATATACTATTAGATGCATATATTATAATATCAATAATATTAGTGTTTTGAAATTCTTTTTGCCTTAAAAAAGAAAAAGATACAAATAAAAATAAAAAAAATTAAAAAACTAAAAAAAAAAAAAAAAAAAAAACACAACAGAAAACAAAAAACAACAAAAACGAAAACAACAATAACAGAATATTAATAATATTAGTAGTAATAATAATAATAATAATGATAATAATAATATTAACGTTTGTTTAATACTTTTCACCTTAAAAAAGAAAGAAAAAAAATACAAATAGAACCCCACCCCCCCTCGAAAAAAAAAAACAACAAAAAACAAAAAACATAATAATAAAAAATAAATAAAAAACAGCCTCAACAAAAAACAAAAACAACGAAAACAACAACAACAGCTTAATGATAATAATGATGATAATAATTTTCCAGAAAAAAAAAATATTAGGATCCTAAACCGTTTTTACCCTTGGGACATTTTAACTCCATGCAACACTTGGCCTAAAATTTGATTAAGTTCATGTTACTGCCTATGGAGTTCATGTGTTTGCCTGTGGAAACAGTGCAGATCCTGATCGGACACCGCATATTGCGGCGTCTGATCTGGGTCTACACTCTTTACCCAGGGATCTGCCCTAGTGTTGATACGGAAGTTAATTTCAGGGCTTATAAAATATTCCTCGGCCAAGAAATTGACAGGGTTTTACAATGTGCTTTCATTTATTTCATAAAATTTGGCAATTGAATTTATTTATTACGGCGATATATTTCATGTGCATCGAACAGGGCGAGGCCTTTGCACATGTGCGAACACCGAAGTCCCAGCTCAGCCTGTTCGCTTTTAGTCTAGGAGCCATCAGGTGGTGGAAACCAAACGCCCGGACCAGACTGCGTGAAAGTATAGATTGGTCAGGGCTTTGATGATCGCATATGCGCGAAAACAATCTACATGTATTTAGACGAGTTGCCACTGTTGACTATGCCATGATACTGCATTCTATATGCTTTTTTAAAATATTTGAAGGCAAGAATTATATTATTAAACTAAAGCGAATTTATTTATTCATTTATTCATTTATTTAACTAGACAATACAAAATATTATATCGTACGAAAAACCTAACACTTAATTCTTTCAGTATGCTCCTATTACGAAAACGATATAAATGAGTCAATTAGATATATTTGTAAACCCGGCAATTTATTTATTTATTTATTTATTCACAGAGATTGGTGTTTTTATGGTTAACGAAACAGTATCTTCTGTATAAATGAGTCACTTAACTATATTTGTAAACCTGGTAATTTATTTATTTATTTTATTTATTTATTTACAGAGTTTGGTGTTTTCTTTTACGGTTAACGAAGCAGTATCTTCTACTACAAGCAGGCTGATTGTTATTTAAATCTTATGTAAATTTATGGAATACTTGCATTACAAAATTATTAGTATTATGAATACAGTTTTGTCTTTAAAAAACTGTATAAAATAAAAATAGCCATTTCGTGTGGAGCTTACTTATCTCATATCTTGGTGAATTTATTTCTTTAATTAGTTTTATTGTTAATAAAACTATCTTTATATGGCGTCTCTTTCTGCAATTAATCGTACTTTTTATTTTATTATATTTCATTTCATTTTATTATTCTATAATAATTTATTTTACAAAGCTCCTAATTAGCAAGTATATTCAAAATAAACTTTTGTTAGTTCAACACCAAAACGTATGCGTGAATGAACCAAGTTTACTGCATAGCTGGCGGCTACAGACTACACAAACAAACAACAAAAGCATAGATGCATCAAAGTGCCTACTGTTCCAGCTTAACATCCAACTTAGAATTGTATAATATAATACTAGTCGGGTGTGCGTGTGTGTATATGTGTGCACGCATGCGTGTGCGCATCCGCGTTAGGTCATTAGGCTTGCTGCAGTAGATTACGTCCAGTCTGCTTACAATAGATTACGTCCAGTCTGCAGCTGAATATTAGGATAAGCGTATGTATAATCTAGCAAAGAGTTTTATTTTATTTGTTTGATTGGTATTCAGTTTTCATTTGAATAAACATGTTAATGAATTTTCCCAACAGCATGTTTTCATGGAATGGATCGGGGAGAGGTGTGTTGTGACATATGCAGATGAGTGACTCGAAAAATGAGGGCTTATTTACGGTCGCATAATCCAATACTGCATGAACACCCTCAATAAAACCGAGTCTGCTGTTTTCGTTTCTTCGGTGTGTTTTTGTTTTCATGTAGCAGCAATTGTCAATTATTTCGTGCCGGCTACGATACGTTTTCCGACACAAAATGATTTAAGCTGAAATACGGTCAAATTCGGGCGCAAAATTCTTGTTTTAAGAGAATAGGATTCATTCGATAAAGAAAATCAGGCGATTGACCTAAAAAGGTCAGCAAAATCCCACTGCTGATATAAAAGTGTACCGTTGCGTCCATTAAACTTAAACAAACATATAACTAATAGATTGATTGCGTTGGGGCTTAACGATACGTCAACTCTTGTGGGTCATTTTGTGTCGTCTCTGAGAGAAAGGGAGAAGTGAGATAGAAAAAAATAGTAGAGGAGCTGAAAGAAAGGAACATGGGAGAAAGAGGAAAATGAATGAAAGTGAAGAAACAGAAAAAATTAAAACATTCCCCCTCTTTCCTTACCTGCTGCAAGGATAGCAGGCCTTGCCCATCTGTAAGCCAATATCAGTTCGACGCCCCGGTGACGTAAGATACACGACACCTTTGCCTCACCCGACAACCCCCAAACAAACATATAAATGAACTTACCAAGGAACCGTGGCAATCATGAAGCACCACCTTCCTGAGGTACCAAATAAGAAGAGATGAGGACTAAACAACAAGACAGAACTACACAATGCAAAAAAACGACATAAAAAACAAAAAAGAACTGATGGCTGTAGCATCTGCAAATTACAAATATGTGCTCGGTCCACGTAGGTTTATCTACCTCATCAGTGATATATCACAGTTAAACACAAATAATCACAGAACTGCTAGAAAACAAAATTGAGGCGATCAGGGCCAATTTGTTCAAAACTAACGATGTCGTTAGTTAACGAATCGTTAACACTTTGATAATAAATATGGCAAATATGCTAATATTTTTGCTGAAAAAATGTGAGTAGCTTTTGCATTTGCAAAAACTACTCACATTTCTTCAGCAAAAATAACTGTGAATAAGTATTGTACTTACTAGAACAGTAAACATTTTGACCACTAACGAGGTCGTTAAGCTAACGATGCTTTGAACAACTGGGCCCTGAAAGCAGAGAAAAAGAAAACCACAAGTTGGATCACGATGGGGGATGCACGTGAATTTCATATTCCGATGTTAGCAATATGATATTTTTTTCCTCTATAGCAGCCACTTTACTTTCAGTTGTTCTCTCTGTCTTTATCTGTGTTATCATTCACGCATTTTGTTTGGTACTAAATAAGGAAAAAGGAAAATAAAGGTTGAGAACTTGTAAGACATATATAAATCATTCCAAGGCGGAACTTTTTTGTGGTTCCTCGTCGTTTGTCATCTCCTGCGTTTTCGGAGAAAATCGAGGGGACATGGTGATGCTCTTTCCTTACTTCTTGATAATATCTTAGTTTGGCTTGGCACTAAATAATACAAATAAATAGTGGGTATGCTGATGGGCACTGGTTGTGACACATCCCTTGCCGTTTAATTGTTTTTGTTTTGTTTTGAAAAATATTTTATGTTGTCCCTTTTTCATACTGGTTATATTCACGCATTCAGTTAAACTTATTTAGATTACAAATAGATTTTATTTACTTAATATCGATTATGCCGGATTATTTTGAACAAATGACAGATAAAATTTATCCAAAAGAACCAGCTAAATATAGCTAATAGCTCTGATATAGAGGTTCCTTTTCTGGATTTAAACCTATCAATATCTAATGATATGATCCCTACAAAAATTTGTGACAAGCGGAATGACTTTGATCTTGATAGTGTTCATTTTCCGTTTTTGGATGGCGACGTCCCTCGCACTACATCCTATGATGTATATATGTTTCAACTTGCTCGTTTCGTTAGAGCATCTAGTCAAGTCATTGACTTAAAGGATTGTGCAGATTATATTATATTTTCATTTCATTTGCGGTCATTAAGCCCATTATGATATTTTTGAAAGTGGAGTTCTGCTCATATATACGCTAGACGGCGTAAGCAGTGTTGCGAACTTCATTACTGCTTATGAAGCGTCTCAATAAAACTGAGACTCCCATTTTCTAACTGTAATGCGTTCTTTGTTTCCAAGGGTAATTTAATATATTTTTATTGGAATAAACTTTTTAACTTCTAAAACAAGGGTGTCGTTATTATAAACTGCATAAAACGTGTTCTTACTTTTTCGTTGTCATTCTGAATTAATTTGCAGATATAACAACAGCATAAGAACATTTCTGCATATTTGCTGTCGGAACCCGAATTTTATGGCGACTTATTCTATAAATTTAAGAAGAATGTAGATTTTTCGAAATAATGAAATAAAAGATTGTCAGACGTAACATACATGCCTGTTTTTTTTAACTAATCATGGTTGATAACTTTGCTTCCGTCTTGAACTGTATATACGACGGTGAGTTGGATCTCAGATCAAAACTGAATTACGGCTCCTTCCACAATCTAATTATTAAGGTGGCGCCTGACTATTACATTTTATGATCTGGCCCATCTTGGTCCAGCTTATGGATTTCTTTTTCTTCTTCAGTCTTACATGCGTTTTTTTTTTTAAATTAATTATGCTTGATAACTTTGCTTCCGTCTTTAATTGTACAACGGTGAGTTGGACCTCAAATCTAAACTGAATTACGGCTCCTTCTCAATCTCTTTCAGACGGTGGCTCCTGACTGTTACATTTTATGATCTGGCCCATCATGGTCCAACCTGTGGCTTTCTTTTACTCCGGCTTCAGATTGTCATTGAGCCCTTTATTTTGGTTTATTGCAGTTTTGGGATTATTTGTGTTTACTGAGATGTTTCACTACTGAGATAGACAGTGTCCTTACGTGGACAAAGGAGCAATTTCTCTTCTTTTCCACAATATTTTCAGTACATGTATATCTTTAACGAAAGGAGTCAAATTACATATTTATTTGTTAAATGTAGTTGTTCGATTTATTTTTTTTCTCAGTTATGCAATTCTGATATGTCGAGGTACGGATACCTAGAAGTATTTCAGAGAGTCCATTGGACTTCGAGATAACGAGAGTCGACCGTATTTGTAATTTTTCAGCTGCGCCAGAATTAAGGGCAAGCCTGTGGTCGTGTAAAACTAGTCTAAGCCCTCCTCCCCCAAGTTGTTGCTTCTGCTGACCGTTCCAAGGCGGTTCCTCTGTTGTAGTTCTCTTATGTTTGTATGTCGGTAATTGCAACCGTGCCGTTGAGTCTTATGTGTTTCTTCCCCATGCCTTCTTCTTTCGGCGCTTAGGGAATTATCTGCTTCTCGATTTGACATTTTCTGATTTAGAAGATACTTTGGACATTGTGCTAAATGTGCATATGGTTTTCGGGCTTTAGTCCTTTTACTTTTAAGATTTTTTTGTGTTACATAGAGATTGAGCTGCTGATTACTTTTTGACGAAAAGTAATCAGCAGCTCAATTATGTGCACAACTCCTCCTTAAGTATTTGACTGATCGGTTTGAAACTTTGCAGAGGTTATGGGGATGATCTAAACATGTGCATGCGACTTTGGTAATTTTGTTTCAGATTCTTTTGTTTCCAATTTTTTCGGGGTTTTCAACCTAGTCGTGTTTGTGGGATTTTTGTGTTACTTATCAAGTGAGGTTCATACATTCTGTTCACTACTCCTCCAAGACTGGTCGACCTGAAACTTTGCAGATGTTTTGGAAATTGTCTGAAGATGTGCTTGTAACTTTGGTATTTTCAACGGAATATTTTTGGCACTTTTTCGGGGTATTGACTCAGTCGGTTTTAGTTATTTAGTAATGACTGTTCGACTGAAAATTCGCGAAAAGATTTTGTCGTGATCTGAACATTTATTCGGTATCAAATGTCATGTGTTTTTCACATTGTATATATTCTTTAAATGATCTTTGAAGCATTTTAAGTTTGTTTGTTTGGTGACGTAAAACTCATCCTCGATTCGTATTTCTCTCTGTTAGAAATCAGTTAAACTATTTCCCCAGGGGCGACATTAATATATATGGTTCCGTATTTATTCAAAGTATCCGGACACAGAGGCCTCAGAGAAAAGAGAAGACCCAGATCAGATGCCACAGAACATCTGATCAGGATCTACACTGTTTGCCACTCATCCAGCAGTTTCTAGACACGTTAACATATACTTAAGTCGACGTTCACATTTTACACAAGTCATAATGGTAAGGGGAGCTGTCTAAAAACTAAGTATAAGGTAAAGTGTTCTGTGGTTTTACTGAGGTGTTATGCAAGTGGATTGATATAAGTTTCAAAAGATTCCGTGTAAATTATTAACGCACCTTAGTGATATTTAGTCGATATACGATAGTTCCTCTTCTATAATAAAATATTTATAACGTTTTGCTTGCATTATCAAAATTTCTGCATTAACATCCGGTCCTTTTAGCTCAATTGAGCTATGCTCAGGATGAGCTATAATGATCACTTTTTGTCCGTCGTACGTCCGCCCGTGCGTCCGTCCGGTTGTCCGTCCGTCCGTTAACACTTTTCAAACGACTTCTTCTCTGAAGCCATTGAGCCAGTTTCGCTCAACTTTCATATGGAGCCTCCTTAGGTCGTGGGAACAGAAGATTGCTAAAATGGTCACTGTCCGTTGACCAAGATGGCCGCCATGTCCATATATGATAAAAGCCTTTAAAAATCTTCTTCTTCAGAACCGAGGATGCCTTGATGCTGAATCTTTGCACAAATCATCGGGGAAGGGGGATCTACCAAAGTTGCTAAAACGATGATCATATGTTGACGTTTGATTGTTTTAAGGAAAGGTCAAATTTGCTTCCCTATGCATTTGTATGGGCCCCATACATTTATATGGGAACAATGTTGAGAATTTCAAATGACTTCTCCTTTGAAGCCGCTGGGTCAATGTTGCTCAAATTTCTTGGGGAGCCTCCGAACCTCCTTGGGGCAGGGAGATTAAAGATTACTAAACAGTCCCTTGACCAAGATGGCCGACATGCCCATATATGGTAAAAACCTTTAAAATCTTCTTCTCCAGAACCAAGTAAGCCTTATGGCCTAATCTTTGCACAAATCATCGAGGACGGGAGGTCCACCAAAATTGCTAAAATGATGGCCTTACGTTGACGTATGACTTTTTTACGGCAAGGTCAAATTTGCTTCACCATACATTTGTATGGACCCAAATGTATGAGCCCTATACATTTATATGGGAAACATGTTGAGAAATCATATTTTGGACATTTCCCGCTTGAGCAATTTTCACAAGATTTCAAATGCGGCCGTCTGTCAAATGGGTATTGATTCTTTGTTCGATTGGTTCCACCCCATTGAACAAGATGGCTGCCATGCCCATATATGGCAAAACACTTAAAAATCTTCTCCAGAATCAAGAAAGCTTTGAGGCTGGATCTTGGTATATAGCATTGGGGACTCAAGGTTTACCAATTTTGTTCAAATGATGGTAGTAGATTGACCTTTTTATGGCAAGGTCAAATTTGCGCCCCCTACATTTGTATGGGGAAATGTTGAAAAATCATTTTCTTAATGAATAATAAAGACTAATGGCTGAAACTTACAATGAATGATTAAAGTAGTAAAACTGTTTAGCTACTGTCAAAATTTTGGGGGTTATCTGCCCTTGCCCTTGGGCTCTGTACATGCATAAAATTGTGAAATCTTTAAATGCCTTCTTCTCTGAAACAGCTTGAACAGTTGTCACTAAGATTTCACATAGGGTCCTCTGCAGAAAGGATGTTGATAATTTGTTAAATGGTTTTACTCCATTGAACAAAATGGCTGCCATACCCATATATGGTAGAACACTTAAAAATCTTCTTCTCCAGAACTAAGAAAGCTCTGAGACGAAATTTTGGTATACAGCATATACCTCATAGTCTACTAAGTTTGTTGAAATGAAGATACTAGGATGATCTAGGACCTTTTTATGGTATTGTCAATTTTGTGTCCTGGTTGCTGTGGCAATACTGGAAGAAGTTGCATTGCATTTGCAGATATGCAATAGCTGTTTTAATCAGGTGAGCGAATCGTGGCCCACTGGCCTCTTGTTTTCACTAGTGTGTGTATGTTATCTGTAATTTTAGTAAGCGGCACATTCAAACTTAAAAAAAATATATTATTAGAATTTAACCTTTTCAGCCCGGCAGACCGAAACCAATACCTGTGCAAACAATAAAGGTCTAGATGAGACTGCTCGTAATGAGCCGTCTCATTAGGGTCTACACTGTTTGCCATTCTATTTGGATTTTAGACAGATACCCCTATTTGCATCAGTGAACAGGTCTAAATTAAAGAATGGAAGAGTCCACTTCAGAAACTCGGGGATGAAAGGGTTAAGATCAATATTACCCGAAAGTAAGGCCGTGTGGAACTACAGAACAAACTTGATAATAGACAAGAAGGCCAAGGTGGCGGCCATTTTGGATTTCAGATCGGAACAATGTTATCTATGTTTAATTTAAAATTCACCCCAATACTTCCATCCAAGTTTCCAGTCAATTGGCCTTTCGGTTCGGGAGAAGAAGTTCAAAACAGATTTTCAAGATGGCGGCCGCCATCGGCCGCTTGGATTTCCGATCTTAACTTTTTTAGCTATTTTTGATCTACACGTCACCTTGATACTTCCAATGAAGTTTCGAATTAATTGGCCGTTTGGTTAAAGAGAAGAATTTCAAAATAGATTTTCAAGAAGACAATGTGGATTTTGCATTTCTGATCGGAATGAGTTTAGCTATTTTTTAAGATGCACCGACCGTGATGGCTATCTTTGATTTCTGATCGAAACAATTTTATCTTCTTCTGATCTTTAAATTGCTCTGATACTTCCTACCAAGTTTCAAGGCAACTGATCTTTTTGTTCAGGAGAAACAGTTCAAAAACGATTTCAAGATGGCGGCCATGGCGGTTTGGATTTACGATTGGAACTATTTTAATATTTTTTATCTACAAGTCACCCTGATAATACTTCTTATAAAGTTTCGGTTGTGGTGGCCATCTTGGATTTCAGATCGGATCGGATCGATTTCAGCCATTTTTGATCAACAAGTCTCCCCGATACTCCCTACCAAGTTTCCAGTCAATTGGCCTTTCGGTTCAGGAGAAGAAGTTCAAAATAGATTTTCAAGATGGCGACCATGGCGGCCATCTTGAATTTCCGATCGAGACAATTTTAGTCAATTTTGCGTCAGTTGGACTTTCGGTTTGGAAGAAAAAGTTCAAAATAGATGTTTCTAGTTTTAGCTATGACAGCCGTCTTGTTCATTGAAGTGAAGCCATTAAAGCTATTTTGGTGGTCACCTAGGCAGCATTCTCATGACGTTTGATTAAAATTGGTCTAGGGGTGTAAGAGGACATATCATTTATTTAAAGCAAATTGTTGAAGCCGCACGATGGACAACGACGACGGACACTGACTGATCATAATAGTTCACCTTGAGCGCTTCGTGCTCAGGTGAGCTAAAATAGCATAGTTTGAGCGAGTCTGTTCATGAGAGATTATAAAAAAATATGCCTCTGTTCACGTTCCCTAGCAGCGCTTTAAGTATTTTTCTGTTTTCACTGGATGTATAAATCGAATAGTACCATAGGACAAAATTAACTTTTGTAGCTAGTGATGTTCATAACTACATGTTTTGTAGAACGTCAGCGCAAATTAAGTAGGCATCGCTGGTGTGTTTACCCAGACAAAAGATTTAAGTTCTGCTTACAGATACTGAGTAAATTCTACATAACAGCTTACATAAAAAAAAAAAAAAAAAAAAAAAACATGAAAAAGGTAAAAAAAAGTACATCATTTTAACGAGAAAACTGAATTATTATATTTGTTCATTAAGTTTACGAAAGTGTGAGTGAGCAGAAGTTAGGCTAGAAGATATACGTGTACACAGCTACTCCTCAATCAGTCATTATAGTGCAGTTTGTTTCTATTTTCTTTTTCCCAAGGAAAATAAACATAAGAGAGAACTCAGTGAGCCCAAGGAAAATAAAAGTAAGAATGAGCTCAGTGATCATTCTAGAATGAGCTCAGTGATCCCAAGGAAAATAAAAATAAGAATGAGCTCAGTAATCATTCTAGAATGAGCTCAGTGATCCCAAAGAAGTAAAAAATAAGAATGAGCTCAGTGATCCCAAGGAAAATAAAAATAAGAATGAGCTCAGTGATCATTCTAGAATGAGCTCAGTGATCCCAAGGAACTAAAAAATAAGAATGAGCTCAGTGATCATTCTAGAATGAGCTCAGTGATCCCAAGGAAATAAAAATAAGAATGAGCTCAGTGATCATTTTAGAATGAGCTCAGTGATCCCAAGGAAAATAAAAATGAAAACAAACTGCACCATGATGGGAAATTGTGTACCGCTTATGAAAAGTCTCAATAATATTAAGACTCCGATTTTGTTCTGTTATGTGCTTTTTGTTTCCTAAGCCACCATTTATAGATTGTATTTTTCATTCTTTCTAGTATTTCATTATTTATAATGATAGAAATTGTGTACAAAAAAATGAAAACTCAAGCAAATAAAGGCAGTTAAACCATATATAAAACTTACAGAAAAAAATGAAAAGGAATAATTTTACCTTCTTTCAGTTTGATTTTTTATGCCCCAACCAATGGCGGACGGGCATGTAATGTTTACCATGTCCGTGTGTATGTATATATGTATGTATGTATGCGCGAATGTGTTTGTGTTACCAAAATCGTGTCCGGTCCATAACTTTGTTATTCTTTGATGGATTTTAATATCACGAGGTGGCAGAAATGTTAACTATCATAAGACGATGCGTCGCGTGCAAGATACAGGTCCGTAGCCCCAAAGTCGTCACACTTTGAGGTCAAAGTCAAAAACGGGTCTATTGTTCGTGTTCGGTCCATAACTTTGTCATTCCTTGATGGATTTTGAAATTACTTTGCAGAAATGTTTACTGTCATGACACAAAGTGTTGCGCAAAACCCAGGTCCGTAGCTCTAAGGTCTAGGTTATACTTAGAAATTAAAAAAATTGGGTCTATTTTTTGTGTCCGGTCCATAACGTTGTCATTCCTTGATAGATTTAGAAATTACTTTGCAGAAATGTTGACCATCATGAGACAACGTGTCGCGCGCAAGACCCAGGTCCGTAGCTCCAAGGTCAAGGTCACACTAAGAGATCAAAGGCAAAAAATGTTGTATTCACATTATGTCTGCCACACAACACTCATTTCTGTGTCCCATGTCATATAGCGGGGGCATCTGTGTCCTATGGACACAATTCTAATTTAATTCTACGCTACTATAAAACAGTAATAAAAAGAAAATCAAATATAATATCTACATTAAATCAAGACAACTATAAAATTTTCTTATATCAAACTTAGTTTTCTAACGTTGAAATTTTAGAACCATTAATCAATTAAATTTCTAACATAAGATATTCAGTGTTTTAATATTAACAATGTGGCAACCACTTGGCATATTGGCTTGTTATTCAAGTGTGCCGTATTTTAATTAACTGCAAAATACTCTTTAGACATAAAAACAACAAACATTTGCAGACAAAATGCAAATGAACATGACCAAAGTTGTTCATTTGTGTGCTATTAATCCTCGACATTCATCAAGGGCCACTCAATCATTTTGGAGAGAGATTGGAGTACTAACAACAATGTCACACAATTTTAAACAGCGCGACACTTCTATCCGCCCTCCTGTGAATAACTTGATTAATGCTTAGCACTCTGGGTAGAAGTTTCAGCAGACGACATATTGAAATATTTTTCTTATTTTCCCAGAAAACAGGTTTTGACATTCTTGCAAATTGTCTCCAGTGGAGACAATTTGCATAAATGTCAAATTCTGTTTCTGGGAAAAATAAGAAAAAAAAAAACAACAAAAAACAAAAAACAAATCAAAAACAAACATCAGTTTGTCTTCTGCTGAATTGGCCCATAGAGTGGTAAAGGTTAATTGTCCTAGCCTCTCGTAGGTTTTCTGAACGGTAAAATTGTTACTTCTGTTCTCTCCTCCCTTACTTAATACTGACGTTCTAGCCAGTTAACAAAAGCATTGGAAATTAAAAATGACATTGAGAAATGTTTGCCTGCTTATCATAACATTCGCTATACGGCTCATAGTTTTTTTCCCTTTTGTTTAAAGTTCAGATGGCCAGTACTTGGCACTTACTTACCAGCAGTCCCTCTAAAGTTTCAAGAAAGGGAATGGTAGGTTATGTTATCTGTAATGAGCTTCCACCTCTTCAGAATAACTGACACAGGTCTTGTACTAGGTCACGCCAGGTGTAAGTGTAATTTGTAACCAGATGATTATCTACTTTCATATTCAAAGCAACCACTCAAACTATATAAAACTATACAAACTATAAAAATTTTAGACCTATTTATTATGGGACGATATTCGTATGGAACCAACCCAATGCTCTGGAAATTTTAGCAGTCCTTGACCTTTAAAAGGCATCAAACGACGAAGTAAAATGGACTTTAAGCGAAAACCACACATCCAACGAAAAACATAACGAACAAACAAATACAATGTAGAAGTCACAACTTTGTACCGACTTTGAACCATCACTAGCAAGTCTGTTAACCCTTGACATGCTGAATAAATTAAGATGCCACACCCACATCCAATTGTCAGCTATTTAGATTACTTAATCCAGATTGTTGATGAAAAACAGTGCAGATCCAGATCAGTTGGCTTCTTTAGAAGCCAACTGATCTGGATCTAAACTGTTTGCAAAGACAGTGCATGCATATCCAGGTTCAGCAGAACAAGGGTTAAGATGATCTGAGCAAATATAAAACATCATCATCATCTGAGTTACAACTGTATACTAAAGCTGTCCAGAAGGGAATCAATCTGTACCCAACTTTTACTACGCACCCCACGTCCCCATCTCTTTTAAAACAGCTTTATCCTCATCAATTATATAACTTATAAATATTATAAAATTTTGGTAGATATACAAATAATATTGCAATCCACGACAGGCAGCAAAAGTCCTTATTGCATATGCGAACAAAGCATGGCAAGATCATTCTGCGCATCCGATCATCGTGTTCGCTGTTCGTGGAGGGGATGCAATACATATTTATTATTACTACAATAACATGAACTGACGCTTTAAAGTGCTTCCGTCCAATGTAATTCGGAAACCTGGAATTGATCAGCTGTGAAATCTGTAGTGATAACATTCGATTTTTTTCCAAGAAAATATGGCTTTACATCCATGTGAATCGTCTGCTTTGTCAAGCTTTATTTTCTCGGAAAAATAATAATAAAAAAAATCCCAGTCTGGGATACTGCCAATGCAACATCCTGCACGCAGTTCACATCCCACTAGCAGAGGTCACCTGATCCAAAGCATCAGGAAACGTACCTTCGTACATGTTCGCCCAACGAAGATTCAGATCTGCCTGCACATTCACGCAATCCGATCAGAATCTTCATTGGGCGCATTTTGGATAGCCAAGGGTGCAAAGTTTCTTTATGCTGACAATGAAGACTCTGATCAGACTGCGCAGATGCGCAGGCTGATTTGAGTCTTCGTTGGGCGCAAATGTCAGAAGATTTTTTTTTTACATTTTGAGGCCCACCTATGTCCCAGTAAGCACACAGCGTGGAAAATACATTGTTGCTATGTGTTATGTTAAGGCTCCACTTTGCAATGTGGCCTCATGTGTCTTTGTTTCCTTTTCTGGTACAGTGTCAATTAATTATTTATGGCATTGCACAACTGATCAGAAATTGCTGTCGCAAGGTGTTTGTCTTGAAACTTTAACACCTCCATCAAGACAATTTCCATTGTTTAATGACATTTCCAAGGAACATTTTATTGATCAGTCTTGAGGTGACTTCATACACTTGGTAGATGTTTTGCCATTTTGTACAAGGAAGACAACTTTTGTGACTTCTGCTTTGCTTTTCTATACACCTGTCTTCTTCTGAAAAGGGGTCTACTGTAATAGAAAAGAATTTGCTCCCACCGGGAGCAAATTCTTTCCTTTTAAAGTAGACCCCTTTTCAGAAGGGGAAAACCAATTTTGACAAAGTTGTCTCCCTTTAAAGTGTATCCATTCCCCTTAAAATACGACAAGATAAAGATGATGGAAAGGGGCAGGTACTGTTGCTGAATTAGAATTTCTGAAAAAGTGTTTTCTTATTTTTCTTTTCTTTTGTGCATTTACTACTTTTCTTTATGTATCTATTTATTATAAATGTCAATTTTCCTTGGGATACGACACAAAATGACCAATAAAGGTTGACATGTCGTTAAACAAGAACTCAGACTCTTACTCAAAGCATTAAGAAAGACAGGCCTCAGCAAACAATGTTCATTTAGATCAGGCACAGTAGAACACAGGAATTTCGCTGTTTGTCACTCATCAGTAGGTAGACAAATGGCCTTACTATAGTGAAGTGCGGGACTTTACGGCCGCCACATGTCCATTTGTATATATACTTAGCAAAAAAAAAAAAAAAAAAAAAAGTATCAAGTTTTCCAATAAACATTCTAGAGAATGCACTTCAGTACTTCTTAAAACTTTCCATGATTATAGTTTGCAAGACATCAGACTATAATGTGCTAAACTATGGGTCATCTAAATTTCAACTTGGCAAGAGTTATCTTCATAAAGCCGATTTTTAATAAATTTGTTACTAAGGTAGGTCTTCGCATGCGCAGGAATAAATTTTATTTTGCAGTTCTTTACTTTCTAGACACCAATAAAATCATGGGAATGACTTAAATTAAACCAACTGATTCTCGCTAATGAGGTTTCAAAACGCTTCACTTTAAAATTATCCCCCTTGGAATTAAACATAGAGAGCTTTTTGAAGTACGATTATTTCTTTACGCATTCATTAAATTGAATGTTTTTTTTTTTTTTTTTTTTTTTTTTTTTTTTTTTTTTTTCAAATTGTTCTCCTTACATTACAGTTTTTATTGTAGAAATGCAACTTATAAGGAAACTTAAATGCATTCTTTCGGCAGTTATAGCAAATTGAATTTCTTATGAAAACGCTATTATAACCGGAATTTGAAGAGAAAACGTCAGAATTAAACATATTCTTTGTAGCTTTAATACACAGGACAGAAGCAATCGCTGCATTGCAGATTCACAAATATCGGTTTATCAGTGTATGATTTGAGATATTGTTTACTCAAATTGCGATTTCATTGCATAAAAGCATTTTCTGCGGCATTAAAATCTGCGATTTTCAAAGTTTTCATCTGTAAAAAAACGCCAGAAAACTACCCTTTGTGCGTTTGAAGTAGCGTACCATTCATTATTGACTCACCATTCCAAAATGGTCTAACCTGCCACATAACCAGATGTTTCATGTTTCAAAACATGCATTACAGTGAAACCTGCGTAAGAGAGCTACCTCTGAGAAAGACTTAAACAGTGAGGGTTGATGTGGAAAGGTGGCTGTCTTATAAAGGTATATGTCATGTAATTTTGCTAACAAACTTACATGACATGTACCTTTATAAGATAACCACCTTTCCTCATCAACCACTAAAGTCAGTCTCAAAGGTAGCTTTCTTACACAGGTTTCACTATACAGGGAGGAAGTTTCATCCATGTTCACTCGAGCACGAAAAAATTTACCTGGATACTTTCTTTTTTGTTGAGTATATATAGTGTGTTTATATTTTCTGGTTCTTTGCGATCAATGAGCCCATTCCGAGAGTTTTTGAAAATTAACAAAAACTAGCTAGTTCGGCCAGAAAGTTCGATACTTCAGCCATTGTCAGTTATGTGAGCGTGTTCATTGCTCTCAAGGGTCATTCCCTTCAGAATCTTTTGTTTAATGATGTGAAATTAAGCTGTCCCAATATTAAGGGTAACTCCTCACTTTGTATTCGATGTTTATATGTTGTATTATTCGTACATGAATAATATTTTGATATTATTTAAACCAAGGGTAAATGCGGTACCACTGAAAGTAGATTAAAACTGTCCACATTCTGCTCTTTAATACTCAAATTTATTTAAAACATGTTTTACGCGATTTCTATAGTTTATCTTTAGAACAAAATATAATTCAATCAAAAATCACTCTAAAAGGAATAGCAGTTCAAGTGTTTTATTATGCAATCGACTGTATTGCAGTCAGTTTGGGATGACGCTATGACGATAAAATGATCATAAAGATTCTGTGCGCAGGAGAGCTCAAGCAACCAAAACTTTGCCGACGGTAGAGGACAGAATATGACATACGCTGAGCATGTATAATTGTTTCATTGACTGAAAAGATTCCTACAAGTAAAGATTTTGTTTCCAAGGGGTCTACTTTAGAGCGGACATCTTGGGACCAAATATTTCCTAATTGAGTAGACACTTTTCAGAAGAGACACAATGCTTTTATGACAGTTACAACCGAAAGTGTACACATTCCCCATTAATATTTTTTGCATCTCTTGGCGTCGCGAAAGTACAGCCAGACCTCAATAGCTCGGACACCGATGGCTTATCATTGCTAATTCGAACTCGTTTATGAAGCCCTATGAAATTCTTCCGATAGCTCAAGAAAACAACTATTAAGGGAACTTTTTTTTATTTTAGCATGTAATTGTATGTTGAGTGTACTCATTAGAATCGCCTCATCGAGGCGATTCCAATGAGTACACTCAACATACTATAATTGTGTAGAAGATCGAAAACGATTTCCCCAAATTATCACCATTTGCTTCCTAACCTGGTGCCACGAATAACCTTCAGTGGCTCGAACCACCCATATCTTGAAATAATTTCCATGGTCCCAAAGATGTTCGGCCATTGACATTCGACTGTATCATCAATAAACAAGACCCGTTGAATACCGAAACGCTGAAATTGTTATACATAGGGGCTCTCCAATGTCGAGATTAATTTACAGAATTGCTTTTGGAAAAAAAAATAAAAAATAAAAAAATGTAAAGCTCGCAATTTCTCTTCTGGTATGCAGAGATAAAGCTCCCATATTGTGGGTGCGCCTGTCATTTTTTTCCTGCAGAGACATGTGCACTTAAAAATTAGCGCCATGCAAAATTGTAACAGACAATGTTCTAAATATTTGTTTCCATGAAAAAATAAGGCTACATATTTCATGTGGATCAGCTGCCTAACAGACGATTCACGTGAAATGTCAAGCCTTATTTTCTTAAAAAAGAAGAATGTGATCAGCTGTTGTTGTGATTAATGTTTAAGGGCTTTAAGAGTTTTCAATTTGGTCAGAAGTGGGCTTGGCAGGTTTCAACAGTCTTTTCTGAAAAAATAAAAGTAATATACATTTAAAAGTCGGTGCTTTCAAAAATCACCAGGACGTAATAATAATAATAATAACCAGGGCATAATAATAATAATAATAATAGTAATAATAATAATAATTATTATTATTATTATAATTATAAAAATAAGAAGAAGAAGAAGATTCTGTACCCAGTCCAAATGTAAGATGTTCAGTCTAGAAACACTTTTAATTGTTTGCATGTTTTCTTGGGTGCTACCCTCTCAAAATAGACCATGGGATAAAATCTAACCTTTATTTCTAAATTCGATGAAAAAAAACTAGTGTTTCACAGATAGTTAAAACAAATGTTCTCGAGTCTGTTCAACACGAAATTCTATTTTGCGACTTTATCTTTTGAATAAAGGGTCCATGCAAAAGAATAAGACAGTAACACAAATTGTATACAAAATGCATGCAAAGTCTGATACATATATAAACACATTTAAAGACATATTAGCAAAACCCTACGCATCTGTGTACTCTGATCAAGCGATTTGTGTTCATTTGCTGACACACCAGCTACTGTAGTATCTACTGACGACAGGACGAACTTTTGATCAAATTGTACAGACGCACATGCTGAAATCGACCTCCGCTGTTTGCATAAGTGTTAATCCTTTCAGCCCTGAAGACCAAAACAAGTTATTTGCAAACAGTGTAGATCCTGATGAGACGGCTCATATTTGAGCCGTCTCATCATGATCTACACTGTTTGTCATTCCATTTTAAATTTTGACTGAAACCCCTATTTGCAACAATGGATGTGTCCAAATTCAGAGATGGAAGTGTTATTTGCAGAAACTCAGGGGTGAAAGGGTTAAGCACACGCCTCGCACCAGCCGCCCACCCACGCATAACCTGACTAAATTCGAGTGTTGTCACCTGGTCGTCTAACCAGGAATGTAGTTCAACAGTAAACGAGGCGGCTGACTTCCTGATATCTGAGACATCATCGTGCACTCATTGTCACTGCTAATAGCCGCTTCAAAGATATTGTCAATAAAACAAATATAAAATTGATCAAAATTTCTCTTATCCATCTTTATCCTACTTGCTCTCTTGGGTCCATCTTCATTTTACAATGACAACAAAAAAGGCAATATTCATTTATTCTTCAGCTATGAATTTATAGTTCATTTTCATCTCTTTGGACAAGCTATCTGAGCAATCAAAACTTGATACGAGATATCTATTTTCTGGTTTAATTAATTTCAATCGTTCTCCGCCCGAAAACCGTTAAACGTTATTTTAACCATCTGTGCTCCATTTGAAACAATCGAACACAGTCATTCGTTCCACGACTGGTTCTAAGTTAAATTCTTGTCTCCTGGGACAGCACTCCGATTGTCTGCGAGAATCAATCTGTTAAAGCTATATTACACACTCCAGCTAGGCAATAATATCGCAATCTCAAAAATTAATTATCAATTGAGCCGACCCGGGACAAGGTTTCAATCAAATGTACAAAGCTTCTGGTTAAAGGGAGGTTGAACAACGTCAGCAAATGACTGTCAAGCTTTCCATTCATCTCCAAAAAGCAATCGGTTAATTTGCTTCCGGGGCAGGAATCAATACCGGATTGGTATAATTCGTTTAACATGAATCAAGAGCTCTAAGAAAACATTCTCCGGGCGCGAGCAAACGATGTCAGTCGCTCGAAAACAAAGTTTTTCATTAAATGCTGATGGTGTTTTACTGTTTCATTCTTTTATTTAGCTGAGCGTGTGTTTTATGTAGCTATTCTGCAGAACAACAGCAAGTAACTGATATATATTTTTTTATTTATCTTATGTTACCAAACTATATTAGAGTGAACCCTCGTTACAACGACAGCATTTGTTCTCAAAGATGTTGTCATTAAAATGAATTTGCTGTTGTAAAGAATCCTAAATGGACAGAATGATATGTAAGAAAGACCTTGTTTTATTCTTATTTCCTCATAGAATATATGTTTTGAATATTTGTTAGAATCGCCTCATTGAGGCGATTCTAACAAATATCCAAAACATATGTTGCTTTAAGTTTTCATTAACTGTCACCTCTTGAGCGAAGGTTTCATGACATTCAAATTGTCATGATAACGAATTCTGTTGTTGTATCGAGTGTCGGTATAAAGAGAGTTGATGTAGTATATTATTTTGTTTTATTTCTGTCAGCCTTTCTGTGACTGCTTACCACTTTGCAGATGTAACTGGAAGAGGAGGTTTTAAAATTGATTTCCTTTTCTCCCGAAAAAAGGATCAAAATTCAACAGTATGCTAGACTGTTCGAATAAATTGTCAAACCCAGTTTTTAGCGGAAATATCATAAAACAAGATCTGCTAATGTTCTCCTACATAAGACAAAACTATAAAACAAGCATTTCAGAAAACAAAGTCTCAAGCGACGTTTTGATGTATTAATTCATGCATTGCTTTGAATTTTGTTGTTTTAATTTAAATGAACAAATAGAGTAATATATTTGCAACATTGAAATAGGGATGTCATGGGTTTGCTATATGACTTCTCTCGTTAGCTATAAATGTTATTTTACAGGTGTTTTGGTAAGAAATAGTTCAGGTAAATGTGGCTATGGACTGTTGAATGGTTTAGCAGAAGGATCTTCAAGCCTTTAACGTAACATTTTTAATTTAAAGAGTGTGACTTTTTTTGTCAGAGTTTGTTGCTGCCAATAAGTACGCGCTTTTTTTTTTCTTTTATTTATTAGAAATTTTACATACATACATACATACATACATACATACATACATACATACATACATACATACAAACATACATACATACATAGTATAGTAGTATATTTACTTTTCTCTATTTTTGAACAAATAGAGTAATATATTTGCAACACTGAAATTGGGATGTCATGGGTTTGCTATATGTCTTCTCTCGTTAGTTATACATGTATTTTACAGGTATTTTAGTAAGAAATAGTTCAGGTAAATGTGGCTATGGACTGTTGGTTTAGCAGAAGGATCTTCAAGACTGTAACGTAATACTTTTAATTTATATAAAGTGCGCCTTTTTGTCAGAGTTTGTTGCTGCCAATAAATACGCGTTTTTTTTTCTTTTATTTATTAGAAATTTCATACATACATACATACATAAAAGTACATATATATGTACCATTGGATTGGACGTAGGCATTAACTATTTTAGTCCTTTCCAAGTGGTACTGTTTAGGTCAATATCAGTTGAATAACAATTTCAAGATGCAGCAAATATAGATTGCGTATATAACTGTAGAGAACACAGAAAGTTAAAGCACTACGTATAGTAACAGAATACATGTATGTCTATATGAGCGAATGAAAATAATGGTAAAGAACATTACAAAGCTTCAGTCAAATGTGCTGCGGCAAATATGACGCTTAAAGGCTCAGTACACTTTGTATTGACTAACATGAAACGAAGGTCAATTTGCTGAGTTTTTTTGCTTTGTAAAACTGACATAATGATCACTTTAGCGTACGTAATGATGCATCTATGCTTTGGTGGATCCACCAAAGCATAGATGCATAATAAATTACGTACACTAAAGTGATCATTACGTCACATCCACCAAATTATAGATGCATAATTACGTACACTAAAGTGATCATTACGTCACATCCACAAAAGCATAGATGCATAATTACGTGCACTAAAGTGATCATTACGTCACATCCACCAAATTATAGATGCATAATTACGTATACTAAAGTGTTTATTACGTCACATCCACAAAAGCATAGGTGCATAATTACCTACACTAAAGTGATCATTACGTCACATCCACAAAAGCATAGATGCATAATAACGTACACTAAAGTGATCATTACGTCACATCCACCAAATTATAGATGCATAATTACGTACACTAAAGTGATCATTACGTCACATCCACAAAAGCATAGGTGCATAATTACGTACACTAAAGTGATCATTACGTCACATCCACCAAAGCATAGATGCATAATTTTGTAAGCTAAAATGATCATTACGTCATTGTCAATCAAAAATTCGCTGTTTAACATTTACAACTCTGAGCTAAATTCAGCAGACGACAAAGATATAATATTTTTGTTATCCCAGAAAATAGGCTTTAACATTTTATGTAAATTGTCTCCTCAAAGCCTATTTTCTGGGAAAAATAAAAAAAAAGATATTTTAAATTGTCATCTGCTGAAATGTTTACCCAGCATGCTAAGCGCCTTTGCAAAGTTTACTCAGTATAAGTTTTATTGTGGTTACCTGAAAATAAGGGCTGGTATTATTTTCAAATAGTCATTTTCTTCCAAAAAGAGGACTTGAGTTAGGCTTTCAGTCAAAAAAGATGACCCAAAATGAAACGTTAAGCTCTTTCCTGAAATAATAATAATAATAAAAAAAAAACTTATACCGTTGTACCAAGAACACGCTGAAGAGCGGCGCAACGCAAAAATATTTCTTTTGGGGTGTGTGTGCATAGCACTGCGAATGCCAATACCAAACTGCGTATCTGCGATGTATGATGAAAAGATTCTAAAAGGAATGATCCTGAGAGCAATGAACACACTTGCAAAATTGAAAACAACTGAAGTATCGAGTTTTCTGGGTCAAACAAAGTTGTTTTTAGCCAATTAGGCCTAATCGCTGACCCTCAAAAGATTTTTTTGAAATTCACTGAATGGGCTCAATAGTGACAAAGGATCAGAAAATATAAGCCACACTACAGTGTAAAGCTCTGTTCTCCGTGCGTCGATTTATCCTACAGTATCCCAAGGTTTTGTAAGCGGACAGCGAAGGTCCTGATCAGACTGCGCGGAAGCGCAGTCTGATCTGGACCTTCGCTATCCGCATATGCCCCGAAGTCACATTTCACAAGGGGCGGCCCAACTGACTAACGTTATGACATAAACATATAGTAACAAACACGAAGAGAGATTGAGAACAGCCATCTGGGCCACGTCAAGCGAAAAAGTACCTCTGAGCATGCGCAAAATATGCGGATTCACATCATCCTGCGCATGCGCAAGGTCTCATCTGGGCCTTTGTTCTCCATTGTTCTGTAGTATCAAATGATTCTGTTAGCGGACAGTGAAGGCCCTGATCAGACTGCGCGGATGCGCAGGCTGATCTGGGCATTCTGTCCGCATATGCCCGAAGACTTGTTTTCGCATCGCGTGGCCCATTTGATATGAAAGACAAGAATGCTCAAAGCGACAGCGTTTTATGTCTCATTCGTATGGCTCGCGTTGCTAGGATTTTATGTTACATTTGGATGGAATATTTATCCAAATTGTCCCAGTAACTTTGTTAGTATTGATCGGGACCCGGAGAAATGATTTCTATACTGGAGGCTGATGCACACTGGAAGACGAATGAATTGTGTCTGTGTTTGGACAAAATAGATATGTCTGCTTGTGCCTTTTCTGTCGATGTCCTAATATTAAAATATCCACTCGCGTATGCCTGCCTGCTTGCATATATTGAAAGAACAACTGCCGTATAAAATCGATGGATACCGCGACTGGGAATCAAACCATGAGCTTCCAGCTTTACGGGCCACTTGCAAAACTTATCAAGAGGAGTTTAAGAATTATAAACCTAACCATAGTCATTATTATTCATCGAACATTTGATGTTCATTTTGGTGTTTTTAACCTACGTTACGTTACGCGAGAGGGGCGGATCCAGGATAATTTCTGAGGGAGGGGGTGGGGTGGGGTTCGATTTGATCAAATCACCATACTTTGCGTATTCGGACAGTCCAGCCTAAGCAAACAGTGTAGACCCAGATCAGACGCCACAGAAGGCGGCGTCTGATAGGGTCTACACTGTTTGCTGCTCACCCAGCAATTTCACATATAATCACAAGCAGTAAAATGGACTTGTTGAAGAGAAGCGTAAGATAAAGAGCAAGGGGTGTGAATATTTAGGGTAAGTTTATCAAATTTATCCAAAATTTCCCATGAAAATGAAATTTTGAGTCAAACGGAGTGGGGGTGGGGGTGGGGTTCGACTGAACCCCACGAACCCTCTCTGAATCCGCCCCAGCGCAAGGCGCTTCAAATGAATACACACACCACGTTTTCTTGGAGTAATTAGTGAAAGCAACTTTATCAGAATACCCACCCCTCTTAAAACTGTGTAATCCATGAAATTCATTATAAAATACGGAAAATAGAAAAAATAGTTTGGTATTAAGCAGATTAAGACAGATTCTGCAGTACAAATAACAGATTAAAAGCGGTTACAAACTAAGAATTCTGAAAACCTGCCTTATACTGTTTAACGCTGTATGACCCTATTTCTCTGTATATTATAGGGGAACAAGGAGGAGGCGGGGTACACATTGCAAAGACTTGTTTACGAAATAAAAAAAAAAACAAAAAAAAACAAAAAAAAAAACAACAACCCCCCCCCCCCCCCACACACACACACACCCAATTTTGTATAATTAATATACTTCAGTACAGTACATATGTTTGTAAAGTACAGCTGACAGAACGGATAACATTCTGGATAGTATCAATGGATTGAGAAGAAAAGTTTTTTTCAGTGTTTTTATTGCTTAGAGTACACTCTGTTCATTACTCTGTCAATTTCTTGTCAAGGAACTGTACGAAAAATGTAAGCCACGTGTAAGACATGTACCAGACTTTGCGTAGATTAAGGAGACATTTCTCGGCTCGGTTGATTCCTATAGAGGAATGAATAACAATATCTCGAACTCCAACCATGTAGAAATAAACAAAATAATCCACTGAAGGGACAATCAAAAGTTTTGATTATTTTTCATTCAGGTTTTTGTGTCCAGATGGGGAGGAATGTTGTCTTTTGTTTCTGTCAGTCCCATGATATAGCCTTAAATTTCATTTGCCGATTTACCAGTAATTGGTGCGTAGTCGAGTACAAAAAGCAAAGTGGAGTGCTGCGGTTTCCGTCAAAACGATTACATGGCAAATCTAGGATTACAAAGCAGGCAGTGCCAAATCATTTTTCACCAAAGCTAGCAATTAACGTATCAAATATCACCATTTAATCACACTTAATCTCTGCTCCATTCCCCCCTTATGGTAGAAATTGTGTGAAATAAGCATTTTGAGGCATGGAGTAAGAAAAACAGCATTTCCCTGTTTGGAAATAATGAAGAACCAGTTCAGAGAGCATGTCCGATCAGTACTGTCAGGGTTTGCCTGCACAATATAGGGCCTTTGTAAGCTGTGTGTGGAGAATTGCGAAGATTCTCACCAGACAGCACTCATGGAGCTTCGTTGTTCGCTTGTGGAGAAAAGTCGTTTTTCCCCGCATCGAGTCTGTTTTACCCTCTCCGCTTGGAAGAACGTTGATTAACTTGCGGATTCAGTCGACACCACTGTAAAGTTTTAATTTTCTGCGCAAATTGTTTTGGGAACAATTTGAGTCGGGGCTTAGAAAAAGCTAAGAAATGACGTGTTAACAACGAATACATTAACTAGCCTGCGTATCGACACAGTTCTGTACAGGGTATCTGCTATTCGCTGTCAAAACATCCGGCCTTTTTTTATCTCAAAATAGCGAGAAATAGCGCTCTTCTGCGGATGGGCAGGCTGGTCTCGGCTGTCACAGTTAGCATTTGGCATTAAATGCATATTTTCCTATGACTGGTTCATCTTCCAACTTTTAATAGCTGGCATGAGAAAAATTATTAGGCATATGGATTAAATAATGAACTTCATTTTCTCCATAAATCTGTATTATTTGTGTCACTCTCTTCGTTATTATTATCCACATTTAGTTTTATTGCCTAATATGAATTTATTTCTTTAATATTTAGTAATAAAGTTCCTTCGGTAGCCATTCCTATTACCACAGAAGGCGTAAAATGTGCACCAGCGAATTGACATAATTGCTAATTAATTAAAACTTAAAACAAAGAAGAAAAAGTGCGAAATTAAATGGGCTAATTGCGGCATGTCCCAGGAAAACGAATGTATTGTATATACAGAATACAAAGACAAACGTGCATTTCTGGACTGAAGTCATATTACGTAATAGGCCTCTGTAAAATGTACTTTTCAGCTCTAGACAAGGCAAATTTTAACCCTTGTCATGCTGAATAAATTAAGATGCCACGCCCTCTTCCAATTTTCAGCCAATCAGATTGCTTGATCCAGGTTATTGATATAACTTCACATACTTAAATGCAAACAATGCAGATCCAGATCAGTTGGCTTCTTCAGAAGCCAACTGATCTGGATCTACACTGTTTGCAAAGGCAGGATATACCCGGGTTCATCAGGACTAGGATCAACAACAATATATTGATATTTTTCTCATTTCTCTACGAAAATATATGTTACAGGTACTCTTTAGAAGAGCCTCGCATTGTTACAACCGTTATTGTATTTACCTAGGGACGAATCCAGGGTGATTTCTGAGGGGCTGCAATTTGATCAAACGTATTCGGACAGACAGGCTGAGCAAACGTTTGCTACTCACCCAGCATTTTTACACGCATTCACAGGTAGTGAAATAGACTTGTTGAAGAGAAGTATAAGGTGAAGAGTAAGGGATGTGAATATTTAGGGTAAATACGGTATCCCAAATTGATGAAAATGAAACTTTGAGTCAAAGAGGGGTTTGACTGTAGCCCCGAACCCCCCCCCCCCCCCCCCCCCTCTGAATTCGCTCCTGATAAGGTTATTGTAATAATTTATTACAATAACGGTTTATTACAATAACGGTTGTGCCTGTCAACCGTTATTGTAATAACATTCGAGCTTCAATGCCTTGAACATCTTTTGGACCATGGAAATTTGCTCTAGACATGGGTAGTTCGAGCCACTGAGGGTTAATCACAGTGTCAGATCAGGAGACAAATGTTGATAACTTAGGGATGTCATTTCGATATTTTATAAAATAATGGTATGTCGAGTGTACTCATTAGAATCGCCGCCTCGACGATGCGATGCTAATGAGTAAACACAACATACATTTTCATGATAAAATAAGAATATTTCTCTAAAGTATCCCTGAATATTTGCTTTCTCAAGCTATAGGAGGGATTTCCTAGGGACTCAAGAACGAGTTCGAATCAGCCACGGTAAAACAGCCATCGGTGTTCGAATTATTGAGGTATTGCTGTAAAACATGACAAAATTCCAAGCAAGCAAATTCCCATCCAGTCTTGATATGACATTTCCTTCACCGTTATTACCACCATTATAAATATTATTAGTCAAGTATATTAAATGAATAATTGTAAAACTATTATTGCTTCAATCCTTTTTGGAATAATTTATTACAGTAACGGTTTATTACAATAACGGTTGTGACTTCAACCATTATTGTAATACCCTTTATTATAATAAAATACGGCAATATTCCAAGCAAGAGAACTTCCACACAGTCTCGACGTGGCATTTTGTTCAGTCTTTACATCCTACCATTGTAATCACTATTAGAAATACTATTAAAACATTTATGCCTAGCGTCCCATAAATGGGACAAACAGTGTACACCCAGATCAGACGCCGCATAACGCAACGTTTGATCTAGGGCTACATTTTTTGCATTAAATACAGGAATTTCTATGAAACATTGTAATAATAAAAAATGAGCCAGACACCCTTTTATTGGAAATGAACCGGTCCAAACAGTTAAGATAGTTTAAACATATTTTATTGCATCTTCTAAACGAGCAATAGGGTCGGGCCACAAGTTCTGCCAACATTAGTTACGGCCCTCCCCTAACAGAACTTCATTACAGCAATATTCAGACACATGATAATGGCAAAGTAAACATGTAAGCACTACAAAAATACGAAAAGGTGATGGAGTGTAAGGTATAATAATGTAAATGATATACTAATCAAATAAATAATAAGATAATGGAATGGAATGTCATAAGATGAATTGTCAAACTGACCTTAGTGAACAGCAGACTAATCGGTGAAACTTCTGGTGTCCTTGATAAAAGTTTGGACGGCTTTGAAAATAGTAACATTTTCTTCTGGTGTGAGATTTTCATTTCCGAACAAAAGTTTATTAACATTTAGTGGGTTGAAATTCCTCGTTGATCGAAACAGTGCAATTCGTTCATTGATAAAGTGTGAGCATCTAAAGAAATAATGCTCTGCATCTTCAACTTCTTCAGAACAACTGCATGTAGGACTTGGTGACAGATGATTAATATATAGATCAAAAAATAAATTACTACAGTTGTTTCTAATTCTCGCATGTAGGACTGAGATGTATCTACTACCAACTTTGTAGTATGTTGGAACTATTGAATTATTTTGTGTGTTTTTTTCAACTGATACTTAAAGCTAGACAGAGACGGTGAATTACGTAATTCTATGTCAAGCGAATTCCATGCCGAAATAGACGAAGGAATACATGATTTTCGGGAAATTTCTGTCCTGCAAAAGGGAACAGTAATATTGTTATTATTTCGTAAATTATAGGCATTTGTTTCTCCAACAAGCGGAGGAATTAAATCGGACACATATGAAGGAACAAGACCATTAACTGATTTATACATGAAGATAAGTTTCTGCTGCTTCCGTCTTTCGATAAGTGACACCCACCCACTCTCTTTGTAAAGATTATCTAAGGAAACTGATCTTGTTAAGCCTGTAACAATGCGGGCAGCTTCATTCTGAAGTTTTTGGAGAGACTCAATGTCTCTTTCTGTGCAGCCGTCCCATACAACACAAGAATACTCGATGATGGGCAGTAAGTATGAAAGGTATATTTGGTTTAGAGCAACACGACTAAATGTATATTTGAGTTTCCTCATTATACCAATAACTTTAGAAGCACTTTTAAGGATATTTTCAATATGGTTATGCCATTGTCCATTATTGCTAAATGTTAAACCTAAATGTTTATGTTCTGTTAAGAAGAGTCCACTTGGCATAAACTGGTTAATCAATTATATTGAAAGTATAACTGTACAGATAGTGTTGGTTCAATCCTTGTTGGAATAACTGTACAATAACGGTTTGTTATAATAACGGTTAATTACAATAACGGTTTATTACAATAGCGATTGTGACTGTCAACCGTTCTTGTCAACTGTAAGTGTACAACTAGTAGTCAATTATAACTGTACAACTAGTATTGTTTCAACCTTTGTTGGAATAATACATGACAAACCCAGTTTATTACAATAACAATTGTGGCTGTCATTCGCTGTTGTAATACTTGTCACTGTCATCAAATCTGATTCCAAGGAAGGGTTCCCACCCTGTCGTGGCATTTTCTTCTGTCCTTTACATCCCACCGTTATATAATTATTTTCAGTAATACTAGTCTGTTATAGCCCCAGTTAGCATTATTTATAAATCTACAGCGGGCCGTTATCGGCCCGTCAGCTACCCTGACGGGCCGATAACGGCCCGCTATAGATTTATAAATAATGCTTGCTGGGGCGAGAGTTATAACTACAATCGAACTTCAGTGTCTCGAACATCATTGGGACTATGGAAATTTGTTCTAAACATAAGTAGTTCAAGCCACTGAGGACTCATCATCGCGCTAGGTCATAAGGCAAATGGGGATAATTCAAGGATGTCTTTATGATCTTCTATAAAATAATGATAAGTCGAGTGTATTCATTAGAATCTCCTGAGCACACACAACAACTTATATTTTCATGATAAAATGAAAAAAAAAAAAAAAAAAATCCCTAAAATATTCCAAATATTTGCATTCTTGAGCTATCGGAAGAATTTCCTAGAGACTCGAAAACAAGTTCGAATCACCCATGGTAAATGAGCCATCGGTGTTCGAGTCATTGAAGGTTTACTGTACATCTATTATTGTCTCAGCTCTTGTGGGATCGTTTCTTTCAATAACGGTTGTAAGTCGAAACCGTTATTGAAATAAGTTATTCTAACAAGTGTTGACACAAAAATAGTTCTACAGTTATAATTGAATAGCAATATGTATCAATAAAGATTGAAGGAAATGCCATGTCAACACGGTGTGGAAATTGTGTTGTTTAGAATCTTGTCATATTTATACTCCCGGTATACTTGTATGCCGAGTGGTTTATAGTTTTTGCTTTTCTGTTCTTCCGTTCGTTCGTATGTACGTATGTTAGTGTGTCCTTCCGTAGCCTAAGTGGACATATGCGTCAAAATTTTCAAGATGTAGTATCCAGTTTGTGTTTTTTTTTTCCAATTGTGTTACCCAAGTGGAATGTCATGGGAAAAGACTGCTACTGTTAGTGATGACACAGTAGGACGAAACCATTATAGTAACAAAAATCTAAAAGTTGCTTTTGGAAACAAAGAACACATAGAAGAACAAAAATCGGTTTTAATAAGTCTCTTCATAAGCATCTGTGTAGTTTGCGAGGCTGCATACGCCCCCTAACACCGGTTTAAGCGGTATTCAATTTTTAGAGTAATAAGAATGGGCCCAATGATCCTAAAGGAAATTATAACATAATCTGCACTATGGTGAAATACGGGCGTGGGGTGGGGGGCCGGGGGACACCGTTATTAAAATTACATATTCCAACAAAGGTTGAAACATTTGTAACCCTCAGTAGCAATATTTGATAATGATAAAAACGGTTGGATGTAAAGAGGGAAGGAATGCCATGACATGGCATTCCTTCCTCCTTTACATCGCACTATAATAATCATTATTAAGACTGGGTGGGAATTTCCTGGCTTGGAATTTTATCAAAGTTTATTACATTAACGGGTAAGCAATTTGTTTCCTTTTAGAGTAGACCTTTTTAGAAGGGGACAAAAGCAAGTTACCGCCCCTGAAATTATGTTCATTCTCCTTAAACACAAACATAATGAGTAGTGACCAGAATATGAAAACGACAGCGTTTCATAGAATTACACAGGAAAAATATTCCTGCACCCAAACCGCAGTTGCACTTTTTGTCGTTTCCTCCAAAAATCTTTCTAACTTAGCATTCTTATTATCGAGACGTCTGCACATTCTGCTAAAATAAGATTGCTGTACATTAATATTCTGACAGACAGGCTTGTGAAAAATGTAAACCCAGATCAAACACACGGGGACAGTCTAATAAAGGTCTACACTGTTTGTCATTCTATCACAATATTTAACACATCATCAAATAATCAAATAAGCCATACTCAGTAGCAACGTAAAGCCTACAAAATAATAGAAAAGAAAGTTTCAGTAAACTGTATAATTTTTATTGCAGTGGACCTCTAATGACCCATCATAAATGTCATAAAAGCAACTTTTCTAAATGAACCCTAAAGTTGAGTAATAATGTTCATTTTTGATATTGTAAAGTGTGGAAAATTGAAAGGTTTTATAAAGTACTACACCTCCCCGTGCCACAGCCAAATCTTTTGCAAGCATATATATATATATATATATATATATATATATATATATATATATATACGTGGCTACCACCAGAGGAAAGGGTGTTTGTGGAATGATACCCTAATGACAAAAAAAAAAAAAAAGAAGAACATCGTGTAGCAGTTTTTAGCATGGAAAGAATAACAGCTGTTTTAAATTGAACTATCCGAACTGTTATGTCCTGGCAAATTCATTTTAGTAAACACTATTATTAATCGGTCCATATATATATGTCCAACGTTTGTTGCAGAAATGTAGTCTCCACTCAATTTCTTACAGATATAAAGCCTGATTCTGTACTGTGCATTTGTAAGGCAACTGTACAGCACAAGATACATGCGCATATATTGTATATACAGCGAATAAAGTAGAACACACAGGTAGATGTGGAATACACTAAAGGGTTCCACTTAAGGACTAGCTGTCGAACACCTTGGTCGACTCCAAGTGGGTGGAGTGTCAGTGTGACACTGAACCACACAGAGCATATCAGTTCATTGAAAATACAGTATATCTTGATAAGTCAGATAGTAATACTTTCTGTCAAACCTTATGTTAGGAATAACACACTTAGACACTGCCAGGGATGAAAAACCATACATAAAATGTCAAACCATCGTTTAGTTATTTTATTTTTTGTTTAACTGAATAGTTGAAAGCAGATTGTATGAAACGATTTGAAAGCATCAATGATGAAAAATAATCATTTTTTTTTTATTTTTATGGAATTACTTTTTTATGAATGACTCCTTGTGATAATGTTGTTAGGTCAATTCCGTGAGGCTGGAGAAGAAATTGCAACAAGAATTTAGTAAGTATACACGGCGATCATGTGAATTCTTTGTTTTACTAATTGATTTATACAAACTTCAAGTCTGCGAGACTGTTTTCGGATATCATTCATGAACCATAAAGTAATATTTTTCTTTACACTAGGATCTGTTTATAGTTTGTTCGCCCGTGCATATATGGAAAAAAAAGTTAATTCTGTGGTGGATGAGTTCTTGCGACCGACTTGAAACGTTTCCAAATCCAGATTGTTATCGATAAATAAGCTTATTTTATCTGACTTTAGTGTTAAATGTGATACTGACAGTTATTTTTATTTAAACAGTTGTTTGATCAGAGAAAACTGTGACTTCACCCTGTAAACTTAAGCACAAATATACAGATTGATTCTGTGGATTGAATGAAAGTTTTCAATGATATCGTATGTTCCTCTTAGAGTCTAGTGGTGCCCAAATGCAAATAGTGCCCCTGATGACACTGTATAGACTGATATGTATTTTTGCTGGCTGCATGTCATATGAGGTACCTAGAATTACCAAAACGACTAGAAACACTGGAACGAACACGAAATACTGAAACTACCAAAAAGGTAAAGGAAAAAGTTTTTTTTTTTTCTTTTTTAATAATACAGAACAAAATATAGAAAACAATTATTTTAAATGTAGCCATAGCATATATTGATTATTTAAATAACGGTTCTGAATCAGTCTATAGTTCAGATATCTTAGGTAAATGCGATAAAGAACTATTCTGTATCACCATTAAAAGTTCATTTCCAACTGCTACTTCACCAAAGTGATAAAACCCCAAATACTACAAATTAATAACAATGACGCCGCTGTTTTATAATCCCGAGTGAATTGGCTATGAACAGTTCCATTGCTAGGTGAGGAAAACACTAATCGGGGAATGAGAGCATCATTATTTATTGAAAAGTTTTTACTTCTCGTTTGGAACGTGTCAAATTAGATTCCACCTCTATCTGAAAACAAAGCTCAACACAATGTGTGTGAAGATTACTTGATCATATAAGTGGTTACGACGGCTGATACAATACTAAAGTCCTTTCGATGTTACTTGGAAAGGAGAATTTTTGCTTGGCTTTTAATTCTAAATGAAAATAAGTTGTGAATGACCATATTTTTATCAGAAACCATTTGCCGTTTCAGGTAAATTTGCACAGCACTCGACATTTATTGTAGTTTCCTTTGGTAGAAAAATCCATCAGAATTACTCCTCTGGCGTCCCAAAATACAGTGGGTATCTCTTTGCAAGACAAGGATAGCGTCTTCAACTTCTTGGGCCTCAGGGAACCAGGTCCTACCCACTGTCGACTTTGAGTTTTGTTTCTGGCTCATAGCAATGGACCCAGGTCTCAAGGTTCTAGGGAGGTGGTTCTGATGTTGGTGTTTTATATGGCTACTCGCTGCAGGGGCTTTTCCGTGTTTTGTCCTGTTCGTTGACTTACTGCAGTGCTTAGTGGATCCTTTCTACATTGTGATCACATTGTTGGGGAAGATGGAGCTAGTTGCTTTGCGTTTCTTTGGTCTATGGCTTGTACACTGTTTATTTTGGTTTGTTTGCTCTTCCTCTTTGTGTCATTGGTAGTCTATGATCTATTATTGTGATATATGAGCTTGTATATATTCTATACTAGTTCTCATCTATAGTTACAAGACGCAAAAGAAAATTATTTCCCTTCGACCTGAACCGTTCTCAAAAATCCGCCGCTTACTGGTGCTCTAGTTACCACTTGCTAATCGGTAAGGGATTTGGGGACCCAATGGCCCAATGGGCTTGACAGCTTGAGCGTAACTAAACACACTGGTAATAGTAAGCGCGCATGCTAAAACGCAAAAGAAGGGTAAAACTATTCGGACGCTACTGCAAAAGAAGAAAATGGCGGAACAGGATGTACATGTGCAGGTTTGTTGTTGTTTTTAGCTTTCTTGCTATGGTTACTAATCGTTACAATCGTACAGATGATAACATTAGCTTTACGGAACCCACAAATGATTTACAAATTTACCTGAGATGGCCCGATTTCGAACATGATACCCAGCAAAGCCTATTTCATGTCATAATGCAAGAACTCAACCACGAAATTTCATTATGTGGCATGAAATACTGTTCCTCTTCCTTTTGGTGCCTTGCATGGGCTGCGTCTCGTGACTGTTATGGTGTGGATGTAATGTGATGGTAGGACATAAAACACACACGCACGCACGCGCGTGCCTATAATTGAAAACCGAATAAACTACTGTGCCTCACCTATTCTGTCATGGTTAGACTATATACCACATGAAAACTCGGTACCACATTATTTTGGCTGTGTTGCTTTAGTATCAGCATTTCGAAAGTCATTAATTATTCTAAAATATATTCGGCTCAGTTGTCATTTAGTATACAGTGTAACCATAACAGAACAGCTGTAGGCACAGTAGTTAAGTCGGTTTTCAATTACACACACGTGCTTGCGTATGTGCGTATGTGTTTTACGTCCTACCATCAGCTGGAAAACCCCGGGATCTAAAACACGCCGTCTGGTTTACAAGGTGAGTAGGTTATCACTTCACCGTAACTTCCAATTCAATGGCTATTAGTTTTCTTGTACATTGCCTTTGAAATTTTCGTATTTAGACTATATACCATACGACAACTGAGCACCACATTATTTTGATGTGTTGCCTTAGTATCAGCATTCGAAAGCCATTGATTATTCTTATATAATTACTTTGGCGGCAAGATCAGTACCCACACAATGCGTAACAAAGAGATTGGCGCGAGTTTACGTGCGGCTTAGACATTCTTTTACCACCGGTGAGCCTTTATCATAAGTTCAGATGCAATTCTTTATAAAAAAAAAAGTGATTTTCAATTGTTCCGAAATGTAATAAATGAAGGTCGTATCTTAACCTCTGCGGACTAGTTAATTAAACTGTAAAGCAGTTTCAAACCACGCAAAGGTTGTCAAACCCTTCACAAAGAGCTAAACTTAAGAGTGTTACGGCGAATGATGATATTTTTCGTGCTTTAGCAAAACTTTTGCGTGCTTTAGCAACGGCGTTATATCCAGTTCTTTAACCAGAGGAGTTGATATTGACAACGAAAGTAGCGTTTCACACTCGGGGGCCTTTCAATTTCATTTTTACTTAAATCGTATTCTTAGTTGTCCGATTTATCATGTGAACGTTTATAAACAGCAAACAAGTGCATGGTATCTTTGAAGAACAGCATTTCATGCAAAATAATGTGACTTCGTGGTTGGGTTCCAGCATTGCGACTCGAAATAGGCTTTGCTGGGTATAATTTCGAAATCAGACCATCGCAGGTAAATTCATTGTAAATAATTAGTGGGTTCCGTAAAGCTAACGTCAGCAGCTGTAATAAATAGTAACCATAGCTTGAAATCTAAAAACAATAACACACCTGCACATGTATGTACTGTTCCGCCATTTTCTTCTTTAGCCGTAGCGTCCGAAAAGCTTTACCCTGATCGTTTGAAAAAAGATTGTCGATAATTACAATAAAGATAGGGTATAAGATGAATGTTATGCGGCAAACTGCATGCGTGTTTTTAATCCAATTATGCTTGATAACTTTGCTTCATTCTTTGATCGCACGACGCTGAATTGGGCATCAGACTTACTGACGGCTTATTCCTCAGTTGGCGCCTGATTATTATGTCTGTGATCGAGCCCAGTGTGGTCGCATGACTATTGTTGTCTGGTTGGGCCCAGCGTGGTCCATCCTTGTTCTGATTTCAGATTGCCACTGAGCCATTTACTTTGTTTCATTGCAGTTTTGTGACAATTTGTTTCACTGATGAGGTAGAGGACCCAACGCGGATCGAACACAGTGTAATTTTGAGCTGCATCAGAATTAAGGGCGCAGTTCTGATCGTGTAAACGAGTTTAAGTCCCCCAGTAGTTGCTTCCAATGCGGTTTTTCTGTTGCAGTTCTTCATTCTTTGTATTTCGGTTATTGCATCTGTGTCGTTATGTCTTGCCATTGTTTGTTCCCAGGGGCAGATTCAGAGAAGGTTCAGTGTATGTGTGTGTGTGAGAGAGAGATAGAGAGAGAGAGAGAGAGAGAGAGAGAGAGAGAGGAGGGGTAGTCAGTCGAACCCCCTTTCACACAAAATTTCAATTTCATGGGAAATTTGGGTTAAATTTGGGATATTGTATATACCCTAAATATTCACACCCCTTACTCTTTACCTTATACTTCTCTTCAACAAGTCCATTTAACTACCTGTTAATAATGTGGGAAAAATTGCTGTATGAGTGACAAACAGTGCAGACCCTGGTCAGACGCCGCGTTCTGCAGCGTCTGATCTGGGTCCACACTGTTTGCACATGCCTGTCCTTCCGAATACTTAGGGTAAGAACGGATATTTTGATGAAATCGAAACCCCTCAGAAATCATCCTAGATCCGCTCCTGGTTCCTAATCTCTTCGTCTTTTGGTGTCTCTGGAAGGCTGTACTTCCTGATTGAGTTCTTTCCTGGCTAACTTCAATTATAGTTTTGCTTCTCCCACAGCGGCTCAGTTTCATGGCGACAGAAATGAGTTCAGAATATTAATTGTTTTCTACAAAAATATAACCGAGTAAACTCGCCAATATGAATCTTGACGTAAAATAGTGCTAGTCAAAGTTTGGTTTGCAGTGTAATCCAATTACACACTTCTCAGCCGGGAGGAAAAAGCGAATGAATTAGTCATGAAAATGGTCTACATTCAATTAGAAAACAATTAGGGCTGTTGAAGCTGTAACGTTAAGAAATGGTTTAGATGTCTTGGAAAGAACAATCACTTGAACTTTCTGTGTGTTTAAGTCTTGGGCTAACAAATAGGCAGTGTGCTATTGATACGGGCCCGTGTTCCTCGCCTATATACTAGGCTAGAGATACGGACCCGTACTACTAGCCAAAACGGGGTGGTTTGGCTAGGAGTAAGGCATTTTTAGAACTACGGAAAAGTTAAATACGAATGTGTCGTGTATCTTACGTCACCAGGGCATCCAACTGATATTGGCTTACAGTTGGGCAGATCGACTTGCTATCCTTGTAGCAGGTAAGGGTAGAGAGGGGGAATGTTTTTATTTCTTCTGTTTCTTTACTTTCGTTTATGTTCCTCTTTCTTACATGTTTCTCTCTTTCATCTCCTCTACTATCTCTAAATTCTATCCTCCGGGGGTGGGGGGGGGGGGGGGGGAGGGGATGTGGTGGGTGGGGGGGGGGAGGGGATGTGGTGGTGGTGGGGGTAACTTCCTATATATGGCATAGTGCGGATGTCCGTGCCGAATGGCCCCCTTTTTCAGCGCTGCCAGGTATATGATTGGCCCCCTTTTTTTCAACAAAAAGTATATGAATGACCCCATTTTTCTGGATTCCTATGTGAAAGGCCCCATTTTTCTGACATCCTGGTATATGCACATATTTTTCGCTCAGAGATTTTTCAAGGCTGCTTTTTCTCTTGGTATTCAATGAATTGACTGTAATATTTGCCTAACAACCAGCAATAAATGGGTACAAAAACCAAAGGTCAGTATATGAATAGGTCAACATTTTGGATGATCAAGTATATGATTGGGTCCTTTTAAAGGCCAGGTATATGAATGGGGTAGGTTTTGAAATACTGGCTCGCACACCCGTACCACAATTACCCCTTAGTTACTCCGCCCCCCCCTCCTCCCCCCCCCCCCCAGCAAACACACACACACGAGATTCTATCTCTTCTTCCTTTCTCTGGGAGACGGCAAAAATGATCCACAAGGGTTGACGTGTCGTTAAACCCCAACACAATCAAAATCTAATTCCGGACGGCCAGCCTACCCAGTGTGGCTAGAAGTCTGGTTCCGGACAGCTAGCAACTTCCTTAATTTTAATAGTTTTATTTCAGTTTTAATAGTTTTTATATACTTCTTCAGTTGTTTAACATGATTTTTGACTTTGTATTAGGTTTTTATATATGTTTCTAGTCCTACTTATTAGGTTTTGATTTATGTTTCTAGACCTGTTACATTAAACATGATATTAAATGAATGAGAGCATTAAAACAAAAGTAACTTGATATTTACTTCTTCAACTTCCATGCATAATATCACATCGGATAGGCGACAGTCGTTAATCGTTTTGGATTGCCAAAAATCGTTTTTGGCAGTCGAAAACGATTTCTTATTGAATTTATCCACATTTGTCTACAAAAACACACCTATTCAAATATATTGAAAATTTCACCACCAAAAACTGAGTTTTCAGATCAAAATTCTGATATTTTTCATATTTTTGCCCAAAACATAGATTGTGGGTACTCGCTAGAACCGCCTCACCGAGGCGGTTCTAACGAGCACCCACAATCTTTGTATTTGAGCAGAAACAAGAAAAATAATTTATACCCCTGTAAACCCCAATTTTACTGTATATAAGTGGGGTTTAAGGGGGTCAAAATTATAAAGGTATGTTTTAGTGATGTTGACTATATTTTTCTTTCGCGATTGTCGCCTAGCCAGGGTGAATATCCCCGTTTGACCACACCAAGCTTTAAAATGAATACACTACAGGTTGATGAAGATATCCAGAAATACCATCGTTGGACACTCGCCTTGTTCACAGAAAAACGCAGTACATTATCTACCAGTTATTGAATTTATACTGAGAACTTAAAGTACCGTATTCCTTGTCATAACCTGCTTATCGGTATTGACCCGTATCTCTAGCCTATACGGTTAGGCATACGGACCCATTATACGGAATAATGAGCCATCTCATCTGGATCTATACTGTTTGCCAGTCTGTTTTTGATTTCGACTGAGACTCCTATATGTGTATGTGCCCTAAATTCATAGATGGATGAACCCACTCGAGGAACTTAAGGGTGAAAGGGCTAAAGAAATCTTGGAATGCTGTACACTACATACTTTCAACCATATTCAGCAGCTCTGCTAGAATAAATAATTTAGTTCTGATGTCTGTGTTGAAGTAGGGACAACAACATAAGTTTTGTATCCAAGTGTTTGTTTTCAACATGAGGAGAGTTCGTAACCATGGTTTGTTTGTGTTGAGGTTTTACGGCCCAGTCAACCCAATGGGGTCATGTCGAGCGCGGTCAGTTTACCTAACCACACGTTTACTGGGCAGGCTCAGTCCTCTAAGCGGTTAACCAGTACTGTGCACATTCTTTCGCCAGAAACTGACAACTGCCCTTCTTGAATCAGCGGAAGGGAGAGAATGACCGTAGAAAATATTTCATGATCAATCTCCACGAAAGAATGTTGCCGACCTCGGCGGGGGTTGAACCCGCGACCTCCTGGTCTCCAGTCGGACGGCGCATCCAACTGAGCCACCGAGGCCGGCTCTCGTAACCATGGTTTCGTCACTGTTATTTGAAAGCATTTTAGGACGTGAGAAAATAAGCCTTCGGACATTGGTGTTCAGTGTAGACTCAGCTCAAGCTGATCCGTCTTCACTGGGTGCCCACATCTGGATACTTCTTCATAAATTTACATATTTCTGGGGTTAAACAGAAAACAGGTGTGTAGGTTTGTGAACAAGTATTGAGTATCCAAGGCGATACAATTATGGAAATAAATGAGCCCCAGCATATAAAAAGGTACCTTCGGACATATGCACCCAACAAAGGTCAGCTGCGAATCCATAGTCTGATCAGTCTTCACTAGGCGCTCTGTGGATAGTCAAGGATCCATGCTTTCTTCAGACAGACAGCGAAGATTCTGATCAGACAGACTCACAACAAACATTACACACAATATCAAGACCCTAGCTCTTAACCCTAAACTGCCAATCACAACAATTGTCGTCTGCTTTGTCATCTGCTTGTAATTTAAAAAGTCATTTTTGCAAAAACAGTGTGGACCCAGATCAGACTGCTCCTTTAGCAGCAGTCTGATCAGGGTCCATACTGTTTGTCTGTATGCAAAAATAGGTTTGAAAAGTTTGCAAGAATATTAAGCAGACATGAACACACATTTTCAGATGCAGGTTTTCTTGGCGCTTTGAGGGTTAAACATTTCCAATCAAAGCACTGACAGCACTGGTGGGTCGATTGTCTCTGAGTGTGGGCTGGGAAAATGATTCTGAACAGGGACTTAAGACTTGTTTCATTTAACCTTTAACTTCCTGTAATTTATGCAAACAAGGCAGACCCTGATCAGACGCCGCATTCAGTCCAGATTTTACAGATAACCCTCTATCAACAGCATTCTGATGTCCCAGCGAAGAATAGCGCGGTTACAAATAACCGTTACCTGCGCAGTTTGATTACATTGGTCAACGATAATCACGTGCACGACTACTTTAAGGAAATTTTGGTGTTTGTATACTTTGGCTCGATTGTAAACAATCAACCCAAAAATGTTGGCAACAAGATGTATTCAATCGAGAAATGCTAAGGGATAGATCCCTAGTAGTTTTTAAACTCTACATCTGCTTCTTCCCAAAGATTTCTCCCCATATTGCATGGCTCACATAAACATGTCACTCAAATGAAACAATTAATTCTACAGCTGATAGAAATGTGCAAAACACTGAACAACTCTGACATGTTTTGTTGAAAAAAAAGAAAGCAAGAAGAAACGTTAGTGTATTTGGTTCTGAATTTAAAAATATGTGATGATACCAAGGAAATGCCACAATCATGAAGCACAGCCCTCATGAGGCACCAAAAGAAGGAGAGATAAAACTGCAAGCCATGCACCATGCCCCGCCACACAGGGACATATTCCCTATGCACTTCTGTAGTATAAGGGCTGAAAACAATCTAAGTTAAACATGAAGAGAAGCAATAAACAGTTATTTCATAACTCAAAAAAAAAAAAAAAAACACCAAAAAGTCTAAGTTAAAAATGCAATAAAAAGGGATAAAAAATAATTTCAGGATTCTGAAAAAAACAATGTGCATATCTTCAGACCATCCTAAAAGCTTGTGTAAAGTTTCAAAAGGATCGGCCTGAAAATGTAGGAGGAGTTGCGCGTACAAGGTACATACTCCCTATACATTTCTGTAGTATTAGGGCTCGAAAAAAGTCTTAAGTTAAAAATGAAAAAAATGTGATAAAAAATAATTTCAGGATTCTGGAAAAACAATATGCATATCTTCAGACCATCCTAAAAGCGCCTGTAAAGTTTGAAAAGGATTGGCCTAAAACTGTAGGAGGAGTTGCGGGCAGAAGGTACATACTCCCTATACATTTCTGTAGTATTAGGGCTCGAAAAAAGTCTAAGTTAAAAATGAAAAAAATGTGATAAAAAATAATTTCAGGATTCTGAAAAAACAATATGCATATCTTCAGACCATCCTAAAAGCGCCTGTAAAGTTTGAAAAGGATTGGCCTAAAACTGCAGGAGGAGTTGCGGGCAGAAGGTACATACTCCCTATACATTTCTGTAGTATTAGGGCTCGAAAAAAGTCTAAGTTAAAAATGAAAAAAAATGTGATAAAAAATAATTTCAGGATTCTGAAAAAACAATATGCATATCTTCAGACCATCCTATAAGCGCCTGTAAAGTTTGAAAAGGATTGGCCTAAAACTGTAGGAGTTGCTGGCAGACGAATGGTGGGGGCGCTGACAGATGGACGGACGGACAGACAGATGGATGGACGGACACTCAAAATTTCAGAGGGTATAACATATTACCCCGCCACTTTTTTGGTGGCGGGGCATAATGAGGAACAAATAAGGACAACACAAACGCCACATATGAAACCACAGATGAACTAACAAAGGAGAACTACAACAGAAGATCCGCCTTGGAACAGTCAGTAGAAAAACTACTGGGGCGCTTAAACCAGTTTTATTCGCAGGAAACCTCGCCATTAAATTACAAATATATGTTTTGTCCGCATAAAGGTCCTCTACCTCATCTGTGAACTGGTTAGTTGGGTTGGAGTTTAACGACCCAGTCAACACTATTAAGGTCATATCGACCCGGTCAGTTTACCTAACCACACTTTTGCCGGGTAGGCTTAGTCCTTTAACCCATTATAGTCTGGAGATCCCTAAAAGGATATTTGACAAACAGTGCAGACCCAGATCAGACGCCGCAGAACGCGGCATCTGATCAGGTTCTCCACTGTTTGCAAATAGTTCAATCAATTTTCTCTAAGAATATCTAAATCATATAGCCTGCAATTCGAATCTTCAAATACATAGTGTGGGGGAGTTCATTCAGTCTACAATGAGTTAAGTGGTTAACCAGTACTTATGCACACTCTTTCGCCAGAAACTGACAACTGCCCTTCATGATCCACATCTGTGAAACATCACATATAATCAACAAGAGGCCCATGGGCCACAACGCTCACCTGAGTCAGCTGTTGTAAGTTAATCAGGTCATTAACTCATCATTTCCTATCAGCCTGTCAAGTTCAAGACAATGGCTTAAACAGTTTTTGAGATATCTTGCTCACAAGGTTAAAATCTGAAATTTTCAAAGGGCCATAAGTCAAAAAAAAAAAAAATCAGATTTTTTTTCAGAAGTTAATTGGGTCATCTACTTATCTCCTATTAGCACATTAAGTATCAATACAATAGCTCAAATAGTTGCTTACAAGATTTCATTACAGGGCATAACTAAAAAAGATAGCTTGTGGAAGTGATGGTGTCGTGGCCTGAGATATATCAATTAAAGGCAACCATTTTGTTTGGTTGTTATGGCAAAACTTTAAAGTAGGAAATTTGTGAAATACCAACAGGTAAGGAAGACCATATGAAGCACCAGCAGGGAAAGAAGACCATGTGATGTGCCCACAGGAAAAGAATGTGAAGCACCAGCAGGGAAAGAAGACCCTGCAGAGCTTGCTTCTTGTCAATTTTTAGCTCTGGTGGCCATTTTCTTCAACCTAGTGGAACCATTTTATCAATTTTGTTAAAAAGACATAAGAGAAACATATCTGTGGAATTATTTTGAAATCGAGTATTGGCCTTGACGGAGATGTCCTTTGAAGGTTTTTTTTTTCTATTTTTAAGCTCTGGCAACCATTTTGTTCAGCAGAGCAGAACCATTTTAGCAATTTTGTAAAGGGGCATATGAGGAACATTGATGTGAAGTTATTTTGAAATCGGGCCACTGGCCACGGACATGTTTAAAGGTTATTTTCTATTTTTAGCTCTGGTGACCATTTTAGTATAGGGCCATGAGGAATACTTCTGTGAAATTACTTTGAAATCGGGACACTGGCTGCAGAGGAGATGTCTTTTAAACTTTCTTCTATTTTTAGGTCTGACAGCCATTTTATTCTGCCAAGCGGAACCATTTTAGCAATTTTGGTACAGGTCCATTGGAGGAACACTTCTGTGCAAATATTTTGAAATCGGGCCATTGGCCAAAGACGAGATGTCGTTTGAAGATTTTCTATTTTTTAGCTCTGGTGGCCATCTTGTTCAATGGAGCAGAACCATTGCGGCTATCTTGGATTTCCAATCGATACAAATTTAGCTTGTTTCAATAAAGAAGTCATCCTGTTGCTACACAGCAAGTTTCGGCTCAAAGCTTTGGGAAGTAATGTCGAAAATTGATTTTCAAGATGGCGGCTGTGGCGGCTGTGCCAGCCATCTTGGATTTTCTATTGGCTCATTTAGCTATTTTGTGTCTACTAAGTGCCCTAATGCTCATCTTCAAGTTTCAATTCAACTGGATTATAGAGGAGATGTCCAAAATATGAATTCTCAACATTATTCCCATATAAATGTATAGGGCCCATACAAATGCATGGGGAAGCAAATTTGATCTTGCCGTAAAAAGGTCAAACCTCAACGTAGGACCATCATTTTAGCAATTTTGGTAGACCGCCTGTCCCCGATGATTTGTGCAAAAATAAGAAGGCCCCAGGGCTTATTTGGTTCTGGAGAAGAAGCTCTTTAAAGGTTTTTACCATATATGGGCATGGCAGCCATCTTGGTCAATGGACCACAACCATTTTAGCAAATCTTTCATTCCCCTGTCCCAAGGAGACTTCACATGAAATTTGAGCAACACTAGCCAGAGGCTTCAGAGGAGAAGTCATATGGAATTATCAACTTTTTTTCCACACAAATGTATGGGACCCATACAAATGTATATGGAAGCAAACTTGACCTCGCCATAAAAAGGTCAAACATCAATGTATGACCATCATTTTAGCAACTTTGGTAGACCTCCCGTCCCCAATAATTTGCGCAAAGATTCAGCCCCAAAGCATCCTCTGTTCTTGAGAATTAGATTTTTGAAGGTTTTTACCATATATGGGCATGGCGGCCATCTTGGTCAATGGACCGCGACCATTTTAGCATTCTTTCTTTCCCTTGTCGCAAGGAGGCTCCACATGAAATTTGAGCATCATTGGTCCAGAGGCTTCAGAGAAGTTGTTTGAAATTTCTTAACATTTTTCCCATACAAATATATGGCGCCCATACAAATGCATAGGAAAGCAAACTTGATCTCACCATAAAAAGGTCAAATGTCAATGTACGACCATTATTTTAGCAACTTTGGTAGACCTCTCGTCCCCGATGATTTGCCCCAAGGCATCCTCGGTTCTGGAGAAGATTTTTGAAGGTTTATACCATATATGGGCATGGCGGCCATCTTGGTCAATGGACCGCGACCATTTTAGCAATCTTTCGTTCCCCCAACCTAAGGAGGCTCCATATGAAATTTGAGCAAAATTGGCTCAGCGAGTGCTGCAGGGGAGGTCTTTTGAAAATGTTAACGGATGGACGCATGGATGGATGATGGACAAAAAGTGATCACTATAGCTCATCCGGAGCATAGCTCAGGAGAGCTAAAAGCACTGTGATGAAACAAAGCAAAGGACTCAATGGCGATCTGAAGCCAGAAGACAAGAAAACCACAAACAGGACCATGATGATTCAAAAACTTATTTATAAACAAAGTTTATTTCCTTTTCAAGCTTTTATAAAGGATAAAAGAAACAAAACTCATAAAAAAGTATCTTTATTCTCATAAAAATTTCAAGTAAATTTTCAGCTGACAACAAGTGATGTCAGCATTGTTTCAAAACTGATGAGGAGCATTGATAGTACTATATATTAAACTGTATGCATGCACCTCAAAGACAGAGCACTCTGGCTAGAATGAATACACATCTTTGAGGGAGAGCACTCTAATCTGAATCTTTTTTTGCTTCCCTTATCAAAGGACCAGCAGAAAAATGTTTGCTTCTCAAGTAAACAAATCCCTTCTTAACCTTTACCACTCCCTGGGCTAATTCAGCAGATGAGAAATTTATGATATTTTCCTTACTTTTTTCCCAGAAAATAGGCTTTCACATTTTTCTGGAAATTGAGGAGACAATTTCCAGGAAATGCTCAGGTCTATGTTCTAGGAGAAAGAGGAAATATATGTCAAAATCTTAACTCCTTACTATGTTTGTCCTACAGTTTGGACAAGTCCATTTTTCTCATTGTTGATGTGTGTAAAAACTGCTAGATGTGTGGCAAACAGTATAGACCCTGACCAGATCCTGCATTCTATGGCATCTGATCTGGGTGACACTGTTTACTCAAACTTGTTTGTATGAATAGTCTGGGTTACTGTGGTAATAATGCTCTTTCTGAACATAGTTCCAGATAAAGTCATGAGTTAGGATATTGTTTACTTATTTTTGCAAATTAACATATTTTGTGGGTATTATGGAAATTGCCCACTACCCAAAAACCCTAAAAAAGTCTCACTTGCAGATGTATTCATTCACCTTAATTCATAAGTGGAACTACTACACACACAAAAGGTAAACACCAAAACACTTATATGCTAAGGTACTTTTACACATAAATTAAAATAAGATGATTTTTTTTTTTCTTATTTCTCCTAAAAAATTTTATCATTGGTATTCAGTGGAATCAACCAGCTGAGCCAATCCTGATAAGTACCCGTAACATCTTTTCAACATATGCTGGGGGTAATCACTGGAATAGCCTCAGAGAAGCAATTATAACAAGAATGGTTATGCTAAATGTCCTAAAAATTTCCAATACTTTATTCCATACAATTTTGGCCCAAAATTTTCTTTTTATGCAGTGTTTCTTAGAGTACTAAGTGGCATGGCAAACAATGTAGACCCTGAATCAGATTGCTCTTTCAGGAGCAGTCTAATCTAGGTCTACACTGTTTGCATATGCCATTTTGTCAGAAACTTTGGTGTTTGAAATTTTAGGATATTTATCGTAACAAACATTTTTGTGGAATAATAAGAAAAACATATGGATAAACCCTTATCTAAAGCTATTTTCATACCTAACATCGCTCACATAATAGCTTAAGGATATACCTTTATAGATATGCCATCAATTTTACAAGGGAAATAATTTTTGTGACTTCCTGTCAGGAGTAAATACTTTCCTTTGAAAGCAGACATTTTTTCAGAAAGGAGGCAAAACATTTCTGTCATTGAAAGTATATCCATTCACCGTAAAATGAACGAACGCAGTCTTGGCTAGCATAGAAGGTTTATGCCTTCTTGATGCATGTCCACCAAACTCAGACGCTGTTGAACTTGTCCACTATCAAGAGACATATCAGTCCAGCTGATCTCCAATACATCGACTGGACATTATTTAGCCCAGATTTGCATAGTGAAGACAAAGAATTTCTTCCACTGCTATTTACAATATCTGTCTGCCTTCATTTTTTCTCTCCTGAAAAGAGAATATGTATGTTTATTCAAAAACTTTGTTGATAAGACTTCGTTAGTTTCAATGGGATGTTTTATAAATAGTTGAACCTCAATGGCTCAAACACCTTTGAGACCATGGAGATATGTTCTAGATATGAGTAGTTTGAGCCACTGAGGGTTAATCATAGCACTAGGTTAGGAGAAATATGTCCCTAAATATTTGTTTTCTTGAGCTGTTGGAAGAATTTCCTGGGGGCTCATAAACAAGTTTGAATTAGTCAATGCAAACAAGTCTCGGTGTTCGAGTCATTGAGATTTTACTGTAATAACTTTGGTACTAAGTTACCTCAATACCACTAACATTTTGCAGTTGATAAAGGGGACTGAATACACTTGGTAGAGTTTCAGCCATTTTTTACAAGGGACACCAGTTCTGTGATTTCCTGTTTGCTTTTCTGAACACCAATCCCTTTCTGAAAAGGAGTCTGCTCTAAAAGGAAATAATTTGTTCCAAAGGGGAGCAAAATCTTTCCTTTTAGAGCAAACCAACCCCCTTTTCAGAAATTGGGAGCAAATTCTTTCATTTCAGAGTAGATACAAAAAAGTTTCCTTTTAGAGCAGACCCAAATATTTTCCTTTTGCAGTAGACCACCTCTGTAGAACTTGGGGAGTAAATTCGTTTCTTTTAGAGCGAAAAACAATTAAGACAAAGTTGCCACCCCTGATATTGTATCCATTCCTCATAAAATAAACGTTTCTGTGTGAAAGCTAACCATTTAATCTGGGCTGCGGAAATACTATGCCTGACTTGTCCAACATTCCATTGCCTTGAGGACAAGTAAGAAATTTCAATTATCTTGTTCTGGGACAAGGACTTCATAGCTCTAGCTAAGAAGCATATTCAGATTATGAGATATATATTTTTCTATAATCTCAAAGAAAACAAGTTGTGGGTACTCATTAGAAGTGCTTCACCAAGGCACTTCTAATGAGTACCCACAACATGTTTTCTTCGAAAATATGAAAGCCATCAATTTTCAGGCAAGTAAATCTTGGCTGGACAAGTGGATTTTGACCATTTACTTGTCTGTGGACAAGTGATAAAATTTGATAATTCCACAATCCCAACTTAATTATGCTGATGCAATGGAGTTAATAAGTGGATTACAGTTGACCCTCACTAGCAGTCGATTCTTCAGCAATAACCATCACCATATAAAACCCATATTTACATCTATGATGTCTCAATGTGCTTCTTTAATATGGGCATAGGCAGACAGCAAAGGCCCAGATCAGAGTGCACATCTGTGCACTCTGATCTGGGCCTTTGCTGTCTGCTGACAGAATCATTGAATATAGGGATCAAACATGTTTTTTCATGCATTAACTTTCGCCAGGTCCCATGGGAGGTGTTGAAAACCGAGGCCAAAGGGACCTGGCGAATGTTAATGCATTGAAAAACCATGTTTGATCGCTATTATTGCATAAAAACTGAAAAGATTTGCTATATTTTGCGTTATTTCTTGCACTATTGTGTTTCGCCTTTTCATGGATGTCTCGCGAACGTAATTTACACTGACTATGCTCGTTCTAGGGCCAGGCAGTACACATCTCATGATGGCAGCAAATCTGTGGCCCTGATATGATCATATTGAAAGTTGCACAGCCATGCATTAACAGTGCGTGAATTGCCTTGTTAATACACGACTTTTTGCCGGTAAATGCACGGCTGTTAATAACATGCGGCACTGCTTTTTATGCAATAATACTACAGAATGTATGTATGTAAAGTGAAGGCTGGGAATGTACTTCGTGCATGTGCAGGATGATCTGCATCTGCACATTTTGCATATGTTCAACGACACATTTGCTTAATGTAGCCCATATTTAACTCTTAAAGCGCCAATCACAACTATTGTCGTCTGCTTTCTCATCTGCTTGTGATTTTTTTGCAAACAGTGTGGACCTTTAGGAGCAGTCTGATCAGGGTCCACACTGTTTGCCTGTATGCAAAAATAGGTTTGAAAAGTCTGCAAGAATATTCAGCAGCCGACATAAACAGACGACATTTTCAGATGCAGTTTTTCTTGGTGCTTTAAGGGTTAAGTTACCTGTATACAACAGGTACATCTCTACAGCAGCCAATTTTATCCCTTCTCAAAGGTGGCTGTTGTAGAAAGGATACAGTTTATTTCTCTTAACCCATTTATGCCGAGTGGACTCTTCTGCCTTAACTCTTTAGACTGGTCCATTTTCAATAGAAGAGATGTCTGGTTAATCTTTATTATTACCATGGGTTTTATAGAAATTCCTGTACTTAATGCAAACAGTGTAGACCCTGATTAGATGTGGCATCTGATCTCGGTCTTCATTGTTTGTCAATGTCCCTTTTATGGGATGCATAGCATAAACGGGTTAATTAAACAATCTAGGCAATGGCAACTACCAAGTTTGCATCTACCGTTGCAAAAGTGTTAATATTCCTTACTAGATTAGTTAAGGGAGATAATCCATTTATGCACCCATTATCAAGTTAAAACTGTGTTAAATTATCATTTTTCGTTTCATGCCTGGCGTCCAACAAAAGGAACAGTGGCAAACAGTATAGACCCAAATCAGATGCCACAGAATGCAGCATTTGATCAGAGTCTACATTGTTTGCATTAAATATGGTAATTTCTGGAAAACATGCTGCCAATAAAAAGTAACCAGACACCCCTTCTTTTGAAAAAGGACCAGTCCAAAGAACTGAGGTAAAAGATTCCACTCGGCATAAAAAATTTAAAGAAAGCTAATATTAAACTCTTTCAAAACTGGTTACTTCCCATCCAGATCTATGTGATTCACAAAACATTCTATGAGACGAAAAATATTAAGATTGATTCAAAAAGATCTACTACCTCTCAGTGCAATTTTTTTGTCAGCATTTGCATTGCATATTGCACTAAAATTGCAATGCATGCTTTGAAATTACACTGCCTTCTTTAAAATATATTGCACAAATATTAAAAGCAGAAAATGAGGCCAGATGTATTCAAGTAAAATAAGTATGAAAACAGTATTGATATTTTTCTTATTCCTCTGAAGAAACATACCCTGTGGATACTCATTGGAAGGGTCTCGCCAAAGTGCTTCTAATGAGACTGCAAAATATGTTTCTGTGCAAAATTAAGAAACTACCTTATCTAGAGTTATGCAATGCATTTGTTTAGTTAAGTTTCACTTTTCATTCTTTGCATACACAATGCTTCACAGCTCAAAATCAACCATAATACTGGGATAGAACTTTTGAGGTCTTTCTCAATCAAGTGGAGTCTAACTGGCATCCACGATATAGGAGCTGTGCCATGGGAAAAAAGCTGTTACAGCATATGCGAACAGCAAGGGTTCAAGCAAGTCTGTGAATCCACAGCTACTTTTTGCTCACATAAGTGGCTGGCCAAGGGGACACTTCAGCCAAAGAACTACAGTCGACTCTCGTTACCTCGACCTCGCTTATCTCGAATAACCGCTAATCTCGAAGTGAAAATCTTGTCCCTGTTTAAACACGAGAATCTAACAACAGGTAAAAAATATTGTGGAAAAGAGGAGAAATTGCTCAATATTTTCAATATATCTCCAACTTCAGGAGTAAAATTACATATACATTTGTAAAATGTGGTTGTTGGATTTATTTTTCCTTATTCTGCAAACCTAATATGTCGAAGTACGGATATCTCGAAGTATTTTAGAGAGTCCCTTGGAATTCGAGATAACGAGAGTAGACTGTAGATACATGGCCTCGCTTAACTGTCAGACATGCACGCTGGAAAGTTGATTCAATAGAAAGTACAAAGGGTCTTTTCTCATGATAAGGCTCATACAGTTTTGTAAATAAATAAACAGTATTCAAGACTCTCATCTTATACATAAGTTGGGTAAGGGTGGGTTGGAGTTTAATAGTCAACACTATTAAGTCATGTCGAGCCGGTGAGTTTACCTAACCAAACTTTTTCCTGGGCAGGCTTGGTCCTCTGAGCAGTTAACCAGTATTTGTGCACATTCTTTCACCAGAGACTGACAACTGCACTTCTTGAATCAGCAGAAGGGAGAGAATGGCTGTAGAAAATATTTCATGATCAATCTCCATGAAAGAATGTTGTCGGGCCTGGTAGGGATCAAATCTGTTACCTGATCACAAGTTTGACTTGCATCAGACGAGCCATCGAGACCGGCTTTATCCATGGCCTTGAATTATTTCAAGCACTTCAATTTACAGTGTTCAACAAAACCCAGAACAGCCTATGACAAGGTCTTACTACCATATTTACCAACAAGAGCTCCGCAAGTGGAGGCATCATATGCCCGTGGCAAGTAATAAGATGTACCACATATACTGACTCCTGTACAATTTAGTGCTCCAGATGTAAACTGTAAGTGGAGTTAGCTGGAAACCAAACAATAATCAAATTTTTCAAAGGGGCATAACTCCGCTAATATTTGGTGGACTGTAACCTCGAAATAATATGCACTGCTCCACATCATGGTGTAACTGTTTACAAAGTTTCAGCTTGATTGGATGTAAACTATAGGAGTAGTTAGCCGGAAATGAAAAGTTTACAGAAATTTTCAAAGGGGCATAACTCTGCTAATATTTGGTGTACTGTAACCTCGAAATACTATGCACTGCTCCACATCATGGTCTAACAATTATTCAAGTTTCAGCTTGATCGGATGTAAACTCTAGGAGGAGTTAGCCGGAAAGAAAAGTTTACAGAAATTTTCAAAGGGGCATAACTCTGCTAATATTTGGTGTACTGTAACCTCGAAATACTATGCACTGCTCCACACCATGGTCTAACAGTTATTCAAGTTTCAGCTTGATCGGATGTAAACTCAAGGAGGAGTTAGCAGGAAATGAAAAGTTTACAGAAATTTTCAAAGGGGCATAACTCTATTAATATTTGGTGTACTGTAACCTAGTAATAATATGCACTGCTCCACATCATAGTGTAACTATTTACAAAGTTTCAGCTTGATCAGATGTAAACTATGGGAGGAGTTAGCCTGAAACGAAAAGTTTACACAATTTTCAAAGGGGCATAGCTCTGTTAAGATTTCATGGACTGTAACCTCGAAACAATATACACTGCTCCACATCATGGTCTAACTATAAATCAAGTTTCAGCTTGTTTGGATGTAAAATGTAGGAGGAGTTAGCATGAAACGAAAAGTTAACAGAAATTTTCAAAGGGGCATCATTCTGCTAATATTTGGTGGACTGTAACCTCGAATAAATATGCGCTGCTCCACATCATGGTCTAACTATAAATCAAATTTCAGCTTGATCAGATGTAAACTGTAGCAGTTAGCTGAAAATGAAAGTTTGCAGAAATTTTCAAAGGGGCATAATATTTGGTGGACTTAACCTCAAAACAATATGCACTGCTCCACATCATGGTCTAACTATAAATCAAGTTTCAGATTGATCGGATGTAAACTGTAGGAGGAGTTAGCCGGAAACGAAAAGTTTACAGGAATTTTCGAAAGGGCATAACTCTGTTAATATTTGGTGGACTTAAACCGCGAAAAAATATGCACTGCTCCACATCATGGTCTAACTATAAACCAAGTTTCAGCTTGATCGGATGTAGGAGTAAGCTGGAAATGAAAAATTGTTACGGTCAGATGGACCGACGAACGGACGCCAGACCCCATAACGTAATACAACCTGTTTTCAAACTGGTGTTTGAAATAATTTAAGACCATAATTCCACACTACCGTAATAACCCTAAGAATTGGGACAAACAGGCCTAAACATACAGTTTAGACCCTGATCTGATGTCACAGTGTGGCGTCTCATCAGGGTCTACACTGTTTGCCACTCATCCAGCCTTTTTTGAGACACATCAACAGTAAAATGGACTTATTGAAATTTTAGAATAAGTTTGTTAAGGAGTGAAGGAAGCTCAAAATTTAGGGTAAATATGGTCATACAGTATATGATCATATTTACCCCAAATATTCAGACACCTTACTATACTCATAGTTGTTAAACAATTGTAGACTGAAGAGACTCTCCCACACTATATTGGAAGTTTGTTTGTGTTGAGGTTTTACGGCCCAGTCAACCCAGTAGGGTCATGTCGAGCGTGGTCAGGTTACCTAACCACACATTTACTGGACAGGCTTAGTCCTCTATGCGGTTAACCAGTATTGTGCACATTGGCCAGAAACTGACAACTGCCCTTCTTGAATCAACGGAAGGGAGAGAATGACCATAGAAAATATTTCATGATCAATCTCCGCAAAAGAATGTTGCTGACCTCGGCGGGGGTTGAACTGGTCTCCAGTCGGACGGCGCATCCAACTGAGCCACCGAGGGTGGCATATATTGGAAGAGTCCAATTTCAAGTTTAGGTACATTTGTATTTAAGATTTAGATATTCCTAGAGGAAATTGGCTAAACTAATTGTAAACAATGGAGACCCTGATCAGACAGTGTGTTTTGTGGCTTTTGGTCTGGACCTGCACTTTTGCCAATGTCCCTTTTAGGGCTCTCCAGACTACAATGGATTAAGGAAGAGTATTTGGTTAAAAGTTAATTTGGTCATCATTAGATCAGCCCCAATGAAAAATGCAGCAGACAACATCCTGATTTTTTTTCCCCGGAGAAAATAGGCAGACAATTCACATGAAATGCCATGACTTATTTTCTCTGAAAAAAAAAAATAGAATTTTGTTTGCTTCAATTTCGCTTGATACTTTAAGAGTTAAGCATTGCAAATGGGCATTTCAGCATCAACTCTTGTCCTGCTGAACCCGGATATGCCCTGCCTTTGCAAACAGTGCAGATCCAGATAAGCTGGCTTCCAAAGAAGCCAACTGATCTGGATCTGCACTGTTTGTCATTAAGTAAGTGAATTTATATCAACAATCAGGATTAAGTATTCTGATTGGCTAATAATTAGAAATGAGAATGGCATCGTACTTTATTCAGCATGACAAGGGTTAAGCTTTAAAGCAGGGGGTAAAATACAAAACCTTATCTGGAGCACTGTTCTTCAGTAATATGTGTCCAGAAAAAACTCAGATTTATCTGCACATCCCAACAGTCTGATGTGTCTTTGCTTTCCATTCAAAGAGGCCCTTGGATGCTTGGTTATCCTCTAAATGCCCAGAAAAAACTGATCAGACTGTACTGATGTACATTTTCCTATATTGTGTCTCATTTGTACCCTGTTTTAAGTTGTTTTTTCCCCAAACCCTGGCTAGAATAATTACCTGTCAAGCATGGTTTCATGAAAAATTCCTTCTTTCTTGGCTTTTTTCAAATGAGATTTGTCCTCTTTGCTTATTCTTAACCTTCTGTCTTCAAAACTCTGAAATTTTTTGCTGCAATTTAAAAGATATTAATTAAAAAAAAAAAAAAAAAAAAAAGAACTCTTCTAGAAAGAAATCAAAATAATCAATCCATCAAAACATTTGGACAGTTCTGCCATCATCAATATTTTTGATATTTCAGTATTTTAGCAACCCTTCAATGGTATTGAAGTCTTTTCAGGATGGTGACCTGGTGTTACCATGATAAACATTCTGTGCATGTATATACAGCTCCAGATAAGGTGCTTTTTTTTCATCCGAAAAGTACCAATATTTTTTCTTATTTCTGCACAAAAACATACATTGTGGGTACTCATCAGAAGCACTTCACTGAGGCACTTCTAATGAGTATCCACAATATGTTTTTGTGCAGAAATAAGAAAATAATATGTGGATACCCACCTTTATCTGGAGCTATGAATTATATATTTGTATAGGATGAATGACCAACAGTAGTCCGGATTCATAGTACACCAGTTTTGCCCTGTGAATGTAGCTTAATAATTTTATATTATGCAGCTATTGACATAATGGCTCTCTCTCTTTCTCTATCTCTCTCTCCTCTCTCTCTCCTTTTAGAACAGATGTTTTTCAGAAGGTGCTTGGTATTAGGAAAGTAAACAGGAAGTCACAAAAAGAAAATCTAGCAGAAATTGAAGAAGCAGCTCACATCACAAGCTTGGACAGACAGACCAAAGTTCCAAGGGTAGATAACCAGTGCTTGCACTAACTGTCAAAATCAGGGTCCCTTCCTGCATTGTAGCTCCAATATCTGGAAGTCCTGGTGATCAAAATGTTTCACTCACTTTCAGAAATTCAACCTCAATATTCTTAAACTCTCATTTATGGAGTAAAACCAACATTCTTAAGCTAAATACCATATAAATTCATTCTGAATTTTTCTTATAAATGACTAAATATCTTTAAAAGTTGGGAGTCCCAGACTTCCTGGCATTGATTTTTAGAAGTCCCAGGGTAATTTTTGGGAGTCTCTGACTCCCAGACTTCCCTTAATGCAAGCAGTGGATAACCCTACACTGAAAAAAATTTAATGCTAATTATTTCTGCAAAATTTATAATAAGAGCTGCCACAGGACAGCATAGCTCACCTGAATCACACTTTTTAACATGATTTTTTTCTAAGTCTGTGACCTTGACCTCAAAGACACTCATGTGAGTCGGGATGGTACAGCATAGCACTTCAGACCAGTATCTAACATCAGGGCAAGTATGAATTACTTCCATCCAGAGGTTCAGGAGTAACAACCTTTAAAAACTTTAACCAAAAGCATTACCTGATGCCAACACCGACGCCATGGTGACTGCTAAACAATGTAGTTCTACCTGTACTATCAAACAGGCCTGCCAAGTTGAGCTAACAAGACCTGTCACCAGAGAGGATAGCTCGCCTGATGTTGCACATTTTGTTTCTGGAAAATTCTAAGTCTGTGACCTTGATTTTGACATGACCTGGGGTGGGGGGGACAGGGGAGGAAGGAGGGGAATGCAATTTGCAAAATTTTCATCAAACCAAAGATGAATCAAATTAGTGATAAGGTTAGGAAATAATGAGGTCTTAAAATTTTTAAAGAAACCTTTAACATTTAAATTCTAAGTATATTCGATCTCAAGGTCACGGTCATGAGTGCTGATGGTGCCGATAAAAACTTTTAATCAATATCTATCATGACACAAAACAGGAACTAAATCCATAGTTAAGTGTAGAAGTAATGAGATCCTAAAAACTTAAACGAAAAATTTTAACACGAAAACTCTAAATCTGTGATCTTGACATGACCTAGGGTGGTGGGGATGGTACTGCGCAAAATTTTGGACCAATATGTATCATCGTACCAAAGATGAATCAAATCGGTGATATGGTTAAGAAATAATGACGTCTTAAAAACTTTAACAAAAACTTCAACATTTGTGGACTCCGGGGATAGTGCAATACATGCAGCTCTCCGTGAACATTGTTCAGGCAAGCTAAAAATGGAACATTGCAGAACTGTTCATATTGCAAATTCAAAAGACCGTGCCAAGAGCAATGAAAACATTTTTTGTCATTACTGCTTACTTCTACAAAGTTGTATGCACATCTAACTAAAACTATAGAAGCAGTCACATCACAAACTAAGACAGATCAAAACACTTCAGTGTCACTGGTAGAAAACCCTGCAACAAAAATTTATGTCATGCACTGCTACTTTTCATGCTATTCATTTCTGTGAAGTTTCATTAAAATCTAGCAAAAACCGTAGAAGCAGTTTGCATCACAATCTGAGATAGATGGACCAACCAACAGATCTTTGTTGACTTTTGATCTTTGTTGACTCTTATGTACCCACTCCTAGTGATGTGGGAGCATAATGATTGCTTGGAAATGCTGAAGAAACTGAGATCTTGTTATATTTCTCCTATGGAAATCACAATGCCATATAAATCAAAATTTTGAGATATAAAAAATTGAAAATTTTCTTATTTCTCTATAAGGCCATTCTTCTAATATGTACCCACAACATGGGTTTTGGTGGAGAAATAATAAATATAACCTTTGACTTACGTCTTATATGTGATATGTGATCTGGTGTTTTACATCTCTTTCTTTCAAAATAACAGAATTACTGCAATGATATTGGTGAATATTGTCCCTCGTTGGGATATAGAAGAACACAAGATTGCAAGCATCCATAGATATTCCAACGAGGGACAATATTCACCAATATCAGTGCAGTAACCCTTTTATTATATAGCTATAAATATTGTTTTCTCGATTTGATTCTTATTCTGTATTTTGTTTAATTTGATGCTGCAAATAGTGTTTTCTGAAAGAGTGCAAAACTGATATCAGAAAGTGATATCATTTTTGCACTAAAGCAATATCATGTTGCACTGCTTCTGTTTTGCAGCCAATCTAGTCGTAAAAACAAATTATTTGAGCAAATAAGTTGTGTTGCTTAACTTGCAACTTTCAAATTTAAAGAGTAAATAATATGATGTTAAGGTTTAGCATGACATCAAATTTCATGTGACTTCATAAATTATGTCAGCAATTTTGACATTTAACAACATCAACATCCCACAACGGTAATAAAGGTTGAGATTTGTTAATGGTCGACAAAAGCATTACTGATCTAAAGAAAGCGTGCAATTTTCATATTGTGTGCCAGTATTGAGAAATATTGGTATCATGGTACCATCATTGTTCCTCAGATTTTATCTGTCATTTCTAATAATTTAATATGTATACTACTAAAAGAACGAATCAGCCTCAAAAACTAGAAAACGTTAAAAACCTGCTGCGGTTGGTTGGTTTAAATTAATAATGATATTGTTCTTACTGATAAATTTTATATTTAATTTCCGGAATTATAATGAGTTATCCAGTTTTTTGTGGAAAAACAGACAATACTTTATTCAAATTCTCCCAAAGTAGCTTCTCGAATTTACCACCTATAAATAGATTACATGCACATTGTAAATAACTCGAACGTCATCTAAGCATAGACAAGTGCGTATATGTGCCGTCGCATAACAAAATCAACACAATGACCTGTGCACCACGCGCAGTGACCTGTGCATCTGCCCAGTCTGACCCGTCTTCACTATCTGCACATAGAAACCTTGGACCCTTAGCAACCCATCCAGACTGATGAAACGGTGAATATCCATGTTAACCTGACTCTCCCCTGGGTAGCCAAGTCATTTTATTGGGTTTGTCATGCTCTGGCTCATATGGTTAAACCGTCTGAAATCAGCAGGCCGATTACCTACAAATTTACCGGCGCAGTGGCTAAGTTGCTAGAATGTCCGCCTTGCGTTCAGGAGGTTGTGTGCTTGATCCGCTGCCAAGTCATACCAAAGAATTTAAACATGATATTACTGCAGCTGCTCTTTCGCTTGGCGATCAGCATTGAGCAAACCGAAATGACCGGCCTGGTATAACGTGACTGGGTGGAATGTTACGTCATATTCTGGCGCGGGATACTTTAGTGAGGCAGCACTGTAAAGGTGAATATTGAGCCCCTGTCAATTAAAGACATTGTTGCGATATGACTAAAAGATCGTGATGTTGAACACAGATAGAATTAAATAACAATAATAAAAAATAACCTTCGAACTTTTTTTCAGTTTTCAATCTGTTCGATGAATCAAAATATAATATAATACCCGCGCTTGCGCGGGTCCTTTTCTAGTTTATAGATATATGATAATAAGTCATACTGAGACAATGAAGGGGTAGTAATGAAGGGGTGAAAATGAAAGATCCTCTGCAATGAAGCACCATAAAATCATGAGCTGAATTCCATCTTGGGATTCAATCACATGACTTTGTGAGCCAGTCCTGAGCACTTACTGCTCAGTCATGCAGATGCTTCTATTTGCAGCATAGAAAAATATCAGATCACAGCTCCAGATATGGAAGTTTTGTTTTTTTTTCAACCAAGAAGAGTTGATATTTTTCTTATTTCTCCATGGAAACATATGTTGTTGGTACTCATAAGAAGCACCTCAGCAAGGTGCTTCTAATGAGTACCACAACATATATTTTTGTGGAGACATAAGAAAAATATTTTCCTGATACCTCTCTAATCTGGAGCAATGTCAGATTCTAACATTATTTACTTACACATAGTTTATTTCTGCTTGTTTTACTGAGCCTCTTTCTTCTACTGGTATGTTTGCTAGAGGATCAACCACAAGTGATATGTTAGATCGTATCTACAAAAAGGAGAAAAAAAAAATGGTATATGCCATAAGATTTTGAACATTTTATTCCATACTTTTTTGCCTATTTTTTTTTTTTATGCAGTTAATTCTTAAAATATGTAGTGGAATGGCAAACAGTGTAGACCCTGATCAGACTGCTCCTGAAGGAGCAGTCTGATCTGGGTCTGCACTGTTTACATATGCCATTTTGTCAAAAACTTTAATGTACAAAATTTTAGGACAATTACAGTAAATTACCTAAAGTTTGTACTAAAATTACCCACCTTAGGGATTTTCCTGGAATTCAATGGGCCCCAAATCAGCCTAGAGGGTTAACGATTCACGGAAAGTACGGTTCACCGCGGTACGAAGCTGGCAGTTCGGTTCACAGTCCGTTTTTGGTAATTTCGGTTCGTTTCGGTTCACCAAAAAAAATTTCTTCATAAGACAAAATCAAGAAAAAAAATAGCAGAGAAACGTTGTTTTTATGTTGAATCTAACTTAATTTTGCTTTACTGATGCATTAATTATCAATGTAAGCATCTTCTTTCGCCTTACGACAACTATTGTATTCCGTTCGGCTAAATAGCACTCGCAACAATAGACTGTTCGGCCCATAAAAATATCTCAATTTTCGTGAAAGAAATATTGCCTGTGTGTGTGTCAGTCTGTCTGTCTGATTAAAAGTATCATGATACGTATTGTATCGTGAGGTAAGTATCATGATACGTTACGTATCGTGAGGTAGGTGTATTGTTACACCCCTAAAGCAGCCAGGGATCTAGGGGCCAAACCAGCCAGTGGTCTAGGTAATGCCCTGATGGCCCTGAACAGAAACGAAGTGCAGGGAAATGACTGAAGAGGGTGAACGCATAATTTTTTTTTCTTCTATTTCTTGTTTATTTTAATTTTTTCTCCTTATTTAATCACTTTCATACTGATTCAGTTACACACAGTAAGGAAATTGGGGGCTTATGGTAATGTCATAAAAATTTCAAAAACTTTATTCCATCCTATTTTCTTACAGTTTGGATTTTTTTTAAGCATTTGTTTAATAAAATACTTGGTGGATGGCAAACAGTGATCAGGGCCTGTGCTGTTTGCATATGCATCTTTTTTTCAGATTTTTTTTGTTTGTTTTTATTTCGACTTCCTCATACATAATTGTATGTTTAATAGCACAGTTTGTTGACAAGAATATTAAAAATTTGCTTTAGAAATTTTATTTTTGTAAATTGTTGGGTAGCTTTCCCTTTGCAAGGCTTTTATTTCTAAAATTTCAAACACTGAAAAAAATTAATTTTTGAATTATTTATGACAATGAAAACTGTAATCCATCTCACCAACACTATATGCCCAAAGGGAAGAAACTCCTTTTCTTAAATTAAATCTATAATGCCAAAGTTCATGCCCTTGTTGGAAGCATGTGGCCTCATTTTGTTAAGAGCACCCCTTGTCCCCCTTAACATCTAGTGAAAACTCAGAATTTGAGGGAAATTTTGGTGATTGATATGCATTTAAACAAAATTAATTTGTATGTTTATTATTTTTTCCAGCATCTGATACTAACAAATCTACGATGGTAGTTCAATAAAGTTTGTAGAACTCGGTATTTTTCTATACAATTCAAGATTTCTTTTTTCATTTTTGTGCAGAGTAAACCTTTGTCAGTTGAATGATAACAGCCGTTCAGTCAACACGTACATTTTTTGCTCTTACTTTTTGTTTGAAAACTTATACCCATAGGCAAAAATGGAAAGTCAGAATATTGAGTTCAGAGCAGTCATAAAGTTCCTCACTAAGGAGGGTGCAAAGGCCAAAGAAATCCATCAGCGCATGGCTGATGTGTATGGTGATAGTAGCCCAAAGTATTCCATAGTGGCAAAGTGATCAGCAGAATTTAAATGTGGGCGAGACACCTTAGAAGATGACCCAAGGCCAGGTCACCCTGCTGATGTCATCAGCCAGGCGATGATCGACCGTGTTGAGACTTGTGCTAAACAATCGCCGAATCAAAGTTGCTGAACCTGCTTCAGAATGTGGTATTTCTAATGGAAGTGTTTACACTATAATCCATGAACATTTAGGCATGTCAAAAGTATCTGCCAGGTGGGTACCCAGAAACCTGAACATGCAAGATCGTCAGCAAAGGGTGGAGTCAAGTCAAGAACTTCTGGAAGTGTACAATGCCAATCCAGAAGACTTTCACACTCGTCTTGTAACAGGAGATGAAACCTGGCTTCACCGCTGGGACCCAGATACTAAAAAAGAATCCCTGCAATGGAAGCACCCTGACTCACCCCCACCTAAGAAATTTCGTACCCAACCATCAGCCAGCAAGGTAATGGCCACGTGTTTTGGGACTCCAAAGGGATTATATTGATAGATTACAAGCCTGCTGGTATTTCAATTACAGGAGAATACTATGCCAATGTCATTATACAATTAAGGGTTGGTATTAAAGAAACAAGAGGGCCATGATGAGCAACATAGCACTTTGAGAGCCTGATCTAGAACTGATCAAGGCAAACATTCTGATCAAAGTTCAAAATGATTATAACAAAGTTTTCTGCTGATTTGGCCCGGTGACCTAGTTTTTGATACCAAGCGACCCAGTTTCGAACTTGACCTAGAACTCATCAAGACAAACATTTTGTGCAAGATTCATGATGATTGCTTGAAAAATTTGACCGCTAGAGTGATAACAAGATTTTAGGCTTATCTGGCCAGGTGACCTAGTTTTTGACCCCAGGTGTTCCAGTTTCGAACTTGACCTAGAAATCATCAAGACAAACATTTTGAGCCAGATTCATGATGATTGTTTAAAAAATGTGACCGCTAGAGTGTTAACAAGGTTTTCTGCTGATTTGGCCCGGTGACCTAGTTTTTGACCCCAAGTGACCCAGTTTCAAACTTGATCTACAAATCATCAAGACAAACATATTGAGCAAGATTCATGATGATTGCTTCAAAAATGTGACTGCTAGAGTGTTAACAACGTTTTCTGCTGATATGGCTAGGTGACCTAGTTTTTGACCCCAGGTGACCCAGTTTCAGATTTGACCTAGAAATCATCAAGACAAATATATTGAGCAAGATTCATGATGATTGCTTCAAAAATGTGACCGCTAGAGTGTTAACAAGGTTTTCTGCTGATCTGGCCCTTTGACCTAGTTTTTGACCCCAAGTGACCCAGTTTTGAACTTGATCTAGAAATCGTCAAGACAAACATATTGAGCAAGACTCATGATGATTGCTTCCAAAATGTGACTGCTAGAGTGTTAACAAGGTTTTCTGCTGATCTAGCCAGGTGACCTAGTTTTTGACCCCAGGTGACCCAGTTTCGAACTTTACCTAGAATTCATCAAGACAAACATAATGAGCAAGATTCATGATGATTGCTTCAAAAATGTGACCGCTAGAGTGTTAACAAGGTTTTCTGCTGGTCTGGCCCGGTGACCTAGTTTTTGACCTCAAGTGACCCAGTTTCGAACTTGACCTAGAAATCATCAGGACAAACATATTGAGCAAGATTCATGATGATTGCTTCAAAAATGTGACTGCTAGAGTGTTAACAAGGTTTTCTGCTGATCTGGCCAGGTGACCTAGTTTTTCACCCCAGGTGACCCAGTTTCGAATTTGACCTAGAAATCATCAAGACAAATACATTGAGCAAGATTCATGATGATTGCTTCAAAAATGTGACCGCTAGAGTGTTAACAAGGTTTTCTGCTGATCTGGCCCAGTGACCTAGTTTTTGACCCCAAGTGACCCAGTTTCGAACTTGACCTAGATTTAATAGAGGCAAACATTTTGAGCAAGTTTCATCAAGATTGGGTCAAAATTATGACCTGTAGAGTGTTAACAAGTTTTTCCTTTGATTTGACCTGGTGACCTAGATTTTGACCCCAAGTAACCCAGTATAGCATAGATGCTATTGAAGAAGATCTGCAAGGAGAATTCGGTAACACAAAAACATGGGGAAAGATAAACAAAATGAATGTTCACATGACCAAAACAACTTGTATGCTAGTTGGCGCTAGAAAACGCTTGAACGACTCTCGACATCTAAATATTATTGCTGACGATGTCAATATTCAATCCGTTAGTAAACAGAAACTCCTTGGTGTTTATATCGATGAACACCTTTCTTGGTCTGCCCATATAGACCACTTATGCTCCCTTATCTCATCTAAAATATCTCTATTACGCCAGTTAGCAACGTATGTACCGACACATATTCAAAAAGTTTACTATCAGGGGTATATTCTTCCTTATATTGATAATGGCTCTGTTACCTGGGGGTCAGCCTCTGTAACTAATATTGAACGCATATCCAAGCTGCAAAAACGCGCTGCTCGAATCATCCTGCAAGCAAATTACGATACCCCATCAGTAGATATGTTCAGTCAGCTGGGATGGCTGTCAATTCCGGACAGACTTAAATATAATAAGGCTGTCTTGACATACCGAGCAATAAATAATTTATCCCCTGAATATATAACACAACTTCTAAAACCAGTATCCGAGGTACACACTCTTAACCTCAGGTCATCAGAAAATGGCTCACTTTATGTGCCGAAAGCACGGACAGCACTTTTTGATGGCTCTTTTTCGTGTTCCGCACCAAGACTATGGAATGCTCTACCTCAAACAGTAAAAACATCGGGGTCACTCTCTACCTTTAAGCAGTCTCTTAAAGCAACATTTTAACCCTTATAAAATGTCTTTAACTATGATTTTAAATGATATACCATGTGTAAAATTATCGCTGAAACCGTTATTGTAACTGAATTGAGAGCTTTTATGACCTAGCATAATTGTTTTAGATATTGGTTTTATGCGCTCGTCAAATCTTAAAGCACTTACAAAAACTGTGATAACATACAGATTTGTCTTTGATATAATTCAGTGCCATGTTTGGTTTTAAATCACTTGCACATACCTGTTAGCACTATTATTTGATAAAAACTTTATACAAGCATTCACTTCACTACAAGCTACTTTTATCCCATGAATTTCTTAGCTGTTAGTTAAGTCTTGTTGTATATATGTATATAAATTTTAGTTAGAGGACCACAAGGTAGAATAGTTATTTATAGCTAATTGTGTCATCCTCTTTAAACATTGTTTAAATAAATAAATAAATAAAATATCGAACTTGACCTAGATTTCATAGAGGCAAACATTCTGACCAAGTTTCATCAAGATTGGGTCAAAACTGTGACCTCTAGAGTGTTAACAAACTAATTGTTGACGACGGACGACGACGGACGACTGACATAGGGTGATGACAATAGCTCACCCTGAGCTTATGCTCAGGTGAGCTAAAAATAATGTTGAAACCATCTTCCAATCTGTGAGTTAAACCCCGAGTTCTACAAACTTATCGAACTCCCCTCGTATTTTAGGAAACTTAATAATCATTTTTTCCTCACTTTTTTTTCTATTTTGTAGGGTTTAGAGGACATATTTCACAAAGGTTTGCAGAGAACTTGTTCAAGAGCAATATTTGGTGCTAAATTCTAGGATAATTTTCTTCACTTCCCCATAAAATATGTTATGGATAATCACACGTTTTAATATGGAGAAATAAGACTCTTCTGATAAAAGATAGGAAAATTTACGTGAAGACAACAGTTTAAACAATTCTATTCACTTGCAATAATGAAAGTTTCAGAAAAGAACCCTTACTTTCTGGATAACAGTATTCATAAATGTGCAAAAGGGTTTATTATTCATCACTTACAGACTTTCTTCATTACTTTTTTGTTTAGGAAAAAGAACCTGTATATGTTTATGTTGCATCGTCTCCATATAGAGCAGCTCCCATTTTTGACAGGATTCAGAAACTAGGGAGGCATCATCTTGTCTGCTAAGCTGTCTCCTTTTGCAAATGGTGGTAAAATAGTTCAGGCATATCCAGTCATCATAATCTAATTTCAGTCTTGGCCATTTGCTTTGATTATTTTGATACCTTACCTTGATCATTTCTGTTGTTCCAGCAGTTTTGCTCTGACACACAATATCACCATCTTCATCAACAGACAAGAAACAACCATTACAACCATTCAGTGCCATCTTATCCTGTAAAAAGTAATAATGCTGAGTACTGAGTAAGCTATCACAAATAATTCTAATGCGCTTGCGTATGTAACGCGACGTCTGATTGGGTAACGTCAAAAATTTGCGACGGTATATTCTGCGATATACTGTCGGAAATCCGACGTCATCACGTAACGTCGCTTCTCATTGGCTGGCATTTGGTTTTACTGCAGCTCACAGCACTTTGTCGCTTCGTGCAAATAGTACAATTTTTCAACAGAAAAATGAATAAATACATTAGAATGGGGATAACTGCATTCAAATTCGTCATTTGGGGAGGTAAATCGGCGGTTTTACGGTCGCAAATTACGTTTTACGGCTCCGCTGACGCGTCGCCGTAAAACGAAATTTCCGACCGTAAAACCGCCGATTTACCTCCCCAAATGACAAATTTGAATGCAGTTATCCCCTAAAAGTATTGCAGACACAGCATGATACCCCCTTACTGTGTGCAACAAGTATGTAACCATTATTCGGCTTTACATCTATGAATTCTAGTAAATATAAATGTATAAATAAAAGCCAAACAGTTCAATAATTGTAGTATACTCTTCCATTATTGTGTGGTAGGGTATGATTAGCAGACAACAAATTTGTGGTATTTTTGCATCTTTTTTTTTCCAAGAAAATTGGTTTTGATATTTTGTTCAAATCATTTGGATAGAAGATTCCCATGAAATGTCAAGCCCTACAGCCTTAGAAAAGTAACAAAAGATAAATACACTGATGCCGACAATAAATGAAAATTATAAGGAAAGCAAAAAAAAAAAAGGTATTTATTTTTTATTCATTACACAGGGGAGTGCCACTGAAACTAGACATCTGTCCAAAGTACACATATGCCCATATGGCAACAACATCTGGATGCATATATTTCTTCAAAAGATATGCTCTATCTGATCTGTTACACATTTGGACTCCTAGCCCCACCAAAGGGCATGACACAGAGGCAACTTAGCACAGAATTGAAGATTTAGGTCTGGGTAAGTACTATATCGTATTTCAACTTCCTAGCATAAAAGGTACCCAAATTATGACCTTCAAGAGAAACATGGACATAAATGTCAATGTAAATTTGATTGTAGAATGTGACATACACACATACACATGTACAGACATTACATCACCAACACTATATGCCAAACTGCTTCTTTTGGCAGGTGGAGACATAAAAAAGTATCGAAATTAATTTAAATGAAAGGTGGTATTTGAAACCAAAATTCATAATGCTAAAATCTGTCTTTCGCAGCTTTCAGTCTCTAGAAAAAAAAAATGTCTTTTATCAGCCTTCTGTTGTACAAGAGTAGCAATTAACATAACAGCAACTCACATAAACAATATGGAAAGCCAACTGATCTGGATCTACACTGTTTGCAAAGGCAGGGTTCAGCAGGACAAGGATTAATTAACTTTTACCTTTACACTCTGGGCAGATTCAGCAGACAACAAATTGATTTTTATTTTCATAAAACCACATGACCTTCTGTTATTAGCAGACTGGTTATATTTATGATCATTTGCTTTATAATTTTCACTCCCATGTTACAAAACAGCAATATCTGGCAAAATATCTAAGATATAAGTGAAAACAAAAAAGATTAGGTGATGAAAAGCCAGAGAAAATTATCAGTAAAATACCATATTTTCAGCTTAGTGCCTATCTGGAGAATTGTTCAAACGTTGATTTTTACATTCCTTATAATTCCCTTCTGAGTAAAGTCAATAAAATTTCATATTGTTTTTGAGGTTTACATGTAATTGCCCTGGTAACTATGTTTCAGTCATCATGTCATCATGATTCCCTGAGAGAGAGAGAGAGAGATAGAGAGAGTCAACTCATTAGGGTCATGTTGAGCCAGTCATTTACCTGCCCCCACTTTTTCCTGGGCAGGCTTAGTCCTCTGAGCAGTTAACCAGCACTTGTGCACATCCTTTCACCAGAAACTGACAACAGCCCTTCTTGAATCAGTGGAAGGGAGAGAATAAGAGATGAGAAAATGCCCACAAGCCCTGAACATGCTTCAAAAGAGACAAAAACCTTCCTACCAATGCCAGTGACGACATGACAAACCATCTAAAAGTTTCAGCAGGCAGATGAACCACCCTACCAACAATCAGTAAAATTTCATAACCAGTCAATAAGCCACTCCATGGGAAAAGGTATCTTTCAGGTATATCATAACTCCAGATAAGGTGCTTTTTTTCAACCCAAAAGTGCCAATATTTTTCTTATTTCTCCACAGAAACATATGTTGTGGGTACTCATTAGAAGCACCTCCGCAAGGTGCTTCTAATGAGTATGAACAACATACATTTTTGTGGAGAAACAAGAAAAATATCATGTGGTTACCCACTCTTATCTAGAGTTAACGGATTGTGCGAACAGTAAAGATCCAGAATAGTCAAAAAAGGAGACAATGCATGCAGCATTAGATTAGGCCTTTTTTTTTTTTCAACTAAAAATTTCTTACTTCTCCATGAATACATGTTGTGGGTACTCATTAGAAGCACCTCACTGAGACACTTTTACCGTAATAAGTACATTATGTTTTCAAGGAGAAAAAAAAGAAAAATATTTACCCAATATCCCTCTGATCTTCACGTAGAGGTATCATGAACAAGAAATGTCAAGCCCAATTTTCATAATGGTATTTTAGTTATTCTGAATTAGTGCTAAGTATTTGTGTGTGCATTTGTACAGCCTTGCTTTCATGGCTCAAACCCTATCTTCTGTGAAAAATAAGGTAAATATCAATTTGTTGTCTGCTGAATATGCCCAAAGAATGTTAAAGGACAAAGGGCAGCTTTCTTCTATACCGTGCAAAGATATATTTTAAATACACTAAAACCTCTTTATAACACTATTTCTGGGGTCCATAAATGGTCATTTTTCTATATAATTTATACATTTTTGTTTGGATACAACACTTTTGGGGTACACCTTTAAATTGCCTTATATCCAAAACCACCTTATAATGAACCCTCTTCTAAAGAGGTTCCTGTGTATGTTACAAATACCTCTTGAAAAACTGGTTCAAACTGCTCCCTAGTTCCAATGGCACTGGACCTACCAATGACAAGGTTTTCTGGACTAACACTCAAGTACTGACCATATCCTGACGTCTAAGCTAAACTCTAATATCAAAAACAAACTCCAAAGTGCATGACCAGAGCGTTTATTTGGATGAACAACGAGCAGTTTATCAGTCTGTACACAATGCATAATGCCAAAGACACAAGATTTCTTTAAATCTTTGAAAGTATGCAACTCATTCGGACATGTTTGGTCAAGCAATACATGAGAGTATACGTCTTTGCCTGAACGAATTGCCTAAAATAAACTTTGAATGTCTGACATCTGTAGCTACGCAAACACCAATCTCAAAAATTTTTTTTTTTTTTTTTTGAACAAAATTTTCCATCTGTTCGGTCGAAATACCCTTCATAAAACATCTACACTTTTCAATATTTCTGTGTTTGCTAACAATTAAGACAGGCACGCTCACGCGATCAAAATCGCCCAGGAAAACTCAGAGATAAAACTTTTTAAGCAAAATGCTCTGAGAAACCTGTCCCCATTTGTCACCTTAGTGGCTTTAAGATCGCTTAATGTCGGGGCTCATTTTAACTAGCGTAGACGTATACTCTCATGTCATAAACGAGAAATTTTAAAATTAGAATATATTAATAAAGAAATATATTTGGACTGAATCATTAATGCATTCAAGATTACATTTCTGATATCAAAGTTTTTACAGTAAACAACTTTCTTTTCGAAATTATTTTTGAGAAATACGAAATGCGCAATGATACACTAACAATGATAGACTATTTCAAAAAAAAAAATGATAGCACATAAAAAGTACTTCAAAAGTGCTTCATTGAAATTAAACTATAGAATTCATTAGCAACTTGAAAGAATTTCTTTTTTTTTTTTTTTTTTTTTTTTTTAGCATGAAGAAACAATGATCTAGAAAATCAATGACATTCATTCTTATTATCTGATTTCAAGATCAAAATACAAGAGCTAATGAACTTTTCAATATATTAAAGTGCATGATACTTCAAGAATACGATTCTTTACTTTGTCTGCAATTAAGTACAGATATACATTTTCTACGCCTTCTCAAGTCGCTTCGTATCAAAGACTGCAGTCCTGTAAAACGTCGAATTTAATTGGAAAACAAGGTTTTAATGTTTCCTTAAAATATAAATCTTAATGAAAATTAGTGTTGCCTCGTCGCTAACGTCTGGTAGAATGACAAAATCCGATACACACATTATAATCAATACACAAAATTCGCTTCACTGAATTCACGGAATTCACGTGCCCCATACATATTACCAATACACTGCTCAACTAAAGTTTGAACCCAAGTCTAATTTCAAAACTCATTTGAAAAAATATGTAACGCTTTAGACAAACATTTCGCGCTATACTTCGAAACGCGCGAAATAAATAGTCTAAGCTAAACTCTAATATCAAAAACAAACTCCAAAGTGCATGACCAGAGCGTTTAGACCCAAAAAGAAAGGGCTTTGGAATGTTGCAAATATCTTACACAAAATTTCCAAAAAAAAAAAAAAAAAAAATTTAATTTTAAAAACTAGAGCTATACAAAATCAGAAACGTGCTTTGTTTTACTATCTTTAATAAATATGTAAAATAAACAGAAACTGGTTGTTTTTTAAATAAAATCTCACTGACGAAAATAATATACATGTATGCCTGTTCATACTGAAGTAAAGCAGTGCAAATTTGATGAAAAATCAAGCCGGCATTTAAAAACTCCAACTATAAACGACCCTTTAAACGATCATTTGCACAAACACTCAAAATCGAATGCATTTATCATGCTAATATTGTCAAATTTATTAGAAAACTGACGTATGTATATATCAAGCTAACATTTTACTATTTTATATGATGTCTTTTCCGAAAACCGAATTTCTCGCATTACTGAACTCAATGCATAAAGTTTCATACTAATCGATTCATCATAACACTAACGCACGAGAAACTGCGAGTCTGTTATCCAAAGAATCAGCGACATAACCGTCTTTGCTGGAACTGCTTTTCCAACGGCCGTGTACCATTAATCGGCGCTCGTTCACATTTTCAGAGTTTCCAGCAGTCGTAGCTCCGCCAGAACGCAGACTATGTAGACCTATGTTTAAATTTCCTGATACCTCTTTCAAACGACTAACGATTGTTTCTCTTGCGCGTGTATAACTCAAAGGTTTATCCTTATAAATAAGGCGACATAACCCCTTCGATCTAAAACATGGTCGAAATAAAAACTTCGACATTTCCGTGCCTTGTTCTGAAATTGCCAAATAGCGCTGAAGCATCAAAAAAGGACATGCGGTGGTATTGCCTTTAGATACAAGAACTTCGTTTCCGAAACGATATTGATCCGTTTTACTTTTCGGTATAACTAACTTGAAATACCCTTCATAAAACTCTATATCATTACAACGAATATTGCTCAACTCGTCAAAGCGTAAAAACCCGGCAAATCCCAAAAGTATCATGCACAAATCTCTGATTATCAATATATCATTTGAACCAATATATTTATCACAAAGATCAATCAATATTGATGAGGATACTGGATCTTTCTTTACAGTTGGTCTATGCGAAACACGCTTGGAAGTATCCAACAAATTTTTGACAAATAAATTATCCGTGGGGTCAGGCAAATTTTTCAAATTGTGTGCCCATTTGATACTATACACCACGGAAGATACAACGTTATCGGAGTAGCCACGATCCAAAAGATCAGTTAAGAATAAACAAATAATGATCGGCGATGCTGGAATCGCTGAACCTCCTTTACTAGATACGAATTTTTCCCACTTATTGAAATAAAAGTTATACTTTTTTACTGTATTCACACTCTTTGAGTCCAATAAATAACCGGCCATTTTCCTCGAAAGTTCATGAAAAGATTCATCCTCCACTCCGGATCTCGCTACTTCATCCTCAATACATCTCTGTAGATTCAAGCCTGCAGAAAATAATACACAATGCTTAAGCAAATTCACATTTAATGGCTACGAAGCCAAACATCAACGTACGACCGTCAAAAATACCATTTCGACCTCTACCTCTTCTTGTCAGCTTCCCTGGCTGAAAGAAAACAACATCTTTAACAAAATCTGCTTTTTTCTCATTTGGATATAGTAACGGCCAAAACGGTGCCGATGTCCACCTAGGAATAACAAGCGTACACGCTGCCTTATCTACGGCCATCTTACGGATGCACCTAGAAACCAGCCTAGGCGGTGGAACCAACCAGTTGTTGTCGAAATGCCAACACTGCTCGAATGCGTCTATCCCAGAAGTTCCGGGACACCAGTATCTGGAATTAAATTTGTCACATTTCGCATTGTAATGACATGAAAAACGATCAAATGTGTGTGGGCCCCATTGCGCTTCCAGAGCCTGAAAAACAAAATCAGCTATGGACCAATCATCGCTGTCCGAGCACCTGCTTAGAAAATCTGCCTCGTCGTTCTTCTCCCTGGGGATCCACTCTGCTGTCAAAGAAATTTCGTTATGCATACATACGTCATTAACATTTCTAGATATGCTTTGTAAATGAGGCTTTTTGCTACCGACTTTCAATATAGTATTAACGTTTTTATTATCAGTGTGTAACTTTACCTGATGGCCGTGCAAATTTGTAACATTACTTTGTATAACCCTATACACAGACTCTAGCTCCCTCCAAGTCGAGCTTAGCTCAGCCTCTGAGTCCAACCAACTACCTGCAACTTCGCTATTCTGCGCATCAGACACATACCCACCAAATCCAGACCCGCTGGCGTCAACAAAGACGTTGGCATATTCAATAAACCCAGTTACACTGGCGTCAACAGTGACGTATGCCGTGGTATCAACTGCCTCTTGACTCAAATTGCTAACATTGAAACGTCTCAAATTTTGCTTCCAAAACAGCATCTCGCTCAAAGCGTCTGCACTTACTTTAACTGGTGCGCTCCAACTAGCCCTGCCTGCTACGCACTCGTATAAAGCTCTCGACCTTAGCCTGACCACGTCTCCAACTGCACTTTGCATTGATATAAGCTGCCCTATCAAACACGCTATTTTTCTAACAGAAACTAGAATGTCACCCTTGGTAACCTGATCTATTAGGTCAGACAGAAACGCTTCCGTGCGACTAATTCTGTCATCTGTGACCTTCAAAATGCCTTCAGTCATATTCCACTCGTAACCTAGCCAAACTGCGTACAAACAGGGAAGCCAATTACATTTTTCTTTCGCTAAAAGAAACCCGAAATTTTGAATATCACTCTCAATGAAATTTGACGTACCTAAAGCTAACTCAAAGGAGTTTGCGCCGGACAAACCGTCGTCTAGAAACAGAATGCATTTAATGCCCATTTTTCTCCATTTATTGACACATGTCTTTAAGACTTTCGTGAAAATGAAGCCTGCCGTTGAAATACCAAAAGGCAGTACCAAAAATTCATAGTATCGTCTCACACCATTCATTACCCATGAGAACCCAAGAAAGGTTGTGTGACCTTGAAAAATCATAATGTGATGATATGCCCCTTTGATGTCAAAAGTGAACAAATAATCTCCCTTTTCAAATAAATTTCTTGCTACGGAGTGGTTTTCGAAACAACATTTATATTTAAACAAATGCGGATTTAAATGGCGGCAATCTAAAACCATTCTCTGCTTACCTTTCCGATTTGTAGCTACTGTAAGTGGATTTACAACCATTGGAAGAGAATCAACTTCTCTGATACACCTCTTGCGCAATAAATTGCTAATTTCTGAGCTAACAAAATCTTTGTTTTCGCGCGCAGATCTATTATTCTCTAGCTCTACCGATTCTGGCATAGTTTTAAAAGGCAACTTATAGCCATTTGTCACAACATCCAAGATATACTCACTTGCTTCAGCACTTTGCCAATGGGCCAAATGTGCTTTTAATCTACCAACAGGGGTAACAGACATATCATTTTCTGAGGTTACTGACTGAGATACTTGTGTAGACTCATGAACTGTGCATGAATCAGATATATACTCACCTCTGCTTTGCAAAAGCGGGAAATTTAAAGCAACAGAGCTAGAAATAAAATCAGTACTTATCTGTGATTGCTTATCAGCAGATGGAACTCTCAGCGGACACTCATTGTCCCGGCCCCAGTGCCCTGGCTTGCCACAAGTGAAACAGTTTCCCGGTCTACGTCTGAAGCCCGTGCCACGTGCGTAAGGATGGTACCCGTCTCTGGAACTCTCGAAACCAGTGGGGGGAGCAAGCGGTCCAACGGAAGCCGGTCCCTGTGTATAACGATCTACTGAAGAACCCCTCGGATAGAAACCACGCCCTCTGAACGCTCTAGACTTAGCACGCCTGTCCCGACGAGCGGCCCGATCCGCCTGCATCTCGGCCTTATAAATCTTTTTCTCGTCTTCTTCGTCGGCGGCTAACGGATGACTTTCGTATTCGTGAACCGTACGCCAACCATGGCTTGAAGAGTCAGCCAATTTGATGCACTTTTGTCGATACTGTAAAATGTCAATACCTTCAGAAATCTTTTTCTTGGCGTTTTCTGCAGCCTCACTCGGAGCCGCCCTGCTAACGTCACTGACAAAGCCCTCGGCTTGCTTCAAAGTGCTCAAAACCTTGTTGTTGACCTTGTGCTGTTGTTCGTGCCCCTTCTTTCGGAAGACATAGTTGTCGGCTCCAGCAAGATTGTCCTGAATAGCCATAATCTGCGTCTGAGACAGCTCACGCTGCCTTTCATTAATTTTTGTTTCAAAAGCTTGAAATTTATTGTCCATCAACTGCTCCATTCTCGTCAGCAAAACATTTTCGTCTTGCGCCATGCTTCTTTTCGCGCTGAAATCGTAAACCCAGCTCAAGAATCGAACAAAATTAGTGTTGCCTCGTCGCTAACGTCTGGTAGAATGACAAAATCCGATACACACATTATAATCAATACACAAAATTCGCTTCACTGAATTCACGGAATTCACGTGCCCCATACATATTACCAATACACTGCTCAACTAAAGTTTGAACCCAAGTCTAATTTCAAAACTCATTTGAAAAAATATGTAACGCTTTAGACAAACATTTCGCGCTATACTTCGAAACGCGCGAAATAAATATTCAGCGCTATCTTTGTTTCATCCAGTTTCACAGCTGTTAGAATCTCTTCTGGTTCTGGCCCACTTCCTGAAGAAAACTTGATGTATTGTTTTGTGGTAAACAAATATCATTTCAGCAGCCTAGATAAGAATATAGCTCCAGCTCAGGCACTTTTGTCAACCTAAAAATGTTGATATTTTTCTTAATTCTTCATGAAAACAAATGTTGTGTGTACTCATTTTGTGGAGAAATCAGAAAAATATCAACCTATTTTGGTTACCTATTTTGCTTTGTCTGGCGCTATGATGGTGATGATAATGATAAATTGTTGATATAATGGTGTAAGAAATGTAAAACACCAAATCAACATCTTCACTTTTCAGAAAAGTGAAGATGTTGATTTGGTGTTTTACATTTCTTACAACATTATACTGAGATGATGGAAGGGTGATAATGAAAGATTCTGTACAAAGAAGCACCATACATTCATGAGATGAATTCTCTCTCCAGCAGGTCATGAACCTGGGATCTTATGATCCAAAGTCGGGAGAACTAACCAATCAGCCACATCTAATAAATAAAAGAAACTAGAAAAGTGTTTGTAAAACACTATGCCCCCAGCTATATGGTTGATGATATAAAATGCCAAAGTTGAAAAGGGACACTAACAAATGTAATCAAAATTTCAATAAAATTCAATCAGGTCATCTACACATTGGTTCCAAATGAGCCTAACTCAAGTGGTTCCTAAGATATTTTGCTTACAAGATCTTCATTCTGCTGCAATGCCATCGTCTGAAAAGGGGCCTAACTCCACTATGAAGAATTTGACAGAAAAGAAAACCATATGGTTTAGTTAATTTTTCAGAGGCAAAGCATATATGAAATTTCAACATCCTACCATACATGGTTCTTAAGATAAGAGAGGTCTCAACAGTGTGGTGTATGGGTGGACAAACCAACTGTTTTGACATGCCCAAAGCAATATACCTTCCCTAACTTCTTTGAAGTTGGGGGCATAAATATGTGAACTTGAATACACATGATAATGAGAAATTCACTGAATGGCTATGTCACGACTGTTGGTGGTGCTCAAGAAACAGAGCTAAACCCGCAGACTAAACATTGTTCAGCCAAGTATGAAAAGTAGGTCAGGGTTATTTCATGGGCAGTGGTCAGGGTGCAAGATGGCAGATTTGTGTATTAAGTTTCCTTAACCTTGAAACTGACCCGGAAAGTGATCCATATGCCGCTCCTGCTTATTAAAGCAGTCACAAAAAGAATGACATATATATATATATATTATTTCTGAACTGAACTAACCCGCTTCTCTTGGTGGTCCAAGTATAAACCTGCCATTGTCCTGAGCAAACATGTATGTGTTGTCACCAATCTCTATACAAATATTCCCTGTGATCTGACTGAATTTACTCACAGTCCACCAACCACCTGAAAATAAATATAATGACATGCATTAGTCTTTGCCATGACCAATAAAGATGCCACGACCAATTCTAATTTTCAGCAGATCAGATTACTTGATCCAGGTTGTTGATACAAATTCACATGTTTAATGACAAACAGTTCAGATCCAGATCAGTTGGCTTCTTCAGAACCCAATTAATCTGGATCTACACTGTTTGTAAAGACGGCATATCAGGGTTCAGCAGGACCAGGGTTAAGGTAAGTGAACATATCATGGGAGATAAATCTTCAAAGGGACTTCAAGGAAGAGTTTGATCCCTTTGCATGCTTACAAAACCATCTGAAATTTCAGAGTACATATATTATAAATGCAAAGCAACATCCTTAGGCCTAGAATTTTTTTTAGTGTAACAGGCCAGAAAATTAAAGGTTGGGTAGGCCCAAAATATTTTTTTTAATCTGTACTTTTGTATTGAAAAAAACAAAACAAAAAAAAAAAAACAAAAAAAAAATACTACCAGATACTACTATTATTTATAATTTTCAATGTTCAAGAGTTTTAAGAGAGAAAACAAAAGATAGGTTTCACAAGAAAATCTACATAGGGATGTGTTACGCTAAAAAATACGTTATTATTTAAGTCTTATTGGATTGTGGGGCTTGACTAGCTGATATGGATCTTTACTGTCTAAACATGCCCTAAAGACACCACTTTTTTTGTGGCATAGCTCAGTCATAGAATACTTAAAGGACCCAATCCAAATTCCATCAATATGTCTTTAGCTCGACAGGGTCACATGGCACATTTTTATATTAAACGCACGTGCACGCACACACACACACTAATGTTTTTCTTATATCTCCATAAAAACAAGTCGTTGGTACTCATTTAAAGCACTTCACTGAGACACTTCTATTAATTAACCATCCACAAATATATGTTTTTGTGGAGAAGAAAAATATCTAGCAGGATAACCATTTTACTTGCAGCTATGATGTCTTACATGTACTTATGGTTGGGTTTAAAGATAATAAAATGCCATTATGGGGAAATGGTGCACTTTCAGGTGAGGAAAGTTGTTTTGTCTCCCTTCTAAATTAAAGGAAAGAATTCACTCCCAGTAGGAGCAATATGGATTGCAAAGGAGTCTTTCTTTTTAGGGTAAAACCTTTTTCAGATGTACAGAAACATAAACAGGAAGTCACTAAAATGTTCTCCTATGTCAAAAATGGCCAAAAATCTGCCATGAGTATTGTTTTGCCTCCCTTCTAAAAAAGTGTATACTCTTAAAGGAAAGAATTTGCTCTCCATCAGAGTGAATTCTTTCCTTTTAGGGTAGATCCCTTTTAAAATGGGGATCAATGTACAGGAAAGCAAACAGATAGTCACAAGTGTTCTCCCTTGTCAAAAATCTGCCATGTCTGTTGTTTTGCCTTGCTCCATATTCCTCAAAAATAGACATTTTATTATCCAAGAAAGGTTTAATAAATTGATATATGGTATTAATACAATCATAAAATATGGCATGTGACAGCCTGTAAAATTTCAGCTAGTCTGTTCTTGAAATGAAATGATTTTTTATTGTATCTCTGAATTAATGTTGCCAACATTAATTCAGAGATACTATAAAAAATCATTTTGTTTTTGATCCAGTCCAAAAACGAGAGACTAACTGAAATTATACAGGCTGTCAGATGCCAAATTTTATGATTGTATTAATACTAAATATCAATTTATGAAATCTTTCTTGGAGAAAAAATGTCTATTTTGAGGAATATGGAGCCTTTAATAGAAATAATTTGCTCCCTGTTTCTTTCCTTTTAGAATAGACCCCTTTTAGATTGTTTATTGTGTTGGGGTTTAACGACACGTCAACCCTTGAGGGTCATTTTGTGTCGTCTCCCAGAGAAAGGGAGAAAAGAGATAGAAGAGAGAGTAGAGGAGATGAAAGAGAGGGACAGGGAAGAAAGAGGAACAGGAATGAAAGTGAAGAAACAGAAGAAATAAAAACATTCCCCCTCTACCCTTACCCACTACAAGGATAGCAGGCCTTGCCCAACTGTAAGCCAATATCAGTTGGACGCCCCAGTGATGTAAGATACACTTTAGAAGGAAACCAATAACAAGGAAAGCAAACAGGGTTACAGGAAGTCACAAAATGGTGAAAAATCTTCATTTTCAATTTGTATCAAGTGTATTCATTCTCCTCAACCCATTGTGGACTGAAAGAACTCCCCACACTATATATTGGAATGGAAGATTCTACTTTCAATTTGAGGCATGTCAGGCTACATGTATGTGATTTAGATATTCTTAGAGAAAAATGGTTGAACTATGTAGAGGTGCACCGATAGCGGCTAGATAGCAACAACAGCAGATCCGCTGTTGGGTCCATTGACAGGCGTTGCCGGTAGTTTAAAAGCAGCTGACGTCACCAGTGTGAACCAATATTTTGGCCTACTTCTACTTAGAGCGCCCAGCTGTAAGGACATGTTTGGAAGCTCTGAGGGATCCTGGAGCAGCACAATACAGGACTTAAAAAGGTAACCTTAGCGGGTTTACTTTAACTATTTGCAAACAGTGGGGACCATGATCAGAAGCTGCATTCTGTGGCATCTGATCTGGTCTGCACTGTTGGCCAATTACCCTTTTATTGGTTTCCAGACTACAATGGGTTAAATAGGGAAGTTTACCATGTTCAGCTTTGTCAGACTGGTCTTCTCTTCTGTCACTTGTGTGAGCATCATCAGTTTCTTCATGCTTCCTCTTCTTATGTTTTTTATGCCTAATGAGAAATAAGAAAGAGATAGAAATGTAACAGCCCCAACATCACTGTGAGGCATGATAAAACATTGATTGTTTGACTTTTTATGTTGTTCAATAATATAAAAATGCAAAACTTAGAAGATAAATAAAAACTCAAAAGATCAAATTCAGACCTTGTAGGCTCTACTGACCCCAAGTGTCTGTGACAGAAAAGACTCCATGGACTATTTTACAGAATAGAGTGACAGCTTGCAGATTTGTAGTTTTGAATACATGTATTTTGACTGTATTTTTCTTACCATTTAGAGTTGGTTTTTCATTAGCACTTGTCAACAGGTGACAATACACAACAATACGCAACTCTTGTTTATTTAGATTTAACTTTGGGACCCAGCTCAGAATCCAGTGCCATTTATCACTTGCAAATAGATAAAATTTGTGCTTCTTAGTTTGCAGACACATTCACCGCTTAATTTACATGATCAACTGAAATTGGCTAGGGCAAATACATGTATTTTCATAAACAAAAGGAACCAATTTCATTCAGATGTGAACAATTTTCAAATCATCTGTGCAAATATAGTTGGTATTTATGGCACTTCAAATCGGGTAGTACAGAACAATATTGTGAAACTTTCAGAAAAATTGATCAAGCGGAACTTGTTGAAAATCTGAGTCCAAGTTACCTACCCTCCAGACTTCTGCATAATCTACATTCATTTTTACTATGGGGAAGTGAAAATACTTGATTTTTTAAAAACCAATGACTAGAATAAAACATTTTTGCATAGGTAGTTACGACAAATGGTTTTGCATTAAATCATGACAAAAATTTGCAAATTTACTTCTTCTGTGTACAGCGCCAGGCAAAAAACGACTTTCCAAAAGATGTTGAAAGGACAGTAGTCCATGAACGTTCATGCTACATGAACGTTCATGGACAAGTCTGGGGTGTTGTTTTGTAAAGTGGGACAGTAAGTCCTTGGTGTTAGGGGAGTTGTCCTTGGTATGATATGAGTAGGACGAGTTGTTCGTAATTCGAATCTCACAGTTATCGAGAGCCTAATTTAACAAAGCAGATCATGAATTTCCAACTACCTTTACCGAACTTATGTCACATCCGACACAATAGAGCTTACGTTAACAATCTGATATTTTTTTTTTATTAAATCATATATACTTCTTGTCTTTGCTTCCTTTGAGCTTGAGCTTTCCTCCTTTAACGAATGAATAAGAATCTGCCATTGACAGGACAGAAAGTGGGTAAATTGTTGAAAAATAAGAGTTTGATAATCAATCGGAATCCCTCGAATATTACAAAAACGAAGCGCAAGGACCGAAACCGTGCTAAACACCGAAAATGCTTTTTTAATACCGAAAAGGACAGAAAATAAATGAAAGGGTTTTAGAAGGCTTGTTTGGTGAGGACAAATCTAGTTTACAGTTTATGTGTACGCCAGCTTTGGAGGTCACCTATCCTATGGGGTAAACATAATTAAGGCATATATAGGAAAGGAACTAAATAAGCTTTAATGCTTTCGTTCTAATACTATTGTTGTACTTTTGTATGTGTTGTATATGTAAACATTTCGGAAATAAATATGTTTAAACCAAGGCATATACAGAGAAATAATTGATTTATAATGGATGCAATCTCAGCCGACTTCTCAAAAATGGCCCACGAACGGGCTGATGTCACAGCTGCCATTGTTTTGCCTCCACGGAGCTACATTACAAAACTTTAAAAAAATTGTCAAGATTAAAAAAAAAAAAAAAAAAATACTTTTGGTAAGAGGGGATAAGCTGTTCTTATGCTCATTATTAAGATTTAATGGCTCTAAACACATTCTTTTCAATATTCCAGCTAAAACTTGGCTACTGTCCGCGAAAAAAAAAAAAAAAAAAAAAAAGGTTTTCACTCCATCGAATAAGAGAAAATAGCGGATTTGATAACTTTTTTTCTTTTGTCCGAAGTGTTCCATGCCGATCGTCAATATGATCCTGTAGTACTTGCTCTAATAAGTTGAACCTTCATTATGATTAGACAGCTGCTATTTTTGTTTCATGGGTTGGAGAGGGAGAGAGAGGTGACTGGGGTAAAATATTAGTCATTGTAGTTTGCTGGTCAATTACATCTTTCATTAAGCGTCACGTACAAATGTATAGAAAGAGACATAGCCCCAGATTAGGTACTTAACCAAAAAGTACTGATATTTTTTTTTTCTGTTTTTTTCCCACGAAAGCATTGTGGGTTCTCATCAGAAGCGCATCTGCAAGGCGCTTCTAATGAGTCACCCACAACATCACCAAGGTGCTTCTAATAAATACCCACAACACGTTTTCATGGAGAAATAAGAAAATAATATGTGGATACCCCTTCTTATCTAGAGATTTGGAAAGATGTACAGAACAAAATAGAGATGGAAAAGATAGTGCTAGTACTATAAAATGCGATAGTCGCGGGAAAGAAAAAACAATTCTTTTTTGAGAGAAAGAATAGTATCTGGTAGCTCGTCCCATTTGGATCGGGACGTTGAGGGTTCGTACTTTAGACTTTCTATAACTGAAACTACATGCAGCTGCTCTTTCGCCTTGTACTTAGCCCTTTCAGTCCGGCAGACCAAAACCAATTCTTCTGCAAACAGTGTAGATCCATATGAAACGGTTCGTAACGAGCCGTTTCATCAGGATATACAGTCTTTGCCATTATAATTTTAGACTGAAACCACTAATTGCATCAGTGGACAAGTCCGAATTCAAGAACGGAAGAGTCCACTTCAGAAACTCAGGGATGAAAGGATAAATTTTAGGAAGAAAAGCCAGGTCTAGCCGCACCGGAGACAGTATAATGTGATTGTTAGCACTATCATGTCAATATGGCTGGGGCATGATGTTGTAGGGAGGTAGCATTCCCACCGTTATATCTTGACCTCGAAATGACATGACAGAAAGAGTGTTGAAAGTGACTTTAAACCTCAACGTAACACTTAACACACTGGGTGCCGGCCTTGGTGGCTCAGTTGGAATGCGTCCGACTGGTGATCAGAAGGTTGCGGGTTCGACCTCCGCCGGGTCGGTAACATTCTTTCGTGGAGATTGATCATGAAATATTTTCTACGGTCATAGTCTTCTTTCCGCTGATTCAAGAGGGACAGTTGTCACAATACATGTTAACCAATTAGAGGACTAAACCTGTCCGGTATAAATGTGCTTAGGTAAACTGATCGCGCTCGACATGACCCCATTGGGTTGACTGGGCCGTAAAATCTCAACACAAACAAAAAATCAACACACTGGGTAAAAATTTCAGCAGATCGAACGTTTTGAAATATTTTTCTCATTTTTTTTTATATAAAACATGTTTGACCTTTCATGCAAATGGTCTCCTTTGTCAAATCCTGTTTTCTGGAAAGAGAAAACTGTCATCAGTTTGTCGTCTGCTGAGTTAGACCAGAGAATAGTACAAACAAAGCAAAGGCCCGGATCAGTTTGTCCATCCACGCCGTCCGATCAGGGACTTCGCTGTCCGATTACAAAATCATTGAATTATAGAATTTGTCGACATACAGCAAAATGCGTTATCAGATTGTAAGGTTTCGCTGGCAGTCCTGGATCTATGCCCAGAAAACATTTTTTTTTTTCTCATTGCTTGGCTCAAATATAAATAAATAAATAAATAAATAAATAAATAAATAAATGGGCCAACACATGAGAAAAGGATACTTATCACACAGGCGACCAGCAACGGCTCAGGAAATCATGCGCATGACTCAGTCTTGCCAGAGCCTTTGCTGTTCGCAGTCATGAAGTAAGGACTTTGAGGAAGCTTCAAGCGAAAACGCATGTCTCTAGCCTCAAAAGGGGCCCTGTGCATGCGCATTTGAAGAACCACAAACGGTAAAAAACTTAAGGGTCCATTTTCTTTCGTGTCAAACATTGTGACCTAACAGATCAAGGCGGGTCTTATTGTGATAGTTTTTCTTGCCGACTTCTGAAAAGTGGAAGATGCTCATCTATTCGGAGAAATAGCTATGAAATGTGTAGGAGGCAGGAACCTTTTAGAGAAATCAGTGGAAGTTGCCTGCTTCAACTTTGTTGCTAAGCATATGCTGCTAAATTTTGAAATAAAGTTCTTACGGAAAATTAAGCACACAAATACTTTTTAAAAAATCGAGACATCACGAAAACATGCTATATAATGTTGACCCCCTTAAATTCCATTTTATATAGTAAAACTGGGGTTTACAGGGGGCATACATATTTTTTCTTATTTCTGCTCAAAATCATAGATTGTGGTACTCGTTAGAATCGCCTCACCGAGTACCCACAGGTGAAGTGGTTCTGACGAATACCCACTATCTGTTTTAGAGCAGAAACATGAAAAATGTCAGATTTTTTTTTTCTGAAAATTTTCATTTTTCGGTGGCAAAATTTTTAGTATAATTGAATAAGCTTGTTTTCGTAATGTTTTTTACTAGTGTAATAAGATTTTTATGTAATGGTATTATGAGACTGCTGGCAGTCTGATCTGGGTCTACACTGTTTGCTGATACCCACCTGTCCAAATACCCAGAGTAAATACAGTGACCGTTATGTCGCTTACATAATTAAAGAGAATCCGTGCGTAAACAGAGCTCGTGCATTTTACACATGTACAAGGCGGTATAACCTGGAGCGAAAAGTTTTCTGCTAGTGTATATGAGAAATGTGTAAATTCTGTGCAGTATAACCATGGTTAATACATTCTACAATAACAAATGACGGTAAGTGGACAACGGAGGTTCTGACCAGACTGTGCGGACGTGCATGCTGATCTGGGTGTTCATTGTCTGCATGAACCAATGACACCTTTTCAAATGACACGGCTCAGTGAATATGGACTGCATGTAGAGTGACGCGGATCATAGTTCAAAACATAACAGGAATGGATCTGTTATTCGGGGCACCAAACATCTGTATTTTTTTTTTCGGCAGGATTACCGTCAACATAATGATTTAGGTGTTGGTCAGTCCTACATTTGATCAAAAGCCCAGTGAGATATAAGAGGCAATGGGAGATGAAGCTGACTGATTGTGTACAAGCAGGTGTTTTTCTTTAGAACATTTCATTAGTTTGTAAACAATTCAATGTATTACAAAATGAAATTGAACCGCGCCGTGGGAAAGTGTGGGGCATATGCAGACAGCAAAGGTCCAGATCAGACTGCGCATCTGCGCAGTCTGATCAGGGCCTTCGCTGTCTGCTCACAGAATCTTTGGACACCGTAACGTGGGTCGTAGTGCGAGAAAATGTACCTTCTGACGTTCGCCCAACAAAGACTCAACAACAAAGACGCATTGGCGCAATCTGATCGGAGTCTTCCTTTTCCTAATGAAGAAATGTTTGCATCCTTAGCTACCCAAAATGTGCCTAGAGAAGATTCTGATCAGACTGCGAATGCGCGGACCGATCTGAATCTTCGCCGGGTGCACATGTCCGAAGGTACGTTTTCTGACGTGGCTCATATATCGATGTATATGTATAAAGCAAAGTCCTTCTCAGATTCATCGGCTGATCTGGATCTTTACTGTTCACATAGGTCCCGAAGGGCGTGACTTGAATATATTGTAGAATCTGTCTGACTATGACTTGTTGCGTAATAAATAAATCTATGTCGGTAATAGATAGATAGATAGATAGATAGATCACACTGAGCCGTGCCATGCCAAAACGTGTCTTCGGGCAATTGCGGACAGCGAAGGCCCAGATCAGACTGCGCATATGCGCAGTCTGATCCGGGCCTTCGCTGTCCGCTAACAGAATCATTCGATACTACAGAATGTATGAATGGAGAGCAAAGGCCCGGGTGATACTTTGCAAATGCGCAGGATGATATGAAACTGCGTGTTTGGCGCATGCCCGAAGACACATTTTCGTATAGCGCGGCCCACACCGATACTCTCATGATGTATCAGTCTTTACAACATCACTACCAAGCATCAAATCCTGGAAAGAGATGCTCCGTTCCTTACTTGGACCCGACCTTTTTGCTAGTATTATTTTTGTCATAGGATGGTCAAAATCAGTGTATGGTATATCTAGTGAATACAGTTAATCACATACAATAAGTAATCTACATGTATAGTTGACCTTTCACCTACTTATAGAAAAAAAGTCCGGTGCAGATCTCTTTTACTGTTTCGCATAGCCAAATTTAGTGTATGAGTGCATCAAGTTGCACACCTTAAGTTGGCCACTGTGATCTGTATCTTGATATTTGACCTACATTGCCCTTATTACAGAAAACACTTACCCCAGTGTATATGGTGGTTTATAGTTTAGCAGCCCAGTCAACACTAATAAGGTCATGTCGAACCGGTCAATTCACCTAACTACACTTTCCATGACAGGTTGTCCTCTAAGCGGTAAACGAGCACTTGTGCACATTTTTTCGCCAGAAACTGAAAACTGTCCTTCTTGAATCAGCGAAAGAGAGAGACTGGCCGTAGAAAATACTTCATGATCAATGTCTACGAAAGTATATTGCTGGATCCGGCGGGGATCGGACCCGCGATCTCCTGATCACCAGTTGGACGAACATCCAACAAAGCCACCGAGGCTGGCTCGTGTTCATGACAAGTGCTATATGACCTAAGTGAACATATTCGGTGTGCGGGTACAACGAGTGAAGACAGTATATCGTACACCATAAGTAGATCGCTGTTACCTATAAACTGATGTCTGATCTATATTTCAGAAAAAAGCATACACGGGTATATCGTCTATACTGTTCGGCTTCGGTTAATCACATTTGGTGTGTGGGGACTATCCGAATAATGTCGAAAGGACAGTAGTTATTATACATGGCGTCACTTACAATAAAAGCACTGAGAGTGCTGACGGAGGCGGTTGGCTGAAATTCCAAATGCCTCTAGAAAAGACTTGGATTTAAAGTCTTTTTCGGTACCAGATAGCTCCTTCTTGGTCTTTTTCGGTGGAAAAGGTCCTTTTCGGTATTTAGTAGGACCGCGGCTCGGGTTACACTTTTTACCCAAAGCTGTAGATTTGGCGCGTTTAACGTATTCATACGTCCGCTGATTTTGTACTCTGTATGATTGAACTCTTATTTCTCCACAGGGGGACTGTCCGGCGTCCATACGTCACTATATCCTACTTCCGTAAACAATTTTTCGTTATCGCATCTCCTCCGAGACCACTGGTCAGATTCTTTCGAAACTTGTCAGGAATGTTACCCTAGTGGTCTATTTGTGCACGCCCCAAATTCGGTTCCGGTCCGTCGACAAATATGGCCACCGTCGGCCATCTTGTATATTTCCCGTTATCGCATCTCCTCCGTAACCGGTGGAGATATTTCGTCGTAAGTTTGCATGTGGATTTCTCTCAACTACTAGCTCGACGAATATGGCTGAACGGCGGCCATCTTAGAATTCGCGAATTCTGCTTTTCTTAACACAGTTCAAATCTCGTTATCGCATATCCTCCGAAACCAATGGTCAGATTTTTTCTAAACTTGTCTGTGATGTTCCCATACTGACATAGTTGTGCACGCCAAATTTCATTTTTGCCCAAATATGGCCGCCGTCAGCCATCTTGGATTTTTTCCGCTAACATATCTCCTCCTTAACTAGAGGAGGAATCTTATAGATTCCTCTCGACCCTTAGATGTGTCTTCGTGAAAATGATTTCGGTCCGTCGAAAATGATTTCGGTCCGTCGAATAATATGGCCGGCAGACGACTACCTTAGTAATCGCGACTTCCCCTTTACTTAACAAATCTCGTTATCACATCTCCTCCGAGACCACTGGTCGGATTTTTTTTTTACGAAACTTGTCTTAGGTGTTACCCTAGTGATGAGTTGTGCACGCCCAAATTTGGTTGCGGTCCTTCGACAAATACGGCCGCCATCGGCCATCTTGGATTTTTCCCCGTTATCACATCTCCTCCGTAACCAGTGGAGGAGTTTCGTCGAAAATTTGCCTATGGACAGACATGGTTTTTCGAAACTTGTCTGGGATGTTTTACAAATGATCTTGTTTGCCCACCCGAATTTGGTTCAGATCCGTCGACAAATATGGGCGCCGTCAGGCATTTTGGATTTTTCTCCTTATCGCATTTCCTCCGTAACCAGTGGAAGAATTTTGTCAAAACTACGCATATGACTTCTTCTCTTCTTGATGCGTCTCCCCGAAAACAATTCCAAGCTGTCAGCTCATATGGCAGGCAGACGGCCATATTAGAAATCGCGACTTCCCCTTTACTTAACATTTTATCAGTATCGCACCCTACCCTACCCTACCCTACCCTACCCTACCCTACCCTACCCTACCTACCCCACCCCACCCCACCCACCCCACCCCACCCCACAAGAGCATTTTCCATATCCGCAAATCCCAATACCTTTCTTATTTCTCAACCGATTTTTTTGTTAGAAATTCTTTAAAACGCTTAAAATGCATTTCGTTTTCTAGTATCTTTATTGTTTCTTTCAACTGAGCCGGGACACAGCATTTCCTACAATATTGCATGTGCGCCCAGCAATGTCTCCGATCAGCCGGCAGTCTGATCAGAGTCTTCACATGACACTGTTAGGGAAGCTAAGGAACCAAATCGTCTTCAGGCGGACAACGAATACTCTGCTCAGTCTGCGCGGACGTGAGTATTCGCTGGGCGCACATGCAACCATGTAGAAAGAGCCGGCTAAATTGTTGTTTACATAAACGTTACAGAGAAATAGGAAAAATCAACATGGAGAAGAGTAGTGAAGAGGAAACTAGATTTAAATGTCCCCTTTGCCTAGATCGCTACAGGGATCCACGTATTTTACCTTGCATTCACACATTTTGTAGAAGTTGTTTAGAAAATTATCTCAATGAAACATGTAGCTCAGATCTTCCAGGGACGATATTTCACTGCCCACTTTGTAGAGCAAAGCAAACTCTACCCAGTGAAGGCATTGCTGGGATAAAGAAGAACATATACCTGGAGGCGTTGAAAACATCAGCTTATCCTTTATGTGATAAACATCCCATAGAAGATTTGAGATTCTATTGTCGAAACTGTGATATTGAAATATGTAGAGATTGTAAGACTATTTCCCATGAAGGTCATGCCATTGATTTGATCAAAACTGTCTTTGAAGAAGCGAAGCGTAATTTTCAAGAAAGTTTAAATCTCACTGAAAGAGTAATAGATGATAATGAAACAGAGCTTCGTGAAGCGGTAGTGCAGGAATTATTGACAATTCAAACCTTGATGTCAACAACTAAGCGACGTGCTGACCTCTTGAAAACAGAAATTGACAATTTTGTTCAAGACGTAGAAGAGGTGATCAGATCACACCTGGACAGTAAAACACAGACACTTATGAATATTGAGGAAAGATCGAACGAGAGGCGCAGAACCTTAAACCGCTATAGACAGTTGTCATTAATCTCCCCGGAGCGTAGTGAAAAACCCTCAATTTTGACACGATTATGCAAGGAAATGGCTGGCCAAGATATTCAGTCGATGAAACAACTTCGATCGTTATTGAAGCCCAGTAATGTACTTGATGCGGAAATGCTGGAAGCGGAATGTTTAGGTATTTTAGAAGTCAGTTCAGATGCTATAGACGAATGCAAGAAACGTATAAGCAGCTATTGGTAAGAAAATGCTCATGTTTCTTATATAGGGATCAAACATGGTTTTTCATGCATTAACATTCGCCAGGTCCCTAGGGAGGTGTTGAAAACCGCGGCCTCCGCATTGAAAAACCATGTTCGATTGCTACTATTGCATGTTAATAACGTGCGGAACTGCTTTTTATGCAATAATACAGTTTATCGTATGTAACCGATATATGGGGATACCTTGACTATTTACCACGTCCTAAAATTTGAACAAGTCCTCTTGATGTGTCTAAACAGTGGCTGACAGTGCATGTCTTGATCAGTCATCGCATTATGCGGCGGTAGGATCTTGGTCCATTCTATTTGATGAGGCTTTGCTTTTCCAATATGTAGGGTAAATATACGGTATTTTATTTTACAGTAAATCATGATTATCCTTCGGCACCTAACGAACAAAACAAAACGCGCAATTACATAATTTATTGAGGAGACTTACTAGTTGAATAATGCAGTATTGTAAAAAAAAACTTGTACTAGCGGTCACTTCTCAGCAACAACCACATCCCTGTAGTAGCAAACTTTCTGATTCTCTGAAGTACACATGTACTACTTTATTGCATGTATATATTAAATCCAGCGCTCCAGATAATGTTTGGTACAATTAGTATTTCACCCCTGCTTTAAAGCTGAATATTGAAATGCGCATCTGCAATGCTTAACTCTTAAAGCACAGGCAAAAATGTAGCAATAAAGTTCCTTTTTTGGTTTAGAAAAAAAAACAAACTTTGCTTTCCCTGTGAAGTGTCTGCCTAGCAGAAAATTCACATGAAATGTCAAACCTTATTTTCTCTGATAAATAAAAACAAATATTTCAGGATATCTCTGCTGCATTTGTCATTAGCACTTTAAGGGTAAAACCCTTTCTGATCTAATGTGTAAGTACTACTCACAAGAGAATCAATACATAGAAAATTGGATTATAAAGAGAAATTGTCTCTGCAGACTATTTGTTGGCTGTCTAAAATTTGGGTATACATAATGAATCACCAAAGAGCAAGCTAGGTTCCTCTGACAATAATCATTAAACTGTTAAATGTAATGTTCACTGAAAATGTTTATACCATAAATTTAATTTCAATGCTGAAATCCAAGATTTTATTAAGTACTTTAACCCTCTCAGCTTCAATTTTAGTGCTGATTTTCGGAATTTCAATACTGAAATACTCTTTATTCCATCTTAGCTGGAGCTCTGGGCCCAGTTGTTCAAAGCATCGTTAGCTTAACGAGCTCGTTTGTGGTCAAAATGTTAACTGTTCTAGTAAGTACAATATCTAATTCACAGGTATTTTTTGTTGAAAAAATGTGAGTAGCTTTTGCAAATGCAAAAGCTACTCACATTTTTTTTCAGCAAAAATATAAGTGTCGTATTTACCATATTTAATGATCAAAGTTTTAACGATATGTTAACTAACTACATTGTTAGTTTTGAACAACTGAGCCCTGATTAATTACTCAGCAATAGCCACCTCCCCAACAGCAGCCAGGTTTCTGACTTGCCAGGAGTAACTGTTGTAGACAGATTGCACACGGACGATCTCTTGTGAGAAAGAGATTTGAAATTTGTAACTATCATGATATTTCAAGACTTGAGTAAAGTTAGCCGAACGTTTGGTCAGGTAAGTGTTCGGCATTCGGCAGGCCGAACGTTCGGCTAATGTTACTCCGGTTATTTCCAGAATGCTTTGAAATGGCTTCTTTTCTTTCTACGTTCTCCAAAGCTGCACAACTGGAATGCCCACAGAGGTGAGAGATGTGGTACCTTGGACGGAACCGGGGGCTAATGGTGACGGTAGTGAAGAACAACGGGGACAGTGGCAACAAAATAACACAAACATAAGCCTTAAAAATACAGGTAGGCAGGGTTTACCTCAGAGTTTTAAAGTAAGGGTCCCAAAAATTTGCTTATGTTGAGTCAAGGGGTCCTTAAATAAGATTTAGGGTTTTGTTGTTGTTAAGACGTTAACCCTTAAAGCGCTAATCACAATTACAGCAGACAACACTTCCAAATATTTGTTTTTCAAATTTTCTGGGGAAATAAGGTTATACTTTTCATTGGAATTGTTGTGCAATGTCTTTCTCTCTGAAAAATAATAAAACACTAAAATCAAGTTTTAGAATGTCATCTACTACAAATTTGCATAATGCTTTTGAATTAACTATTGCAAAAATTTTGATAGAAATCACAAAAGGATTAACCCTTAAAGCGCCAAGAAAACCTGCATCTGAAAATGTCTATTTATGTCGTCTGCTGAGTATTCTTGCAAACTTTTCAAACCTATTTTTGCATACTGGCAAACAGTGTGGACCCAGATCAGACTGCTCCTAAAGGAGCAGTCTGATCTGGGTCCACACTATTTGCAGAAATGACTTTTAAAGTAGCCGGCAGAAGACAAAGCAGACGACAATAGTTGTGACTGGCGCTTTAAGGGTTAAAATACAAAGTCATAAAGGAAACATTTGAGGGTGTAGAACAAGGTTTTGGGGTAAAAACTGCCAAAATGCAAGGGGGTGGTCGGATGTTGCGAAGATGTCGTATATCTTATGTCACCGGGGCGTCCAACTGATATTGGCTATGTTTGGGCAAGACCTGCTATCCTTGTAGCAGGTAAGCGTAGAGGGGGAATGTTTTTATTTCTTCTGTTTCTTCTGTTTCTTCACTTTCATTCCTGTTCCTCTTTCTTCCCTGTTTCTCTCTTTCATCTCTTCTACTATCTCTTCTATCTCTTTTCTCCCATTCTCTGGGAGACGACACAAAATGACCCACAAGGGCTGACGTGTCGTTAAACCCCAACGCAGTCAATCTGCCAAAATGCAGTCGAGAAAAAACCCTGAGTAGGGTAAACCTTGTGCAGTAAAATTTCAGTGACTCGAACACCGAACACGTTGGCTCGGTAAACACCGATGGCTCGTTTATCGTGGCTGATTCGAACTCGTTAAGTCCCTAGGGCAGTAATACTATAGGGTGTCGCTAGCTAGCGACACCTATGCTGTTGACAGTCCCGATAGCTCATAAAAGCAAATATTAAGGGATAATTTAGAGTTATTTTCTTATTTTATCATGAAAATGTGTGTTATGTGTACTCCTTAGAATCGCCTCATCGAGGCGATTATAATGAGTACACTCAACATATCATTATTTATAGAAAATAGGAAAGACATCCCTAAAATATCCCCATTTGCCTCTTGACTAGGCGCTGTAATTAATCCTCAGTGGCTCGAACTACCCATGTCTAGAACAAATTTCCACGCTACAAGAGATATTCGAGCCATTGACGTTCTACTGTAATTGTATGGTTTTATTGTGCTACAGAAGTGGGCGACTGGGCATAAAGGGTCGTTCATATTTAACTAGTCAAACTATTGAAACACGCATCCTTGATTTATTTTCTATTAAATTCAAAGATTCATTTCACACCCTGTGTTTTTCGGAGAAATAAGAAAGAAGTATTCACCCGCATGCTCTTCTAATCTGGTGCTCTAAAAACTAAAAGTTTGGTAGCTATAAACAGAACCTTTGAATAGGACATTCTTTCGTGGAGATTGATCATGAAATATTTTCTACGGTCATTGTCTCCCTTAAGCTGATTCAAGAAGGGCAGTTTTCAGTTCCTAGTGAAAGAATGTGCACAAGTACTTGTTAACCGCTTAGAGAACTAAGCCTGTCCAGGAAAAGTGTGGTCAGGTAAACTGACCGCGCTCGACATGACCCTATTTGGTTGACTGGGCTGTAAAACCTCAATCAATGAATGGGACAAGCAATAAATGTGTCATTCTTCCTTATAGTGTTTGATAAGCGTGGACAGAATCTTTGAATCTGATAAGCAATACTCACTAGGTGTGTACCAATACTATGACGAGTATAAACAGCCTTAACGCAAATCAAATAAGTGAAAAAATGATATAATATATAAATTATTATAAATTATACTACACTAGTAATTTGGGATGAACCCATTCCTTGTCAAGAAATCTAATGGGTTCACTGATAAGGCCTAATTGTCGAAACTAGCTAGTCTAGGCCAGAAAAGCTTAGATTTTTATGTGAATGTGTCATTTCTATGTCAACGGTTATTTCTTTTAGACTCTGTTTATCTTCATTACAACTACTGTTAGTGTCATGTGGCGGCCGCAAAATTCCCCGTACTTCCCTGTTATGCAGTTCATATTTCTGGCCCTTTGTGATCACTGAGGGCATAATAGGATTTTAGAAAATGTATGAAGGTCATTAATGAGACCTATTGGCCGAAAGTATTAGTTTGACCCAGTATATGTAGGTTGTTTTAGACTTTTATGTGATTTTCGATTGTGTTCATTATTATGAAGGGTCATTTCTACTAGTTTCTATTTATCTTCAATACAGCTAGCATTAGTGCTGTATGGCGATTGTAAAACGTCTCTCCATACTTGGGGGTGGTCGGGTGGTGCGAAGGTGTCGTGTATCTCACGTCACCGGGGCGTCCAACTGATATTGGCTTACAATTGGGCAAGGCCCGCTATCCTTGTAGCAGGTAAGGGTAGGGTGAGGGGGTGGGGGTGGGGAATGTTTTTATTTTTTCTGTTTCTTTTACTCCTTTTTCTTCCCTGTCCCTCTCTTTCATCTTTTCTACTACCTCTTCTATCTCTTTTCTCCCTTCTCTGGGAGACGACATAAAATATACCAAACGGGTTGATGTGTCATTAAACCGCAACACAATCAATCTCTCCATACTTCATTTTGGGTCATTTGTGATCATGTACCCCATTCCGGGATTTTAGAAAATTTATGTGTGTCGCTGATGAGGTCCAATAAGGCCAATTAGGCAGTCTTATCCATAGAATTGTCACTTTAGGTTGTTTTGTATTTTTTATAATTTTGTGCGAGTGTGTTCTTTCCTCAGGGGTCATTTCTTTTAGAACTTATTTGTATTACAAATTCCATCTTGCATATACACAAATTCAGATTCAGTCATACAAGCGTTTGACAGGAACTCGCATTCTTGTTACTTGATGTCTATCCCAACAACTCGTCCACATAAAAATGTTATTCATGTTCGTTCTTCTATTTTCACTAAGGTGGTGAGGAAGAAGCAGGTAAAACAACGCCCTCAGTAGGTGTTGAATTACTGGACTTGTCATTAAATGGCACATACTCAGATATTTCGGGCAGTCAGTCAGAAGCCAGACCATCAGCCACTGAAGAATTGGTTTTCAAGTCTAAGTCAAGAAAAAATACGGGTTTATTTGGAAATCATGCTTCTTCTACTTCCGTTTCGGCATCAGCAGACACTATTTTTGGACAACCAATCACTCAAAGTGCCTTTCTTTCCGATATTACTGGGGCGTTGGCAGTCACAAACAATGGTGTAACATTTAGACAGAAACGTAACACATCCGCTACTGATTTATTTGGGAAATCAGTTTCAACAGCTGCACAAGGAGGAGAACTTGTACAAGTTATATCAACGGCTTCCCAAGACCTACTAGAAAAAACTACAATACCATCAGCATCGCCCTGCACAGGCCTAATTGGATTAGCAACAACTTCAACACCTTCTTCTGACCTCTGTGGACAAGCAATCACGTCATCCTCCACTGGCCTTTCAGGACAATTTACAATATCTGCTGGAGGTATAGAATCATTTGATCATACAGTATCTGCCGCTGGAGTGTTTGAAGCTACAGCAATGACACCAAATTGTGACAGTTTAGATAGTCCGTCTTCACCAGCTTTTTCTCCCTTAACTCCATCGGGTGTCTCACATTCAGACTTTGGGCAGCCTTCAAGCTCACCGGCTTCATCTGTCGGAGAGATCGGAACTTTTGTATCTTCAGACAGATCTGCATCTGGAACAGCAAGATCAGACTCAGGGTTGGGAATATCAACACCATCCTTTGACCAATGTAGACAGACAGTCACGTCATCTTCCACTGGATTTTCTGGACAATCTACTATATCTGCTGGAGGTACAGGAGCAGTTGACCGGATAGAATCTGCTGGAGGAGTGTTTGGAACTACAGCATTGATGTCAAGTTGTGACAGTTTATATAGTCCATTTGATAGTCCAGTCTATTCTCCCTCAAGTCCATCGAGTGTGTCAAGCTCACCGGCATCCTCTGCTGGAAAGCTAGAACCATTCGGATCTTCAGCGGGGTCGGCATTTGGGACAATATCATCAGAGCCAACTATAATCTCCTCTAGAGGTAAAGTAAGATTTGACCAGACAACATCTGCCGGAGGAGTGTTTGGAACAATGACGTCACGATGTGGCCTTTTATACAGTCCGTCTGCATCACCACCCTTTTCTCCCTTTAGTCCATCGAGTGGCTCAAGTTCAATCTTTGAGCAGCCTCCAAGCCCAACAGGTCCCTCTCCTGGAGAGATCGCACCTTCAGGCGGATCTACATTTGCAACAGCATCAACAGAGTTAGAGTTGGGAATATCATCTTCAGGATCTCGTTTTGACGTTAGACATGAACCACCGACAATGTCGGTGTCTGGAGGTACTAAACAGAGATCAGCATTTGGAAAAACGTCAGGTATGATGTAAGAAGAAGTGAATAATATAGTTGTCTTAGAATTTAACAGATATATTTGGAATATACCCTTGAATAGAATATTACTAATACTAATAAATTCTACAAAGATTCCCACCCATATTTCATTGCAGATCAAAATTTACGTTCGTGAAAAAGTTTCCATTAACCCTTTAAAACTTCAAGGGCAAACACTTCTGACTTGGGAGATCCAAATGAAACGGCTAATAATGTACATTATTTGCAGTTCTGTTTTTAGACTAAGAACCTTCCGTAAAACAATGGTTCAGTCAAATTGAAAATGGGACGGCCTACTTGAGAAACTCAGGGGTGTGGCAGTAAACTGTCATCACATCTGTGATTCCCCATGTATTTGTTTTTATAATACAGTGGTGATGGAATTCAGCTGATGATATAACAGTGCTTCATTGAACAGTCTTTTTATTTATCAACCTTCTATTACTCGACATTTCTTGAAATGTTGAAAGGAACATAAAACACCAAGCCATTACCATTATCTTTGAAATACGAGATGGTTAACAATTGGTTAAAGTAACATACAGCCTTCTAAAAGCCATTTTTATAATGACAGATCTAAATTTCTCGTCAATAGAGGTAAAAACCGCCTGTAAAATTCCAAAAAACATGTCAATAACAATTAAGTTTAATTACACGTTGGCTTCTGACCCTTTCACCCCTGATTTTCTGAAGTAGTCTCTTCTATCTCTATTGATATATCCGTTATTGCAGATGGGGGAGTCATTCAAAATCCAAGACCGAAGGGCAAACAGTGTAGATCCTGATAAGACGGCTCGTCATCGGGTTCTTCACTGTTTGCAAAGGTATATGTTTTCGAAAGAGTTAACCATTATTTCTTGCCTGAATCCGTTACTTAAAGGGTTAGATGTACACTAATAATGTACATAAGAATTTTCTGACGTCATATGAGGATTTAATGTTTTAAAACCGTTTTAAATTTATAAAACATAACCGAGAGGAAATTTTAGTCGTTTTTAATTGTTAATATTTCTACAATACAAAAGTAAAATTACTCCAAAATGTTGAAATAATGCTTGAAATCAAATATATTTAATATTTAAGTCACAGGATACATTTAGTAGATTCACTGCCATATATTAAAATGAATAGAACGTTTATGTTTGTTTGTTTTTGTTGAGGTTTTACGGCCCAGTCAACCCAATGGGGTCATGTCGACCGCGGTCAGTTTACCTAACCACACGTTTACTGGGCAAGCTTAGTCCTCTGAGCGGTTAATCAGTATTGTGCGCATTCTTTCGCCAGAAACTGACAACTGCCTTTCTTGAATCAGCGGAAGGGAGAGAATGACCTTAGAAAATATTTCATGATCAATCTCAACGAAAGAATGTTACCGACCTCGGCGGGGGTTGAACCCGCGACCTCCTGGTCTCATGTCGGACGGCGCATCTAATTGAGCCAATTTGCTTTCTCGCATACTGAGTCCCTTTTGAAGAGGGGTTACTCTAACAGCAAATAATTCTTTTAAGAGTAGACGCCTTTTGCAGAAGGAAGGCGAAGTTGGCCTCTGTGGCTCAGTTTGATGCACGTCCGACTGGTGGTCATGAAGCTGCGGGCTCGACCCTCGCCGAGTCGGCAACATTCTTTCATGGAGATTGATCATGAAATATTTTCTACGGTCAGTCTCTCCCTTCCGCTGATTCAAGAAGGGCAGTTGTCATTTCTGACGAAAGAATATGCATAATACTGGTAACCGCTAAGAGGACTAAGCCTGCCCTGTAAAAGTGTGCTTAGGTAATCTGACCGCGCTCGACATGACCCCGTTGGGTTGACTGGGCCGTAAGACCGCAACAAAAACAAACAAACAAAGAAGGGAAGCGAGACTATTTTGATATAGTAAAACTAGTTTTAGTCCCATTCCCTACTCACATAGTATACTGCTTTTCGGCCAACCGCTCCAAGGCGGTTCCTTTGTTGCAATTCATCTATGTTCGTACATCGGTTACTGCGATGGTGCTGTCTTGTATTGTTGCTTGTTACCATTCCGTCTTTCGGAGAGGGATTCGAAAGTACAGACAGCATACCGACAACACTAAAGTCTTATAGTTTAGTACCACATTCAAGGGGAACTGATATTCTTTCAAGGGAGATAACCATGTTAAAATTGTTTTTGCTTTCTTCTGATGAAGAGTCTACACTGAAGGAAAGAATACGCCCCGATAAGGGAACAAATCCTTTCCTTCTGTGGTAAACTCCTTTTCAGAAGGGGGTTGATGTGAAAGAAAGCAAACAGAAATTCACAAAATAAATGTCCAAAAGGTTGCCGTTGGAATCAAAGAACATACAGAAGAACGAAAATCGGAAACTCGGTTTTGTTAAGTTTCTTCACATACAATAATGTTATTTGTGAGGCTGCATATGCCGCCTAGCACCGATTTAAGCGGTATTCGATTTTTAAAGTACATGATGGGCTCGTTGATCACAAAGAAAATAAAATTATACTCTGCATTATGGTGTAAAAAGTAAAAAAATGGCGGAAAAGCTACCAAGTGTATCTATTTAGTAATTTCCTCTATAAAATCTACCATTCTGTGTTGAATTTTAGATCATTGATGCTGTAACCGAAAGTGTATGTTTACAGGCAGTTTGCTTGCAACTGAAGGAGCCAAGACTTTTGATAGTGCATCAACTACATCTACTGATGGTGTTATCTCTAGAGGAGATTGTGGTTTAACTGGTGGTTGGATTAATTTGGACAAGTGGTCAAGTTTTATAGGACTGTCATCAGGTAAGACATGCAAACCACCAGGGCGAAAACGTCTTCGGGCATATACGAACGGCCCATACTCAGCAGTCAGGGCCGACTGCACCCAGATCTGGCCAGAGCAAGCCCAGTTCTATTTAGACTGTAATATTTAACAGCCAAAGTATGTTTGTCCTGCCCTAAATGCGCATATACATGACTGCCTTTGTATGAATTCGCATATACATGTACTCAGCTCCTGACTGTATGGTTCTTTATCGCACAGAGCCTTTGTATGTGAACAGACATATGATATATAGTGTTCATACTAGAAATGTATCGTTAACAATGTGACAGTGTCACTTGCAAGACCCTGATTCACTGAAACCTGCTGTTTTAAGTCGGATCACATTTATATTACAGTCTTCAGAAAACGCTCTAACATTCAGACTGTAAACTTGTTACCAGCAACATAGGCGAGGTCATTGTGCAAAACCATAGATCATTATTACCTGGGTCTTTAGAATTAAGAACACATTAATGTTTTAGTCTCCGAACAAGTTGTACGTTTCATACTTGGTCTTTTATCAGCAGCAAATAAAGCAAGATTACTATACAAGACCACAGATCATTATGACCTGCTTCTTTAGAAAATAACGCCACATTGAAATTTAAGGCCCCAATTAGACTGCACTTGGACTTTCATCAGAAGCAAACGAGACAGTGATTCAAGAAGGGCGGTTGTCAGTTTCGGGCAAAAGAATGTGCACAATACTGATTAACTGCTTAGAGGACTAAGCCTGCCCATTAAATGTGTGGTTAGGTAAACTGACCGCGCTCGACATGACCCCATTGGTTTGACCGGGCCGTAAAACCTCAATACAAACATACAAACGAGACAGTAGCACATTGAAGGTTAATAGATCATTGCGACTTACAGTGTTGCAATTGAGTCATATTCATGCCTATCCACAGATTTTCTATTGTGTTGGACTAGGATTTTATCAGCAGCAAATTAGACACGGTCACTGTACAAGACCACTGGTCATTTTGACCGACGTATTCAGAAATAGGGCTACATTTATATTTAAGGTATGTGCCACACTTTTAGAAGGGATAATTCTTCCAAAATTGTTTACATCCCTTCTTCTGAAAAGGGATCTTCGCTAAATAGAAATACTTTGCTCCTCTTGGAAGCAAGTCCTTTTCAGAAGGGGATTAGTGTTCAGGAATGTAACCAGAAAGTCACAAAAATTGTCTGTCTTGTAAAAACAAATAGTGGAAATATACCATGTATATCAAGCTCCTTAAACGTTGTCATGCTGAATAAATTAACATACCACGCACACTTCTAATTTTCAGCTAATAAGATTATTTGATCCAGGTTGTTGACAGAAATTCACATACTTATTGACAAATAGTGCAGATCCAGATCAGTTGGCTTCTGAAGACAACTGATCTGGATCTACACTGTTTGCAAAGCAGGTTATATCCAAGTTCAGCAGGACCAGGATTAAATTTCCAGACGAGCCGTAGTGTTTATATTTAGATTTAATGGACAGCAAAAATGACAAGGTCATTTTGTAAAACTCTATAGTCATTGTGGCCTCCTGTTTTGGGGCTTGACGATATGTCTTTGGCTTGGCTCGCCGTGGTTCAACTATTGGTTTTCATTTACTCTGGCATACAGTAAAATTAGCCATGAGTACTCGTCTTTGTTTATTATAGTAATTAATTTGATTTTTATGTTTTCGCTGTGATGCATTGACTGAGTTGGGAGCCTTTATGCGAACCGAATTTTTATGTATTTCTGTATTAAGAGTAGCATCGGGACCCAGGGTGAAGTTAGCTAGCTGTAAAAGTGCTTTAAACTCCCCTGTGGTTTGCTCTACCGACCGTTCTAAGGCGGTAGTCCCGGTGTTAGTCTTACTCTTTGTTGCTTTGTGGTTTATTCTACGAGGCGATCTGTTGTATGTCTTTCCGTGTGTCATTTTGTTCTTGTGTTTTTGAGTCCTTTTAGTATTGCGCTTACCTCGCTTGGGGAAGAGAGAGAGGTAATCTTAGTGCTTTTCGTACGTTTGTTCGGTTTGTGCTTGTTTAGATTTGTCGGTTTCCTCTTCCTCTTGGGGTCTGGGAAGGGCTGCAGTTTGTGATTGGGGCATTCCCTGGACTTTTCTCTTACTTTTTTTAGAAATTGGGCTACGTTCACATAAGTCTGCAGCTGTACAAGCAGCAAATAAGGTAAGATAACTGTCTATGTCATTTTGAGCGGCCTTGGTGGCTCAGTTGGATGCGCGTCCGACTGGTGATCAGGAGGTTGCAGGTCCGATCCCCGCTGGGTCGGCAACATTCTTTCGTGGAGATTGATCATGAAATATTTTTTTACGGTCATTCTCTCTCTTCCGCTGATCAAGAAGGGCAGTTGTCAGTTTCTGGCGAAAGAATGTACACAATACTGGTTAACCGCTTAGAGGACTAAGCCTGCCCAGTAAAAGTGTGTCTAGGTAAAACTAAAAGCGCTCGACATGACTCAATTGGGTTGACTGGGACGTAAAACCTCAACACAAACAAATTCACATTCTTAATGACAAACAGTGCAGATCTAGATCAGTTTGCTTCTGGTGAAGCCAACTTATCATGATCTACACTGTTTGCAAAGGCAGGGTATATCCGAGTTCAGCAGGAACCGGGTTAAATCTCCAGACGAGCTAAAGTGTTGATACTTAGATTAAATGGACAGTAAAATTTAATCTGACAAGGTCATTATGCAAAACCTATGGTCGTTGTGGCTTTTAGGTTTAGAAATTGGGCCGCGTTCATATAAATCTACGGCTGTACTACAGTGTTCATACTTAGATAAGGTCACTGTACATGACTATGTCATTTCGACATACTTCTTAAAAAGTAGTCGCATTTATATCTCAGTCCCAAGCATACTATGGCGTTCTTGCTCAGAAAAATTTCAATGACAGATAGGGCAAAGTCACTATGCAAGACCAAAGGTCCCTGCAACCAATATTGAGTTTTCTGAAGGAGTAATAACAATTACCTCCTAAATTTGTGTTCAGGTTTTCTATGGAAATATTGATTATTTAGACAAAATACGACCGACAATATACACTTTGCAAACCAACGAAAAGCAAAGCAACCGGTTGGGGGCGTGGTTAGGTGAGGCAAAGGTATCGTGTATCTTACGTCATGGGGCGTCCAGCTGAGATTGGTTTACAGTTGGGCAAGGCCTGCTATCCTTGCAGCAGATAAGGGTAGAGCGTGAATGTTTTTTTTTTATTTCTTCTGTTCTTTCACTTTCATTCTTTTTCCTCTTTCTACCCTGTCTTACTCTTTCATCTCTTCTACTATTTCTTCTCTCCTCTTCCTTTCTCCAGGAGACAACATAAAATGACCCACAAGGGCTGACGTATTGTTAAACCATAACACAATCAATCTTCCCGGGCGGGGTGTTAGCGATGCCAGACAGCACAGCTAGCATCAGGACAAGAATTTTATTTTTACAGGTGAATTGTTTGGAAGCGGTGATGCCTTCTTTGACAAAGATCGTGATTTCACTGGTGGTTTGTATCCTTCGTTAGGATTTGGTGGATTTGCCAGCGGGTACGAATTTACTTATTTACCCAAAGTATTCCGACAGACAGATCTAAGCAATGAGTGTAGACTCATACTGCACTGTATACCCCTCATCCAGCAGATTCTGAACACATCAGTTGGGAGTAAAATGGACTTTCAGATTTTAGGTAAAGCATGGTGTGCAGATAAGGTACGAATATTAACGTTGAATAGGGCATATGAGAATTGGCCACACACTCAACAGTCAAAGCGGATCCTATAAATGTACATTCGGTTCAGAATATGTAGAGTTCGTATAGAGAGTATGTAGATATACATGTGCAAAAGTTGCCCCAAGACAGTAACGGGAAACATGAATAATCCATTATCAACTACTATAATCGGGATGTTCTGTCGTATCTCGGAACAATAAAAGTAAATCGGTGGTTTCACAAGTATAAACAAAAAGACCTTGTTGCATTTGTGAGCAGCAAAGCGGCAAACTGCACCAGTCTTGGAAATCCAATACTTGACTTAAGCATAGACACTATAAGACGAATCATAAGTTCTGAACTCGGTCGTGCAATGTAATGAATTTTAACGCTTAGCATCCTGGGTAAAAATTTCAGCAGAACCCATTTTGAAATTTCTCATGAAATGTCAAACCTTATTTTTATCGCACCTGCTTATAGCAGGGTGCGATATAGGCGTCCGATTTTCCGTCCGTCCGTCCGTCCGTCAGTCCGTCCGTCAGTCAGTCAGTCAGTCAGTCCGTCCGTCCGTCCGTCCGTCAACATTTATGTCGAAGTTCGACATTTATATCAAAGTTAGTATTCTAATCAACTACAAGACTAAACAACCGTCAAACCTTGCATGAAACATCTCCCTGACCTCCCGACTTTGCGACATAGGTGCCCACGTTTCCATTCGTCTGTCTGTTCGTCTGTCCGTCTGTCCGTCTCTTAACAGTTCTGTTATGTCGAAGTTCGACATTTATGTCAAAGTTAGTATTCTAATCAACTACAAGATTAAACAACCATCAAACCTTGTATGAAATATCTCCCTGACCTCCTGACTTTGCGACATAGGTGCCCGCTTTTCCATTCGTCTGTCCGTTCGTCCGTCCATCTGTCTGTTAACAGTTCTGTTATGTTGAAGTTCGACATTTACATCAAAGTTAGTATTCTAATCAACTACAATTCTACAACAACCATCATACCTTGCATGACACATCTCCCTGACCTCCTGACTTGGCAGGAATGTTGACCCAGTGACCTTGACCTATATTTTGCGCTCCACTGACTTTGACACAATTTACGTTGACGTTCCAGATCTTCTCAACTATAAGGCATACAACTACCAAACCTTGCATAGTGCTTCTCCTAGATGTACAGACTTGGCAGGTACCTTGACCCGGTGACCTTGACCTATATTTTACGCTCCAATGACTTTGACATATTTTGCGTCAACGTTCGATATCTCCTCAGCTATAAGGCCCACAACCATCAAACCTTGCAAAGTGCTTCTTCTCAATGTACTGTCTTGGCAGATACCTTGACCTGGTGACCTTGACCTATATTTTGGCTACAGTGACTTTGACATAATTTACGTCAACGTTCCAGATCTCCTCAAGTGTAAGACCTCTAGCCACTAAACCTTGCATAGTGCTTCTCCTAGATGTACTGACTCTGCAGGTATCTTGACCCGGTGACCTTGACCAATATTTTGCGCTCCAGTACCTTTTACACATTTTACGTCAACGTACAATATCTCCTCAACTATAAGGC